>OY759210.1:8851200-9499918 GCA_963662105.1 Meiosimyza platycephala | reverse complement strand
TCGCCACTTTAACTAATTTTTCTAAGTAACATCAGTAAAATTTATTACCGTGTACACATTAACAAAACGACCAATTCTTATGTTCTTTTTTGTATTTTGCAAAACTCTTCTAGTAGCTTTTCTTTTCTATTTATGTTTTACGCTTTGTCGTGCGCTTTTTTTTTAAATATAGGATTTTCTCAGCATTATATGTTGGCAGCATTTCTTGCATCCTGTCAGGTTTTCACGGCAATTCAAAAAATAAAAAAAAAAACGAAAAATACTTAAAAATTCGAATGAAATAAATATAAATAAAATAAAATGAACCAGAAGATACACGTAAGTAGTAAATCGTTAGTTACATCCTTACATTTATACATCGTCATCATCATCAACGTCCTGTTAGTCCTCTGTTTGTGCTCATGACGACTACTCGTATGCGCTGCTCAGTGTGTAAGTAGATAGAATAGTTTTGAACGATTGCTTACGGTATTGTCTATATATAGCGTAGTTGAGAAATAATTTTATTTTCTTTTTTACTTTACTTTATTTTATTTTATAAAAGGATTTTTGCAAAAACACACATACAACGTTGCTTTTTTTCTTTCGTTTGCAACAAATATCCTAGCACATTTGCTATAATGGGATGCTTTCAGTGCATCAGCTGGAAAATATAGCATTACAGGATAAAAGCGTTTTGCCTTTTTCTTTGCTACACATACATAGAGCATTATCTATCCGTGTATAATAGTGACTTTCTGACACCGTAGGATTTTCTTACGTAATACTTTATTAAAAGGAGCTTTTGAGATAATGTACATAATATGAAAAGGTTAGTAGTTGTATGTTGTTCATATACCTTAAGGTAAAAAATATGAATTTATTTTAATTCGTTTCATATTTTCTTGAAATATTATGTTGAGTTTATTGCATTTATAAAATTTAAAAAATGAAAAGGTCTAGCGAAAGACTTAATTTTAGATTTTCTTTCATAGCTGTATCATTCATTAGAGCAAGTTTTAAATGATAACAATGTCACTCATACGTCATGTTAACCAAAAGCAGCAATGAAACTCAGACATTGCGTCTACTGTAAAAGGTGATACCAACAATTCAAATTTACAATTCTCACACAAATTAACTAACACTAATGTAATATAGCGTATAAGTATACCATATCACTCAAATAACGCTACTATGTATATCAATTAGCAAATATTGTCCAGCGCCAGCGCCAAACAGAAATTTGTTGCATAAACTCAATTAACTTTTCGCAGCTCTAACAGCTGCTGACCATAAAATCAAACTAAAAACAATTACACACGCACACATACAAACGCAGACATCAATCACCAATGCAAATACCAATAGTAACACCTAAGACGACAAAACAAAGAGCATTCACATGATGCATATCGCATTACCAATTCCATTAAACGAGGCCTGTCAGTGCGCAAACAGCTATTGTTAACTAAGAGTTTTACCAGAGTATTATTTACCAGTTTGTAGCAGCAGCAGACAAAAGAAGGCCACAATTTCAGTTGGCATTGTGAGAATGTTACAAGGAATGTTGCCTTGGCAATATTTGCATGTTGACTGACTGTTAGCTCCCAATAATAAGCCGAAAATTAGAAAATTACACATGACATGGCAACTCTAATGAATGGTAAGAATGAAAATGTTGATTGCACATGATGATGCTGACTTTAATTACAAAGTATAGCATGATGATAGAACGAAAAAGTTGCGTCTAACAAAGTTTTTAAAAAAATGACTTTGAGTTGATCCTGAAAAAATCTTTTAAATTTTGAGCTACATAATTCATTCTTGTAATTTGTTTTTCAGTTTATGGTTGTTTTAGCATCAATCTGTAGTGATAATTCGTAGGGAATTTTTAATTACATTTAAGTAAATACGAGCACATTGCTTACGAAAATGTTGACGCAAAAAAAAATTGTTTTCGCTAAACGCAATTCAATGAAGAGACCAGATTGAAATGTCTAAAGTCATTCTACGAGTGGCAGCCCTGCAAAAAAAAAAGTTGCTGCCAACTCCGATTAAAATTTGCAATGCATCGGTGACCTAAATTTCGTTTTCCGTACATTAATCAAAGTCTCAAATCGAACTCTACGAAATTTAAATTTTTTTTCAAACATGTTTCTTAATGTATACAAAGCAGCTTTTTCAGCAAAAAGTAAAACTCTTTTGTATAATTTCCTACGATACTATCCATTTCAGCCGTACAATGTTATAATTTTAAATAAACAACTTTGATCGCTAAGGATTAAATTAAAATTTTTATTGAAAACTATTTTCCATTTCATATTTTTCAACATCAAACCATGGCTATTTTTCTAAAAATATTTTTTTTTTTTTGTAAATAACAAACGCTTCACTTTCAGCGTTTTCAAAACAAAAGACGCTTTATTAGAAAACTTTTAAGCAGCAAAAACTTCAAAAACTTTTCCATTTCATTATCATTAAAATCATTGGTTGAATTTGTGTAGAGAGTCAAATCAATGAAAATTGAAACAAAAGCAAAGAACAGTAACAAAAGAAAAGCAAAAAACAAGAATGAGAAATATTGCGCCCATTAAAAGCGCACAGGTTAAAATGTTGATTGATTGACGTCGTTAAGGGTGTGGGTTTGTCTTCATACTTTTATGGCTGTATGTTGAAATAAAATATCCACAGCCTTGCTTTATATATGTGCGAGTATATTGAGCATTTCCTGTTTCCTTTACCTCATAGTTATTAATTAAAGCCGCATATTGTGAGAGCTTTCAGCAGATTAATTAAGCAAATGGTTAAAGGCATTGAATTAATAAGAATTGAATTGAAAAGCAGCTGGCGTGAGGAAGTTTCCTATATGAGTTGTTTCTTATCAAAAAAATTGATAGAAAATTTAAGGGTTACTTAAGAAATGAGCACAAAAGTTGGCGTTTTATTAACGATATGGTAAATTGGCTTTTACAACTTTTCAATTCATCAAAGGTGTAACAATTAAGCGCTAAAAGTAAGCGATAAGAAGATTTAAGTAAAGACTAATTTCAATTCTTTCAGAATAACTATTTAAAGAAAGCAGCTAATTTTGAATATTTTAATATAAAATCATTTTTCGTGCAATAGGTAATGACTGCGCTGAGCGAGATTAAAATAGTTCAATATGTTAATCAAAGAATATAGAACAAAGTTGGAAACATTGGAACCAAACTTTTCTAAAGCTATATAGTTGTTTTGCAAATAGCGATAGGGTGGAATATGTTAGCTAGTACTTCCGATTTTTAGTCATATGTTTAAAATGTTCACAATATTCACTGAGAAGTTTTTTAGCTGGAATATATTCGCCATTGTTGCCGCCAGAAGTCCCAAACGATGGGCGTTGCTGCTGCATTTTGTTGTTTCGAAAATTTCAAAATTTTGACGTTTTCTCAATATCTTTTGGACAGGTTCCAACTAAGAACTCGATTAAGCTTGGCCTATAATTAGTTGTACCCAATAGAATGTAAATTTTGCTAGCTTTTGTCTAGAAATTTTCGAAAATAATTTACCATCCAAATCAACATAGAAAGTTTTCAGCATATTTTTCCGAAAGGGTGGATCTATTTTTAAGCTTATACCTAAAGTTAAAAAAAAATTGCTTAATTAACATTTCTACAAAAAAAAAAAAATATTTTATTTAAAACAAAATTTATTAATATACAAAGAGCAACGAAATTTGAAAAGAAACCAACATGCGACATGCTTTTGCTGTTTGTTACCTCAATTATCATACATCTTATATGATGTGTACTCAATGGAAAAGCAAAATACAGCATGTCCTGGAAATGTTTTCCAGCAAAAGCAGCTGATTATAGTTCGAATAACAGCAAAAGCTCTTTCGTAATACTTTTGAGTTAAGCGCTGTGGTGAATTTGATTTCAAGAGAGACCACTGAGATATAAAATATACAAATTAATAAGAGCGTGAGTGCAACCTATACAATAAGTGTATAAGAGTTGTGTGGTGAATAAGTTTCCTATGGTATGACAAACTTTGTGTGTTATAAAAATTTAAATTCTTCGTATATATTACCGGGTTTTTAATCATTTTTTCTATTCAGCTTAAGCCATGTATTAGTTTATATTTTTTTTTTCTTTTTTTTTTCATTTTGTCCAAATGGCAACATATCACTTTGGAAACTTGCCACCCATTATATATAACAATTAAAGTTTTATGCTCATGTTGGTAGTTGTTATATGAAACGTAATTTTTTTAAGCTTCTGAATTTAATGGCAAGTGACTTTTAGATCACTTGGCAGCTAGTCAGGATCGCTAGTGTCCTGAATAGATTTGATGTTGGGAGTGTTAAGTAATATTCTTTTATTTGCTGGTTTTTTATATTAGCATTTTATATTGAAATCGGTTTTCGACACACAAATTATATCAACAACTTCTAGGGAATACTTTTCTATTTTTCTAAGGGATTGCACATTTTTAGTTTTACATTAAAACATTTCAAACGTTTCGAACTAGGTTTGCCAACTTTTTAGAATATCAGAGTTCGGACATAGGGGTGAGAAACTTTAAAATACAAAATTCTTTGAGAAAAATTTTTTGTATAGAGAACCATTACTGGCAAATATTACTACAAGTCCTTGTATAATTTTAACCCTCATTCCGCCGAACTGTCACCCGGGTGACTATTTCATTTTTTTTGACCAAAAAAAGGTATTTCTTATCAATTCTTTTCACCACCCATCTTCCTTGACATCTTAAGCTAATGAATTTTAAATGAAAAAAACACAAAATACTTGAAATTGTCACCTGTTTAAGTTTTTTATTCCCATTTCGGCCGAAGTAGCCATATGGGACGTTCTTTTACAAACCAAACGAATTTTGACAAAAATTGACCGACACATTTTTGATTTGTTTGAAATTTTTTTATGAGTTCTGTATCGAAAAAAAAGAGATACGTTTTCGAGGATTTTTTTGAAAAAAAAATTTTTTCTTCAAAATAGAGCGATTTTAAATTTTGAGAATTTCGTGATTTTTGGCTTGGAGACTCACTTTCAAAAATTCATTCCGCTTAAGCTAGAAAATTGAAATAATTTTCATTGTAAAACTAAGAAAATGAACTTTACTAAAAAAATAATTTGTTAAAAAAATTATTAAAAAATTAATATTGTTATAAGCAATTTAAATATTTAAATCGATTTTTAACAATTACTCCAACCCTGTATCAAATTTTTAATGTCACCATCGCATTCTAAGTTAAGTTTTCTATCGAAAATGTCATGTGGCGTGAACACTCTGGTGCCCATGCCTTGGAAAAACAATTTTAAATATTCAGTAAAAAATCTGTCAAACTAATCAGCTGTTAGTGTTGCCAGATATTTATTTTAAATAGGTCCAATTTTTTTCAAAAAATGTCTCTTTCATTCAGAACTTTTGAACTATTCCCAATTTTCATAAAAAATTTCCTCTATATCCAAAATTTATCATATCTTCAAATATAGTCACCCAGTTGACTATTTCGGCCGAAATGAGTTACAAAAATCTTCGGCCGAATTAGAGTTAACAACGTTTTGAAGATAAGACACATGCATTTGGGAAGGAAGGCAAGATCTCTTCTATGCCATGCTAGAATATCTTCATGAAAATATTCCCATATTCTGCAAACATTACTACTTATAATTAGTTTTTGTTTCCAAACTTGAGATTAAATGGCTCAAATGAAGAATTGCATACCACAGAACAAAAGATATTTATGGAGAAATAAAGAAATAGCAAAGGATTCCAAAATAAGTAATATTTTGTACTAAATTACAAACTAAGAGGGAACATTGTTAAAAAGAAATTGAATTGAAATATTCCATAAAGAAACCATGTTCCGCGATATGTCCAAATACTTCTATTTAAAACTCGCATAGGAAGCTTCTTTCACTAATTTTACAATATATCGAAAATTAAGACATATAATTTGTCTTAATTATTCTTTTAATGAATAGTTTTGAAATCACCAACCGCAAACCAAACCGTTCAAGTAATTGCTTCACAAAATTACTTTATAAACTTCTTTGGATACCACAAAATATATTCATTTCATAACGTTCGTGTTGATTAGATAGAAAAAAAACCGACAAAATATACTTCAAACCAATATAATGATAAAGTTATTTTCGAAATAACTATCCGCAACTAATAACACTCGCTGACACCCAAAAATTAAAATGTCGAATTTGCAAAAAAATAGAGTTTTTTTTTTCACGGTAAACTTCACACGAAACTTGCTATAAATCCACTTTGCCGCCATTAATCTTGTAATTTTTCTCTTAAATCATCGAAATTAAGCCCATTTCCTGTGCAGACTGCGCCAACTTTATATTTTACAGTCGTGTCGCGTCGCACGGAGTCATTAAGTCGTTGAGTCGTAGAGTTGTCTTACATTCACTGCGTTATGCTGCGTTGGTTACGATGAACTTGTGAATTACCTGCACGCGCCTTTTGCGCTAAGTAAAAACAAAAAAAAAAAAAAAGTATCATGACTAAGAAACTGGAGACTTCTTTTTAAAAGGCAAAATGAAAGGAAACAAAGAGTGAAACATAAGAAGAAAAAAACCTTCAGTAAATGCACGACAAGACATGAATTTCCTTTGGACTGCAGTTGGAAAAGCGCAAGCAGGAAAATAACACAAACGCGTATACATACACTTAACTTATCTTAGTATTTGGTTGCTACGTGTGATGTTACCTCAATGGATCAGAGTGTTTTCAACAATTCTAGGTGCGGCCAAGCATTAAATTTTAGTTTTTTAAAAGACAAACCCAATATTCATAAAATAAGATAAACACGTAGGTCATAAACTACGTCGAAGTTGAGATAAATGTTGAAGTTTACTTATACGATTTTATTATCATGACGTATGAGTCACTTTCAACGCAACATATACATATGTAATTTAATTTTAATATTTTTAAATTAATATTGTATTTTTGTGTTCCGCAAATCGTACAGCTAATTTCTAATAAATTTTTAAAAATCAAGAATTTTTCATAACTCCTTACTACATTTATATGCAAGTGCAAAGAGTGTATAAATGCTTTTTAGTACTTTTCACGTGCACAAAATTCCAAACTTTTTATGGCAAAGAGTTTTTATTTTCTTTCTAACTTTTGTGTTCATATCTTTAAGATTTTTTTTATTTTTTATTTCAAATTTTTTATCATAACTACATACATAGCTTTTTCTCGTTTTTACTTAAGTTGGCATTCCTATGAAAAATGACGTTGCTATGCTGGCCAACCAACCAAGCAACCAACATCTATCATCAGCAATTTGGCGGATATTAAGGACAAAGAACTTTAGTATTCGAGTATAAGCCTAGGTTTACCAACGAACGCCATTGCTGGTTTATTGGCCTTTGCTGGCACCGCTTGCTGTTAATCACGTGTGTTATTGCTAAATTTGTCTAGACTCGTCCTTTTTGTCATTTGCAACACTTTTCTATTATGAAAATTTATTTTACCGCTTAAGGCTCATGAATTTTTGGCGCCACAAAATTATGACTCTTAATTACATTTACATTTGTAGTAATGGGCGTATTGGTTTTGTATTTCAATAATCATTGTAATCAAAAATTAATAACATTCAATATAGGTTTTCTTTTCTTTTTTTTTTTTTGATGATTTGTATAGCCATAATCATCAAAATTAGTAAATCAATGTGAAAATTACATGTCCATTTTGTAAATAGCCACATTACTATGACAATAATGACAAATTTAAAAATAATACACCAAAAAAAATTTTAATTTTCTATTAATTTCAAAAAATTCAGTGATCAGTATTTTTCACAAAAGTACATGGAAGATTGTGAAGAGTAATGAGTAACTTTTGAATCACAGGACTTACAAAATTTCCTGTTCTATATAAGAGTGTAGCTTGAATATAAAATAATCCTCGTTCATCCATAGTAAGCAAGAGAAAACGATAAGATATCATTATTATTGCTTTTCAGTGTTCACGAACATAGAATGTACCAACACTTCAGGCAAAAATTGACAAAAATTCAAAGATAGTCTTTGCAAATGAGCTATTGAATTTGACTTTTCCTTAAACTAAAGTTTGAAAAGCGTAAAAAATTGTAATTACGAATACAGATTTGATACCGACTTTTTTTTCAGGTTCGGTTTTAGGGGCTAAAACTCCATGTTTCTAAAAAAACAGAAATTTTGGAGCATTGCCCCTAAAGTAAAATTATGCCAAATATTTTGTTAATCTCAGAAGATCATTGTAGCTTGTTATAGTTACACAGAAGGTTACTCAAAATATTAGATGCAGCCACTTATCAAGTTTTATTTTTATATATTTAGAAAGTTTAATGATAGAATTTTAATAAAATGTTATTCTTAAACAGCATCGAAAATGATTAACAGTCCGAACTCTAAATAGTTAATTTTACTTATCGTGACATATGAATGAATTTTTTTTACATGTTCTAGAGCAGAGGAGAAGTTGTACTTTTATACAAGATCTTTCAAAAAATTCATTCTGTTGATGACAGCGACATACAATATATAGTTTTCACTTGGAAAATCTTACAATATAACCTTGAAGAGAGCGCTGTTTCAACTACATTCGAGCTGTACCCCAAAATCTACGAGTACGGTTAATACTAAAGTGCTGAGATTTATTTTCCAACCATATATATCGTACCATTAGTATCGAAATCATGATATTTTAGACCTTTGTAATAGAACTTATAATTTCATCTACAGACTTTATGTGGCAGTACAAAAAATATTATTCGAACAAACAAGTAATTTTCCTCAATTGTTTTTTTCGGATCGTTAAATGATTTCTATTTGAGTAGCATGATCTCTAACCTGGATGACTTGATACTCTTTGAAAACGTTTTTATAATAATGTAATTATTTATTATATAAGGTTCTGTATTTCAAGGACCTTTTAATTCAAAGCATGTTTTTCTGAAGAACTTAGTCAAAATTTTAGTTACTTACATTTAATGCCATACTTTAATTTTGTTACGGTGTAAAAAATATTGCTCGCCAGTAAGCTTATTTCATCAACGGTAATAACTCATATTGAAAATGAATTTTCCAACAATATTTTCTATTAATTTTTTTTTTTGTTAATTTTTTGTTTAGTATTTGCTGTCAGCAACATGAATATCATTGGTTTAACCACAACAGCAACATTCTCATGCAAAGTTTTTGGCTAATTTTCAAAACGATTTAGTATTATGACCATGTGGTTTGAGTAACTTTACTGCATGTTACAAACGTGTAGTGCTGCTAGGCATTCAGTAAAACAACAGAGCAAATTTGCAAACATAATTTTAGCGCTACGTTAATTTTCCACATTTACTAGATTTTAAATGAAATAGTCAGGTAAAATGAAATAGTAAACTTAAATAGTTGGATTATAAATCTTTGTTTATTTCTGACGATATATTTTAAGAATTTTATAATTTTATATTTATAATGAATATTGTTTTAAATTTTTGCTTATGGTAATCGAACTTTGGGCTTTAATTTTTCTTCGTTTCAAAGTCTTTTACCATAAAAACCAATGGAGTGCGATTTCTTAAATGCAGTCTAAAATTAAGATATTGATTTCAATAATTTTCTAAAACTCATAGTAAATTCAAAACGTATGATTTTCTGTATAATTATTTAGAACGCTGTTAACATTTTTACTTTTTTATGTACATAATAGTTGATATTGAACATATATTACTATAATTAAGTAAATTTTAAGATATAAATAAAATTTTCAATAAACTTTCTTTCAAAATAACAACATCAACACACTTTATATGTTTTTCCATTTAAAATTAATTTGCTAATAACATTTGGCTACATATAGGTAATATCTCTCAAAGTGATTTGTACATACAAGAAACCTTTTTTGCAACAAGGAGTTAACTAAAATGTTCATTATATCGTTGGTTTGATTTTAGCTTAATTTTATTATATTTAAAAATTTTCAATAATTTCAAAATTTTGCATAAAGCAATAGCTTAAACATAAAAGAAAAACACTTTTTTTTCATTTTTAGGCAACATTTTTAAATTTTTTTGAACTTTTTAGTTAATCCCTTGTTGCGCTAAACGGCTTCGTATATTATTGCTGCGCTTGCTTAAAAAAAAACACAAACATTTTAGTCACTAAAGTTTTATTTTGACAAGTAAAATTTTTATATTTTTAATAACAAAATGGCAACACTGCAATACAGAGTCATTTTGCAACTATGTCGATGTTGTTGACGCCGTTTTTGCCGTATCAAAAACTTTTAATTAGAGTGCGAATTGAACCAAGCGACACTGAATTGAGTTGATTGGAAATTTGCTTTTACTGTTGCTGTTGCTGTTGCTGTTGCCTTTGTTGTTGCCATTGTGTTTTTAAGCAATTATTTTTGTAGAGTGTTTGAAAGCAAAAATGCTGCTATCAATATCATCATTGACTGCTATGCAACTATAAACAAAGTCAGCGGCATTTTTTTTTTTCTTCAGAAAGTGTTGCCGTTGTTGATTTTTATATTTTGATATTAAAAGTGTAGAATTACAGCGTTTAAAACTTTTTTTTTTATTATAATATAATAAATTAAATTTGGTTTTGAACCTTAAACAACAAAAAAAAATTTATAAAAACTGAATTTTTTTTAACTTTTCTCAGGAAAATTGATAATAATGCTATAAATGCCGCAATATATTTCAGAAGTCTAATAAAAATACAAAATTTTAGTGTGAAAATCTTTTATTTCTACAAAATATGATACATATTCTTATATTTTGCCTTTAGTATAGAACACTAAACTAACAATTCATAAATCATAGTCAACGGCAACGATTTTTTCCAAAAAAAAAAAACAAAAAAGCTGACTTGTGAAAACTAAAGTTCACAAACAAATGCAAACACAAAAGTGAAATGCACAGAAAAAAAAAACATTTTTCCAGGTAAAGGAAAAATTTCCAGATTTTATCACATAACCCGAAGGTAAGCCAACTTGCACATACACATCTTTAATCTTCGTTATTTTGGCATTCAACGTAAGCCAATGTGGCTACTCCTTTTTTCTACGACTTTCTACTTTGCATGCCTCAGTAGCAGCTGCAGTTTCTACGCTTAAAACGTGCGCTGTCTTGTGTGTCAAATAGCAGCTGTTTTTTTTTGCATTGCTGCATAAAAAGTGTAAAAATTATTTATAGAAATATGGAGCAAAATTTTGTATGCGTTTTGCTTAAGTTTTCTGTGTTGCTGTTGCTGTTGCTATCAGCAAAAAGATTCAAATTTTTAATGCGGAAAATGTGCGAGCAAAATGTGCGAAAGACGTCGTCTTCGTGTTGTGTGCGTTGCATGTGATGAATTTCTTAAATGTAGTGATATCGGATTATATTTATACGTACTTACGGTATTAAATAAAAGATATCGAAAAAAGTTATTCAATATTTAGATAAATTAAATATTGGTCTGGTTGATATCTAATTTTTTTTATATTTTTACTATAACATTTTTTTTTTCCTAATTTGCACAAACTACTGAAATATCGCAAAGTTTCGTATCAATCCAAACAAATTTTTTATAACTTGCTATTTACCAAATTATTTTAATTAATTAATGTTACGCATACGTCACATTTCACAAAAAAAAACTGTATATAAAGTTATGTTTTAAACTCCGCTTACACAGCACTGATGTGTCTAAGAAGCAAATATTTCTTAACGATTTTTACTTTATCAAGTCTTGTATTGTGAAAAAATAGTTGTAGCGATGGTCGCTTTAATTTTTGGTACGGATGTCAGTTATTATATAAAGTTTCAGTTTCAGAAAATATGAGAAAAAACATTAAACTAAAATGAATATAAAATGTTTTAAAATATTGAAAACTTATATTGCAGTGAGATTTCAAGTACCTTTTTCTGGGGGGTATTTTGTCATTTATAACCTTACTTATTTCTGACCACTTTGACCTAAATTGCCGTTTTATTCCAATTTTTTTAATAAAAACTGTAGTTTTTTTGGGATGCAAACTTCTATGGTTTGATTAAAATTTTAAGAAACATACATTTTTTTTTTCAAAACATATCCAGTTTATACAGCAATAGTCGATATATCAACAACTTTCTACTCAGACAGACAAAAGCAACAATAGCAACATTTCCCAAACATATTATTAATGCAACAAACAACCGCATGGACGCGCTTTCATGCAACAATAGCATACTGTCAGTGATGTTGCCAATGCTGCTGCCTTGCCTGCCGCAAAGTCACACTTAAGTTTTCAGCATACATGGCGTGCTGTAACGTTTTTGCTTTATTGCTACAAAATATGCAAATAACAACGACATCGACAGCTTAGTTGCTCTGGCGATGTATTGCTTATGTTACTGATGCCATGTTTGTTGTGCTTGTTGTTTTTGTTGTTGTTGTTGTTGTTTAGTTGCATGTGTTTAAGTTATTGCTTGCACCACATACACACGCCTCATCACTGTGCTCTGTTGCGTTTCGTCAGCGGCGCGCGCCTGCTCTTAAAACTTTGTTGCCCTTACAGTTTGCGCGTTGCCTTGCTGTTTTACCGGAAACGAAAACAAACGGTTAAAGTTTACACAATATAAATTTCCGTATAAAACTTTATTAACAGTTCGAACAGTAGCGGTATAACAACTCTTATGTTATCACATATTCGTAGCAGTTACGATGGAACAAATCAGAAGAATGCTGTGACAAGAACTTGGAACAGTTTGATATTGATGGCGAGGGCAGTCAAAGAAAACAATAAAGATAATATAATGAATATAAATATCAAAGAAGACGAACTATATGTGACAGAAAACATAATAAAAAGCAAAAGAGACAATAGAGATAATGCATACTAGACTAGAATGATGATAAAGCAATAATGACAATAAGAACAATAGAAGCAATTAAAACAAGACAGCAAATATGATCAATGAAATAATAAAAATAGTTCTGTCAGTAGCACTAAAAATAATAATAAAGGCAATAATAACAGTAAGGATTATGATGACAATAAAGGCAATTCTGGCAATTAAATTTATAAATGACAATAAAGTGAAATGTGAGCGTAAAGTCAGTTAAAACTATGAAAGCAAGAGAAATTGTGAAGACAAAAAACCAGTACGGACAAATTAATAAAAATTTTAGTATAGACAATAAAGACAGTTGAAACAATAAATATAGTAGCGGCACTAATGCAAAGAAATAGCTTTGAAGAGTAAGTATAAGGACAATAGGGATAAGAAATATATTAAAAACAATAGAAACAACTACTTTAAATGCAATAAAAAAGTTAATATAGAGAATAATAACAATGAAGACAATGAAGGTAATTAAAGCAGTCAAGACAATTTTATCGAAAAATACTAGAAAAAACGTATTAATACAAATCCAAACAATGTAAACAGTATCAACAAAACTAGTAATGCAAATTTTACAACCAATAAAAAAAAACCAAAGAAAATATTAAAAATATTCTTAAATTTGTCCCACTGTAACACAACCCATAACTTCTGAACACTACCAACTTGCAGCGGCTTTGATATCATAGCAAGCATTTTTTTTTTGTAACAAATTTTCTTTTCTACCAAAATCTTCACTACTTTTCTACTACATTTTATGTTAGCCAATTGGCTTTTTTTGCATCTTATTATTAGCGCATATATCTCCGTCTCCGTATTTGTGAATGTGTATATGTTAACATATTTACATATGTGTTCATGCAGCGCATGTATTCATATGTCAGTGTGCGCTACTATTTGAGCTGCATATAAAATGTCTATTATCTGCTCAAAATGCCCGCAGGTGGTAAACTACGCCATATTTCATGGTTGGATATCGTTTAAAGGCGTAACGACGAAGCGTTGCAATAATTTTGCATCTGCTCCACTTGCTGCTGCTGTTGCTACGACTTTGACTCAGAGTACAAAATCTTATGCTACTTGTTTAACGCTTGTAGCATGCAAACAGCAGTTTTACTTGGCTTGCAGCTACAAAGAAAATTAATGTTGGCAAATTATTCACAAAGCGAATTGTGTGAAAATTGCACTTGTACTTTGGGATTTTAGCGCTACAAATTGGTGTAAAACTTTAATTGAAAAATCATCTGGCGTGTCAGAATGAAAGCAAGCAATTAAAGAAAAAAGTAAAAATAAAATTGCTTAATATATGATGAATGCTATATTTGGGTTAAGTGAAATTGAAAATTCATCTCATTAAGTTTATAAAAAAGTTTGCGCTGTGAATATGGTGGCTCACAAAATTTAATTTTAAAATATAGCTATACTGAAAATTTTAGAATGGGAGTATACCTGCATTACTTCAATAATAATAAGATCTCATAACGACTGCTTTTAATTAGCTTTGCTAATTTTCTTGATTTTCTACTTCAAATTTGTAGCCCATGCAATAATTACGCCTTACAAAATATTGCTACAACATTAGAAGTAGTCAATTCACTAGTCATTACCAGAAGATTTACCGATATGCAATCATAAAGTATGCAATACGCATTTCGGACAAATTCACAATTTACTGCACAGCAGCAAAACTTTACTTGTGACCCAATTTGATTTTACTTCAAGCAGCAACAACAAACGAATGCTACATTCGAAACAGAAGTAAAAGCCGAGCAGCAATGGCACTGATAGCAAAAGCAAAAGGATTCGATATTACCGGAAAGAAAAATTTTGCATAGGAAGCATCATGGAAGAACTTGAACATATTTTAGCAAAATGCGGCAAGAAGGCAGCCAACAGCAGCAAATAAATATGTTGCAGATAAAAAAAAACCGGCTGTTCTATTGTCGGTTTGCTCAAAGAGCACAAAAAAGCAATAACAAATATGCGATTACAAATACAAATGCATATGTTAGCAATGGTAGTAAGTCACTGCAAAATTGTAGGGCGTGCACTATCTGGTAGTGTAGTTTGGTTGCGGCGCAGTGCTTAAATAATGTATTTGGCATTTATTGCTGCTGCTGCTGTTGGTTTTGCTGCAAAGCACAATGCAGCAACGCATTAAGTCTACACAATAAGTAACGTTCAAGTGAAATTAGTGTGTTTTGTCTAAAGATGGAAAGGGGCAGTAAATACACAATTTTCTATATGAGAATTTCATAGAGATAAAGGTGTTTAGGGATAAATTTGTATGCCAGCTTATGCGTAAATAAGCCAATGATTTGTAAGTTTGGTGAACTACAGCAAGTTGAGCATAAGAACTGCGAATGAAATTTTCCAAAAAAAAAAAAAACAATTAGTTCCCATAATAAGTGCGATTTTTGCGTTAGTGCTTGGTAAAATTAGTGCAGGAATGAAACTTAGTGATTATGTCATATTAAGTAATAGCAATAAACTTACGTTGATTTGATTAAAATTTTTGATATATGGAATTTTGAATTAAAAAATTATCTAAAATATAAATAAACAGATTAAATCCTCTAAAGTATTATCGCTAAAAAGGAAAGTTCAAAATATTTTTCAAAGACAATAAAGTAAGTGCTTCGTAAATTCATTTTCATTTCATTATTTTTTTTAAATTTCTGTTAGTTTACTTAAATGAAATTTGATCAAAGGCCCAAAACGGAAACGTTCACAAGAGTTTGATTGATTTTGATTTTTGTTTTCAATTGGAAAAACCTGTCATTAGCATTGAGCAACCAATTAAATTTTTTTCAATACTGACGCAAATGTACAACAAAATCTTTGTGTAGTCACTCATACAAATAACGACAAGCATTGCCATTGTTGTGCAAAATGTTTCTTGCAATATGTCACACATCAATAGCAGGATCAATTACAATCATTGACAACGTTACTATCGTTGTGATTGCTGCCTACTTGCAACACGCAAACAACTGAGTGGGGGGGGGGGGCGCACAGCAATCACGGTTGTGGTGTTAAATCTGTAGGTTTTCATTCACAACAAACTCAATATAAATTCACTTTATTGTGGTGATAATGAAAATAAGCGACTGAGTGATTGAGTGAATGACAGACATTGCTGCATATTTTGTTACAACAGCTGTTGTCACCACAAAAGTGCAGCACGCTACACAGTGCAAATATCAACCAGCACTTACTTAAAATTTAAAATAAAAAAAAAAATACTGAAAACAATTTTTTTATGTAAACAAAAAAAAATATTACATTGCATATTTTCAGGCTGCTTGCCATACAAAAATGATTAATATCAACGTTCAATCAATTATGTTATGGCAACTGCTATATATTGCAGGGTTAATGAACTGTGTGAGTTATGTATTTTTATTTAAAAATAAAAACCTCACTTTTAATGAAATTTAAATTTTCTTAAAAAATCAGTCATTTTTAATTTTCAATTATTTCACCTAAAAGGATGTTGGCGGTATTTTTCAAGCAGCACTAATTAAAATCCAATTTTCGTTCGTTGTTTTACTTTTTGCAATTTTTCCACAGTAATTTTTCTATTTCTTCTTTGCACTGATAAATGTTGATTAATGCTGCCGCTGCCACTGTTGCTGCAATTGTTGCTTGCTTGCTAAATGTGCAATATGCTACAGAACTCTTTGCTTTACCACTCGAGTGTTATGTGTGTTAAGAATTGCACTCGTTAATTAAAATTTTCAACAGTTCAGCATATGAGCGCAAAAATTCAAACTTGACCGCACCACCTCAACGTGGTTGATGGCAGAAATTCAAACAAGTTGCTGCTGTTGCTGTTGCTGCTTAAGGGCAAAATTCGATTTTTCACTTTTAATTGCAATGTGTGTGTGTGAAAACTTGTGGCGTAGCGCAAAGTAAAGTTTAAGATGAATTTTTTTTTTTTTTAATTTTATAATATGAAGAGTTGCATATGAATTTGCACTTTGAAATTTCAAATGTTAGATAATTTATATTGAATTTTGGCCGGGATGAAGTTAAGTGAAAAGAAATTTAGTTTCTCTAATACAAGTGCTGTTGTTATTTCCGGAGAATAGTCTAAATTCGGACGAATTAAGCTATTTTTCGCATGGTATAATACTGCGTATAAGGCATATCGTATAGTATGCGCTCTGTAACTTCAAGCCAAAATCTACACTCAGTTTTCTGCTTCGTTAGACTCTATTTTTTCTTAGATGCCAAATCGGCGTGAGTAGCTATAAAGAAATTCTACCAGACTCTGTTGATTTTCTTTGCTTAGTTACGAAACATACTAATTATTTTAAAAAGGATCTACAAGTCTTTCGAGCTGTCTTAGACTGTTTTTTTTTTTCTTTTGTGATATGCTTAAATTTTTCTCTCAATTATTGTGAATCGTGGCTATTGAGAACTATGCCTGTTTACAAAATGGTTCTAGTACTATAAGTGATGTATCAAAAACCTTTTCAGCAAGTTTTCTTTACCGTATTTAAGCCAAGAGTTTGCTCTATCAAAGAAGAGTTTGATATGAAAAGAAAAGATAAGAAAGTCATTTAGTTCATCAGCTTTTTCTAGAAATTTAACATATTATACTAGTAAATTGAATATTAACTATACGGACGCTGTGTCTATGCAAAGCTCAGTCTTAAGTCCAATATTAATTTGAATTATTAAACTGTTTCCAATTAAATTTTTCTAAACTGTAGTATCTCATGTGAAACGCTCTAGATTTTTACACAAAGACAATTAGATATCATCTATTACACACTAATTACTTAAATTGAAATTTGCGGCATCCTCTTCATATCAGCACATCAGTTATAACATTGCCATTTACCTTTTTGAACACAAAGTGCTGTAAATTAATACAAAGGTTGATTATCATCATCATCAACGTCAAGATTGATTGCTGTTGCTTCATTTTTTTTTTTTTTTGCTGATCTTCAGTCTTAGAACCACAACAAAGCATCTCAATCAAATGAATGCAACACGTTTGCCAAAGCGCGAGATTTCAATCAGCAGCTGAATGAAAACAAAATCAACATATGGGTTGCTTTATACGTACTCGTGTGTTACACGGAGAAGCTTGAGTGACAATTTAGTAGGAAAAATTTCTCAAGATATTTAATGTAAATAAGATTTAACAAAATTAGTTTCATAGTTAACGTGACGTATGAGTAACATTTAATTAAAGAGCAATAAATTTATCATGTAAATAATTGTTAATCGTTATGTTGACCTGATTCTGATAGATTATTTCATAAGATTCAAACTAAGTTGGCGAGTGTTTTATTTTAATAATGATAACAGATTTATTAAAAAACAGAAAACTGAAAATTATGTATCTATGATTGATAGATTGACATTTGTTTTGTTTTTTTTTTTTAGAATATAAACTAAAAGATTTTCCAAAAAGAGTGATAATATGACGTATTTTACGGTTGTACTTGGGCTTGCATCCTTTTAAAGTTGAAGAATTGAAGACTTTGAGTTATTAAAAACGTCCTCTATTTGGTGATTTTGTCCTAGAGCAACTTGAAAACGACAATGCCTTTGGTAAGACAAACATCAGCTCTGTTTAATTTATATGGAGACCTGCATAACAAATTTCAATTTACAGTATTTTGGGGAAAAAGATAAAGAAGATCTAATAACGTAAGTTTTTTTAAATTAAATTTAACAACTTTTTTTTTGTGTAAACTAAACTTGCCCGATTTTTTTACCAAAACACACACGTATGTGAATATTTTTTCTTTTATTGTGAACTTGAAAACATATAAAAACTTTTTCGCTGTGTATCAGCATTTTCTAAACACCTTTTTAAACACACACACACATATACACACGTGCACATAAACATTTGCAAATAATCACAATTGCGCGTTGCGAGTAACAGCGCACATCGCAAGATAATAATGCGCTTGAACAATTTGACAAAAACAAATTCATTGCCGCTGCTGTGGATATTTGAATGCACAAAGAGCAAAAGGAAAAAAAAAAGAAAAAAAAATTATAATAAACAGTGTAGCGAATTCAAAACAAAACAGCAAATAGCGCTGATTACGCCAAGGTTGCCAACTGTCGTTCGTTTTACAATTGCTGCTACGCGCGTACAACCTCACAGCTTTCGAGTGTGCACAGTAACAAATAAACACACACACACAAACGTATGCTTAAGATAAAGCAATAAAGAGCATAATAGCAATCAACAATCAATACACATGTTAATGTTGTTGTTCGCAAAGGATAATGCGAGCAGATGAGTGTTGCAATTTATGTGCGTCTGTATATAAAATTACAAAAAAAAAAAATTGTATTTATATTTTTAAGTAACGTCTTTGTTATATTGTATATTTTTTTTATTTTTTTTGTTTAATGACGTCATTGAAAAAAGTCACTTTGTACAATACTATAAAAAAAAATATTTTTCTGAATATTTTGATCAGTTTTAAGAACTTTTTACTCACAATTTGACTTTTACTGAGGATTGTTAGTGTAGAAAAAAGTTTATGAAATGCGAAATTTTATCACTAACGCAAAAACAAAAAATCTTGGGGAAAAATTTTTCAAACAAAACATTACTATTTGTAACCATAGAATATAAATCTGTAGTTTTATATATAAAAAATCACAGTTGACCCCTTAATTACTTTGAAAATTGATTTCAAGCTCACTGCTATTTGTCTCATTAAAAAACTTATACTTTTTTTCCGAAAACTTACTTCTTACTTAGTTTCTGAGATATTCGCCTGAAGAAATTCAAATCGAACACAATGTATAATTCTTTCGAGAATAACATTTACAGCTGAATATTCGCTTGTAGTAATTAAATTAAAAGCTTAAGACATAAAACTTTAATTTATAGTTGAAAATAACATTGCTATAACAATAAACCACATGCTTCAGAAAATACTGAGTTACTTCATTGGTAAATTGCATTTTTCAGCAGCAATAAAACAACAAAACCAGTTAAAATGTTTCACAGCAGCCACAACACTTACAGCTTTGCCAATTTAATTCGCTAATTTTGAGGTTTTCCTTTAAAGTATTTTATTACTTAAAATAATTACTTCGAAAAGCGCATTAAGAAGATGAATAACTGCTGAAGCCGCTGTTGCTGTTGCTGTTGGTAAAATGTAACATAACACGATGCGTTAAAACTTTTTGTATAGTTTGTACACAAAAGTTGTGGAAAAAGTAGTAAAGGTAAATACAAAACCATTGCAAAAATTAAATAACTTAATGTTTAAGCTGATTATGAGGAAATGGACGGTTTTATTTTTTAACTGTAGGAAAATTTATTTTATTAAGAAACTGTTTATATTTGGCGGCTATTCTGAGTTCTGAATTAAAAATAAAAATCAATTTTTTAATTTCAAATTAAAAGATTATGTGAGTTATGACGTTACGCATCTGGCATTTCACATATATTTAAATTTGGGCAGAAAAAATTATGATATATTTCATATATCAGGAAAACAAGAGCTGCTTGAGAAAACTTGAGACAGCAAGACGAAAGCATCTTGTTACACATCCTGTTTAATAATTCAATTTCCTTCACAAAAATACTTTCCGTGATGTGGCCTACAATTGGCCTTTCATGTTTTTTTAATAAATTTCGTTTTTTATGAATTTCTTTATTAAATTTTTTAATCCTTTTAAGTCCAACAGATATTTGTTATATCCAACAGCTTATGTTGGTTGCAAAGTTGTACCATTTTATTGCGCTTTTCTTTCTTTCTTTCTTGCAGCTGTATCTACTGTATTTCAATTTCTTTTTCTGCTTTTTTCAGTACACAACAGTTTAAGTTACTTTGTCCTTTTTTTGAAAAATATTTATATAAGCGCTTACGTGCAGCTTAAAATTGAAATTCTCTGTAGCGATATTATTGAATTGTTTGTTGTGGCCAAAGTAGATTTTTATTGTAGCGAAAAAAAAATACGGAAATTCTTTTCAATGGAATTCGAGCTAAAAGCAAATAATCTGTCTGTCTGTAAAGGAAATGACAAATTTTGTAGCTGCTGCTCCTCGATGGATAGTTTCCACGTATGTATGTACGTAAGAGCAAATTGTTGCATGATACAAAAATTTTTGAAAGCAAGAACCATAGATGTTATCTGTGCAAATTTTAATCATGAGAATCTAAAAATTGTAAGTGAATGCAATAAAGCCGACTTATATATCAAAGCATAACAACAATTTTCCATTTAAAATCTCAAAAACAGAATAACAACTTTTGTTTACTGCAATGGCATTAAATTTTGCTAACATTTGTTTTTTTTTCACATTTTAAAGATTTTAAGAAAATATTAATAAATTAACTGCAATATCGTAAATTTCTTCTTAAACTGTATTTTCCAACAATTTATTATAGCAAGTAACTTAAATCATCATTTTCGCCTTGGCAGCAATTATAAGTTGCTGCTGCTGCTGCTGGTTGCTTTACAAAATAAGCAAACGAGCATGAAAACAGCAGCAGCAGCTACATTTGTGCATTTACACAGAAAAATACATATACTCATACACGAGCGCAAACTTGCACAAAAACTCACAGCATTGCAATGTAACAGCAAGGATTCACTCGCTACGATAAATGCGCCATTTAAGGACTTTTATTGCCCATTTCATAGCATTAATACGAAAGCGCGCGCGTTTGTTCACTCACAAGCAAAATGCTATTAAATTTTGCATGTGAATGCAAAAATGCAAAAAAAAAATATCAAAATACGAGTAAAACTAAAAAAGTTATAAAAAAAAACTTTGTACTATACACAACTTAAAATCTTACAAAAATAAACTGCAATTTTTTAAGCGCAAAAAAAAATTAAAATTTTTCATTTATGTATTCAAAATAAAAAAAAATGTAATGCTTTTGAAGTGAATCTTACATTTTTTTTTTAAGTTTTTTTTCTCTTCCACTGCTTACTAACGCAGTGTTCTGCGAGTGCGTTGCTATCACATTGCGTTAGATCTGTTGGGGGAGAAGCGACAACGACGTACAAGTAGTTAAGTCTCTGTTACAGTGGTGTTTGCATAACTAAAAGCCCTTAGCGTTTATTTATGTGCAAGTTGAATGAATTATATTATTTTTGTTTTAAGATATTAAATTATTTTAAATCATTTCTTTACAATGAACTTATTATTTTGAGTGACCTGGAATCACTGTCAATACCACGTCACTTATACTGAACATCATTTGGAGTATCTCCGGATCCTAGAAAGTACCGTTTTTGACTCATTTTCGGGAAAATTTTTTTTTGCTCCAATCGATTGGGAAAGTTCGAAAAATAATTTTGTACATCCATTTGGTTGGCTCCGGACCATGGAAAGTACCGTTTTCGACCCTTTTGGTGCTTTCCAAGGTTCGGAGCTGCCCTAAGGTATGTTCAAAAGTCATTACCAATCATTTCTTATCGGTTGGAGCAAAAAAAATTTAGGGTGGTTCAAAATAAAAAATTTTTTTTTGCACCAATCGTTAGGGAAAGGTTCAAAATAGACATTTCCGAGCTCAATCTATCATCTGATGCAAAAAAAAAAATTTTTTTTAACCACTCTAAACTTTTTGTTTTTGCTTCAACCGATAAGAAATGGTCGGCAATATTATATATTTTTGAAAAAGTCGAAAAACTTAAAAAATCTAAATACATATGTAAGTCGAAAAATGTTTTAAGTGTAGAAAATTTTGAGAAAATGTCTACAAGTCGAAAATTGTGGAAAATTTGAAAAATTTTAACGAAAGCGACATGTTAAAAAAGGTTGGATAAGTCGAATAATGTTGAAAGAAAAAAATATCAAAGTAGTTTTGAAAAAGATTGTAAGTGTTCAAAAATGTTAAAAAAGTCAAAAAAATAATGCTGAAAAGGATTGAAAAAAATTTGATAAAGGGTAAAAAAACTTCAAATAGATTGAAAAGTCAATAAAAGTAGAATAAGTCGGAAAAAAAGTAGGAAAGTTTTAAAGTCATAGAGAGAGTCGAAGAAGTTGAATGAAGTTGAACAAAATTGAAGAAACTTAAGGAAGTTGAAATAAGTTGAATATGGTTGGTATCGTTACATCTCTTACAGCATTTCCCTATCTTAGCGCTACCTTTTATAGTGTTACATATACATTTCCGCCAATTTACTCAACTATAGGAGATTTTCTTGCATACCCGTCAATAAAAATGTTTATACGTCAAAATTTTCATTGCTGCAAAAATAAACAGAAGCAAAATTTTTCACTGGCAACACAGCAGCTTCTATCCATAAAATTAAGCCATAACAAAAACTACTAAATAATGCAAAAATTCAGTGCAGTAACCAAAACAATTGCAAGTAAATTTCAATTCAATTGGCCAAAAGTGATTAAATAAATAATTCATTGCATTTTTATGCACAAACAGACGATGTAGATTAAAAGCAGAACGAAATAAACAAAATTAAAAATGACCATTGAGAAGCTTGAGCGGAATGGAAAATTTAATCAAGCGCAGATGCTAAGCAGAACAGACAGTATCACATTTACATAACGAATTTTTTAATTCAGTTTGATACAAACCAACCAAAAAAAAAGTCCAAAAGAATTTGATAAAGTAAATAGTAGCGAACTAAGATTAAAAAAAAACTAAAAAAGTATTGTAAAAAATAAAATGATGTTGCTGTTGCTGTTGCACAACAACAAGTGTAACAATGTAAAGCTGAATGAAAAAAACCAAAAAAAAAAAACAAAACATTCTGGAAATTCAGAATTAGTAATTTTCATTATTTCTGCAGAAATGCAATCAAAACGAAAATGAGCAAAAAATTAGAGAAAGAACAAACAGCAAAAAAAATGTGAAAACGCAAAAAATGTAGTTAAAGAAAATGCAAAAAGTTTTGCAAGCACAGGATTAGTTTATTTTATTGTAAGAATTTCTTATTATGTTTGAATTGCAAGATTTACTTTGAAGAAAAAAAAAATAAAAATCGAAAAAATCGCAATTCAGAGTGAACTGGACATAAAGGAAAGTGGGAGCTTATAACAAAGTTGCGTTCTCTATTCTATACTTTTTTTTTCATCGCTCATTTTCTCTTGTTCCATATTGCGTGCGCACTGTAATTAAATCGAAATTTCATTATACCTACTTAGTACTCTATTTTTAGGCGAACTCCCTTTTCAACACCCAAGATTTAATTATGTAACGTATTAGTGCAGAAAAAGTAAATTATTACTTATGGCAGCAAAGACAAAGATAGAAAATAGTTAAAAGCAAAATGTACACAAAAGAACAGATAATGAAGAATATTGTTTGAACAAGTACACAATGAACAAAATATGTATAGTTTTTTGCTTTATATATTAAATTTTAATGAAAAGAAACTTCCTGGCTGATTTAATATTCAAAGCACAAATTAAAAAGTTTATAACATGTTTTGGAACCGAATTTGTATTAAATTTTTTAGACTGAGGCTAGAAGAGTTCGCACATGACAATTTTTGTTCACCTAACAGATTTAGCATCTACGCAACTCTATTAAAATACACTCGAAGGCAGTTTTCCCATTGTGATACCCTTCATATATAAAAAAAAATTGGCCTACTTCTCCTTAAATTGTCTTCTTGATTGAGGCCGAACCACCCAGGAATTTGAGGATGCTGTGAAGTTGAGGATGCTTGTAAGTTCCAACTCGTTTAGTTCCTCAAGACCAACAAAGAACGCAGAACCAAAATATTTGGTGCGTTTCCTCATTCGCCCCGGGCATTCGCAGAGTAAGTGTTTCACCGTCTCATCCTCTTCTTCATCTCCGCAACTCATACAGAAATCTCTGAAAGGAACATCATATTTGGCGGCCATAAGGCCAATAACACAGTGCCACGTCATTACTCCTACAACAGTCCTTAGCTCTACTCTTTTGAACCTTAAAAGAGTTTGCGTCCTCCCCAGATTCAGTTTAGACCACATGTCTCGAGACTTTCTGCATCCGGCGGTAAGGTTTATTCCATTTATTCGATAGTGTTGTTCCGCCAGCGGTATCCTTGTTGATACTCGGGTTGTTCCGATCCTATTCTGGCACATTCCGGGTACCCAGTAGAGCTCTATAGTATGCTGTCGATTGAAGGTAGTGATTCTCTGCAGTGTTCCACACCTAGACTTTTGGCGTTCAGTGCTTTTATCGCTGCCTGACTGATCATACATATGGTAATGATGAAGAGAGTAAGCTTATTACCTGTTCGGCATGGGCTATGGCATAGATTTCCGCTTAAAAAACGCTGCAATAATTGGGTACTGTAAAAGGGATCTCCATACCCATATTATTCGAGTAACTCCCACTCCTGCGCCGAACTACATTTTGGGTTCATCCGTGAAGATAGTAAGCCCCTTTCCATCCAGAAAGCTACCAGAATTCTAATAATATCTCGATAGAAAGTTGATGTTGTAGGCTTTTTATAATCGTGATTGATGAGCCACTCTACACATGATTTGAAAACTAATACCAAAGCCAAAGGCTAAAAATATTTTGGAAGTTGCAATAAAAATAACAATAATGCTCGTTAAGCAAAAACTTATTTGAGTTAAGAAAATATAGCCCATTTCATAAATATATTTCATTTTGGCCTAAAACTTTAATTGGCTTTCAATAAGTCAAAATTTCATACTCAACAATAAAGTAAACTAACTGATTTTCTTAATTTGAAATTCTGCATATTTATTTACTTAAAAAGCAAAAAAACCCTTAAATCTACAAAGTTTCCATAATAAACTACAAAATGATTCATTAAGGCAAAATTTTGTTAAATAACTAACGAGAGTAACCGTAATATTTTCATTGTTCGTTGTAACAATTTGTTTAAGTTTATGCGGTAACTAAAAGTTGCAAATGTTTACTTGTTAAAAAAAAAAAGGAGAAAGAAATTGTTGCGCACCAGCAGCAGCAGCAACAATAAAAAAACAACAACATAAAATTGAAAGGATATAAACTACTTTGAAGAAATATTTTCCAAGCCCGAAATGCAGCAACATAAAAGAAAAACTTTAACAATAGTTTAATTTTGTTGCGGTTTTTTTTCTCTCTCTCTCTCTCTTCTTATTGTTAAGAGGTAATTTTTATAAAACTGCCAGCCAAGAAAATTCATTACAAATAAAGTAACAAATTTCTCTCGCTTTACCAAGTTAAAAAATGTGCTTGCATACTTTTAGGTGTTTATTCTTTTGCTTTTCAGAGAAAACTGTGGAAGGATTAAATTTTTAACTATGCGTTAGTATTAAATTAAGTTTAAAACAACAACAACAACAACAAGAATATAAAGTTTTAAAGCACAAAAACAACAAATATCAGCAGCATGTCCTTAAAACTGCAACAATAAATCACTAAATTTTATTTATCTTAAAAGCAATGAGTTTAGCGAATACTTGCAGGCTCCGTCTGACTTTTTTTTATTCGAAGTTTTTTCGCTTTACAAATGAGCAGCTGCGATTTTGTTTCCTTATTTTGTGTGCCAGGAAATCCTTCTTCGTTACGCTAAAATAAAACGCGACAGTGAATATTTTGCCAACTCAAGAAGAAGAATAAAATAAACGACAAAAAAAATCAAAAGCATTGGAAACTACTGCTTTAGATAAACTGCAAGAGAAAAAGAAAAAACAAACAGACAGACCCGCACATTCAAACAGACAAACAGACATTCAGTTATTCAGACAGGATAACATCTAGACATTTAGCGGAAAAATTTCTTGCGAATTAATGCAATTTTCTCGCATGCGCCAAGGAGGCGTCCTAAAAATAAAAAGCGGTTACATAACATTGACGTTGTGGAAATGCGGCATTAGTACCTTAGTTTTTGCAAGCGGAAACCAAGCAGCGGAAATGCTGCTGATGTAAAATTGAGAATTTCTAATAAGATTTTAGACTGGAAATTTGGTTTTTCCTTTATTTTCACACTATTTTATAAAAAAAATTTTAAAGAAATATTTTTTATGGCTTACTAATCTATACTTTTGATCACTCGAAGACTACTAAATTTCAATACTAGAAATTTAATTGAAGAAGAACTCTTCATTCATTTATTTCCTTTAATGTGGCGTAGTATCAAAGCTGGTCACTTCCCCCCTTATTGTAGTTCGTCACGAGTTTGCGAACCACAAAAAAGATATCGTTATGCTATATGTAATGTACCCCTTATTTTAGCTTACTGTCAATAATTTAAAACAAAAATATGTATTTATAAGTGACAATAAGACCTCAAACCCAGATTTCACAATCCAAAAATGATGAATTGAGATCACTTAATTAAGTCAATTGTTAACTCTTCAAGTGCAGTTTTTTAAATAAATATCAACATAATTCTATCTAATTAATGCAATTTAAAGTTTCTCACATAATCACCAACTTTATACGTTTTTTGTTAAAACCCATTTTTTTATAATCTGCTTTTATGTTACACTAACAAAATAGTAATAGAAAGCGCGCAATTAGTCAACTGTTGCCAACGCAAAAAAAAAAAAACAAAAGGTATTTAAAAGAGAATAAAACCGGGAATACAGAAAAAAGTGCTAAATATCAAAACGAAATGAAAAAAAGTGGTAACAAAAATAGAAAAAAGTTAAAATAAAATGGATAGTAGTTAGAAAAGTGTTGCATTGACGCTGGCAGCAACATTGTTGTTGCTCGTGTTGCTGCTGCTGCTACTGCTGCTGCTGTTGGAACGTTTACTTAATGTCTTCTTTATTACTTGAAATTTATCATTGAATCCTGGGATTTGGTGTCCTCGTAGGACCCGTTGTCGTTTAGATTAAAAACATGCTATACGTACAAACACGTGGCATGTGTGTGTTAGTGCGACTTAAATATGAACGTGTGTATGTGTGTGTGTGTGCCAAGTAAAATAAATAGCTCATGCTTTGTGCAAACACTTAAACATACACAAACTTTGAAAATTGTCAAACACATTTACACTCACAAACTTACAATAAAGATAGCGTTGTGTTTGGTTTTCGAAGAGAATGAGAGACAAAAAGGGAAAAGCACGAAGCAACTCAGTTGCACAGATTAGTAGCATCAGCGGTAGAAACAATAGCACATATACACACGTATGAAATGTATTAATAAAAAATGGAGAAAATACTATTTAAATAGAAGTGATCGAAACTTGCCGTTGATTTTCTCTGTTTAAATGAAAAGTTTCCAAGGAACTCACTTGTCACATATAAATCAGTCATTTTGAAAATGGATTACCTCCGAATATTCAAATTTTACAGGATATGCAAAAACCCATTCTTAAAGTATAATATTTAGTATAAGTTACAAATACTGTGGGATAAAACCTGATACAAAACTACTTATGCAACAGTTTTTGAGTACTAACGGGACGTCAGAAATATGTTTTTCTAGTTAAGAGATGACAGAATTTTTTCTTGTTTTATATTGGCTTTTATTATAATGTAGACCATGATAGCTAGTCATCTCTTTTTCATCATAACTTCTGTCAAAAAATATAGATAAATGCTACGCCAAAATATAACTTATAGGCATAGTAGGTGAACATTGTCTGAAATCATTCTTTAAAGTCATTTTGAAACCAACATCTCAAAGTGTATTAAGCTAATTTATTTAAATATTTTCAATAATAATATCTATGGACATCAAATGAATCGCTGAGCTCCAATGATTTTTTTTTAATTCAAATATAATATTCCTTTGGAGTTTTATTTCAAAATGATTCGAAGATCCTACGATTTTCAGTTGTGACCTAATAAACGAAAGTGGATCTATTTTGATGGAAAATTTTTCGTACGATGTTTTGATGATCCGAAACTGCCCAAAAATTGTTTAATGAATGAATTGGAGATAACTTTTTATTTCAAATAGCTGATACAAATTTAATTTACTACTACCACGTAAAACAAATACTCTATAGTGTAAATATCGCAAGACATATATATGACCAATCATAAATCATATGATATAGGTTTTAATTGGCATAAGTAGCAAACAGCTTATAGCATAATTATTGAATGACATAAATATCGCATGTTATATTTGTTACGTTTCATCATGTAGCATAAATGCAGGCTTGGCAACTTGTCAACTCATTTGTATTATGCGACAAAATACAAAAATGTTAAATTTATAACATGCGATATTTTTCGAGCGAAATATTTTTCCTGTTTTTTTTTTTTTTTTTGGCTAAATTTTGTTTTTATTTAGACGCATTTTTTCTAAGGTAAACTTGTTTTCTATGTAAATAATGATATCATGCGATTTCTATACTATGTTGTATTTATGTGAAATGATATTTATAACAATTGAAATTTGTGTCACGTTATATTTCACACAACCATATGAATTTCATAAGACTGAACTCTCAAAAAAAAAAACTTTCTTCCTAACATACTCATTTTACTAAACACTACTAATAAATTTTCTGTGAGTGTTGTATACCATCAACAGCAACATGTGAGATTAATGAGTGGGAGGTGAGTTATAGAACTGCATGCAAGCGCAAGCAATGCTTTTCGATGTTTTTTATATGTATGGCGTTTATCTTTCGTAAATGTGAATATTGCCTGCCCAGATGTATGTCTGTATGTTTATGTTAATATCAACATTAGTAAATGTGTATGTTTGTCTCCATGTATGTGCGATAAGAAGCAATGAATTATTTTACAAAGCTACAGATTATTTTAGTTCACAGCTGGGGCTACATTTGAGCGTAAGATCACAACAATTAAAGTTGCAATGAAATTATCGCAAAATTATAATGCAAACTTTTAACAAATGATAATTGTAGCGCAAAAGAAAAACCTTAGCGAAATCAGTACAAAACTTAAAATTACAGCAATGTAAATAATACAGTGTGTAGTAGATAACATTTCAGGTAAACAAATAACCACCGCTGGCTTTAACTTTTTTTTTAAGTTTCTTAAGCTATTTTGAACAAAAAAAAAACAAAACAATAGAGTCAATAAAAATTTAATATTTTACGTGGTATATCATATCTATTTTGTATGCAAATAATTTATCATTTTGAAAATTATATTTAGATCATAGCAGTCATTATTATAATTATTATTGTTATTATAATGATCTCATGCTATATGTGCAATACAAAGTCAAATATAATACAATAATTTATTCAATGAAAATATTAATTGAATTTCAAATGAACTCATTGGAGTTACAATTTAACAATGTTTATTAGATGCCAACCAACGCACAACTACATACAAACAACACAAATTTATTGTACGTAATTGCAATTATTACAATTTAACTTAATTTAATAATGCAATTTCTTGCATATCAGAAAATATACATAGGTAGTTTGTGGTTGTGCAGCAAATGAAATAGAAGCATGCAATATTTTGACTGCCAGCAATTGCCAACTTTGATTATCGTACAATTAAGATTAGATACCTGAAGCAACAGCTTTAATTTAATAGAAAATGTTTAATGCACAAACGAGTACGAGTTGTGTAAATGCCCAGTAATCAAAAGTTACAGTGAGAATCGTTATTAGAAAGTCCATTTTGGAAGGAAGTAGCTTCCGCAACTCGCATGAAACATTTAATTTATAAAATAAGTTGTACTTATAAAGTTCCAAGTGAAAGGGAGAAAAGAAGGCCTTTCGTAATATGGTTTAAGTTAGGCCATCTACGAAAGAGATAAGAGAAGGCCTGTTTTGCTCGCTTCTAAAATGAAATGGGAAAATGATGATTTTGAAGCAAATAAAATAAATTAAATTTTTCTAAAAAGTTCTGTATTTTTGAATGCCAATCAAAATTTTGTTATTGCAAAGTTCCATTTAACTAATTAAAAATTATAAAAATCAACGAATCTTAAGCAAATAATGAGATTATATGACAGCTTAGACCACTGCTAGATGGCTTTCTATTGGAGAGCACATACAATTTCAAGTGTAAGAGACATCAGATGAATTAAATGTCTTGAGCGTGCTAACAGACCTACTATTAAAGGGCGGCGTAACTGCATTAAAAACTTATTTTGAGAACTATGCAGCAGATTTTGCATTTCTTTTCATGCTTCTAACTGCAGTTTTCCTTTGGTAGGGATTCTGCTCAATTTTCTACTGGGTATTCCTCTATAACATTACTATGTACTGCATTTTCATATAAACTATGCTAGCATTTTACTAAAGTTCTATAAATTTAGAGAATTACATAAATCTAGTTACCTTTATAATTATTGATTGCTATAGAGTACTGTAAATTGCTGGTAATTATAATGAAATCAAATTTGATTTAAATAATTTTACCAATAAATGGCATGTAAAAGGTTTCATATAATGACATTCAAATATGAATATTTGTGAATATATATTTGTTGAATATTGCTTGAAGGTTACCTTTTGCATACATTTGCAGGTAATTAAAATTTGTATTATTGTTGGTTGGAATTACAATTGAATTTTGAAATTAAAACAACATTATTTTGTTTTCCTATGAAGAAATATTTTGCCATTGTCGAAAATAAAGCATTTCTAACAATTTTCTGCTCTTGACCTATTCCTTTGTTCCTATAGCTATACAGCTGACTTAATATCGATTATGTTTCATATACTGACATGTTATCGGTAACGGCTATAAGATGTGGCTTGGGAAAGTAGTTATTACATTAATGTTGCATTCATGTCTGTGAAGGACTAAATTTCCAGATCAAATCTTTTGTTCTATAAATATTTAATTTTGAATAAAGTCCATTATTTGATATAAGTGATCACTAAGGATTTTTCGAAGACCTCAGTTTCTCCCATGGTAAAAATTTCCAAACAAGCTTTATCCTCAAATAGTCAAGTTGAAGTGATCGCACCTCCTTATATGAAGTTAGAGCATAAATTCTTAGTCAAAGAGACAACCGCATGGAAAAATTATGACTTATAAATAACGAATACTCTAATTAACATTTTAACAGCAGTTTATTCCAATTAAAACAACAACAACAAAAATAAAAGCAACAAAAACCAGTACTACAAATGACTTTTCATTTAGGGCTTGAGTATTTTTTTCTCACAACTTTTTAAAATTTTATTTTTTTTTTTTTGAATTGCTATTTGTTGTTAGAATTCGCTGTTTTTTTTTTTTCATTTCCTATCACTATGACTGCTGTTATTGTTGTGCTGGCAACACTGGCTTACTCGCTGCCATCATCAGTCTACCTTGTAGGATTTTTCCTGTGTTGCACAGTTGTTCTTAATGCGGTTGTTGTTGTTCTATTGCGGCATGTTCCTGTGTATGTATGTAGTTCTTTGCTGGTGTAAATGTCGTCGTTTTGTTTATTTCCGCTTGTTTCAGTTATTTCGTTATTTTTTTTTTTCTATTTTAAGAGGAAATTTTATCTTAAAAAGACATGTTAAATATTTTTCACACAAAACTTTTGTTTTGCCTTTCCCACACTTAACTCATTTTGTTTGTTTCGCTTGTCAACATCATTGTAAAATTATAGCTTGTGGCAACATGTAAGTGGCGTATTAGCAACATAAAAATGTTGCTATGCAACTACAACTTTGTTGTGGGGTGCTTAATTGTTTTGTATATTTTTTTACATATGGTCAAAGTGTTTGTGAATAATTTTTGTGATATTTTAATTTTCTGAATTTAAATTTTAAATTAAATCTTTTTGATTTTATTTAAATCGAAAATCAAAACTTAAAAAGAAGCCTAAGAGATTGGATGCCTTTAAAGCAATGTCTTGAATTGAAATAGAATAGAAATTTTGCACAACTCTACAATAATAACTCATTTTTATAATATGGCTTGTTTCTTAAAGTAAAGTTATGCCATCATTTAAATTTAAGTCATATATCAATTTAACAACTATCTAGCACATGTACATAGTTACCATTCAATTTAATATTCTCAAATGTTTTCAAAACAACATTAAGTACGTTTTGTGTGAAACCAAAATAAGCATTGAACCATAAAAGCAATTTTGATGAAAATTTTATTATCAAATCAATATATCTCAATCTGTTGAAATATTCCCAAATATTCTCTGTTTTGTGCACATCAAAATTTTTGGATTAAAAATTAGCATTAAGCAGATAAAGTGGATATACTATTATGACCAATATAATCCATATAAACCGCACTTAAAATTTTATGCTCAACATTTTGCTGCAATTTGCTGCAATTTCCATGAACAACGATATGCCACAATATTTTAGCATCAATTTGTTGCAAAAATTGTATGTATGTTTATATTATTGTAATTGTTGTTTTAATAGCAATTGGTGCTGTGGTTATTGTAGCTGTCAACCGACATAGCAATATATCAAATCAATAACAAGAAAAGAGAGAGAAAAAGTATATTATACATCAAAACGAAATCAAAATATTGTCAACATATTTCCACAAATCCATAAAATTTATTGCATTTGCTGTCATTGGTGTGTATAAGTGTGCGTGACAGAGAGTGGGCGACAGAGGTAGAGGTAGTGAGTTAAAGCAGTGTGAAGAAGCCGACGAATTCAGCAGCAAAACTGAAAATTATTCATTCATTCATTCCCTCCTTCAGTCACTCAGTCAGTAAGTCAGTCATTCATTTCATATCAATATGCAACTTTGTTATGTGTGTGCGTTACAGCTGGTAGCAAAAGAATGTCAGCTGCTTTGAATTACACATACACTATCACAAATAGCATGCATTTTTAACTGTCACAACCCAGCAAACATTTGGAAGATTGTTGAATTTTCTTCATATGACATATGGTGATGATTTTATAACTTTCTTTTAGTAGAGTTTAATGGAAATTAATATATTTATTTTGCATACTTTTAGGCATTTTTTAATTTGGATATACAATCAATGCATTATGATTTGATATAACTATTTCGATACTTACTTCTTACAAATATGACATCACTGTAAGTGTTTTGTTAGAATCTAAGCAAGATGTCAAGGCTAGTCCTTTGCTTTCTGTAGTTTAGTGAATAATAATTTTTAATTTTAAAAAAACAAAAGGCTTTCAAAATCAACGTAGTTTTCATGGAAAAAATTGTTACAAGTCCGATGATATCATTTGTATGAAATTCTTCCTAATGTTTCATAAGCGACAGTTCTGCAGTTTCTCCCGAACAAACAATCGATTTGGTTCAGAATACGATCTCACTCAAAATTTCCACTTCATGTTTAAATATGTTTACTGGGTTTGTATGTAAGCCATAACAGATGTCGACGACTTCCTTTTTATGCAATGCATTAACATTTTGTAAACGAAAACACACAAGATATAAAGCCAACATAATACAACTGTTAGCGCCTCTTTATGTATCACGATTCGTCTCCTTTCGCCTCTAATTTTCAAGCCTGAAAATATGCTATTATATTTCAAATGAAAACAAAAATGTCTAACCTACGTTTAATGGATTAAGAAATATTAAAATTTTGCTAGTATATTTTTTGGCTTGAAAATTTGAGACGAAACGAGGCGAATCGTGATACATAAAGAGGCCCTTAGCTTTTCTAAAAAATTTTTTATAGATCTTCTGTCATACAGTCAGTTAAAAATAAAAAAAAAATCATCTGAAGGTAAATCAGCCATAAAATTTAAATCAATAAAAATCAAAAATTCGTCTAAATATATGCCCCAAAAATATTTTTTTCAAAAACAAAAACATTCAAAATATTTTAAATGACATACATAAAATGTTAAAAAATAAGGTTAAAAATTGCACAAAATTGGCCATTATTCATGAGTCCTTTTACCATTACGGCTTTTGCGCAAAACAAAATTTCCTTAAAAATTCTTCTGTGGAATAGAAATTTTTCATAAAGAAATGCACGATTTCCACAAAATATTTTTATCTGTTTTGCTACAAATAATGTAGGTAGTCAAATTCGGTATTTAGTCAAACGATCAAGTTATGAATTCTCCCATGAAACCAAAAAAAAAATGTCCTTATAATATAAATAAAGAATATGGTATTTGAATTTTATTTATTTATGGCTATATTCCTCATTTTAAACTTTCCTACACAATTTAATGTCCACGTCATTAATGTCACCAAAAATTAAAGAAAACATAAAATCACTGCCATGTAAGCTTTGCTTGCAATACAAGAAACTTGCTTAAAGTTTGTGCACTCATTCGTTTATTTGTTCGTTTGTTGGCTCATTTTGCTTTTAGCCATATTTGATTTGCAATTTTTTTCATAGCGTCATCTTCTATCGCTATTGCTGCTGCTGCTGTTGCTGTTGCTTCTGCTAGAAAATGCATTAAGTTACTTTTGGCATGGTAAATCTTGAAATTGCCAATAAATTTGTGTCTCTCTTGTGCTATGTTGCTGACTTACTTCTTCGCTGTTTACTGCATATTTCATGCAACATTTCGTTATATTTTCTAGTTTTACATCTGCATTTTTTCCAGTTTTTTTTTTTTTTTATTTATATTTATATTTGGCTTTTTAGCTGCACTTGCTAGTTTCGTTGCAAATTCGCCTTCGAAAATGGCTTTTTATTGATTACAGCGCAAATATTTTATGTGTCACTATTTTGTATATTTTTCGGAGGAGCAGTAAATGTAACATGTAAGTGTGGTAAATGTTTGCGACATTTCAATGCTTAAAAGCAATTGCTGCAAAGTTGCAAAAATTTGAAAAATGCTCACTTTGGAAAATATGCTGTTAGCAACTTTATATGCTCATATTTTGCATTTATGACTTGATTCAGGATATAATTCGATTGTAGGATATGAAAATTTTTGAAATGCTAAACTAAGTTATTTTAGTTATATGCTTTTCAAGCAAACGTAGAAATAGCTTTCATGTGGGTTTATAAATCTTTAAATTATTTTTGTAGAAATTATCACTACACAAATCTTGCAACGTTTAAATTTCATTATGCAAAATTTAAAACTCGTTAAAAACTCCAATAAACCAAAATGCTATAAGATATATTAAAATAATTACTATATTTTAAAGTGTAGGAAAAAAACTTTGAAAAATAATTTTCCTTGAATTCAACAGAAGTCGCATAAATTGCACATTCGGCGGGCTTAATAAGGATTTACAACATAAAACAAGCAACAATACAGAAAGGCACAAGTAAATAAATAAATATTCTACATAGAAGAACCTTGACTCAAACGTATACCCATACATACAAACGTATTTCACTGTTTTCTTTAACCTTCTGCAATTCTGAATTAAACGACCAACTTTTGTTTGCGGAAGCAGCATAAGTATTCGCATAAACAATTTCTGTTCTCAGGAAATTATTATTACCCATTCTCTTAAGATCATCCCATTTGGAAAGTGAATGGTAGTTGCATAAATTAATTTTGTGGTCATGACTAAGATATTTGTAGAAAAAGTCATCAGGATTTCCAAGTTATATACATGCATATATTATATACCAAATTTGCTCGGATACAATCTTGTAGGCTATAGAATTTTTTATGAAATAGGCAGAGTTGCTACAACAACGTATCGAAGCCTTAAAGGGTATGCGTAGTTTTTATTCACGGAGCACCATGGGAAATTTTACCACTTTTTCTGGCATAATTTTAAAACCTGTAAAAAATGGTGTAATATGTATGTATGCTAAATGGGCTATAATTGAAAAAAAATAAAAAAATCAACCAATGCCACGCCCACTTTTCATTCAAATTTAGTAGTAAAGGCATAACTTTAGGAGATTATATCCTCTTTGTATTAATTCATTATTTTCTTTAGAGACTTTTAATACTGACAACGAATATGGGATCAAAAGTTGGGAGAAGTATCTACTTTCAGAAATATAGACAGTAGCGTACCTTGGAGGGGGGGGCCGGGGTACCAAGAGAGCGGAAAAATTGTCGTGAATGGTCTCGTCTGCTAGGGATTTTCGAAGTCAGAAGTGAGAACCTTTTTTTTTTGGTACGATAAATAGAATGTACCTGAAAAGCACAACATTTTGTGTCGGTAGGGGGGAGAGGGGTAAATAACTCATTCGCCCCGGGTGCCCTTGACGATGATTTCACAAAAAAATTTTATTGTGAAATCACTTAAGATAAATTTATAAGATTTTGCCGCGAAGAACATATCTCATTTTTCTCCGTCAAATAAATATCATACTTTAAGTAAACTTTTGTTAGGGTCTGATCATTCCGCGGAATGAAAACTTTTATTGAGATTACAAAGTCTCTTCAACTCATCGCCTCTGGTATGCCTCGCAAATTTTTCGGCACTGCTTCTGACAAAAATATCATTATCGTTGAGAAAAATTAATTCAAATATATATTTTCGGGCATAGAGCTGTGAATTTAATATCAATAACGATAAATATGCTATTCATTTGCTGGTCCTATTTCTCACTATCAAATCACATATATTTTCCGACTGAAATTTCGATCTTCAAATATTTTCATTAAATTTTTCCATTGGGTCTTAAATAAAAGTCGCTTTTACTCATTTCCACAATTGCACAAATACAAATAAAAGTCAAAAAAGCATAAAACAAAAATAAAGAACAAAAAAAAAATTGCACAGTAAAACTTTTGGAATTATACTTACTCACTCACCCACCTACATACCTATAACTTTAGCTGACTTATACGCTCTCTTGGACCTACTATATACTGCTACCTACTCCTCTACTGCTGTCATAAAATATTGTTTATTTATTTCCAATTTAATTGGCTCACTGGCACTGTATTCAAGGAGGAGTAAGTAGCGCTAAATCTAAGCGCAGCGGCAATGAAACGCAAGTTATAGCGCCAAAAAAATGCCAGCAATATACAATGTAACAAAAACCAATATATACCCACCTCATGTCATACCTACCGCTGAGTGTGTGTTGAATTCGAGGAAGCCAAACTATACATCGGCGGCATTAATGCAATAATAAAAAAAAATTAAAGCTTATAAAAGAAATTTCCCAAAGTTAATGGTGCGTATCGGGGAAAATTTCCAATCCATTGATTAAACATTAAAACCTGATGCACGCAAGAAAAAAACGAAGATTTTAAAAGTTCGTAGTTCGGAGAGAAAGATACTTTTGGATTTGGTTTTTAGTAGCAAAAGATAAACTTATGGCATTTTTTTATGCTGAATTGAATTAAATTAAAATATTTTTTTTTTTTTGGTTTTGATAGCACAATAGAATTGTATTGTACTCAGCACTAATCATTTTCATACAAAAAATAAGTAATGAATTTGTGTTTTTTTTTTTTGGGTTCTGTTAAGTTTGTTGAACTTTTTATTGTTTCTATTGTATTGCTTGCAATAAATTTTAACTGCTGCAATTGAATTATTATTTTTGATTTTATCATTTCAGGAATTTTTTAAATTTTGATATATTAAACATTAATTCAATGCAATTCTACAAAAACTCACCGATTTGTTTAATTTGCATTATATACAAATTTAGTTATAATTTAGCTCGTCTAAAATAAATAAAATTTCAAAGCATTTTCTATTGAAAAAATTAAAATTAAAATAAAAAAAAAATGGAATAGTTATTTACTGTGCTATCGTTGTAACTGCAGTAAAATAGCTTGCAAACCATGTGTGCCGTAGTGTACTTTTTTTACTCATCGATAGTTGAAATTTAATTTGCGTAATGGATGCTGCAATGTGGATGCGACACAAAAACATATCCAGAACATGACGCTCTTCTCAACTCGTATTTAATGCGACCATCAAAATCGCATTGATTTACGTATTGTTTTGGCATTTGTGTCACAATTGTTAGAAAAAAACAGAAGTGCGCTAGATAAGAACTAAATCAAACAGTTATAGGTTACTTTGATGGAACTTATTAGAAGTTAAATAGAAAAAATTGGTCTTTTCTGGTTACAACTATGTGTTTTAACTTACACAGCAGAATAAGTCAAGAAATTTGCAAGTCATTCAAAAAATTTTTCAAATAAAAGTTGGTGGGTATCAAAGCCAGGACCTTAACCATGACCTTGACCTACATTTTCAAGGTTATTTGAAGGTCAACTTTAATTTTTCAAATGGAAACCCCTATTCTTGACCTTGGATTCCCGATTCCGGAAGAGCACAAAATTCTACGTTCAGATAGGTATTCATGTTAGAGATCAAAGTGACCCCTGAAGGTCATTTCAAGGTCAAATTGCCGCTTGATGCAGAAAAGCTGCAGCCAGTTAAGGCAAGATTGTGCAGCCAATGATTACTAGCTTTTCTGTACCAAGCAGGAATTCGACCTTGAAATGACCATCAGCGGTCACTTTGATCGCTAACTTGACTTTTGACTTATTCAGCTGTGTAAGTTAGAATGAGACACCCTGTATATATCAGCAAAAGTAATTTGATAAATCTTTCGCGAAACTTTGAATTTCTGGCCTATGCTGGGGGTTTCATTTCACATAAAAAGTGATACAAAATTTTACGCGCACTTTCAAATTTTGCAATTATTTTAAAATAAATCAAACCAAAATATTATTATTTAATGAACAAAATTTGTTGTTTGGAAATATTCAATTTATTTTGAACGAAATTTCTTTAGATTGATCGATTTTGCATTTCATGTAGGGCTAGAGTTTCATGGCCGATTCTTTTTTTTTGGCAATTTCTCCCACTCTCCAAATTTTGTTATTGATTTTGGACGTCAGCGAAATTTCCCATGTACAATAGTGTAAAAGATTTAAATTTTTAATGTTATTGGTGTTTATACTTGTTATTTTTGTTGTTTTTAAGGGTTTTATCACTGTGTTTATTTGCTTGTTTAGCAAAGATTGGTGCGTATGGATTAGAGGTCTGCATGAGTGCATTCGAAACGATCATCATATAATCTTCCGAACGTAATATACTTCGAGTGCTTAAACTGGTAGAGCATTTTCCTGCTTAGTCTTTCGATTTGTTTTTATTTGGTCTGTGGTTTTTGTGCATAAAAACTCGACTGACTCAGAACGCGGCAGATGCAGACATCTAGAATGAATCTTTCTTCATGAACCTTTCTTAAAAACTTTTAAGTATGTAAAATAAAATCTTAGTTTTGAAACAAAATAGTAGAATGAAGTATCCACTGAAGTACCTACATATATCTTCTTGTCATAAATTAACTCAGTTTTAAAATGCCTGTGTAACTGATTTCAATGCTCAAATTATCTTTCATATTCACGATACATAGTAGAATATAAAACTTCATTTAAAAAAAAAAAGTCAGACATAAACTTATGTGGTTAATAAACTGCTCCAGCAGCTGCGTACAAATGATCAAAGAAGACAAGCTATTTTATTTATATGTAGCTCTTATTCCGCAAACTCTTTGAGGCAGTAAGCAGTTTTTTTTTACAAAACGTAACCATATATTCCACATAACTAAATTGATATTTATTCTTCGCCACTTCAACGCATATGTTTGCTGTGTTATCTCGTTTATTAAATTAAAATTAGAAAAGTAACTAACGAAGCACTCAGCCACTCAGTATCAGCAGTAACCACTTTGAGAATAATATTACGAAATGTCATCTACTTAGAGCAGTTATAGCAACAACTGAAGCACTTAACTCTCAAAATCCTACAGATCACTTTCACATAACAGCACAGCCATAGCCATAGACAGCTTGCTATCGTGAACGCGCGCCATAGACGTCATTGTTGTCGTCGTCGTCATGGCCAAACAAGCGGAAACGGATGTGGGTGTCGAAAAAAACGCCATATTGCTACTCTACAATTTTTTTTTACTGCGTGCGCTTGCCGTTCGTTACACGAGCAAATAAAATTGCAATTTTGTTTACTCACTTTTGGTGGCGCTGAATGCGTTTCTTTACGCGCCATGAGACGAATGCAATGCAAACGAAAGCAAAACGAAAACAAAAAAAATGTTGCAGCAGCAGTTGAGTAGGGAGATTTTTTCCGCTTCATTTCCTTGAGTGTTGTCAGCTGAGTTTTTTTCCCACATTTTTTTTTCTGTTTTTGCTTGTGATTTTTTTGTTGTTGTGCGCAGTTTTTTTTTTTTTTTTTTCTTGAATAGCGCACAGACTTTGCTGCGTTAAATGTTTTAGGAACGATTTTGAGAGTAAAAGTAGAAAAGGGGCGGTATAAAATGGTGCTGTGGTGATGTCCATGCAGTCTGTATTTAAGTCATTGCAGTAGACAAAATTGCTGGGCGACTACGTAAACGACGACAGGGAATTTGATTTGCATGGCTTAAGCTAAGGCAGTTGTACTGTTGTGTAATAGTAGTCGTAACTTAGCGAAGCAGTCGCTGTCTTTCTTAAGTTTGTTTTATAAATTCAATTTTTATTTAGGATTTTTTTATTTCATTGTATGTCACTTAAGTAAATTAAATAGAAACAAATGGACTTTCATTTGTCGCACTTTGTTATACGAGTTCTTATTACTTGCTGTGTCTTTAAGAAATTGAAGAGAGAATTAAGTAAATATGGAATAGGTTTAATTATAATATAGAATTGTGGCAACTTTAGCAATATTAATAGCCGACTTAGTAATTTTTAAATCTTTAGGACCTTTAACAAAAATGTTAAACTACTCACAAACCTATTCGACCCCCTGTAGTGCAAATAACAATTCGTTTCATCTTCCTCTGTCAAACTGTCAGGAATTGCCACAAGATCAAAATCACAAGAGCTAAGCCCTCAGACTGACAGCCAAGACAAACAATCTGACATTTGCGACTGATGACTAAAGGATATAGTAAGTAGTAGCTGCATATGAAAGGGAAGCCTGAAAGCATGAAATTGCTGCCGCTGCATTTACTTACAAATAACTACCCCGTTTTACCGCTTTGGAAATTTCTCAATAATATTAAAAGAATATTTTGCATGCACGTCTGCAATTCCCGAGAAAACACAACATTAATAGCGAATACGAACTTTAAGGAAAAATTCACTTATTTACATGGCAGCCATCATTCAAGCAGCCAGCATAATCGTATAATATTGCAGGCGGAGTGAGCGCCAGCCAGCCAGCTCCTTCAACTAAGCTACTATGTTTAGCTGCCGATGCTTTTGTTGATGTCGGCTCATTGAAGCATAGCAAATTGCTTCTATAAACTGTGGCTGCACGATGATGGTGTTGGTTGGTTGGTTGGTAACAGAAAATGCTACATCAGCAGCAAATGGAGATAAAATTGCATATTTTCAGGCGTTGCAGTATTACAGCTGCGCTGCTGGCTGATGGGTATGCAGGCGAACGTAAGTAGCGTGACGCAAAGTGAGTTAAGTGAAAATAAATTGGGCAAATTTTTTGTTGTAGATTATGAACAGAATGGAAGGCAGCAGCAGCAACAACAACAACAACAACAACTGTTTTGATGACGACAATGATGATGTGGCAACCAACGACGCATCCTGGTTGATTGCAACAAGAAAAAAATTACTGTTATTTTTTACCATATTTTCTCTATTTTACTCTATGTACTGTTACTTTGGTTCCCGAGTATTTTCAGTCTGTTGTTGCTTGTTGTCATTGTTGTTGCTGTTACTCAAGTTGTTTTTACTTTTCTTCCCTCAGGCTTTGGACCATCTGCCAAAGCAGACGTGATTGTTGGCTCTTGATGCTGGTTGCATGGGATGCTGGTGATGGCACAATTGAAGTGGCAGCATCAGCATCTGCATTAGCAGTGGCACGTAAGTCGAAACTTATAAATGCAGAAAATTGCATGAATTCCTTTGTTGCGGAAGTAATCTATACGACTAATGCCATTATGTATTACCTGAGGGACAATTTTGGCCAAGCGTTGTGCATTGCATTGGTTTTTTGCGATGTAATGAAATGCAATATGGAAATATTCAGTAAGGCGAATAGTGTTGGATTTTGTGAGTTTGTTGATTTTATTACATCAAGTTATGAGCTAATAAGCATGTCAATAACAATTTTTGAGTGAAGCTGAAATTGTTTAATCTTAATTTTGCAAAAATTTTGGCCTGGATATACTATATTAAATTCTTCCAATTTTCGATATTTTTTTTACAAGAAATTTGAATTTTTTGTTGACTTTTTTTTTATCTATGGGCCTTTCACACTGTCATCAAGATCAGCGCGTTTCTCATGTAACTCGTTTTTGAGTCAAAAACTGGCCAAAAACGGCAATTGTTTTATGCGGATCAAGGGTTTGTAAATTTTTTACAAAAGCATCCCTATTGCTTAACTAACGATTTAGGTTAAAGGACTTAAACATTATTTATGTATTTTATGTTTAAAAATATATGTAGATACCCAAGTGACCAAACAGCTTAGCTCTACACATTAATTTCTGCTTAAATAAACATAAAGTAAATGCAGTTTAAAAGTTCAATAAACGATATAGTATATTTCAGTAAAATTGAAACATTTGAAATGATTTTTTTATGCAAATCAGAAGGTTTACTTAACATGTACATATTTGACCAAAACTGAATTGAATCACAAAAAAAAAGAGTCTAATAAAGATAGTACAATTTTCTTGATATATCTACCAAAAAAAGAAACATTACAATGCCGTTGGCATCTGCTACCTTACAAACAAGCTGCACTTAATTAAAATTGTGTAAAAGATGTTAGCTTTTTCGTGAAAATTTACAATGGCAACGATGGAAGAGGGCGTTCTCAACGATAGTGTTGGTTTCTCTTTTTTACAATGGTTCATTTTTATTCATAGCACATACAAGTTGTTACTATTTCTACTACTACTACAATTTTTTTTTCGTTTTTTGCTTCTGTACATACCATGCTTTGTGTTACCACATTGCTTTTGAAAGCCAATTAGAGAAAGCAGCAACTCACCTATACTATACAGAGACATCGACATAGTCACGCGAAAAACTCATCGTTTTCATATACAATGGCCCAGTTGACATCTAAAGGAACCAGTTCGAAAGAGACTAGTGTTTACTACCTAACATTTATTGCAAATACAGGGTGTCGCATTTTCACTTACATAGCTGAATAAGTCAAAAAACTCCAAGTCATTCAAAAAATGTTTCAAATAGAAGTTGGTGGGTATCAAAAGGCTGATCCAGCCATGACCTTAACCATGACCTTGACCTATATTTTCAAGGTCATTTGAAGATCAACTTTAGTTTTTCAAATGGAAACCCCGCTCCTCGGATTCCGGAAGAGCACAAAGTTCCTCGTTCAGATAGGTTTTCATGTTAGAGGTCAAAGTGACCCCTGAAGGTCATTTCAATTACAATTAGAACACAACTAGGCGAAACATAAGCTACCCAATGCAGTCATTGTCTGTGTTCCTGCGAGTCTTTGGATATAAATTTTACATTAGCTATAGCATACTTATAAGCGTTTCTGTATAAATCTAAATTGTTTTCTTGTAGCCCCATTAATTTTGAGCAACAACCATGTCTTTTAATGTAGAAAATTAAGGAACGATTGCAATGAGAAAAAGCAACTAGTCATAGCAGCTTACGAGTTCAACTGGGCATTACAAAAATAAAAAAAAACACTCAAAAGGTGGCTAACCTGAAATTGCATTTGTCTTGTGTGCTTTATTTAAACACGAAATTGCTGACCCATAAGTGTGCTTTACAGTTGTATACAAGTACAAGCACACTACACTAACTTATACATAGAGGCATTGTACTTTTGCGTTTGTATGTAACTCCACTGAAGCGTAAATTCGATGTTAATAGTTGAACAGTAGTATATTGGTTTTTTGATATTTAGCAGGTATGCGGTCAGCTTTCAGTGATCTTGACATTTATCATAGCAGATATCGTCCTAATTCAAGGGGTTTATTATTTTTGTATAACAATATTACTCTACACAGCTTTTTGCAATTTGAAGTAAATACTTGATAGCTACAGCAAAATTGTGTAGTGTTCAAAATCATACAATAATTGCCAAAGAGAAATCTAATTGAAGGTTCTAAAAAACCGATCTGAACGGATTTAAAATATTTTTTTGACTAAAAGGAATCAATTTTGCTATTTCGTGTTGGGTTACTTGCAGTGTAATCTGCTTATGTTCACTCTGTAAGACAGCGGAAGTTTAATGTAGTATAGTGGCTGCATTGTATGCGGTTACTTTAAAGGAAATTGCAAATCTACTTGTACTCAAAGATGTTCATTCTTGTTGTTGTTGTTGTTTTTACTGTTGTTACAACTATTGTTGACAAAAGTGTCTAAGGACATCTATTGTTTCAGTTGAAGTGAAGTGTTACAATGTTGTGGAAAGCATTTAAAAGTGTATTGATATAAGTTAGAGAAAATTCAGTCGTGAACGTGAATTAAGGATGCTGCATATGTTGAAGGTGGTAACACCGCGCACGCCTTTAGTTCGTATCTTTCTGGCTCATTTTCTAGCGATATATATACATAAATTATTTTTAAAAATCAAGTATGTATATTTTGATCACACGTTTACAAAAACTTTTTTTCTTCAACAATTTTGTGGCAATAACACATCACAACCGCCTTTCTCTAGTGTATACAATTTTCAATATATTACGTTTTTTTTCCTGAATAGCATATTGATTTCTGCGAAAAATAAAATACCGCGCATGCATGACGAAAAAAAAAAATAAAAGCTCAAAACCAAACCATCATGATTGCCACCATTTCATGCAAAATATTGAAATAAAATTTATTTAAATTCAATTTAAAAGAAAAATAATTTTTGTGACACATAAAAATATACCACCTCCCCCCCCCCCCCAACCACCTCTCATCGAATCGTTCAATTTACACGCAAAACGCGTTTGATGATGATGATTTGAAAATCGCGTAAAAATGTGGGAAAAAAATGTAGCTCATAAGAGCATAAGGTAAACGAAGCGAAACGGAAAAAGGAAAAACAAATTTTTTGACAAATCTGCTGATAGCTGCTGCCAATTTGCCACAACGAGGGTCGCTTAGGAGTTGCTAAAAGTTAAAAAAAAAAAATATCAAATATAAATTGAAAAATCTAAAATAAAATCAAAGTAGAAACGTAATGTTAAAAGCAAATGTGAAAAATATGACAAAAATTATTACATATAAAAAAAAAAGAGTTCAAGGTAAACAGTGGGCTATGTCGATGTTGCGGCATGGTACATATTTGGTATGGCATTTGCTACGATAGCATAAAACACTTGCTAAAAGTCCCAATCGAATCATAGAAAAATATTCCCATTAGGCATCAGACTCTCGCCGGATATAGTTTATAATTGATTCCCGCTTAACGTAAGCTCACAGCAACTAAACGAATTGAGCTATTAATATTCTAAGCAAATAGTCAAGAATTTAATTTCATATAAGTATGTATCATTCAGATGAAAATCCGAAATAAATTTTGATTTTTGAATAAGAAAAATTAAAATATATCATAAATTGTTAATTTCAGTTAAAAAAAAAGAAAAACGTTTTAAAATGTTAATCGCTACAAAAAAAAATACATAGTTCATATCCACTGGCACACCCTCTACCGCTCAAAAGCAATGCCAATAACATCATACGACAAATAAGCAAATTAACCTCAACTTAAGCATAAACGATAAGCAAACAAATTGAAAAATGAAATTGGGCGCATATCTACAACCACAAGCACAACATTCATAAAATGTGATGGTATTTAAAATACTTGCTCCATTTTAATGGCGCAAAAATGACCCCAAGGCCAATTTAAGCAAAGATTAACACAGTTGAATGCATAAAACAAACACAGTGAGTGAGTGAGTGAGTGGCGAGCAAAGTTTCAAAATAAAACAAAAGCGAGAGCGCAGAAAATTTTTATGATTTTTCATTACAGCACAACAAAAGCGTATTACATATAGTAAGTAAGTAAAAAAGCTTAAACAGAAATGTAGCATAAAGTGTAAATAGCTCTGGGAAAAAATGGCACAAACATTTAAATTAAAAACACGTAATAACAAAAAAAAACCGTAAGAAATGAGCACAATCATGAAAAAAAATCATATGTAAACAAAAATACCCGCATATATATCAAAATGAAATTTATTTTTATATATACACATTCACATCAACGAATGAAATATCAAAGCGAAAGTTAATAAAAGTTTTGCATAAAGTTTGCATAGTGCAAAAATACATGACAAAAACTGCGTGTATTAAAAAAGTTAAAATCAAAAAATGAAAACTTGACCCCAACTTCCGGTTTCACAGAAAAAACGGAAATCAGGCGAAAGTGTCAAAAAGTGTGCGTCGCACTCTGCGCTTCTATTTGAAATTCTGTATGTGTGTTTGCGTGTGTGTGTGATTTTAAATTACGTGCAAACTTTTTGCAATATATTACAAAGCTATGCAAAAGTGAGTAGCAAAAAATGTACAGAGAAAGTAACTCTACGTTAGCATTGCTGTCACAGCCTGGTAATAAAGCGCCTTCATTTTGGCACTGGCTAAGAAGGAGCAAACTACGATGATGACGACGTCGCATATATTAACAATTGCAAGTGCATAAATTTGTCAAATGCTTGCATACACTAACAAAAGTAGAGGAACTAAGAGAGTGAGTGCTCGGTAGGAAAGTTTATATGATGATCGATTGAAGAATGATAATATGTTTGAGCCTGAAGTATGGGTAGCAAAAAAGTTTCGAATGAAATATATGAGCTAACTAAGTTAGGCTCAATTTTATTCAAAGCTTGGCATAATTTCTCAAAATGAAAAAAATTTAAGTTTTATTTTTCATAAGTTTATAGGCGCCTTAAATTTTTTAGGGATAATTTCACTGCTCTCCAAAAAAGTATTGTAGTTGCAGAGCATTTTCTTTGATGACTTTTGACTTATTAAATACATATATTTCTATCATACTTTTTTAATCAACACTGGCTTGTGAGATATACAGGGGATGGTGGGGCAAAGTGTTATGCCTAACGGGAAAATTAAGTTTTCACAAAACCAGAAAACTTTTTTCGCCCAATTACTTAAACATGTAAGATATTAGTTCGATCTATATTGAATCTATTAAGGGGGCAGGGGCAGTCATGATTTTTGAGAAATCTATTTTTTTTTTTTTGATTTTCTTAAATTATAATATCTTAAAAATATATCCGGAAAATTTGAAGTCCATCCGACAATTTCTTTTGGAGTTATTCGGCAATAATCAAAGGGCTCTCGGTAGTAAGAGTACCGAGTGTAAAACTTTAAATGCGTTTTTCTCAAAACTATATTTTCGGAACCGGTGACCACTGTAGCTCGAAAACCGCTCAATAGATTTCAATAAAATTTACACATTTTTTGAAAAACATAAAAAGCTAGTGCCTGATAGAAGGATTTTTTTTTTAAAATTCGATTTTTTATGAACAATTAATTAACTGTTGGTTTTTTACCGAAAATCTGGAGGTAAATATTCCTGTTTTTGTTGATTTTTAAAAAAAAAAAACTTTGATCAGGCACTAGATTATTTATTTAACTAACTAATTTTTCTAATCCGATTGATTTTAGATGATTTTCCAAAGATTTGTGATGGTCATCGCAAGACACTCTGTATGGGACAGGATCCAACAACAAGTCCAGCTATAACTTTTTTTATTTTTAATATTTTTTTTTTTAACTGTCGTCAAGTCATTTGAAACATAACGTAAAAATTCCATATTATCACTTTTATCAAATAAATTAAATTAATACCAAAAAAAACTTATTGAAAGTGCTCTAATTTTCACGGCCATGACTGTCACTGCCCCCTTAAGGTAATTAGGCTCATTATTTTCACAACAGAAGATACATATTATTACGATGCAAAAAAAAGTACGTTTATACTGTTATGCCCCACGGGTGGGGTAAAGCGGTATACAAAGTGCAATATCACTCTGCCGCCATGACCTATGTAAGCATACAGACTCGCGAAACAAAAATGTATCAACATAAACAAATCATTGTCAATAAAAATGAATGTCACTAATATATACACGACGTTTTTTAAATGATTCCTTCGAACATCGACTGCGCTCATTTTGATAAGTTCAATAAATCCCTGGTGGGAGTGAATATGTAGGTAAGTCTCAAAAATGAGTTAACAGTAGAAATGGATTGTTCTCTTGAAGTTTTCCATTCAACCATGCATAATTCTATTTGAATAAATCGAGATGTAGGTACATAGTGAAAACAGTTTTTGGAAAATGCATGCCGACTGACCAAAATAAAAACGGAGATAAGACCCTATTTTAATTTCGAAAACATGCTTGGATACCAAATCTATACAACGCATTCTATCCTTTACTTTTTTAAGACCTTACGAATAGTCAAAGTTATAGCCCTATGACAAATAGCATGCATAACTATTATTCCAATTGGGTCACTAATACCAACATTCACCCATATGCCTCCAACAATGACTGACACAACCATACAAAGGGCGAAAAATTATAAAAAAAAAACTTATAGTCAACCACAATGGCGTTCCCGCAAGTGTCCATTCAACACAGTGTTAACCCGACCAAAAGTTTAACCACAGTCTGTCAGCCATTTAAACGGAAGTGGCTTAATGGTGCCACTTCCGTTTGCATTTACAATACGAGGAGATGCCAGCAAAAAAAAAAAAATTAAAAAAAAAACCTAAAAGACAACAAAAATATGAAATGAGTTTAATTTAAGTTTTATGTTGAAGCAAAAGAAACGATGCAGCAGCGCACAAATTAAGTGCAGTTTTATAGAACTAAAACAGCAACAACAATGCTAACTGCACCAAGTTGCAAGCAACGGTATGGTCACTTTTTCAACTCATCGTACTTGCTTGCTGTACAGTGCACCCGCATAAATGATCGCTGTTGCTACTGCAATTGCTTTTGCTGTCCTGTTGCCTTTCAAAAAGTTCAGATTGTGTCAAAAACTGCCACTTAAAGTCATTTGTGTTTCTAAAAAAAAAAAAATACAAAATAAAGTTTGCTGCCGCTTTTGAATGTTTGAATATAAAAGTTAAAGGATACTTTTTTTTTGTTTTCGTTTGCTTGTTACCAAGCAAATCTCTTTTTGTCATCAGCAGTCAGTCGTTTTGTTCCCAAGAGTTTCATTTTCATGCTGTTCCACTTTGTTTAAATTGACTTCTGACCTCGGTGCAACTTTTGAATGAAAATTTTGAGCAAAGTGCTAAAGTTAATTGTCAGATGAAAAGAAGATATTTAACATAAAATTTTTGTATTTCTAAGCAAGAGCTATAGCATTTAAATTCATAATTTTTCAATACTTATTTTACTAGGGATGAATGCTCGTATAACAAAATTAGATTTTAAAATATACTGTAGAAGATTAATGTACTTGAGTATACTAAAAATTTCAATACAATATTTATTAAACTTAAAAAACTTAATTTTCATAAAAAATCAGTGTTTTTTTTTTAAAACGCACGAAGAGTTATTGGCTGTTATAAAATAAGTAAATTTATTTAAAAAAACTAAGAAATGTTTCCCATAATGAGATCTCATCGCCAATGGCTTACATCGATTTTTTGACTTTTGACCGACTAAGAATAATATTTATAGCATGAAAATTTTTTCAACTTTTTAAGTTTTCAATAAATTTTGAAAGAATTATTTCAATATGTTCAAACTTATTTTTGATAACATAACAATATTTGAGCAAGTGCATCAAAAAATTTGCTAAAAGTTATATACAATGTATGTAGCGTATACCCTATGGTAGCCACTCAGTATCACCATTACTGGCATCATTATAATCCTGTGAAAAATCAGTGCCATTACTATCGTCGACATTCCATTCATCTGTTAATGCGACACAATGTGACATATTGGCACCTGAATCATTAGTCTCACAACTAAGGAAATTTGAAGATGTTTCCGTTTCTATGCGCGATTGTTTAGCATCGATTATTTCATTGAGACTTTGTTCATATTCAGCTGCAGCACCTGCCGAACGCTTACGTAGTAAGCGTTTTAATTCAAGAGCATCTACTCCATATGGTCCATGCAGCGTACTAAAGCAGGGTGATGTTGATGGTGCAGGTGGTGTCGATGGAGGTGGAATCCAATCATGTGCATGATATATTTCCGCTTGAATTGTCAACTGCTGTGATGGGTCCTCAGGGCTACTAAAGGGTGATGATTCATTGCGTTCATAGAAACTATAATGGAATAAAAGAAGCAAAAAATGGTTAAGCTTTAAACTTTAATTTTTATTATTCAAAATTTACCCTTTTTTAATTAGCTTTGGCTTTGGTACAGATACCACATCAGCGTTGAAAGTAAGTGGGCTAATAATATATGTAAATAGTTAATATGTATTTTAATGAGTGGGCTTTAAAGTTTACCTGAGCATCGTTGAATTATGTACTTCGTTCATAGGTAAAAATTCAAAATCATTTTCCTGAAATAAAATAGGGTTCTTTTTAATGAGGGGCTGTTAAAATATGGGCAAAATAAAATTACTTTGAAACAAAAAAAAATGTCTCCAATTTTGTTCCAATTGAAATGAAAAGGATATTGAGATAACTTAAATTGAAACTACGCTAAGGATTATAGAACATATCCGAATCAGTATACCTACCTACATAAATTTAAAAATCTTTCAAAAATTTGGGTAAATTTGTTAACGATAAGTTTAACGATATTCACCTTCATAATTTTTTTTTTTTTTTGTCAAAAATTGCCGATTTTAAGAAAAATAATTTCCATCGGGTGAAACCCTTAAAGTGAAGTTGTGTCCATTTACCTTGAACCCCATCAATTCTTCACGTTCCAGCGTGGCCGCTTCATTTTGTGTCATCGATGCCCGTAAAGCTGTGATAATCTGACGCATCTCCTGCAATTCCATGCCGCTTTCATAAAGGCCCAATCCTGCAATTCAATGGAGTTGCATCAAATTGAAAAACATTGGAATTGAGATCACGCGATCCGCTGTTGACCTTCAACTTACCACTCAATGTGCAGTGCAGTTCTTTGAATTCTTGTCGTTCGGTTGCTTTGGTTTTGCTTCGTAACTCCATTGCATAGGTATTAAAAATATAAATTGAATAAGTTTAAAATTATAAATTTAAAATAAATTTGAATAACATTAATTTTTTAGCTGGCGAAATTTGCAATTTCAATGCAGTTGCAATATTTTTGACATTTCTGATTTTATAACTTAACGGCATTTAAATTGTTCTCACCTTCTCCTTTTTACAATGACTTGCAAGATGAGTGTTGGAGTGTTATTAAAAATTAAAATATTTTTTTTGCGCTTTAAAATTAAAATAAACATAAAATCAGAGACCATTGTACAAAAATTCATTTCTTCCGTTTCTTCTTCATTTCTTATAAGAAAATTTATTAGACTGCAATTTCAAAAATTCATTTCACGAAATCATCAACCAATTTCGTTTGAGATGTTTTTTCCTGTTAACTTAATTACTTGCAGACACATTGCGCCATCTCTATGCAGTAATTAAACCAAAAACAATTGCGAGGAATAAAAAAAGGCTTGTTTGGTTTGTGCAAACGATGTATGGGTGTTTTTATTAGCTCATTTTTGGTTTGTGCAAACGATGTATGGGTGTTTTTATTAGCTCAGTTTTGGTTTGTGCAAACGATGTTTATAACAACAAACTTTTTATATATTTAGTGACTGAAAATGATAGCTATATGTAGATTTTGCAATTTAATGAGAAATATAACTCATTTTGCTAGGATTTTTCGTCAGTAATTTTAAATGCAACGCCAAGTTAATTTTTTAAAAAAAAATTATGAGAAAAAACTAGCCAACTAAACATGAAAAATTTTATTTCTTTATTAAAATAAATTTCGTAAGTTCTCGTGTAAGATATATTTTCTACATTATTTCAAAATATTATGGTGCAAAAGTTATTTTATAAAGTAAATATTTTGTAAAACATTTCGAAAAGTTTATTTTTCCAAATTATGCTAAAAGTTAGAAGAATTATTATATAGCGGCAACGCCAGCTATCGGGCATTTGCTTTTCTACTCAGAATTTGTTTATATCCAAACTTTCCGAACGTATTTTCTAATTTTGGCATCTGCTGTCAACCAATTATCTTATATGACAACTGAAAGCGAAGCGCATTTGATTTTTTGGAAAACATTTAATATTACACATTTATCAATAATTTCGACAAAAGAAAATGTACAACCAATGGCAGCTACAGCAGATTGCTGCTATTCAATTAGCTGCATTACATAACCAACTTGTGGCACAAAATTTTGGGCCACAACAAATGCAATTGCCGCCTCCGCGACAATTCAACAACAGTGACGAGGACGACGACGACGACGATGATGAAGATGATGAAAGTGAACGTACGCTTTTCTGTGGGAACTTAGATGAACATGTTACAGAGGAGTTGCTTTATGAAATTTTTCTGCAAGTGAGTCCATTGAATCGAAACAAATTCGATGGAATAAATTGAATTTGCTCTCCCCCAGGTTGGACCTATAGAATCAGTACGTATACCAAAAGACAATGTCGGGCGGCAACGTAACTTCGGTTTCATTGTATACGTGCATCAATGCTCTGCACCTTATGCTACAAAGTTATTTCAAGGATTGACGCTCTTTCGCAAAACGATCAACATTAAATTTCAAGGACGCATGCCACAGCAACCAAGTGATGTTGAAGTTTATCGGAATAGACGCAGTGCCAGCGCCAATAGTAGTAACAATAGCAGTTTCGATAACACTTCATTGCGTATCAGCAGAGTTAATACCGCTTCTCCACCAACGTCCAGCTTAAATCCTTTTAAACGCAATGACGTCGCTGAGAGTTTACTAGGAGCACGCATCTCCAAACATCCTTCATCACAGATGCGTCCACATCAAAATGCTACGCCTTATCAACGTCGATGTGGTGGTGCGGATCGAGATGTCCGCGATCTTCATGGATATAATGCGCCGCATAAAAGAGGTGGTGATCGACGCTCCGAGCAGCGTAAAAATGATCGGCGGTAACAATGGACGAAATATGAGTCTGAAACTAAATGGAGAAAAGATTTTAAAAACATGCAGCAGAACTGTTTGTTTTTTGAAGATAATGATATTTTTTTTATGAAACGAGAAAAATTGCTCGTTTTATTGTAACAAAATTTGTATTGTGTTGCCCTAAAATTTTTTTTTACTTATATAAACTCTTATGTTATTTAGGCTAAATTATATAAGACATTTATGAAAATTTGAAAAAAATCTGGAAATTATATTAAAAATATGCACGTGTTGTAAAAATTTAAAATAATTAAGTCTTCCATGATTTAAAACTAAGCATGATGACAAAATTAGAAATCACCCAAGAACAGTTCATTAAAATTTTAACTTTTTACGATAGGCAATTCAAGGTTTTTGCGTTCTATTCCCTATTACCACCCAAAATCTTACAGAAGAACTTTTCTATAACCCTCAAAAAATATCTAAATTATCATTAACAATTGCAGATTATTTGGAGAAAAGTTATTTAATAAGAAAGTTCAAAATTAATTCGCAAAAATCTAAAAATTGATAAGAAAACCCGCGAAGAAAGTCAAAAAGCCAAAGCAAATTTGCTTTTTAACAAGATTAGAAAATTACCCATTTCAGACTATGAACAGCGATAAACTTACGAGAGTTTACAAAACACTTTAAAAAATTTGTTAATCTAAATGTCTCGAACTTTCACTATCATTAAAGAAGACGGGGACTAGTATTATATATGCTTTTTATAATTTATTATATTTTCAACAGTTGGATCATAAGATCTCATAGATCACTTTGATTTTAAAACATCACCAAATAAAAAAAATAACCCAAAACCTGAAATTAATTTTCCTCCAAAATTAGTTTAAGAACCCCTAAAATTAAAATGTAAACATAATACAAAATATCAAGAATTGGCAAATTGTGCTTTTTTGAATGATTGACACTTAATTGCATTGATTGGTCGGGGAAAATTTTCAATGATGATGGCAGGAACAAGTATATTTAGAAACTTTCCAATTTTTCCTTTAAATTTATACTGTGGAAACGTTTACCATACCTCAAAAGTTTAATGAAATTTATTTTTGAGATTAGGATGTCTCTAAAATGTAGTTGTCACTAATGCGTTTGATTTTCCTTGACTATAAAATAACAGATAGTTTGATTTTTGTTAAAAATGTATTTTAACATTCAGATGAAAAATTTATGTTTTTAATAATTGCAGTTATTACAATAATAATATGGTTAAGGTCGAATAAAAATTGTATGATTCTTATATGATTTTTCAGGAAAAATAATTTCAAAATTTATTCAAAAATCAAAAAGTGCCATTGAAACATGTATTATTTGAAATTACCTGTAAAAAATTCACAATCAAAAATGTTGTAAAAGAAATAATACATTTCCATTATATTAATAAATCTTTCATATATTTAATACACGGATATTATTATTGTTAATTATAATAAAATTAGATTTATAATTTATTTATTTTTTACACTAAAAAGTTAAGACATCGTATCGTAAACAAAAAAGGTTCGTTCTAAGAACTTGCTTGCTAACATTTAGCTACTTAAATTTAAATGTACAACTAAAATTATATACAAAACTGACGGTGCCAGTCCACCAATTCACCACTTGCACAACTTTATCAGCGTATGCTCTTTAGTGTCTTCTCAACATTACGATATGTTCGTGGCGGTATCACTTCAAGCAGTAATCGATTATAGTTGGAATGATCGGAGAGTTGACGGAATAAAGATTTCGCATAACTACGCGTTTCTAAACTGCCTTCAAGCAGTAAATTGGCTCCGGTTACAAAAAATTTATCACGATTCTCACGCGGCATAGTATAAATCTTATCGCAGCCCAAACGCTCCACTAGTCGATTTAACAATTTGGCCGCTGTAGTACGTACCAGCGCATTTTGATGTGCCGCACCTTTGGTAGTCAATATATTTAGCACTTTCGTATGCGTCAAATTATCACACATCGATTCGAGTGCTCGCGTTGCATCTGCACGCAAAAATCGATTTGTATCAGCGGAACGATGCAACAGAGCACACACCAGATCATCACATTCCTGTTCCAAATATTTACTTTTAATGCCAAATAGTTCGGTCGATGCTTGACATGCGGCACGCGCAACTTGCGAGCGTAAATTACGCACCGCTTTCGTCAGCTGTATGCAGACCATGTGCATTGCATTATCCAATGTGTCTTGATGATAGCGCATAAGACGCACCATTGACTTGAGGCCAACGATTATCACTTCCCAATTGCTGGAATCTAGTTGATCGAAACTTTTGAGCAGCGCTTCGCGTGGACGTTCGAAACCCGTCAGTGTTTGTGGAAAAAGCTCGGCCTGCGTCATTTTGATTGAACGCTTGACAGGCGAAATTTTACGATTACTTTTTAAGAAATGTGAAGTTTTAGATTTTTGCTTGAGTGGCGTATGTTGCGGCTTAATCGGTATGCTGTACTGATCGTGACTCTGATTAAGTTGACTTGACGATTGAGAACTAGTTTCGGTGGTGGTAGATTGGTCCAATGAATCCTGCTTAGAGGGTGGACGCTCGTATAGTGATTCCATCGATTTGACAATGGAGCTACGACGTGATAGGGACTTTAACTCAGCAATAGTTGGCGAACGTGGTGTAGTTGGTGTTTTCGACAGCTGGGGTGATCCAAAGGCATTTGTTGCTGCACGCTCTAAGTCATCTACAGCCAAAGGTACCTCAGTTCTAGTTGGCGCCGTTTCGTTTATCTCTGCGGTTTCCGATTGCTTTGTAACGACCGCTTTTTCTACTACCTCATCCAGCATTACAAAGCTGGTATTATCCTCTATGGCATCTTCGATTATTAGTGATTTTACTGATTGCGCGCGTGACAAGTTTGTTGGCGTACCTTCTAGTTGTGTTCGTATGCTTTCTGTTTTACTTTGAAGGCTTACTATGCTACCATGGCGCTGAAAGTTTCTGTCATCATCAATATCTTCTACTATCTCGGTCAGTGCCGAATCCACATCTTCCAATTGTAAAACTTCTTCACCAGTTGCCCATTTTGTTGGTGATGCGCTGGTGACTTCATCATTATTGCTTGCGCTATGTACGCTACCAACGAACGTTGTTGTTGGTGTGCTGCATTTGGTATCTTCTGCTACGGACTTAGTTGGTGTTGCTTTAGGCGTATTAATCACTGCTGTGGCTGGAGTTGGTGGTGTTTTAGGAGTCTTAGTTGAATTCTCCGTATTTGAACTCTGTTGCGACTGAGCAGTTGCTGTGGACTTTTGCGAATAGGTTGTTGACTTGGCGGACGTTGGTGTAGCTGCAGTAGAAGTAGATTGAATTTCTTGCGGCATTGGTGGCGTTGATAGTATTGTATTTGCAGTTGATGTGCCGTTTGTTTGTGAGTATTTATTGCTGCAAGAGTAAGAAAATAAATATATTATTAAATAAATTTGCCCTCAATTTAATATTTGCGTTTCTATCTATTAAAACAGGTAAAAAGATGTTTTGTCAAAAATAAAGACATAAACCAAAGCGTACTTTGAAACAAAGAAACTTCGCTTATACAAACTACAGAAAAGTGGCAATGAATAAAACTTTTGGCCAAGAAGTACAAATATAACTAACGAAAGGGAATATGCAGACATTAACGAAAAAGACAATGGGAAAAACTTTTAGAGAAATACAAATGCTGATAAATTACCATACGCAGTTTTTTGTTCCCCAGCCTAAAGGAATATTTTCTGAAAAAATTTAAAGGCGGCTAAGTAGAAGCTACATCTTTTATAAAAATATAAGTTAAAGAAACACATTCCTATTAAACAATTTTTTCGATTTTCAGATTATATCTAGCGACTAATGCCAGCTTTAAAAATTTATTGTTGCTTAAATTGATAAATTTGTACGAAAATTAACTGAGCGTTCTTATGGTAAAGTGAAGAAAAAGTCATTCTTAAAGACTTCGATTATATAGTGAAATGATCAGGATTTTCTAAAAAGACTTGAACTGGAATCAACTCGGGTATCTCCAATGTAAAATTACGTCTTATTCGTATTAAATGTTTTATTGGCATTAACTGAGTTTTCTAAGTAGAACGACTTAAAACTTAATTAGTAGTTAGGTTCTTTGCTATGATCTTTTCTAATGAGCCTCAAAGTTTATGCAAAGTTTCTGGACTATAATGCACAAATAAATATAAGCATTTATAACATTCAAATATGTATGTTATACGCATACAACTTTTGCTATCTGTCGCATAGAATATGCCAACCATTGCTCTAAATATGTCCTAATGGACAGAGTTTAAAATGTTTACTCACGTGAGCTTTTATTGTATTTTAAACTGTTTCTCGTTATACTGATACTGATAGCCTGTCGTCAACAGAAATTAAAATTATAGTTCATTGAACTAAAATAATTTAAAAAAGCTACTGCATTTTGTATGAAAAGTAATAATAGTAATGCCGGCACTAGGCTTTATTCTTGTATATTTTTTTGCATTTAAATTCGGCTGAAAGAAAAAGCCGTCATACTACTAATCAATATAATTTATTTGTCAACAATATAGTTGAAAATAGTTCATTATTTATTGATGGGCAGAGAATAGAACCGATAGATAACTCAAACTTTGAACAAAAAAGACATCAACTTGTTAAATTGATGATGTTGGCAATTTTTTGTAACACCACTATGAATAATGGTATTTATTTAATAAACATGTTATAGCACACAGTGCTCTTTAATATTTACTAACTAAAGACCATTTCAATGTAGCTAGCAAGTTGTTGTTTTTTTTTTCTTCCCCTATTGCAACATGCAAACTTGCGTTTATTGTTAATTTTTTTTTTTTTTTTCAAAATGAGTAAATTTGTCAAGAGAAATGGGAGTCATGAACAAAAAAATGAAAATTGTTTAACGAGTTGAATAATTTTGTCTAAAGCAAAAGTTGTAATTGTATTTAAAGACAGCTAATAAATTTTGTTTTAACAAAGGTCATTTAGGTTGTAGACCTAATCTAAATTAATGATATGACTCATTAGATAATTAAATTTTTAGCACCTTTCTTATGCGCGTAGCACTCATTTTTATAAATTTCCAGTAAACTTCTTTCTCATATGGAAATTAAATTTTTTCTTTTAGTTTGGGAATAGCAAAACGAAAATAGCACTCATTTTAACTGTTAATCGCGCATTTAAGTCAATTGAAATTTCTGCTGAAAATTTAATGACTTGGTCATTTAACTTGTTCAGTTGTTGTGGTATTGTGTTCAAACTTAACTCAGCTCAGCTCATTTTTATTGCAAATTGAGGTCAACACCATTTTACTGGGCAGCCGTTTTCTGAAATTAATTAATGGCAGTGATTTCATTTTTTCTTAAGAAACCGTTTAGAGCTCAATTTAATCAGAAAATGGTTTTCTCTTAAGGGTATGTAGTGATTTCTTCAAAATCAATTTCTAGTTTTAAAGTATGTATGCATACATATTTATATTTAACTTTCTTTTGATGCTATAACGCTAGGTAACGCCTCGGATAACTTTGCTTTTGTTAACTGCGTTCAAAATAATTTCAATAATTATTTAACCCATCCACTGAATTGTTACACCTAATTTACAGCCGTGGATTTAGTGGGCGTAGTTATAGTAGCTAGCAATATATCACAATGGATCACATTAGGTCTACAATTTATTGTGAAAAATGTTGAGCAATGTGTTCTATTCACTCAACTTCTTAATTTTGTTTGTCTTCGAAACTACCCCCTTGACAAAATCCTAGATATACAGTGAAACCTGGATAACTGAGATCTCCAAGGGACCAAAATTTTTGTCTCAATTAAAGATGTTCCCATTTACACAGTTACCCAAATAACCAGGTCTAATATTGGGTTGTCCTATTTAAAGAGTGTAACACTAAGAGAGAAATCAAGATGAACCTTTTTTTTTTAAGGGGAAACGGTCCCAGTTATGGAGAGAAAAGCCCATGTTGAAGAGGCGGAAACACACGAAAATTTCAAAAATCTTATCCCAGATATAGAGGTTTAAAAATCCCAGTAATCGTGGTATTTTGATGAAAAAGTGTTGGGACCTTGAAGTGAGTCTCACTAGGAGAGGTTTCCAACTTATCCAGGTACCGCTTAACCAGGTTTCACTGTATATAAAGTATTTCACTTTGTTTGCTAAATGGGAGTCATTAGAGTATGATTTTTTAAAATTTCATATTCTGTAAAAAATACTTTCGAAAATTTCTCTTTATAGTAATCCCTTTGCAAATAACGTTATCCCTATTTTAAAAACCCTTCACTATAAATTGAAAATCTCTGCATAGCTTGTTTATTGCCATAATATTTATAAAAATAGACATAATAATAAAGCTAATACATTTCATACTGCTAGTACGTATGTATATCGTCTCGCCCTTCCCTCCGGAAAATAAGAATCGGACATATGCTTGCAGGGAGAGACTCAGCAGCGAAAATGTGTCACATTTGCATTTACAGAACTGTGCGCATTCACCATATACGAGTCCAGCATGGACGTGAGAATAAAGCAGTGCAATGAAATTTGAAGTAAACAAAACCAAAGTAAAGAAATTCCCTGGAGTTACAAGGAAAAGTTGCCATGTGTATTGGTATGAAGTGGAAATAAATTAACACGATGGGCTCTCATGATAAGAGTAAAGAAAACATGCAAACAGCCAACATTAGGTTTATTGGGGTTCTGTTTTTTTTTTGGTGCTAAAGTTTAACTGCTGTGATTGTTATTAATGGAACAGGAAATCCAAAAACGCAGCGGAGAAAATATTGAGGTGTTGTTATTTAAAATAAAAAAAATTATACATTTGTATGATTAACCTAAATTTTGGCTTGAATTTTTGTAGACTTAAAGAAAGTTATTTTGGCTGACAGTTGCTATAGTTCAGGAAGAATTTTAGTGGCTTATGAGAATTGTAAAATTTGCTGTTTGTTAAAAAATAAAAAAAAAAATTTCCAACACTTAAAAAAAATTCAAATATATATAACGACATCGAAAATATACATTTTAAAATTTTTTTTGTCAGTCGAGAAATCGTATAAAATTATGCATAAGAGCATTAGTTCAATACAAAAATTTTTGTTGGAGAACAAACTTATTTTTCAACTCTAAAAGCTGAAAGTAACTTGCTTAAATTCAGTTTTTCGAAAATTTTATTTGTATGTACTACGTAATTTTCGTACATTGAAGAGTTTCATACAAAACAGTTGTGGGACTGTTTTCTTAAGAGCTACTCTATTTTCAATAAGGTGTCTTTAGTGTCTCTTGATACACTGAATAAATGCCTATAGAACTTTTTATTCGATAACTTGAAAAATTTATAAAAAGATATTTGACGTACAGTAAAAGTTGGAGTTTTTTTATATCATGTTCGATTTTTCGAAAGAAAACAACATATTAATTTGGTCTCACGTACGAAAAATAAAATTCGACATTTGGTGATGTTCAACACATTTTTTAGACAATTTTTTTTTTTCATTTAAAACGTAATTTCCATAGCTAGAAATATGTAGCATTAGGTCAAATTGTAATACTTTGATCAATGGGGCAAAAACTGATTCTGATATCTCTCTTTGAACTTACATTTCCTTTGCAATCGTCATTGCAATAGTTGGTGTACCATTATCGGTATGCGGTTTCAGCGGTGAGCTTAATAAATTATTATTATTATTATTAATTACGATTTCCTCAGGTGGGGGATCCTCTTTCAATTCTGTCAATGAAGTATGAGCAGGTGTTGCATCAAGTATGCCAATCGATTTTTGTCGTCGATAATGACAACAAATACAACAATAAAAGCGTAAAAATCTCGGCACATTCTCAAATGCCGGTCGTGTTGTTTCCCACAGGCCATCCTTGACACGACGCAAGGATGTGCGTGTATTGGCCACGACGGTAGCACAATTGTCACAATAAATATTTTGCATTACGATTTTAAGAATGGTTTTTTAAAGCTCTATACGACTGTTGTTTAGTGCTGTTAATTCTAGTTGAAAAGGATATGCTATTTTTTCAGTCCTTTGAATCAGCATTGTAAGATCCGGCTTTTCTCATTAAGTTGACAACACTTGTACATATTTTCACTTAACAAATTTTATTTTGCTATATGAAATATTTACTTTTTTACTATATCAGATATGATGCACAAATGAAAACGTCTAATCGCTATGCTTTAACTTTGCAGACTGTTGTGTCCTGTTATATTTTGACCATAATACGCCACAGTACGATCTCGTTTGTTGTTGCGCGCCATGACGGTCATTTTTTCTCTCTTCTCACTCGCTTGTCGCAAATGTTTAACATTTCTAACATGAATGGACAGAAGGATGACGGCAATGGTCGATGGGCGATAGCGACAGCCAGGCAAACTTCAGAGGTGGTGTGAGAAAATACACAGTAGGAAATGTTTAAAGAAATTTTACTGAAGGTAATGTTAGTTTGAAAGATTAATAAAATACATCTCTCTTCGTATACAGAGAAAATTAAATTTATAAAAATTTTTTTCCTTAACTTTAAATAAATGGTAGGAGTTATCATCATTAACTAGTCAAATACTACTAACAAGAATAAATCAGTAAAATTGGAGGCCACAACACTCCTTTCGTTCTTACAAGGAATATACAAATAGATCGGTTTTGTAACATATCTCGGTATACCCATTTCTACACTTTGCGTCTCGACGGAACAAGAGCATGTCAAACATTTTTGGATGATGACCAAATTACTTGCTGGGTCATAACTTACTTGAAACTTGCTATGTGTTGGTACGTATAGTTTGCTAATGTGTTAACTACCGGTCGTCATTTTCTTATTCATAGTTCTTATATACGAATTGAATGTAAATAAGAAATACTTCTGAGAAACCGGTGACCGTCGATGGGGTTTCCACTTGACTTTTGTGTTTTTTTCCACTTATTCTCTTTATGTAAATGAATCTAAGAGTTGTGGTAAACAATAAAAATTCCTTTGTTGTGTTTTCCGCCCTGTTGTACAGGGTAAGTTGTAATAAGGAAACGCTAAAACGGTTTCAAGTGATTGAACGGGTTTTAAGTACAAATAAATTGCTTACCGTAAAGATATTTGGATTTGCAGTGTCTCCCTAACATAAACTTAAATTAAAATAAGTGAAAGTTTCAAACGATTGTTGTTGAAGCCGTTAAGAATTAATAAAATTTTCATATTGCAAAATCGTAGTGGCAAGTTGTTTCTTCCGAAAAAACTATCGCTCGACATCATTAAATCGATCGGTTATTGAAATAGTACTCTTCTGCGATTAATAATGTTTGCAGGGTATATTTACATTTGATGTTGTTTACATACTATAAATGTACAATTCAAATAACAAATAAGTAATATGTGTTGAAATTTAATAATTAAGAAATGCATAAAAGTATGCAGGGAAATATTAATTTCAATATAACTGTTCTGGAAGAGTACTAAACTCATCATTTGGAAATTTAAGGATTCAACCATCTCGAAAAGTTTTCTTGAGAGAGAGTGTGAGCTAATTTGCTTCTGTAGGAATTGAAAAATTTCGGAAAAAGTCGGCTTTTGGACGATTTTTATTATAAGTATGTACCTACATTTTTTTTAAAGCTTCTACTTTTTCCCAAAAAAAAATTACTTTTTTCCACAAAAAACTTTTTACCATTTGGAGGAACAATTTTTTATATTGAGAAGGCCGGGAATTCTTTCTTTTCAAACACTGTCTTTCGTCAACATTCTCAACATTCGTAATTATTTTTAGCGCTAATTTGAGAATATTTATAAAAATTTTTCACTACGTAGCCAATTTTCTTCTTAATGTGGCAATAATTTCATAGGGGTTTTTTGGAATAAAACGTGAAGAAACTTCAGTGTTGTTAATGAAATTTGGAAACCAAATCAAAGTCAAGTTGATATTCAAAGAGATTTACATATTTAGATTAAAAGTGACTAATATTATTTTTATTATTTGTATTTGCTGAATTTATTATATATACCAAACTCTCGACATATTCAAAACAGCTGCTTATACCAAGCTGACTAACACAATGCATGCTGACATAAAAAATTGATTTAGTAACTAAAGCACGAACACAGCTACATAGTGGAGACTAATTAAAGGTGCATGTCGTGAATATACATGGAGAGTTGTTCTAGAAATATAAAGAAACCCTTAGCTTTAAGTCGCTTTATCGAGAATTTTTTAGGTCAATTTCAGCATTTTTCTACATCAACTTTTTTTTCTTTCTTTGTCGGTTGTCGCTTTATGAGTAACAATTTTGACATTTGTTATAATTTAATTTATTTTGCGGTTTTCCTACTATAGTACGTTGCAGTTGGGGTTCACAACACGCATAACATCAACATATTAAATGTCAACAATTGACCACTGGTCGAACTTATCCGTGGTCAAACATGTAAAATGTAGGTCAACTCAGTATGAACTGCAGTACTCAACTAAAAGCAGAATATTTCATGCTGAGGAATTTACGTTATTCAAGTAATACATATTAAAGTTATGACAAACAGTAACTATAAAAAATTTAATGATACAGCGTAAGAAAATTGAAAACGAATTTAATTAAAATTTAAAACAGTTTGTATAAACTTAAATATTTTGAAATATGCAATTTCATTCCAAATTTTTTTTTAAAACTTAATGTATTATTTTTAATAGAAAATTCAAAAAGAATTAGAATTGGATGAAACTTGTTGGATAGATGGCATATATCCTGGAGAAAGGGTTTGTCACAACAAATATTTTGTTACAGATAAAACAATTTATTGAGGTATCTAAAATGTCACTTTGGGCATTAATTAATATAAATTTATGCCTGGAAAAGTACGCGACCCAGGTCAATATTTTGTTTAGTAAACTTGTAGTTAGTATTATGGTGTATTAAAATATATATAAAATAACTACATTTAACAACGATAACTTAAAAAATAAATTAAAAAAAATTTTGAATTCAAAGAGTGATAATTCAGAACTGAACACGTCTAGCAATAACGATACTACTAAAAGATATGAGAGTTAGTTACCTAATTAAACTCACTCATTTTACTCCTAAAACTCTATTACTTAGAAGATTATGAAGAGTAGTGTACTATTCTTAAGGAACTTCGTTAGATACCCTTTAACGTAGGGAGTGCTCAAGATAGAGCTCCTTTTCCATAGAATTTTTTACTAACAAAAAACCAGTGAAGCAAATCCTAGGGCTGCTCAGACCACTCTGTATGTATAATTTAAAGTGGCACAGTATATCACTCTATCTTTGTACAATGCCAAGTACGCATGTGCATTAAGGCGTTTCAAGACAATAAAATCGAACATTCCCAAAAAGTAAGCTTATTCTTAAATACAGAGTGTCCCAAATAAATTGCTTTAGAAGTGCCTCAAGAATCATCAATTCTATTTTGATACCTAAATGTATCAAGCAACCTAAGCTCGCTTGGTACACAAACCCTCCGCCGCGCTCATGTTCTCTGACCCCGCTCAATTCCTTTTTCTTTAACGTGCTGTATTTGTTAAGAAAACGTAAATTTCACTTTAGTTTGTAAGTCCTGATTGTAGTGCTTCTTCAAACACTATATTTTAAATTTTTTTTCCTTCCAAATAGGACTCGATTTTTAATCCTTCTCTGCTTCTGTTTGACTTCATGTAAAATTTGTAGGTTAAAAATAAATAAATTGAAAGCGCGCTTCTCGGAATCTTTGTTTTCATTTCATATTTGTTTTGTTTATTCTAGATTTGAACCACTTTCACGGTTGCATTTAATTTGACAACTTAATTTTGCATTGCTTTAAGAACTAAAAGTATGCAATGGAATTTTAATTTTCTTCTTATATTTATTTGTTTTATTTCGTTCTTTTATCTTTCTTCTTTTATTGTACGCACATTTTCTGACATCAAAAACATTTTATATAGTAAAAAGATATTGTCACATCTAAAATGCATGATTTTTCAAACAAAATAAACTTTCCACTGCTACGACAGATTGTATATCTTTGCGGTTAAATGAACTATTTAAAAATAATTAATGATATTTGATAACTAGTTTTACTAGCGATTATCTTATCATATACTCCCTAAAAACAAAAAACAATATAACTTAACTTTCGAATGCAACAACGCTTATCTATTTGTCAACAAATATCAACAAGTTAGTCAAGTTCATTGAACTACTACCGGAAATTCGCAACAAATCTGGAACTTCCTCCTTTGTATTGCAATGCTGCCACCATAATGTGGCTAGCAAGCAAACGAATACCAATGTAAACGATTGTTGTTGAAAACTTTTTAATTTGCTGCAGATAACAGACAAACTTTGACCTAAGTGTACTCACCTTTGTTTGATTAACTTTTCAACGTTAACAAAACGCCGACCGCCATTGTTGCCGCCATTTGCAATTTGTGTGGGATTTTGTTGTTGATTTTGCGAATTTGCAGTGTCGTTGCCAATGTCGGTAGAAATGGTATAGGTACCGTCAAGGTTGCCGCCATCAGAGGCGGTAGCATTGTTATTGTGGCTTTTCTCATTATAGCGATTTTCCTGTTGCTTGAAATTCTCTATAAAAGGTTTATTTAATTTAATAATTTTTTTTTTAATTTTTATTTTGAAAAAAGTTAAACCTTGAGTAGCAAAATTGTTGCGATGATAATGTGACTGCTGATAGAGATACTGTGGCTGTTGTTGGTAAAATTGTTGCTGCGATTGTTGCACCTTTTTTCTTTGTTGCTGTGGCATCGTATAATTCACTTTCGGGTATGTGGAATTCATATCGTATTGTTGTTGTTGCAATTGTGCATATGCACCCATACCAGGATGATATGCTGGAGGCTTATGTACACGTACATAGGTGGCATTCAAGTCCATGCGATCCATGGTGGGAAATCTGGAAGATATTATAAAATTTTATATTTGTGCTTCTATCTCATTTAAAAAAAAATTTTAAATCACAGAAAAATAGCTTTATCCTTTCCGTTCCTTAGTGTTTTTGGCGTGACCTATATTTCATTGTCTTTAGAATATTTTCGCCACTAGTCCCTGGTCTTTATTCTCTAGCATATTATATCCAAACTTTAGCCTTTGATTAAACTTTAGTTTCCAGTATCTATTCTCTGAACCTGAGTCTACATTTTATAGCCTGTAACCTCTAGTCGCTAAATCCTTATCTTCAATCACTATATGTGACCGTCTTTTGATAAAGTAATCAAATTTATTATTCTAAATTACCCAAACAAATCGATAATATCCCGAAAATGTCGATATTTTGACTGTTTTTGAAAAATTTTATGTTATGGGGAAGATAAGCTCACTTTTCTCTATATATAGTTTTAAACTTCTGTGTCTTTTAGTCTTAAGCCTAGTCTAGACTTTAATCTAAAATTATATATTTAGTCTGCATCGCTAAGTCCTGGTGCATTGTACTTATCTCTACTATTTCCTCTAGATTCAAGTACGAAACTTTTTTCCCTTGTTTCAATTATTAATCTGAAGTCTCTAGACTATGTCACGTCTTATGTTTTTAACTTCTGTCATACAGTCTCCTATCTCTCATTTGTTTTCTCTCATGTTTCTGTTTAACTTTCTCACTTTCTTAGCAAATATTCATATCCATACCTTGAATTAACCGCTTGTCTCGTAAAACGTCCACTGATGCCACCATTACCTGTAGCAGCATTCTTCGCTACCACACATCCGGCTGCAACTGCAGCACCATTACCGCTACTGCTTGTGTATGTGCTGTCAGAGCTTCTACCATCCATGGAGGAGTCCGAGCACGATTTGGCGACAATGCGGCGATTGCCATAATTTGAATAATCAACTGCAAGGTAGAGCACATAGACCCATCAGAGTTTAGAACAAATAAAAATTTCAATAAATTTAAGAAAAATTGGGCTGATTTTATTTGTAATTTTCTTGTGCAATCTAAATTTATTTATATTACAACAAAGCCCTAATCAACCCTACTGGAATGTTCGATATGTTTGACAACAAAAAAATTCCTATAAATAATTTTTAGTTGTTAGGTAAACAAAATGAAGAAAACATATGTATGTATGTAGTGGGACAATAAAATCGATAACGGTCAAAATAAACAACAATGGAAATATTGAGATATATAGATAGTTCTAATAAATATCTCTATACTCGTTGAAGAATGAAACATTTTAAGGAAAATTAATTACTTATATGAGCTAATTAATTAACTTACCATTACTTTTCTTTGAAACAGCTCCAAAATGCAGTGGCACACTACTGCCCAGAACATATTGTATATTAGGGGATTGATTATCATCCTAAATTGAATATAAAAACAAACTTTTTTAAATATCTCATTGAAACAAAAAATCATATATTTTAAATATTTTGCTTAGAATATAGAACCTCCTGTCGCCAGCAGAAGTTTTTTTCCACAATTTCACTTTAATCCATTTCTTTACACTATCCTAAGTCGTACATACCCATGCTTTATAATTTGCTGGCACCAAATTGAACATAGGATGCGCCTGAAAGAAATTCACCATGTTTCGATTTATATTTTGATAATCGGTTACAAATGGTAAAACCATTTGTCACATTGGTAAATTCTCTCCGATAAAATTTTTTGTTATTTAAATTTTATTTCAAAATAACTTGAAATATTTTATTTAGAATTTACTTAGTTTTTTTATTATAACCGCTTAATTTTTTGCACAAGTCCTTTACTAAACAAAAGTTCAAATGCTACTGTCTGCATGTCTACTACTTGCTATATGCATTTGCATGCCAACGATGGCATGACGTACAGCGCACCCAACTGACAAGGCAATTCACTTAATGGAGATATACCCTTGCTCTTCCCCACATTCCTTTCCTATTGTTAAGTCTCACAGTAAATGGGAAATTTCAATTGCGCTATTTGTCTATTGGAGTGAGCGTATGTATGTTTACTTTTGTGAAAAAAACACATGGGAGCCTTTTTACATTGTCCTATATAATGGTGTGCAATGCTTCCTAGAATCAAAGATGCGAGGGGAGTAAAAGCTCGCTGGTGTTTTTTGCTAAATTTGACTTAGGGCTAGCATGTAGTGATTAGCTGGTAATCGGTTTTTATCGTAATTCTATAATCTGATTAATTGGTAACCGAGCATTTTTTCTAATTTATGTCATCTGCTGAAATGTGCATAATACTTTTCTCCAAAACATAAATATGTTTCGGGATCCTTAAGGCTAATTGGGATTCAAAAAACATTTATGTTTTCACTGAAACAAGTTTAAGTAAGGTAACAAAATTTGACAAAAGTTTCAATGTCATTGGGTTTCTATATGTTCCATAGATATTCAACGAGAACAGCATTTTCAATTAAAAAAAACTAGGAAAATTTCAAGATTGCACGAGAGCTTTATTGAGTTTTGTATAAGTCAGCATCAGCTGATATAATATAAGATAGTCTGTTAATACAAGAAATCAATTGAAGGCTTAAGCTGTCTTGGTCAAGATTGTTTCTGAAGTATAAACGCGAATTGATTGGTGGTAAGCTTTGATTGTCCTATAATGACGTCAATAATTTTATAAACACTTAAAGCTACTTCTGAGCTTAAAAATTAATATAATAAACAGTAAAACGTACACTTTGATAGGTGGAAGTCATTAAAAGTGAAGACGTATTTGCTAATAGCTTCAAATTAATGATACTTGGTACGAAGTGAGCGTGGTAACTAACAATACGCAATATTTAAAGATTCAAGTAATAAAACTTGGTATATGAGTTAGTTAAGATTAAGTTCACAAATGATTTATTGGTGGAGATCAGATGAAAAGTAGTCTTGAGTGCCGGATTAGATTATTGAAACTTTTGGGCTAGAAACTTCTCTCTCGAAAAATCAAAGAAATAACTGCTGTATAAAACATTGATTTCGTTGATTAAATAAAATGTGCTGAAACTTTGCAAGTAGGTAGGGTGCCTCCCTCATCATTAAAAGCTATATTTATTTTCAAAAAGAGTAGCAGTTGAAAGTGTCAAAGTCTGACTGTCAGGGTCACCAAGTCGTACAGAAGTAGTTCCCGGATTACTCAAAAAAAACAGGAAAAAGTATTATTTTTTTGGGAAAAGTTAACCATTTCTTTTTTTTTTTAAATTAAATTTTAATTTTTGTGTAGGTACAACTTGATAACCTTTTTTTTCTCGTTAAACAAAAAAGTCCAACTACCTCACAAAAATTTTCGAATTCCTGGCTATTTCAGAAATTTTTTGAATTCCTACCAGACTTTCGGCTTTGATATGAAATTTTGGGCCTGGCCGGGTCAATCCGGGTTACTTGGTAGCTCTGCTGACAGTAAAAATCCTAATAATTGCACAAGCCTTAATTTTCCTTAACCCTGTTTATAGTTTATTTTCTTCAAGTTACCATTCTGGTTTCTTTTTCTTACAAAATTTTTGTGACTTATGAGGGCACATTGAAAGGGACTTATAATCCTGACATTCCAAAGGAACGCAATGCCAGCCATGCATTGATTTCTGTGACGTAGAAATTTAAAATTATTGTCTGAAAAATGGTGTAGGCTTTGTCATTTTAGGTCTTTGCCTTTATCTGTGCCGACAAGGCAAAGTATAAGTGACAAGTGTAACCGTAAGACTATTGTTTTTTCGCTTTGAGATCGAAGAACATGTTGTTTTTTCTTTTTCCATTATAGACACATATTGAATTTTCTCTATAGTTCTTTAAAAAATTAATTAATGGTAAGTTCGGTTTTTGAATAATCGGTTTTCATGTTATTCAACGCAACACTAATTTTAAATCAGAGCTTGTACTGGTCGTTTGTTGAGTAATTATCACGTGCAAGTTTTTAAAATCAATAAACCTGTTATGGTTTGCTTTATTTTTGTATAAAATATGTATTTAAATTTTAATATTTAATGCTGGCTTGTTTTCGTTTTTTGTCGTTTATCATTTTGCTTAACTTTTTAAGTTGATAAATTGACCACTCCTTGCAGTTCTTAGAACGAACATAAATTTTCTCGATAAAATCATAGTAAATGGTATATTTTATATCATTTATAGCCAACTCAATTTTAAACTCAAAGGACTAATTCCATTTTTTGCTGTCAGCCTAAAAACATGCAATAAAAAAAAATTACACATATTTTAAACAGTAAAGTTGCGGTCATTTAATGTAACTATAACGACTTGCATTGCATAGTTTGAGGCAACGTATTGCTGTAGCTTGTCAATTCAGCTTATTATATTAATTTATTACATTTTTTCGTTTTTTTTTATACTCTTAGGCAAATAAAAACTCACATTACTTCCCGGCGTATGTAGTCCACCATCCATGCGTGATGAGCGATGCTTCAAACAGCTATCATCAGAGTGATTACTAAAAAAAAAGCAAATAGTTGAATTATAACCCAATCAAGAGAAAAATATTTAGCATAAATCTATACCTGTCACATGTACCGGCGATATTCTGCTCCTGTCCACGATTAGACAAACAACAAAAACTCTGCTGTGAAATGCTACGATGTTGCTGAGCGCGCCGCTTCAACGAAGTTGGAGAGACAGAACCAACACCAGCGTTTATCCATTCAATATCAGAGTCAAACAGTGCAGCGTCCATTCCAGCAGCAGCAGCTGCACCACCACTGCGTCTCTCGCGATTTGGTGATGGTACACGTAGCGTATACTGCACCACACCATCTGTAGTGACCAGTGGTAGCTGCTTACGTGATAGACGCATTTTCACAGCTGTCATCAGCGCATTACCTTCATCACGTGTCGCCGCTATTTGTTGCACTACTTCGGTTACTGCACGTGGAGATGTCACTTGACCTAATATTGCTAAAACTTCTAATGCTGCTTGGCGTACACGCTTTTTACGATTTAATGCTGCATAAGTTGCATTTGTTACACAAGTTGTTGTATCAAAGCAAGTGCTTGGGAAGGTCATCAATGCGTACATTACCATTTGGAGTGCATTTTCTCGAAACTATGCGAGGTGAGAAAGAGATATTGAATTGAGGTTAGTTGTGATTAATAAGCGAACAGTGGGCTAAAATTGAAAATAATGTTAAGGAATAAATTGTTTTTTTGAGTTATTTAACTTTCATAGTTCATAGTCAATTAATTATTCTTTTCAAATTTGAGGTTTTTGGTTTTCCTATACATCTCGAATGATTCATTATATTTTTCCATTGTTCTAAGTTTAGTAATTTTTTTTGTTCAATCGTCTATGGTGTGCTATTGATTTTTATTCATTCAAATGTTAAGAAATTTTCTTCTTTGTTAAGAAAATTTTCTCTTAAGCTTCTTCGTTCAACTTTATTTTTAAATTCTACTGCTTATAAGCAAAAAAAAAAAAAACCTGGGTACTGTTTTAACATTCGAACATATCGTTTCACATTTGATATGCTGTCATAACTCAATTGACGTTGACCAACGTTGAACTGTATGCAAATAATGTAAGGTAAATTAATGCAATTGGCACACTTTTAACTGAAAATTATTAATATGCAACAGTCAGTCAACTAGCGCTGACTTCAAAATTCGTTACATGAACCCAAACAAACAGTTAGTACATAGTGCTTCACTGCAAAATAATACTAGCGAACTTACCCTTGAGCTCTTTGCATGTAAAAATTCATCCGAAATTAATTTCAGTACAATTGCTGCCGGCGGAAGACGTTGCATGAGCGCCTTGCAAACACGATTCGAACCAGCGCCACCCTGTCGGCAGAGACCTGTCATAATTTGTACAGTTCGATCCTCGAGATTGTCCAGTGGTAGTCGTGATATCAAATTCATTAGTAGGCGACGTTTATCTTCAGCAACTTCAGCATTACGCTCAGAAGAGAGTAGCACACGTAGTAGTGAGCCCAAACAGGGTTGAACTTTTGCCAAATTATCAGATGAACGCAATGCTTCTTCCAGATAGCAAATGCCACGAGAGCGTAGGCGCCAATCCTAAATGGAAAATATAAATTCTTAATACGTTTATACTAAACAATTAAAAAAAATTTTAATTAAATGCTGTAATAGATAGCAGCAGCTTGTTTTTGAGTTGAATGATAGAAATGTTGATAGCAAAGGGGGATGGGGGGGGGGGACTTAACGTTAGAATTAGCACACAATTTAACTTATAATTTTGTGTTACTAAAAAATTCAGAATACGAAAAAAATGTGATACGGCCATAGTTTTGGAAGTGCCACCAAAAAATCGCAGTCCACAAATCAACAAGAAACGCAATTTCTCAGGATATAGTACATAAGTTACAGTCTACATAGTTATATAAAAACATTAATGCTTTTTACTTGCATCAATCCTTTTTGGGGGGTGCGATAGTTCAGAACTTTTTTTTTTGCCTGTCAAATCGAATACGAACGGCAGAAAATAAAACTGGTTATTGGATCTTGAATGTAATAAAAATTTAAAAAATTAAAAGGGTGGAAAATTTCACAATTTACATATAGTATGCTTGCCTGATCAGCAGCGCCCCTGTGTTTATATACTATTTACCACTTAACTTCCACCCCTACTTTCTTATTTTTCATTGCATACTTTCAGCAGTTTTGCTGCCATAATTGTGTAGTAATTGATTTTGTAAGTGAAATTCGTGCATATGTTGCGCTTTTTTTCTTGAGTACCTTATTTGTATATATTGCAATACTAAGTATTGTTAAATTTGACTTTGATTAATATGCGGTTATTGACCGCATAACCTTTGTGAAGTTTATGGTGCTCACAATACTTGCTAAACTACACAAGAAAACTTTGGGGTAAATTAGTCAGATAATATCATTTTTTAAACCTCCGACGGGCGATGACGTGCGGTAAGTGGAGCGCATGGGTCTGGCCAGACCCACATGGTAGTATGGTAGTTTAAAATATTAAAGTTGTTCCAAACTTCGCATCGCCGGGCACAAAAAGTTTCGTATTGGTGCCAATAAGAACCACGTAAAATTTGGTCCATTTCAGAAAACATTTGATGGACCCGCCACCGTTTTGAAAACTAGAAAACGGTCCTTAATCTACTGAAAATCATTAATATCTGCCCGAAGCTTTCCCCTAGAGGGATCAAATGTATGTCAAGGTTCCATTATTTTTTCTTCCCTAACAGTTTTTCCGAACATACTTACCCCCTATCACCACCCCTTAGGGGGGCTTCCCTGCAAAAATTACATTCTTGTGAAATTATGAAATTGACTCCCCCGCTTCTCAGACGCCTCTGGAGGGATAAAATGCTAGACCAATTTTTATTATTTTTACTCTCTCAAACTTTCTTTTTGACACACCTACCCCCTATTTACCATCCTTTTGGGGGTCCCCTTACAAAAAATTTCAAAAACTTGGAAAAATAATTCATAGCTTCCCCGGAGTGACCCGTAAAGGGTTCATATGTACCAACAGGTTCTATTATGTTTTCTTCTCTAATATTTTTTCCAAACATACTTACCCTCTATCTGCCACCATTTTGGGGGTCCCTCCTACTAAAAACACAAAAAATGAAGAAAATTTCGAAAACAATTCATAGCTTTCCTGGAGTGACCCGTTAAGGGATCAAATGTATTACCAGGTCTTTCCTACATTTTTTCCAGCCATATTTACCCCCTATCTCAACCCTTGCAAAAATGAAGCGTCTCTATACAACAATTTCTAAAAAACCATGACCAACCCTCATGAGACCTTGTGATGTGTCATTCTATTGATATTATTTATTAATTTCATCACACCAAAACTAAAAATTAAAGCACCGAAACAAAACTCTGTTGCATTAATTTTCAACGCCACAATAAGTTCAATTAACCTTGAAGACAACAACAGTCAACAGCTAAAGAATATACAAACACACAGTCAAAAACACCTTCACATAGACATCAAAGCACAATCAGCTGAAGACAATCTAAAGAATTGTTACTTGCAAGTGGGAAATTATCGATTAAAACTGTGAGTGTTTTTTTTTATTTTTATTTTTTCATCTATTTTACTTTTTCACAGGATATACTGAATGCAGTCAACCGCACGTGGTGGCATAAAAAATGATGACATATCCTGTCGTATAGTTTCAAGCATACGTTTAAAGAATGGTCAGTAATTTTTCAATTTACCAATGAAAAAAGTAAACGAAAAAATGTAAATTACAATCGAGGAAGTAACCAATAGTGAAAGAGCTTTAAAGAAATTAGTGTGTGGGGTCAATATCGTGGCGTGTCTGGTCTTATCTTAACATGCTATGATTTAAATTTGAAAGGTTTTAGGCACGGCAATAGCATTTTATTTTCGGAATTTTCATTGCATTTCAATTACTAGAATGCTGTTGTTGAATGACATTGAAGTGTAAAATTGTGTGCCAAAATAATTGATTTAAATCAGAAATGATTATAAATTAAATACATATAGAAAATGTCTTAAATAGAAAAAAATATTGTAATCAAAATTGTGGGGAAGAAAATGACAAGGACGAAATGAAAAATAGACAACAGATGGCACATTGTGCGTAAGAACAAAAAAGTAATTTCCTCAGCTGAATTTAAAAAAAAAAAAATATTTTGAATAAGGAGTGGCATGTAGTCTTATTGTCGGTGTTTATTTTTCTGTTACTCGAATGTTTTTCTTGAGCGATTTGTTATAAAATTTTTTTATTTCTTTAACAGAAACACACTTGTTGCAAACTATACACAGTTTTTTTAAGAAAATTCATGATTCTTATCCATATAAAATATAGCATATATTTCCGAATTTGTCTGTTGCCTTAACTCCATCTGCTTATTATATGAAAATTTTTTATGTTATGAAAAATGTACACAATAATAGCGTACTTCCTTTTTACATCAGCGCAAAAACGAAATGACCGAATGCATGAATTAAATCAACAAAAAATAAATCAGAACGTACCACTAACCTCAATTATTTGTCACCAAATTATGAACAACAAAACAGAAATGGGCAGAAAAAAATTAAAGCTACGCACAATTTATTTATTTTTTTACCCCATCCTTGCAGCTTCTTACTTGAAAGAAAAGAAAAAAAACAACCCAAAATGGTTTTAATATAAAAACTAGTGCGCTCAAAAGATTTGTAGTTGGTAGCAGTAGTAAAAGTACTTGATTGGAGCGTTACAAATCACAGAATAATTTAGGTTTTCTTTTTTATTTTTGAATTTGGGTTAATGTCATGTAAACACGTCAGTTTCGCTCAATGGGCACAAAAATGACATGAAGGTGCAGCAGCAGCACTTTCGACCAGCACATTTCTCGTTTGTACGCAAAAGCTTTGATTTTTTTTTTCTGCTTGGCAGTTCTTTTATTAGTTGACATATGGAAGTAAATGCAGTTAACTTTAAATAGCTGCGCTTTACAGTGAAGTTGTACTAAAAATACCTTTGGCAATGTCCTTGTTAGTGTTTGTCAATAGACTTTACACCATGAACTTTAAACTTTGTTGGATTATTTATTTTAGTTTAGTGCCATTTAGTATTAGTATTCAGTAGACTTTTAAATATTGGCTCATTAGCGCCAGATGTTTTTTTTTTTAAACGAAATTTAATTATACTGTGAGAATTCATAATTATATTACAACATGAGTTAGATTATTTTTAATGCTTTTGGAGGATGCATGGACTGAAAAATCAAGTATTGCTGTACCCATCATTAGGTATTGTTACTCTCTGTTTCGTTTTTGAAAGCCAGTATGATACGTCAGGCCTATTTACAGTCTTCGATTTTCACAATAACTATAAAGCTTCTTTTATCTTAATATATAAAAATCTGGTGTCACGGTGTTCGTCCGAGATAAACTCTGGAACTATTTAACCAATTTTTATGAAATTTGGCTTATGTCTGAAATTTGGTCTAACTTAGGACATATAATTATTTCGATTAAGTGCATACTTAGAGTGGCCCTCATACAAACATATAGCATAGCATAGCATTTTCACAAAGGCCACTTACTCGATTCACATGCAATTTACACTACGTGTCTATTATATGAAGAGGCACAGGGAAAGGCAGGACAACGTGTGCCGGGACAGCTAGTAGTTATATATATTGTATCGTGTAATTAACACACAACAAGGTATGAGGAAACACATACAATTAAAGTGACTTCTCTTTGTTTTGAACTCTAATTCTAGAAAATTGGTATTTGTGAGCAATTGACTTTTACGATTCCATGATGAAAGACATAAATTCTTTGTCGATTATTTTCGAAAAATAAAATTTTTGAATTGAAAAGTTTAAATTCCATTCCAAAGCATAAGAATTCGGTATATACGCTTGTACAATTCTTTCATAATGATACTTTATGTCGATTTAATTTCAGCAATTAAAGCTTCAAGAAACTCTAATTGGGAATTTGATTTCTTAAGGAATTGAAAAAACGATTTTAGTTTCTCTTTTATCCGAAAAGTCTCCATCTACGTCTTCCAGTGCTTCCCTCCTGAATAAATAACAATCTTCATCTTGTTTGCATTACTTCATTATTTTTAAGTATAATCGCAGAAATCGAATTTCATAAAAGTTGCAAAAGTTTTAAGGACTTTGCTATTATAATTTGTAAATTCCAATGAGTCACAAATCGTTTTCACGCTGAATGTTTCCACATCAAATCAAATTTGTTAAACTTGATGATGAATGAATGGCTGACTGATCGATTGAAATGGCATTCACAAATGAAGAAAACAATAAAAATAAAGAAATTTAGAATAAAACGAAAATTTTAACGAAATAAAAACCATCGCGTGCATAAAAATTATAAAATGTAAATTAAGGAACATGTAAGGCGCTATCGCAACACCTTACACCCTAGTGCAACAACAGCAACAGCCGCCCTTATGCTACCGCCCGCACAATTGTATATACACATGTATGTATGTATGCAGGCTTGCATCACGCAGTTTTAACGACAACAACTAACAATTATTGTATAGATGTTGTTGCATTTTAAATTTTTTCGACTTTCACATAAGAAATGTAAAACGTTAAAATTTGTGGTGGTAAACCCCACTCTGTTGCATTTCCTATGTTACAACCTTTTGTGTTGTTGTAATTATAGTTGTTGTTGTTGTTGTTGTAGTTATGTTGTTCCTTTTGTGATAGGTTATCTGAAACACTACTCTCTGGTTGATAACATTTCATTAAGTGCATTTTTAATGATTTTAAATTGTTTTGACCTACTTGAGTAAGTCGTTTTTAATAATTCAATTCATGTTTCTATTTTACGATGTCCATAGCAATGGCTATTTTAAATTTGGGTCAATATAGGTATGGAGCTTTGTATTTGAAATGGACACCTGATTTTTGATTTTTAGGTCAAATTTTCATGTTTTCTTGATAATTTGTTCAATATATGTACTTATTAATTTAATTTTGTTTTATGTTTTATTTATGGAAAATATAATTGAGTTAATCAAAAATTTTTCGAACAATTTCTCAGACATTTGTTTCAAATATTGCATCATTGTATGATACTTTAGGATAAGGATAAGTATTGGATAGGTATGGCGCTGGGCTTGAAGCGAAAGAACCTCAGGTGATTTTTATATTGAATATGTGGTGAACTCAATTTTATATAAAATGAACCAGGAAGGAAACAAACAACTGTATATAAGCCTTTATCGGCTTTTTAAGTTCTTCTTGATACTTTTGTAATAGATGCATTAGATACTTGCAAAATATTTGATACTGTTGAACATTTTCGATACCTTTTGTCACTGTCGGATTTATATCGACGTTTTCGATATTATATTCTACTTTTAAATTTTTTCTCCAAACTTCTCGACACTATTTATGGATTTTTCATTAGCGTCAACTCCTTTGATACTGCTTGGTACTAAAATCAATTTTTTCGAAATTTTTCGGTAGTTTTCAGTATTCTTTATTAAAAACTTTGACTGATTTGTATGTTACTTTTGACACCATTCGATCTATCGACGATACCGTTTGACTTAATACGATACTCTTTGACTTTTATCGACCCTTTGATATCACTTTGGAACACTACAAATTTTACTGAATTTTTTAATAATTGTCATTACTATTTGACATTTTTCAACTTTTCGATACTTTTTGAAAAAGTTCTCCGAAATTAGTTTTATCAAGACTTCTACGTAACCGTTTAGTACTGATCTCTACTTTTAAGCACATACCAAATATTCGATGCTTTTTGATACTATTCGTTATTTTTAGACTTGCTTTAACGCTGTCCACTTATCATATTTTATTGAATCTTTGATATTGTTTTGTAGTTTTTAACCTATCGACACCATTCAACACCTTTCGACTGTTTACTGTTATTCGATACTTTTCCACTTACATAGACATTTGAATAATTTTCATAGCTAAATGTCAATTTGAATTTTGTTTTCGATATTATTCGTTACGTTTCTATTTTTATCAAAGTTTTTGATATTTTTCGTTTCATTCTTCGGCGTTTTCGATACTTTTAGACTTTTATCAACTTTTCCAAAATCTCTCAATACGTTTCGAAATTTTTTTTTCTTGATTTTTTGACAATTCTTAAATTTTTAGTTGCTGTGATATTCGATACTATTAAACACAGTTCGACTTATATCGAGTTTCTCGATACTAATTTAACGTTTTTTTTACTAATTGATACTCTTCGATTTTTTTTTTCATTTTCCGATACTCTATTATTTTTCTCGATTTTGATGAATTTTTCAATTCCTTTCTACACGACCTAATTTTTAGCCAAATTTTTTAAAAGTTTTAACCACTTTTCAGTAGAGTATAGACCATGAATGATATACATAATATGTATAGCAAAACGTTCAGACATCACGCCGCGAGTGCTTCAAAATTTTTTTTTGCGTTATGCCGAATAATTAAAAGAAACCGCTCTCAGCACTTCCACGAAAGTTTCAAAAAAATATAATTTATTTCAAAAATAATATATAGTTAAACACATAAGCAATTATGCATTTCATTTAAAATTTAAGTATTGAAGCCAAATTTCACTTGAACATTAATTTTGCAAAAATTATTCAGTTAAAGTACTCTGATTTAAAGCAATAAATTATACTTCATTCAGCGTCCACACTAAATTCGTCAAATCGTAAACATTTTACAATATAATACCATCATTACTAAGCCATTTTATGGCACGCGATATGCCTCAGAAGCAACGCTGATGGAAAGAAGAGGGAAAACCAAACAAAACTGGCAACAAAATCCAACATCCTTTGCTCTGTTGCCACTCTGAACATGGCATCGACCGGTATTCCCCAAAAAATTGCACTCACATAAAAATAAATAATAAAAAAAAAACACCGGCTGACTTCTAAGCCGGCTACAAAAATCACCGCAACTCTATTCGCTAAACTGGGTCAAAATGAAATAATAAAACGTTAACAAAATTGCCACTCTTGTACATTCATCTGACCAAAAAGGAAGTGCGACTACGACGCCATGACGTAGATGAAGTCAGGAAATGATGTTAATGCCGGTAGTAAAAAAAAAAATGTAGAAAAAAGTAAAATTTTTGTTGCTACAAAATAATCTGGTTGCAGAATACAAACAGTTGAAATACTTGCAATAAAAAGAGCTTTATACTGTTGCAGGGACAGTTTCGTAAAGTGCTGCCGGCACATGCAATGCTGTACTATATGATATGAGATATTTTTGTTTTTTAATTTAAGAACCTCTTAAATTAGGTTAAGTGTTTATTCATGAGTGGACTTTTTAAGCGTTTTTTTTTACTTTTGGCCAATATAAGGCAAACCGGTTTTAATATAAGCCAAAAATTATTATAATTATTCAAGAAATGTGCTGTGCGTTTAGTGTAATTAGTTTGTACCCTTTGTTCCTTTCTGTTAATGTTACACTTTTTTCATGTTTCGCATTCTATGTACTCTACATTGTTTTGAGTGGTAAATTGTCACGTGAATTCTGCTATAGTTATTATTGTATTAATATTTTTTCTTTTGTTTCTTCACTGTAACAAATGCCGGAAGTATTTAGGTCCAAATTGCTCCCATACAATGCATATTACAATTCTTCGGTTGTCCATTACAAAAAAAAGTAAACTATTTGCTTCATTTAGGTTTATTTGTTTTCTGCCGAGCAATTAATTATTCCGGTTCGTCATAGTTTAGTTTATAGAACATTAGCCGTATTTAATGCAGCAGCAACGGGGATGATTCTAGAATAATTATATGCCACAATAATTAAATGTTATGACTAAGGTACATACTTTTTTTTTGCTAAATGCAGGCAAATATATAACATGTACGCAGAAGATTTTAGATAATATTTCATAAATTTCTTAGATAAGAGTCAAAGGAAATGGCATCTTATATTTCATAAAGGCAGCAACGCTTTCTGAGCAGAGTTGCGAACTTTTAAGAATTGAATATTTTCAACAAAAACTCATGAAAATGTAGCTCTTATTAAGAATACAGCAGCATGCTGTAAAAATTTAATTACGAAATATTGTTTCAAAACGATCTAAAATTAAATTTGTAGTTATCAGTAGTATGAACTATGGATGTGATGTGAGAGCTACAAGAATTATTTTTAAGAAATATAGGAAAACGGTTCAATAGGTACAGATTTTAATATAGTGATGCCAGACGAAATTTTAAATAATTAGCTCCACTCAGAATTTCTGACACTTAAGAAAATGTAGAGAAATTGAACACTTGGATCCAATGACCGAATAACATTTTTTATAAACATCGAGTGATTCACTTAGAGGTACCTACGTTTTTCAAAATTAAAAAGTAAAAAAAAAAATAGTTTAATAGAGTACCTTATCTTTATTAGCGTACAAAGGAAGCGTTCACATTTATTTATTTAAAGATTTCTTTTAAAAACTTGGCGAAATTTCGTCCAACATGGTCCACTCTGGAGTTCCAATTTTTAATGTCACATTCGAGCTTCAAATTCCTCAATCATAGCCAGCTTATCCATGTAGATTTTGGACTTCACTTAGTCCCAAAATAAAAACTTTAGAGGTGTGATATCACATGATCTAGGCGACTGATATAACAAGGAAGGATAATAGTAGGAGAGCTGGCAGCCACTTTGAGTAACGTACTAGGTACAAAGCTAAAATTTTGTCTATGATTGATTTAGTACTAGTTAAATAAGAAAATCAAAATCTGGCAGCATTGGCGCGGTCGCGAAGGTACACCCTAAAATTTTCAAAATGCAAACTATTCATAAAAAAACATATACGCACAACTTAAAATTTGTGTATATTTAATTTAGTACTAGTAAGATAAGGAAATCAATATCTGGCAGAATTGACGCGATCGCGAAGGTACACCCTAAACGTTTCGAAAAGCAAAATATTTTTGAAAAAATCATTATAACAGGAGAACGGCTGAAGGAATTTCCAAAGTATAGATGTCATATGAAAGATAATTTAATAAGCTATATTTGTTCACAAAATTTTTAAAATTTTAGGGTGTACCTGTATATTTTCTTATTTTACTAGTACTAAATTAACAACATATACACAAAATTTTAGCCTTGTACGAGTATGTTGCTCAAAGTGGCTGCCAGCTTTTAGACTATAAAAATAACTGCTCACCGAATTGTTCTCACAAAAAGCATAGGTTTCACGGCCTGTGTGACAATAAGCGCCATCTTGTTGGAGTGAAATGTTGTCAAAATTACGAGCTTCAATTTCTGGCAGCAAATAGTTCATTATCATGGCGTGATATCAGGCGCCATTTACAGTTACGTTTTGAGCGCCCTCATTTTTAAAGAGATTTCATGGCAAACCCGGGAGCTTGGTAGGAATCCAAGTTTCCATTTATAATTTTTTTTTGTTTGTTGCTGACAAAAAAAAAAAAAACAACAATTCTTCAAAAAAAAAATTAAAATTTTTACCATTTCAAGAAAAACTTTTTTTTTTGTTGTTCTGAAAGCTAGGAAATGCTACTTTTTGACTTGGCAACCCTAGAACTTTTTTAACTTTTTCCAATTGCTTGAGTATTTCTCGATTTTTTCAACATATTCGGCATATATCTAATTTGATTTATTTTCGAGATTTTGTGACTCTAATTAAAATTTTTTATACTAGCATAACGAAATATCATTAAGTTAACGCGTCATATCACTTGCTTTATCTTGTCATCGCTTAAGCTTAAACATGAAATCATTTGATGAGAGCCCAAATTTGAGCAAGTGCAACAGTCAAAATGAACAGACAACATTCCAATCGCCCATCAATAAATTGTTTCATGTTTCTTCAACATTTGAAATATCAATTCAGTTCAAACACCACCGACGTGCCAGACAAACGATTTGTATTCTATTTGTAAAGGAGTCTTATCTTAATGGCGAGTCAATATGATCAGACATTATTGCGGCATATAAAATGTTATTAGCTGTCTGGTCTTGGGTTCCTTCAAACCATGCACATTATATGTTATATGTTAAATCACAGGCTTATGAAATGTTTAATGAAAAAACAATGAAAATAATAATAATAAAAAACAAAAAATGAAAAAAAAAAAATTAAATCAAAGGTAATGATTTTACTAGCCTGCTGCAACGTTACTTTACTAACTGCGCGTATCCTAGTGACCTACTTTCGGGTCATATATGGTAAGCGAGCGGATACATCATGTGTGCGCTGTAGCTGAGAATTCATATATTTTGTATGAGTACCTGTAGTTTTATTAATGGACATGCATGGAGTTACTTTATGAGTATGTATTGTACTTAAGTACATTTAGTTGCTTCTTATCGCAACATAACTTTTGTGCATTTTGAAGGTAAGCAATTTTTCACTTTTATTTTCAATGTAAAATTAAATAAAATTATTTGAGCGAAAAATTAGGCCAAAGTTTTTCAGGACAATGTTACTCAATTGTAATATTATTTATTTAAGCAAATAATTTTTGTTTATTTTCAATTTCAAAAACTGCTGAAAGGCACAAAGCTATGATAGAAATTATGGTACAAACTAAAGTCTGAAAACTAGAAATTTTGATGAGAAACTATAGAATCAATGGAAAGTTAGAACTTCGGTAGGTACTATAAGATGTAACTGGCATTCTTGTGGTTTTGAATTTTTAATAAAAAATATACGCCATTTATAATTATAATTCTTTCGACAAAAATAGTCATCAACTCAGATTTCGAATTTCGATCAAAAATATCCGTGATTTATAATTTTATATTTTTTTATAAATCCATTTGGGATTTTAGTATTTTATTCCAAATATTTCGGTGTTGATTTTCCGATAACAATCAATTGTTTTATTTTCTTTTTTTCAAAAAAATTAACGTTGTTTTTGGTTTATTAAATATTCTATTATATATATGATTAATACTAATTGTAAATTTTAAATACGTTCCCTGCCTCTACTCGTATGTTATATATTATACTCACCCCTGATCGCAGATCCATGAGTACATCATCACTAACCATGTCTAGCTCTTCCCATGATTTTGGTGCAGGTGGCGGCTGTGATGCTGGTGCTGACGTTGCTGTCACTTGATTGTCATTCTTCTGCAATGTTGGATCATCCTCTTCCAATCTCATACTCGCGCGACGTACACGCACAGGTGAGGGATCACGCTGTAGATTATGCAAAACTTCAATTTGTTTGTGTTGCACTTTAGGACTTATGATGCTATCAACTGGACTTATGCTGATGCGCTTAAAAGGTGACCGCTGTGAGGGAGAGATGCTGCTTGTATTTGAGTCTTTGCGTTGCCTAGCGGGTGATGTTGGAGAATTTGTCATAGTTGAGGGAGTAAGCGCAGGACTACTTGATTTCATTGAAGCTGCAACAACATTATCCGCCATTGATTGTGGCTGCTTTAAAGGTTTTGTATTATCATTGGGTATATCAAGACTTAAAGCTTGTGTTCTGGAATCTGGTGGAGTTGAAATTTGTAGTGTTTCACTACCACCACCAGCATCTATGGCACTTTGTTGACTAGCGCTATTGGCATTTTTGTTATTGTTGCTCGAAGAGGCCGCATCACTATCTGGCGTACGCATTTTGACAATCTCTCCACCGAAAGTAACACGTTTTGGTGTACGCGTTGGCGTTGATGGTGTTACTGTCGCTGAATATGGACTGGAATTACTACGCTGACGTTGTATGTTGATTTCCTCAATATCTGAATCACTCAACAGCTGTACGATACCGGCAGAATCAAAGCTGCTACGCGCACTTACCAAACGTCCGCAGACAATTTCATCTTCCAAACTATTTGGGTAGCTGTTAATTGACTTACGTGGACTCTCCTCTGTGCCAGTGTCAGTATCATCATCTTTAGCCTCAACAATGCGCATAGTCACGGTATCATCGTTGATTTTGATTTCAGTCTCCATAATAATCTTTTCACATTTTATTTTTTTCATATGATCTGCGCATTCTAACATTTGCTCCTCTTCCGAAGAACGCCAACAGTTTTCGACCGCATGATAATTGGGCACAAAGCGCCATGACTTGCTGCTCTCTGTAGCAGCAGTTGATTTTCTAGTTGCTGTAGAAGACGCAGATGCTGTGCCGTTTCTGCCACTTTCCACGCCGTAAACATTGCAAAGCAGCTCGAATTCTCTATAATCTCCATGTGAAAGAAATTCCATAAATTCTTCTTCTCCAATTAAGTCACGCAATTTCGCCAGCACTTTTAACGTTATCTCCTGATGCGTTACCTCGACCATCTTTTGCACCAGCAGGTCGATAGTGCTGCGCAGTATAAAACTTCGTTTTGTTGTGTGTAATGTCGTCTGAACCAATGCCGGTAAGGATAGCATAACACCGCATGTTAAACGTCCACCGAAAGGTTCATTTGATATCTTTTGATTCAGCCCGATATCAAGTATTTGCAGCATAATTGTTTCAGGCATTGCCGTTTCGGCCAGATACACACGCAGACAGTCCAAAGCACCTTTCCGTACGGTAGGCGCTGGATGTCCAAGATTCTCAACCAACTGTCCAATGAGTGGATCCATATGAGCATCTGCTTTGGCACCCATTACTACTAAGACATCGACAAGCACACGCAGCGCATGTTGACGCACTTGCCATTCGGGATCGCGTAAACGTTCCAAGAACTCCGCATACATTTTGACGGGACAAATGCTATCAGGAATTGTACGCGTACGCAGTATATGTTCCCACAACGGTGTTAACTGCACGGTTGCCGCACTAGAAGTGCCGCTGCTACCGCTAGAGGTAGTTGAGGAGCCGCTACCGCGTTGTAGCTGTGTCGCCGATGAGCTGTGTTTTGTTGCTGTAGCGCTACCGTTGCCAAATTTACGTTGGGCACGAGGTGTTGACGAAACAGCACCACTGCGTTGTAAATTCGCACGTTCTCCTTGCGAATGATAGGGTTGTTGATGCATCATAGTTCGCGTTTTTCGACCGATACCATTTTGGTCTTCATAGAAAAGCTCTTCTTCGTCTTCATCGGCTGGACTGTTGTTATTGTGATTATTACCGTTATCATCGCTGTCTTTGCGTTGAAACATGCGACGAAAAAACATGATACCGGTAGGTCGTTTGATTGGGGACGCCGCAGTTGTCACCGTTCGTTCGTTCGAGTTTTTATATCGGCGTCTCGTAATTGACTGCAATCACGCACATTCACTTCCGTTGTCCACAAATGTACTCTATTTGCTTTTTATCCTCTGTTGGACAGTTCGATTTTTTCTTCGTTGTGACCGTACGCGCGTAAGTTTAACTCGTGACTGATGTTCTTACCAAAATTGTTAAGCTTTTTGTATGTTGGTCCCTTTTGGTTGGTTCTTGCTGTAAGTTGGCAATGCAAGCGCTGACCAAAGCAATTTATGAAAATATGAATGAAATCAGATTTTGTGCATGCCAGTGCTGCCAACCATAAAAGTTTTTGGTATAAAAAGCTTTTATTGTAAAGTAGTTTTTGAGCACGTTCAGGACTTTGAATATTTTACTCTCTTCCTTGTTGATTTTCACTCTTTGCACTTTGCGCAGGAATTGACTGCGATTTTTTGTTTTAATTTTTTGGCAGTTGATTGACTAATTGCGAATTTTTTTCGACAAACTGTTGCATTCTTGTTTACAAGCGAATTCAATCTATAGACGCTTTTGGCAGTGATTAAATGACTTGAGGGGAAAAAAAGGTTATTTTAATGCTCAATACAGCTTTCAACTCTTGTTGTTGTTTTTCGTTGTTCTTGCCTTGGATTCGATGTTGCCACACCAGTTGAGTAAATCAGGGGTGGCGATAGTCAACTGTTGTTTTTTTTAATTGTGTCGATTGTCGTACAGAGAGCAAAATTGCGAAAGTTGATAGTCAAAACTACCTTAGCGAATACCACTCCTGGTTAGTGCTATCAAATGATTTAGTCAACTTAGACATCTCAGTCAACTTAGTCACCTCTGTGCCTTCTGTCAACTAAGTATTAATATAATTTCTCAGTTAAGAAAGCATATCGCCCGCGTTGTCAGAGCTGTCCAAGTCAACTTCGTTGTACAGTGTATGCACATCAAATTGAACCTTTTCAAACAAATTTCAAATCATCGCTTGTAAATGTGTTTTAAGATATTTAATTTCCTTTGTAAGGAAAGTAGGAAAAATGTCAAACGTACACATTAGGGTGTTTGTTTTGACAATTTTTAAGTTTTTTTAATCTTTTTTGTCCAAATTTTAGAATTTGGTTTAAAAATAATTCTTACAAAATTTGAGTTTCCGAGCTCTTATGTACCTGTAAACGACCCGGAAAGGCTTTGTGGTTGATTTAATTGAGATTTAAAAAAAAAGACTAAAACGTAGGAAAAATCTGCTTAGGTGCAGGGTTGCCAAGCTGAAAATTAGTAATTAACGGCCTTCCAAAAAGACAAGCAATTTGTTAAAATGCATAACATTTTTTTTTTTTAGAAAAAAGTTGATATTTTCTTTTTGGAGACTGAAATATTAAATAATTTGTAAAATGTAGTACTTTAGGAGAAATTTTTGTCCCTTTATCATTTTTTTTCTTGTAAAAAAATATTTTTACTTCAAATTAACCCCATTAACGTCTTTTACCTCCAATTAACGGCCTCCTACGCGGTTTGTCGCTTTGACATCCAATTACGGCAACTTGGAAACCTTGCTTAGGTGCCAAGATATATAAAACGTTTTTGTCAAACCACGCCCACTTTTTTTGTATGGTTGATAATGCGAAAAATATATTATATATATATATAAAATATATATAAAATATATATTTCCGTAGCGTGCCCATGGGCCTGTTTTAGCATTGAACCTAAAAAGTAAATTCTCCCAAATTTTCAGCTTCCTAGATCAAACCTATACTGCCCTCAGAAGCGGAAAGGGCTTATCTTAAAATATTCATATTCGTGATTCTTATGGCATCGGATAGCTTAAGAAACTACGCATCTAATAAATTACGCTCAATGCTGATATCTTAGTTCAAACCTATTAAAAATCTCCTAAGAGAATTTCCTCTATCTCAATTTTACATGTATTTCAACAAACTGACATAAACAAAAGATCAATTGTCTCGAAACACATTTTTTTGAGATCCGCTCTTTCTACTACACATGTTGAAGCTATAATTCTGAAAATAAAAAATAAAAATTGGATTTGAAAAAAAAAAATTTCGCGTATTCAGAAATGCTTCAAATTAAATGCCTTTTTGTTTCAATTGTAAGAAAATGGTCAAAATCAGAGTTTTTGACTATAAGAATTTCGAAAACCGAGCACTATAAAAAAAAAAATAAATTTATGTTTTCAGCAAAATCGTATTTTTGAGAAAAATATAATTTTGATTTTTATGCAAATTATGGAATTTAACAATTTAAATGATGCTTGAACTAACATTTCCACAAAAAAAAAATATTAAAAAAAATTTATTCATTTAAATCTTCCATTTGATATCCGTATGTATGAAAGCAGCTAGACTCAACGATATAATTATTATTACCATAATACAACAATGGCGTGGCTGATATTACTGCTATAAAAAATTCACCTTTTTAGATTTTTTTTTTACTGGCTGGAGCTCTGTATATTTCTTGGATGCACTTATCTTTCATAGTTTTCGCATGTTAAAAGACTTTTAATTTAGCTAAAAGTTTAATTTTTAAGACAATCAAAAAAAGATAAGAGACAAACAGCATGAAATTACTCTGCTTTACTCAAAATGTCTCTCTCAGGATAGCTTTACTGTACGTAAAATTATTTTTCCCCATACCATACATAAATTTACTCAACTAAGCGAATTATAAATTTTATGATTAACGTCAAAATAATTGAAATTACTTTGCTCCAGATAAAATTTTGTGAAGTGGTGCTGAGTTCAGTTATTTGGCTTCAGTTGAAGAGAGTATATGCTGTGTGTTGTGGCATTTGTTTGAGGAAGAGCCTGGTTTGGGGCTTGCTAATATTATGTTTGTTTATTTTGGCACGCATGCTGAATTATTTTCTTTTGATTTTCTACAACTTTAATAATAATTTGGCACAAATATTCGTTTAAGTGTTGCCACCGCCACCATTTCAATTGCGCTACGTGTGATTAAAGTGTGCTAATGATGTTGTTAATAATTTCCGCAATTGTTGCTTTGCGTAATATTTGGGTTAAATTTTTATTTACTCAATGGTTGTTTGCTTGCGATTAAACTGAACTATGCCAGGACTTGTGTATTTTATTTGATAACATTTTTAGGAATTTTACACTTAAGGTGCACTGTACTAATGACTTCAAAAATAAAAAAATTTAAACTTTTTTTTTAATAAATATTTTTTTATAATTTTAATATAAAAGTACTGAATACAACCATGTGTTCATTCACAAATCAACCTCTCAAACGTAGTATGGGGTCTAAGCTTAATTTTTGTGCACTTATTAAAAGCTGACGATTAAAACCTTCTACATAACTTAAGCAAATAGCAAATATTTAAACAAAGAAATGATAGAAAAGTTTAATGTTTAAGTTATAAAAATTCTTTATTTATAAACTAAAATTTGTCAGTTAGTTGCTTGATTTATTAAATACTTAGCCTATTAATTTTGTGTAGCTAGTTTTTTGTTCATAAGATTTTTCATGAAAAGAGTTTTAAATTTTGAAATTTTACATAAACATCTCGGAAGCTTATACTTATGGCTAAAAATGAAAATTAATTAATAATTTGATTTTATACATAATAAAAATATATTAAAATTGTAAAGATAGTAAAATTTTAATTTAAAATTATTGTTCACATAAAAGTTTTAAATGAAATTAAGATTCAAATAAAGCTATAAAGATTGCAGCTCAAGGAAAAAGTGTAATTTATTTTCTACAATAATAATAAAACTTATGGCAAGATATAACGTAACATACGGGTATAAGAGCTAATACAAATTTCAATAATGTTTCATTAAATTATTAATCGAATATTTGCATTAAATAACACAAATTAACTAAATTTAATATAGCACACATTTTAGTTATTTGATTGTTTAAAATTTTCTTATAATAAAGTGAATAATTTGATGATTTCAATTGCAGTGCTAAATACTTAGTTAGTACACAAATCACTCTGCAGTGAGTTGCTTAGTTTTATTTAGAGCATAAACCTTGATACAAGGCGTTACAGCTTATGTTAAATTGAGTAAAATTTTATAACTTAAGTTGAATATAGGTGAAAAGTTTTTATGTTGTAGTGGAGAAAATATTTTCAGCTGCCGTGTGCTCTGGAAGACTTCGAAAAATTTTGTCATGGCAGTTTTGTTTTTGTGTTTTCAAATAATTTTTAATGATGTGTAATGGTTTGTCTAACCTATAGAACTAAACTTAGATTTAAATCTCTTTTTCCTCCTCAGACGTATTCCTCGGATGCCTTTTGTACACTAGCAGGTATTCTCAGTGATGGTAGCACATGTTGTTGTTGTTGCGCATCACACACTGTATCAGGTAGTTCCGCTATATCTTTAAACACACCCATCAGACTTTCAAAATTTGGTCCCCAGTTCAGTAGATAGTCCCAACCAAGTGTTGTCGTTGATGGCGATGCTCCACCATTTGGTTGCCTATATATGCCACCCATATGTGTCGACAGATCATCATCACTAGCGACCAGAGTGCTCAATGAACCACGAAATGATGAATCAAAACCATCATAAGAATGCGGTGGCATTGGCGGTGCTTTGCCGACCACAACTTTGGAACCCACTCCATCACCGCTCATTGCACGTCCAACAACGCTACGCTCAGGCAGTCGATCTTCGGAACCACTCTTATTCTGTTGATATTTTGAGTCTCCATTGAGGCTATTGTTATCATACTCAATCTCAGAGCATGTAAAGCTATCGTTACCACTCTCATCAGTCGAAGTGGAACTGTGTGCATCGACATCATCGCTATGCAATACGCCACCAAGTGAAAGATGATGACCGCCACCAGGCACGCGTGGTGCTTCACTACTCGATGAGACCGCATCAAGCGTAGATACCAAACTGGAGGTACGCGGGCGCACATTTAGACGTTCAATCTCTTCAGCAGTCAGACCCATTGATGCCTGCGCCGGCGATTGTGGTGGTACACCCGGTTTCTGCCGACTGGCACTAGAACTCTGACCAGAAAGTTGTGACATCACAGGACTGTTTAGACTCCGTTCACTATTGCTATGCAGCGCATCTTTGCCCACGCCTCCCGAACTGGAAGTGGTGGCTAGCAGCGCACTTTGTAGCGGCTTTCCGGAGATATCGTGCAGCGTCAATATGCGTGGCTGTTGTGAGCTCAACTCTGAACTGGGTGAGAGACGCGCTAACGGCGTACTCTGATGCGGTCGTGGTGTGCTCGATGGTGGCGGTGGTGGCTGACTAGCTTGTTGTGGTACACGCGGCACAAATGGCCCACCAACACCGACACCATGACCTCGTGGTGAATGCCGATGTTGTTGTTGCGCCGCAGCCGATTGATGTTTGTGATGTGTATAGGATGCAGCCATTGGCGGTGCCGTGGCCTTGTACTTGCGTGCGCCACCAGCCTCACGGTAGCCCTTGTAATGATAGACTATATCTATGTCTGACGGTGCAATCGAGCTGGCATTTTCCAAATCGTAATGTTCTAAATATTCAGAGCCCAAATCAACAGAGCTGGGATGATCATGTGGATGATGCGCTTGATTGGGTGGCGGTATGGGTGGATGATGCTCATCACGTAGTGGCGAATTTTTGCTGACCACCTCACGCTCGATGATGTCGGGTCGTTGTGGACGCTGCTGTTGATGTTCACCACCGGGACCAATTTCACGTTCTTTATACTTCTTCGATATCAGTTCAGGGCCTACTAAATGATGCCCACCAACGCCACGTATAAGATCGCCGTTGTCGTTGTGGTAACCCACTTGTGTATCGTTGGCGTGTACACCACCTCTTGCCAGTACGTGATCAGCCTGGTTGGCACTCATGCCTGAACCACCAAGCATGGTGGCGGCACTACTTTGTTTGATCTGAAAACCAGGCACACCACAGCTCAAGCCGCCCATTTTCTCTTGCTTGCCGCGGAAACGATAGATAACGTAGGAGCCAAGTATTGCTACCAAGAGTATGACAAAGAAAACGATCACCAGTGTAATGCCAATGCTGAGTGGATCTGCTACTTGTGCAGCGCCAATGCCGAGCTCACCATTGCAGCCTGGGAAGACTTTGCCTCGAGTCAGCACCTCGCTGAAGACTGAACCGGAACCATTGAAGGGTTGAATTTCGTGGTTTATCGTAAAATTGGCAATGCAGCCTTCGTAGATAGGTGAAGCAGGTGTATTATTATCTTGTGGCATATATTCGCGACGTACGCCACCCACCGAAAGCACTGTAAGGTAGGGATCCAAAAAGTCGTGCACTCCAGCAGCATCCAACTCTTCGCCGACACGCTGATGATCCAACAGCAGACGCAACACGCGCAGAGAAGCATGCAGTGTAATGTTGTGCCATTTGCCATCATTCAACATCGCTGTTTGCTCTATTGTCATATTCACCGTTGCTGTGCCTTGTTTGGAGTAATAGACAATTTTGCCAGCACGCAGTGCTACAGCAGTAAAATGTTTATTTGTTGCCGCGTACAAAATGAGACCTCCTTCTTTACCGGTACGGAAAAGCAAACTCAGTGATTTTGGTGGTTCGCCTATTTGTGCTAGCGACGTGATATTGTCTGTAGTCAGCGTAAACCGGCGGCGACGTGCGACATCGTATGACCAAACAGTATTACCAGCATAGAGATTGTCAAGTAGTTGCATGCGACGATGTTTCTCAGATATTTGGAATTCAATGAAGCCACCTTCTGTGATGGTAATGGGCTCTAGTGAACTATAGCAATCTGGTGAGAGCAGACCACCGCCGCATTGACACATAGCGGTGTGCCAACGATCCATACAAGTGCCAAAAGCACCACACAGTGAAAGTCCCGGATCGGCAGGTAAGCTTTGTTGACATGGACCACCGTTGGAGTTACGATTACAGGTAGGTAGCACACCACGTTGTTTTAATGGGCTACTCATATTCAGTGAACGTCCATTAATGGAAACGCTATGCACGCAGCCAACAAGATCATCGCTATGCAACTGCCCAGGGCGTTCCAGCACAGGATCCGCAGAAGATAATCCACCGATAAGTAAGGGTTGCTTATTAAAGTTCAAGGTGCTGCAAGAAAAAATTGAAATTAAGGAATTGTAGATTGCTTTTGAGTACATGGGACGGTCTTTTACAAACCGAACGATTTTTGGACGACGCATTTTTGATAAGGCTGAAATTTTTTTTATGGATTCTGTATCGAAAAAAAGGAGATACGTATTCGAGGATTTTTAAAAAAAAATTTTTTTTTTCAAAATAGAGCGAATTCAAATTTTGAGAATTTCGTGATTTTTGGCTTGGAAGCTCACTTTCAAAAATTCATAACTCCAGTTCTGTTAAAGCTAGAAAATTGATGTTATTATCATTTTAAAGCTAAAAAATTATCTTTAGTAAAAAAATATTTTTTTAAAAAATTATTAACAAATTAATATTGTTATAAACAATTAAATTGTTTAAATTGATTTTTAAGAATTTTCCCCACCCTGTATCAAATTTTTAATATGACCATCGCATTCTACGTCAAATTTCCTATCGAAAACGTATTTTTTTTAATGGGCAAACTATTATATCTCTTAAATTTTGAGAATTTCGCAATTTTGGGCTTGGAGACTCACTTTCAAAAATTCATAACTCCGGTTGAGTTAAATAAAGCTATAAAATTGAAATTAATTTCATTGTAAAGCTAAAAATATGAATTTAAATAAAAAAATATTTTTTTTAAATATTATTAACAAATTAATATTGTTATAAACAATTTAAATGTTTAAATCAATTTTTAACAATTGCTCTACATCAAATTTTCTATCGAAAACGTTTCTTAAAAATCAATTTAAACAATTTAATTGTTTATAACAATATTAATTTGTTAATATTTTTTAAAAAAAATATTTTTTAAAAAAAATATTTTTTTATTAAAGATAATTTTTTTAGCTTTAAAATCCTCAAATATTTATCTATTATTTTTCGATACAGAACTCATAAAAAAAATTTCAGCCAAATCAAAAATGTGTCGGTCAATTTTTGTCAAAATTCGTTCGGTTTGTAAAAGACTGTTCCACATTAACACTTACCCTATTGGCCCCACATCGTCTGCATAGCAGGTGATATCGCCTGGACGACAGTCCTCACAAACATCGCCATTTTCAATGCATTTGGCCACACTTAGTGACATCACGCGTCCATTGCGTGTTGCAGTCACCTTATGCCATTTACCATCGGCTAGAGTAGAGCGACTATTTGCGCCCACCACAACTGTTGTTATCGCAGTTCTAGCGCCGCCAAAAGAAAAGAATGCCTTGCCTTTTACTATTTCAATTGCCACAAAGTCTGAACGTCCACCTGTTTGTATGCCATAATTATAGAGCAAAAGGCCATCAGCCTTTGTTGTTGCAAAAATAATTGCAATATCATTAGTAGCAGCATCCAAAGCTGGAAATGCCATGAAAGAAAGTTCCTGAAAGCCATAAGTAGCTCGTTCACAATGACGCCCATAGCGACCATTGACGCAGCTGCATTTGTAACCAGGCTTCAAGCCGATACAGACGCCATCATAAAGACATGGGTTTGGACGACAAGAATCTGCAACATGTTCACATTGATTGCCACGATAACCAGGACGACAAAGACAGAAGAACGTGGCACCATCAGGACTTTGACGACAAGAGCCTCCATTATTGCAGGGATTACCAGAGCAAGCATCACCACGTTCAAGCTGACAAAGTTTACCCTCCTTGTGTGCAGGACAGCTACACTGGAAGTCATAGCCGATGCGACGACATTGGGCATTCTCTTTGCATGGATTAGGTGTACAAGGATCCTGACGTTTATCACATTGTTGGCCCGTAAAGCCTTCTGGACATTTGCAACTGTAATCGTAGGTTATGCGTGGCGAGGTAAAAATCAGTGTTTGACTGTCGACAATGTGCAGTTCATTGGTGCTATGTATATGTAATTCAGCGTTGCAAACACCACCATTTTCGCAACCACCATTTTTGCTATGAATGCAGGGTGAATAACCAATGATGATGCCATCTGCACGCTGCAAAAGCTGTGCGATATGTTCACGTTTCTTTGATAAGCGTTCCTGTATGTAACGTGGCGAGCGGTAGGTGAACTCACTAGTTTTATATGCCAAAGTGAGTTCTACAGCTGACTGATTAAAACCAGAGTTGCGAATGTTGTAAAGTAAAAGCTCATCACCACTTTCGGACAATACTTTGAGTGCATCTACCAGCTTGCGGTAGTATTGTGATAAAAATGCTGTAGCCGTCATATTCCATACCAGCAGATTGACTGAGTTGTCCACTGTGGCATTGTCAAAACTCTGAAACCCAATTGTTACTGTTGAGATAACATCGCCATGCTTGCCGTCATTTCCTGACACCGTGTAGGAATAACCGTTAATGGTAGTTTTGGGAGTCGCATGTAAATCGCAAGCACGTGGTATCAGAAAGATACCCATTGGGCTGGATTGTGCATTGGGTACAATTCGGCAGCTATAATCACCGCTGATGTCAGCATCATTCGGATGTACATCAGCAATTTTCCCAATTGGCACTTCGCCATTGAAGATAGTAAGCAGCACGTGCACCATACGCGGTGCAGATGGACTGTCATTCTGATCGAGCACATTGATGGTCAGCGTATGTTGTGCGCGCTGTCTGGGTTTGCCGTTGTCTTCGACCTCAATGATAGCCTCTAAGGTGGGTGTCAACTCACGATCGAAGCTACGCGTGGACTTCACAAGACCCGAATGTTTGTCCACAGTAAATGCGGACTTGTGTTTGTCACCAATCAACTGATAGGTGAAGGGTCCACCATTGGGCGGCAAATCTGGATCACTAGCGGCAAGCGTCATTATCGAAGTGCCTGCAGGTTCATTTTCTGATATGTAACCAATAAGACCACTCGCTTCGAATATAGGACCATTATCGTTAACATCTTGCAGCACGATTTGCACTGTTGCCGTGCCCGTTTGCGGTGGCAACCCAGTATCAATAGCGCCTAAAATCAAATCGTATGTGGCAATCTTTTCACGATCCAAGAGCTTTGACGTTTCTATTTCACCAGTTTGTGGATCCACTTTGAAAGCCTGATTTATATTGCCGTTAATTATGGAATAGCTGAACTGATTATTTTGTGGACGCACATCCTTATCTACAGCCTTGACGCTCAATACTTTTGTGCCCACTGTGGCAGCCTCCGAAATACTTGCGGTATATTTTGGTTTCAAAAATTCTGGTGGATCGTTGCCATCTTGTATAGAAATAATAACTTGTGCCTCATCTGTATCGTTACCACGTATGCCACCAAAATTTTTCGCCAACACTGTCAGTACAACGCGGCTTTGTGTCTCACGATCTAGATGACGTGACACAAAAATTACACCGGTGACGGTATTTATAGAAAAACCTTTGTCATTGCTTGAACCAACCAGCAGATAGTAAACTTTGCCATCTTCGCCAGCATCTTTATCGGTTGCTTGTATAGAGCCCACAACAGTGCCGACCTCGGATGATTCGGAGACATCGAAATGGAAGACTGGTTGTACAAACTGCGGATAGTATTCATTGATGCCAGTAATGTGTACAATCACCATGGCTGTACTTTGCATACTAGAGTCCGGATTCGCGGCCATCACTTGTAGTTTATAATCTTTACGTTCTTCATAATCGAAGCTGGTCGTCGAGTTGATGATACCAGTGTTTGCGTTGATTTTGAAGTAGCTCTTGCCAGTGCTTCCGGTGATGGAATAACGTATGATGGCATTTTTCGGTGAGTCTTTATCAGTGGCATGCAACTTGTAGACAAACGAATTCGGTGGTCTGTTCTCAGCGAAAAAAGCATGATATTCAGATTGATTGAATTGCGGTGGGTTATCGTTGATATCGGTGAGTATCACCGTAAGCATGGCAACTGCCTGTTGAGGTTTGAAGCCTAAGTCTTCCGCGGTAATATTGAGATGGTACTCTTGTATTGTGTCGTAATCGAGTGGCTGCAAAATAGTGACGGCACCCGTAATTGCGTTTACAGCAAACTCCTTACGTTCATTACCACCTGAGATAGAGTAACGAATCATGCCATTAGGCCCAACATCTCTATCGTTGGCACTCACTGTCAGTATTGTCGAACCAATTGGCTCATTTTCAGGCACAATCACCTGATAGCTTAGGGCTGTAAACTCTGGTTCATAGCGATTATCACCGGTAACAACAATGGTCACTTTGGTCTCATCTGTTTGTGGTGGTACTCCACGATCGGTTGCCTTGACGCCAACAACAAAAACGCTATTGAGCGGCACTGCCAATGTTTTTGCCAATGAAATCCAGCCATCGTGTTTGTTCAGTGTAAAGTAGCCCGTGGCATTGCCTCCAACCAGCGTATAGTCGATTTCAGCGTTTACGCCATCATCCAGTTCATCCACTGCATGTACACGTACAATGCGTTGTCCAACCTTGGCATGTTCAGGCATAGGCGAGAGATAGGTGGCTTGCACGAATTTCGGTGGGTTATTGTTAGCATCGACCACATTAATGTTGACTAGGCATTCGGAGTACATAGGTGGCTTGCCATTGTCTGTGGCGAGCACGGTCAGCGAGTACATATTTTCCGGTGAGGTTTCATGTTGCGAGTGCTTGTATTTGATGGTGCGTTTGCTAAACAATTCGCCAGTTGCCGGATCAATTGTAAAAAGATCCGAAGGCTGTTGTAGTGAGTATGAAATTACCGAGTTCGGACCCTGCTTATCGCGGTCAGTGGCTATCACTTGTCCTACAAATGCCACAGTACGTTGTAGCTCCGGAAAGTTGAAACTGTAAAAGCTATGTTCAAATTCCGGTGCATTGTCATTCTGATCTTGTATGGTTATGGTAATTGGGGTCTCTGAACGCCAAGCGCCATCGAAGACTACGACTTTCAACAGATATTCATCCTGTTGTTCACGATCTAAGTGCGCCGCAACGGTCACATTACCGCTAATGGCATCAATTTTAAATTTCTGGCCAGGGTTTTCGGTAAAAACATAGGTGGCATTAGCATTGGCATCTACATCCAAGTCTGAAGAAGTCACTTTGATGACAAAGCTGCCTATTTCTGCATTTTCAGTGACATTAACAGAAAAGAGACGTGTAAAACGTGGTGGATTATCATTTTTGTCCAACAGCTGTATAAAAACGCTTGCTGAGCCAGTCAATTGTGGCATGCCTTGGTCTACTGCCTCTACTACCAGCTCGTATGCGCTTGTTTCCTCACGATCCAAACGCATGGTAGTGTAAATCTCACCCGAATCAGCATCTATTTCAAAGGTGCTTTCATAGTCATTAACTAGACGATACGTGACTTCACCATTATCACCAGAATCACGATCGCTGGCTTTCACTTTGACAATAAATTGCGGTGGCGTCTCTTCTTCCATAATTTCTGCATTGTAGATGAGTTTTTCCATGACAGGTGCATTATCGTTAGCATCGGTCACATTGATGGTCAACAACATCACGCTCCTTAAGCTTGGTCTATCCGAATCCGCCGCCTCAATCCAAATCTCATACTGATGCGCCATTTCATAGTCAAGTCCATCTTTGCCAATCGTCACAACACCAGTACCTGGATCAATGCGTATTGCCTCACCGATATTGCCGCCAGCAATAGCAAAGCGTATGTTACCAGCAGCGCCTTTCTTCGGTGAAGTTGCCAGAATTTTCGTTATCACCTTACCCTCATGTACATCTTCAGACAACATGAATTGCGTATTGGCCATATAAGAAAAGTTAGGAAACAATTGCGTAGAACGCAGCAGCACTGTTAGCTCAGCAGCAGAAGTTTTTGGCTCCGCACCATGATCAGTGGCATGCACCATAACGCTATATACCATATCAATTTTATCTTTGTGCTGTGGTGCTAAATCACCTCTTGTCTTGATGACACCTGTACGTTCATTGATCACAAACTTATCAACATCTTTACCAGTTATTGCATAAGTTATGAGAGCATTAGCGCCATCATCTTGATCGGTAGCTCGCGCACCAAAAACAAATTCTCCCGTGTGTATACGATCTGGTACGTTAACATTATAGCTGCTACTCTCAAAAGTTGGCGTATTATCATTGACATCCAGTACGCTGATGGTTAAATTCACTGCTGATGCACGTGGATCTGTGGCAGAGCTATCTTGCGCCATAAGTGTTAAGTGGTATATTGCTGCTTCTTCGCGGTCTAACACCGTGGCAGTTGTAATCTCTCCAGTGTCTTGTTGTACATAAAATTTTTCCATACCCTCTCCTAGTAGTGTAAAGCGTATTTTGGCATTGAGTCCAGTATCTTTGTCTTTGGCAATTGGTTGCAGTACTTTTGTGCCTATTTTTAGATTTTCCTGCACGCTAGCATGATAGGTTTGTCGCGCAAACTCTGGACTGTGATCATTCATATCTTGTACGATAACTCGCACAATACCGGTGCCGGTTAGCGGGGGAGAACCTGAAACAAAAAAAAAAAGGTCAAAATATATAACCAAGAAAAACATGACGTAAAAATATTAGCACAAGGTTTAATGTAACACTATGAATAAACCTTCGGGCTTTGTCTCTATATCATAAAAAACTGACCCATTGTAAAAATCTCATGACAAATTTTTTTTATATATCTAGTATTTTATAAAAATTTTATGAAATTTATAACAATGACATAAAATTTATAAAAATTACATGAAATTTATAAAAATCACATGAAATTTATTAAAATGTCATGAAATTCATAAAAAATTCAAAATGGTTACATATTTTTAAAAATAGCTAAGTTTTTTTCAGCGTTTTTGAACTTATACTAGGACTAAAGCAATTTACGGAAAGTTACATGCCATTATATTTATTATCTATATGTAAAAAGGTTTCATGACATTTTATTTTCGTTATTATTATACCAATCAATCAACAGGAAAATACCAAAAATTTTTCCACATCTACACACTATCACACAAGAAATGTTCGGGGCATAACAGCAAAACTTAAAAATCCATTCTAATTTAAGTATTTATTGCAATTTCACTAAGTACAATCAGAAGTTGTAAATGACCATCTTTATTAACGCTTACACGCCATAACAAAGTGCTTTTACAACAATTGCTGCTGCTGTTATTGCTGATGTTGCTGCCTTAACAAATTTCTATTAAAAAAGTATCAAATTGGAAATCTGCACTCGAACAGCTTAACTGTAATTTTTGACAGTCAGTTAATTTTTTTTTTTTTGTTGTTTTCAACAACAACTGCAAGTCAGTTGATTTGACAGCATGGACTGTTGGAAACTGTGAAACTGTGTCACAAAGCTAATAAATCACAGCAATTTACTCAAATGTCAGCAGCAGCAGCAGAAGTGGTCGATGTAACATCTTGAAAATGTGCTGCGGCTGCTGAACGCTACAAATCGCAATCGTAAATTCATCAACGCTGCAACATTTGCTGCTGCTCGCTCATTCTCTCTCTCTCTCTTTTACTTTTTACTAATCACTTACATTGGACTTGAAGAATTTTTTCCATTTTTCACATGAGAGATATCAAAGTATTTTCATCAAATGACGACCTTCTTTTTCCGCAAAGCGCAAAATTTTCTGTCAACTCATGGTTGGTTGGTTGAAAGAAGCATTTTGGTATTAGATTTCTTCCGCCTGCGGCATATTTAAGCTAACAAACAAGCAAGGAACATACATAAACTGCAGACTGTTGTTGTTCTTGTTTAAACATTTTGTGCAACATGCACTTAAGTGTGTAGCACACAAATAACAATAACAGCAACAACATTAAAGTACATGTCCTCATAGAGTTCATACATTTATTCGCACGGAAGAAGGAAGCCGAAAATGTGGATGCATTCACACTGACACAGTGATTTGAATGAGGATATAATTTTAAAAAAGTTTTAGTTTTCAAAAGTAAAGACATTTTAATTATAGCATAAAAATAGAGCCGAAAAATATGCAATAAAAAATACATAACACTGACATTAATTGTTAGAAATTGATCGGTGAAAATTTTAAGCATTTATTTTGCATATTTTTTGGGTATTGAATAAAATATCAAATTTGATTTTTTAAGTGTTTCTTTTGCTGAGATTGCTTTCAACATTTTTTGTTTTCCATGAAATTCTCTTAAGTAGCTTTCTTGGGATGAGGAAAAAAAATATACAATATATTCTGTCCATTAACTTTCATATACCTCACTGCACTGTACTTCATTGTCGTTTTTTTTATATATATACGATAAATAGTTGTAGTCGAACATATTAAACATATCGCGCACAGCTCATCACACAAAAACGCAAAATGCTGCAAACCATAAATTTTAATTTAGTTTCATTTTGCTGCCTGCAGCGCTCAGCAAAGCACAGCGACTGGCTGGGCACAGTAAGGCGCTCAATACCTTGCTTGCTTGAATACAACGAAAATTTTGTTGCATTACGTTTTATTTTTTATTCTTTCCTTTCTATTGGACATTTCGTGCCGGTCAGATCGAATTCAAATAGTAAACGACGCCAAACGTTGGCGACCGACCGAGAAAAGTCTCAAGTCTCAGATTTTGCTATTCAAAATATTTCCGTCATTCTAATGAGAAGCGTCCACGAAAACACGATCATCTTTTGCTTGTCTGTATGCTGTGCGGTAACAATAAGTTAAGTTGGTTGTGTAGTACATAGTATGTTTGTTAGTTACTTCAACGAACAGCTGGGGGGAGCATATTGGTTCACATGATAAGTAGAATTTACTTTGAATCTAAACAAACAGTGATAGATGATTTTGAAGTTAAAAATTATTAAGTAAAATTTATTTTCATTTGTATTTTAATAACTGTTTCAAATAATATTTGTTTTAATGTTGGCTTTTCTTCTCAAGAACTTTACTTTGTTTTGCTGTAAAACTTCATAGCTGATTTTTGAAAAATATCTGTTTCAATTGATGCAGGAAATTAGAGAATGAGTTTCATCGCTATGTTTATCCTCTTGCAACATTTGTGCCCATTTTTTTGTAAAGCTCGGGTAAAGCTTGGGTATGAATGAACGGAAATGTAAATATTTTCACATTTCCCACTAATTGCGAAGCAGCATCACAACTACGCATTGCACAAATAGTTTCCTTGCAATATATAAATTTTTTAAATCAATGAATGCAGTCATTCGGTAACTCATTGAGGCACGTGCGCCTTAAAATTTAGCATAACGTTGAAATGACCACAAATGGCATTACTAGAAATTGTGTGATATAATTAGATTGTAAAAGTTCATGTCCACAAAAAAAAATTGAGTATTGGAGTTCCTTGAAGTTTTGCACTTCAAAAAGATCAATAAAAATTATTAAAGAAAAAAAAAAAAAAAATTTCGACATAATTTGCTCATGCGTTACGCAACATGCAGCTTAACTTATCAAAAATTTGCGCTATAAATGCTGGAAGCCAACATATTTCCTAAGCAATGGCATATCCTCATATGGTTCGCTTATATTTGATTTTTTTTTTTAAATTAGAATGAAAGAAACTAAAATAAAAGAATGTGCAGTACGCACAAAAATGCATTGTGTGGCAACATTGAACATTTACTGCTTGAGCATTTCCCTGCGGTTGTTGCATATTTTCCATTATCAAATGCTACACTTCTTGACATACGATATGTGTGCTAGTTTCAGTCAAACGAAAAGTATGTGATTTTCATTTTATATTTAACTTCTTTTTTTAATGCAAAAATATTTTTTATTCCTACCATGCTTGTTAAAACTTTATGGGAGTTCTGCTGAAGCAGCAGTAAGATGAATTTGTTCACAAAAATCCATACATAGACATTATCTTAGATTATGACCATAAATATGTTTTTAGAAGGTTTACTATTAAGCTCACATTTACATACACCTAGTAAAGTTGTAATGTTTTCAAGAACTTTTTTAATAGTATATTTTTAATGTGAACATTTTAATGTTGCCCCACATGCTGTGGTACTCAGGCCCGGATTTACCTTACAGGCACACTAGACCAGTAGTGCCTAGGGCGGCAAGAATTTAGGGGCGGCAAATATTGAGAACTTTGAAAATTTTTTTAAGTGGTAATGCATTAGTGATGGTGAGAGTTACACTACCTAAAAAAAATGCCAAGCAAAAAAAAAAAAAGTCCACACTTTTGAAATTAAAAAATTTTTTTGAAGAAGAGCAGCAATTTGTGAACGGCCTAAGTGCGGCAAATTTCTAAATCCGGGCTTGGAGGTACTACTACAACAAATAATGAAAAATAGAAAAAAAATGCAAATGCTTTTGCGCGTTTAATTATTTTATCATAAAAATATTTGATGTTCCATAAAAAAAAAATGTTTAACACATCCTTTTGATGCTAACTGGCTTCCATGACACTGCAAATATTTTTATGGCTCAGTGGATATTGGTTGTTTGTATTAAAAAGTAAGTGGCTTACAGTTTAGAAAATATGGGCTAACTAATTTCTGTTTAGATATTGAAAGGTAACTGTGCATTTAAGCGCCAAGTTCAAGGCAGTAGCAGTAGAAACAACAGCCGTGGCAACTCCTCCATATATGTGATGTTGTCTATTGCCAGTAGCAGCGTATAGCGCAAATCTCGCTAGTGTGCCAGCAATTTACGCTGAGTGTGCGAAGCATGCCAACAAAGGCTTTAACAGCTGTTGTGGAATATGGACAAAAAAAAAAAATTAAAAATAGAAAAACAAATTTCAAACTTTAGAGTTTGCTGCCAAAAAATATCCTAACTTTACCGGAAATTTTCGGACAGCTAAATTTTCGACTGAAAGTTTGCTGTTTAGTTTTTAAAATTTTTAATGAGAAAAGTTGAACTGCAAATTTGTAATGCCATTTTTGTACGGCGATAACGATTAAAAGCTTTTCATAGTAAATTTATCATCAATGGTTATTTTCTCAGCAAAATGAGGTTTAGTTTACAATTCATTGATGAACTATATATTCCAATAGTTTGGTAAAGTTTCAAAAAAAGACATATATGTATTGGGTTTTAACCCTTTTTGAAGGTTTAAAATATTAAAATAAAAATTTTGGAAAGTATGAATAATATCATTTTGTCGCTGCTTTTTCTTATGCCTCTTTACAGTACTATTAGCACAGCAAGCGCTAGAAATTCTATGAGTGTCTAGAAAGTTGAAATAACTTAGCTAACATTGTATAATTTGCATGGAAAATATACGTCTAGCGTTAAATGTTTTACCATGAAAATTTGCGGCACTAAAAATGTTCACTCAATATTTTACCACACCATTTGTTTCATTCCTTGCTGCCTTTGTTGCTGTTAGCTACTTAAGCTACTTCTAAAAATTACTTACTGCTTACACACCGGATATTAGTTTAAGTAAATATTTTAAACTGCCTTGAGTTATTGGTCGTAAATCAGGTATAAGTTAACTTGAATGAAAAGCTACTTTTTCTTAAAACAAAAAAAAAATTATTTATTTTGTTGCTAATACAAAACTTAAAACTGAGGCTACCAAAATAAATTATTTCGCTAGATTGCAACTTTTTAAAAAACAATAGACTTAAGTACCAAACACTTTGGTGGTAATATAATTTTTAGCTTTATTCATATGCAATATTTCAGTAATGGCACATAAAATTGACTACTTATTTTTAAAAGCTTTTGCTTTACAAATATTTTTCTTATTACAAACATATAATGGGCTAACTGTTCTTCCTAACAGCAAATTTGATCTTTAAAATATATTTTACAGCATACCCGCAAAGACTGACATTTGGGCCAGCTATTTTTTACGCTTCATTTACAACCAAACAATTCACACCAAACCCCGACTATCAACAACATACTAAAACAATTGAACTAACCCTCATAAATCCATCAAGAATTTTGCATATATGGTATATGCAAATCGAAAAAAAAACACTGGCAATTGCCAATATTAAATAAATGTGGTAGTACTAAATTTGCAATGACAGCTATTATTGCTGCTGTTGTTGCTTGTGCAATATTTTCAAATTTCGTAAAGAATATGCAGTATTAAATAAAAAAATATAAAAAAAAATCACTGGCACAACGCAATGTGCCAACTTCATAAATTAAATAAAATGCATAAACTTGATTTTTTTTTCTCACTAAATATTTCTTTGATTTTTTTCACATATAAGTTCAAGCCGCATTAAGACTTACTCAACGATTTGCTAACAGTTGCATTCATAATTTTATGCTGCAACTTTGATATTTGCCGCTATTGAATTTGTTTTTTTTTTTCATATTGCTTATTTTAACACATATTTAATGTTGGTAATATATCTATTTGATTTTCATCAAATAGATTTATAAACGTTTTTAATGCATTGTATTATGCCAGCCGCATATGTTGCCACAAGAAAATGCTGCATTTTGCAATAATTCACATATGCAGCAGCTGTTGTTGGTAGCAGCATAAATTGCATATTAACATTTAAAATGCGCTACCAATTGATTTGCCAATGATTCCGTTAATAAATCTTTTCAAAAAGAATAATAAATAAAATAGCAATTGCATGAAAGAGTACTTTGCTTAAGAATGTGGTAAGTAATATCATTTTGATGTAAAAATATTTTTATTATATTTAGCTGTACATGAATATTTTGTTAAGTTGATCAAGTTATTTCTTAAGACATTTCTTCACTTGCTTTTGGGAGAAAATTTGAAGAGTCTCTTGTGTTTATATTGTTCTTTATAGCACATTCAATATTTTTCTTATTTTTCATGCATGCGGCATTGCCGCTAGCGAAATCATGTTTAAAATACTATGTCACAATTTAATTATTCTTCAATATTAAGCATCCTTGACATACTGTATCAACAAAAATCCAACCAATCGCGACTGTCATTTTAAGGAAATTTTATCGCAAAATAATAGAAAGATACAAGTTGAAAATTTAGCATTTCAGTAATCATTTTTCCTGAACAAAAGTAGAGAAGAAAAATTGAAAAAAATAATTTCCTTTTTATTGCGGCTATAACAAGTGAGAGAACTGCAAAAACGTCTTTCTATTGTAAAATAAATTATCAAGCGAAACTTCCTGCAATACAATAAGAACAACAAAAAAAAAAACTTCAAAATTAATTATACGTCATGTCAAGCATTCTTACACCCAAAATTTTTACAAAGAAAGAAAAAAAAAGCGTTTCTCATTAAAACAAAATTAAAAATTTTTTTAATTAACTTCCAAAAACAAAAAAAAATAATTTCTCAAAATTTTTGTAAATCTCATTTAAAACATTCAAATATCATACGGAAACAGCTTCCACCCTCCAAGTTCTTGCAACTCATCTTCTCTGTCAAAATCAAAAACAACACACACACACACACACACATACACACAAAACAAAGCCGAACCCACTTGAGATGCATGAACGCATTTTGTTTGCTATTGTTGTTGTTGCTGTTGCTGTTTTATGCTGCTCTCACAGCTAATTACAATGAAGCCCAACCCACCGACAGTAAGAACAACAGACAGACAACAACAAAAACACAACTCAACATATTTTAAAAATGTATGTACGTATTATTAATGCGTCACGTGATGAGTACGACACTTCTTGCATACGCGCACAAGAAAAATCATTTAGTGGCAGTTAGTGCAGCAACAGCACAAGCAACAACAACAACAACAATTACATGCAGTAGCTGCAACAGCAATGGCTCTTTGCATTCAAAAATGGTGGTAATATGATAAGTGGCAAATAAAACGTAGAGTAACCAAAATGAAATGAACATACATATATAATTATTGCGTTTTTCAACTAACATATGTATGTAGCTATGAAATTTTTATTGAAATTTTTGTAAAATTTAACATTAATTGCTGAAGAGCTCGGCAAATTTTTACTTCAGCTTTTTAACAGCTATACCTTAGCAATTGCAAGTTTGGTGTTTAAGTCTTTCGTTTAGTGTTATAACATCAGCTGCGAAGAATGTAATAATCATAAAATATTAATAGGTGAAATTTTCTTGAAATGCTGTTATTTGAAACTGGACACGTTTGATGTTTCATTATTAAAGCAATAGATTTAGAAAGGAAATTGCCTCAAGAAGCTTGTTTAACAACTTGTTGAAATTAAAAAAAATCAACTTATGCTGTTAAACGATTGTGAATTTGCCAACCACTTAGAATTGATATTTTCGGTTATAGCTTTTCGTCAAAAAAAAAAAAAAATTGGTATGTAAAATTTTCTTCATTTACAGTTGTGGCAATAAAATGAAAATAAGAAAAATTGTATTTTCTTTTACTCCTGTAGCCTCTGATTTTTGACGTTTGATTTTAATTTGTGATTAAAGTTAACGATCTAAGGAATACCTGGTTGAAACTAAGCTTTACATTTTCCTATTGTCAAGGACTTTTGTTTACGATTTTTTTTTTTTAAATAGACCAACAGATAAGTATTTGAATGGTTTATTTTCCAAGGTTTCCAAAAAGAGAATGTTGAATAAAACTTAAACACTAAATAATCAAGTTGGTTGTTTTTTTTTCTTAAAATATTTACAAAGGATATGTTGTTCAGATGCCAATCTTCACGCTGCTGACACTTCTCTGGCTATAAACAAAGATCGGTAACGACGCATTGACACATTATTCTCGAGACTGCCGCCATTTCTGATGTCATATTGTGCTTCAATTGTGATATATTCTTCGATTTGTTTTCGTAAATCTTACTTTTTAGGTATCCCCATAAAAAAATAGTTAAACAAACTGGGGTTGGGACTCTTTGACGCTATCTCTATTCACTTTATTCGGAAATAATTTGCTTACAACCTCAATTGATGACAAGATCTGACATGATGTATGACAAATGGCACCAATTTGCTGAAGCCATGTTCTTAAATAAAAGCTTTAAAGTTCTTGTCTTAACATTTTTTAATTTTGGTTACTATAGTATTTACATTGAGTGTTCACCCTCATCGATCTTCATGGAAATAAGACCCAATGATGGCCTTAGGGGTGAGGTGTTTTTTTTTTAAATTCTGACCTTTCCCTTCCCCTTGGTGAGATTTGGTGAGATCTGGCGGGACCACCTCCCTCCCTCCCGTGAGATTTACCTTATAATTATCTGCTATAAAAATGTAAATTCTCTGCATTAAAAAGTTGACGTGAGGTTTTCCTTGATCCCCTGCTCCCCCTTTGTGTGATTTGGTGAGATTTTGCCAGACCCCCCCCCCTATTTTGACGCACATAATTAATGGACGTCCAGACATTACAGCCTATATAATGACCTTTGGGCAATGAAATGGTCGTTGATGCTTTTGATTAGAATTCTCTTCTATCGAGAAGCGGCAATTCTGCCTGTTGACGTGGCCATTTAAATGGAAGTTGTCTTTGTTGCTAAAGAAAAAGTTGATAAGCCGCTCTAGCATATCATTTCCAAAATTTAATCAATTGGCATAGTCTTCTAGTCTTAACGTCTTTTTATAGGCTTTAAGTCTTTCAAGTCTTTCTTCAAAATTAACTGCAGCGACGATTTTTTGATGTTGAGTTCTTGACTACGTTTGCGAATGAATACAGAAGGATTTTGATGAACTGATGACCTTACTTGTATAATCGTTTTTTAAGCTCTAACAGATTACGTGAATGATATTCCTTTACGTCAGCACAAGGAACAAAACATCGCCGTTTCTTTGAACAGCGTTTATAATATTTAAGAATGATAAAAAAGCCCCATTAAATATTTCTAAATATTAGAATTTGCAAGATTTTTAATACTGAAAATAGTGTTAGTATTAGAGAAAAGCTTATCAATTAACACAAACCCATAAAAATAAAATTTTGGATAAATACAAAAATCACAAAAATCTCATTTTCTAGGTAAAAAAATGATAGACCCTTGTAAAAATTCAGCACCTACTAACTTTCGAAATAGGAAAGAAGAGGACTTCGTTGCTTCAAACACAAAGTACAATGAGAATTGGTATTTCACAGGAATAAAGTTTGACTTGAAAAAAGAAAACAGTTCTTAAGAAGACAATCATTATACATCATAACTTTCACTGCCAACCTTCAAGAAAATTACAAATCATTTTCAAAAAAAAAAAAAAATGATTTTCCATTAAATTGCAATTGAAGCAACCACCAATAAACTTAAGCACGCAGCCATTAAAAGCTCATCGAAGAACAATTACGTTGCTATTGCTATTGCCGTTGCTTGCTGTTGACAAAAACCAATCAGCCAGCAAATGCTTTATTGCAATAACAACAATTGATGCCAGAAAACGGGGGGAAAAAAAGAATGCAGCAAAATAGAGGAAACAACAACTGCATGAAAGTGTGGAATATCGTGCAGAGTGTCGCGTTTACTTTGAATTTATATTGGTGTTGTTATTGTTGTCGTTGTTGCTATTATTTTTGCAGTTGTTGTTGTTGCTGTTGTTGTTACTATAGCTGTTTGCTATTGTAACTATTGCTGCCTGTTTGTTGGTGGCAATTCTATGTGCAGCAACAAATGCCTATTGTTGGCGGCATCGATGATCGCTTGCAATGATTCTTGTTGCTTACAGCGAAAAAGTAGTAGCACAACAACAACAACAGCACGTATTATTGTTTGTAAATTGCTGCTGCTTAGTTGGTAACAAAGATTTCACTGATTTCACTTCCTTCCACATCTTCAATTTCACATTCGTCTGCTGATTGCTGTTGTTATTGCTGGTTGCTCTGCTTCTTGTGTTGGTTGGTTGGTTAGCTGGCAGTTTGTTATTGCCGCTATCGATAGGGTCGCTGTTTTGTTCTTATTGCTGTTGTTACTGTGTATTTGCTGCTGTTGTTCTTATTGTTATTGTTGTCGCTTGCATTGCAAACATCATTCCAATGCGTTGCAATTTCTAGCATTTAAGTTTTGCGTCTAACAAGCGTTTTTTTTATCCTTTTTACAATATTTTGTTTTCTATCCTGCGGCTGTTTGCCGCATTTAACTGCAAAATTCCCAAGCAAAAACAATTCGAATGAGATTTATCACGCATGCGCGCAGCTCGTCGTCTAGTCAGCGCGCTGCCTAGCCTTTTGTAGCTAACAAGCGCGCTTTCGTACATGCGAATAGTATGTGTGTGCGTTGCACAGTGGAACAAAGAATACACAATATAAATTAAAACGAATTTTGAATTTAATTTAAAAGCTTGCGGTTTTGGCAATGTCAACATAAGTAGCTAGCAATTCTCAGCAATTGATTATAACAAGGGATTAACAAAATTTGTGCTTGCCAAAGAGTTTCCAATATGATGGGGCTTCTTTTAGCTTCATATAAAGAACTTTTTCTCTCGAGACGTCTTTGAAGTGAGAAGCAAGAGAACAGCAAATGTACTTTTAATATCAATGGTGATTTGGTGAATATAACAAGGCCCATGAGACTGGATTGTAAGAAAACTTCTGTTTAAAATTTTTCTCTCAACGAATTTAAAAATGACAATTTAATTTCCTAAAAATTACTTTACTAAATGTCGTAAAATGTGAAAAAAATTCCTTTTGTATGCTATTAATTTTATATTTCTGAACGCTACCTCTCCAATACTTTAAATTTTATTTCACAGATTTCAAATTTTTTATCCACTGTTCACATGGCTTGACTTTGTGTGCGTGTCGCCCCAAAACATTGTGTCTCGCAGTGCGATTGATGTTGTTTGGAAATTTCTTGCACTTCTTGATAAAGTAGAATGAGAGAAAAAAAAGCTTAGAAATCACTAAACTTTCTTGTAGTTACACGTATTTTAGAGGTCGTTTTGTTGCTTCTTAAGTTTTACTTTATTTCTACCAGCAACAAGAATCGTGTGCGATCGGTTATCATTTTAACGTGCATTGTTAACTTGTGCGTTTGGTTGCTTTTTCTACTTATTAATTTTTAAATTTTTTCCAATATTTTCTCTAGTTATTTGGGGGGAAAAAAATGCCTAAAGCTAAAATATCTCTGCTACACGTCGCTGCTTATGCTTATTATGGTTAGCTTTTATATAAACCGTTATATGAAGCATTTTTCCACAAACTCTATGTAGGTTGAAAAACTGTTGCGTAGAAAAAGTCAATTTTTCAATGTTTAAAGCAAATACATTCATTGCATGCTGAGTGAAAAAACAAAAGACTAAAGACACAAACTTATAAAAAATCTTTGAAGTTAATTTTTGTTTAAAAAGTTTTAGTTTTTGAAAACCAATACTTCTTTATTAAACTGATGCAAGTAAGTTAAAGAAATGCTAGGTCTTAGAAAATATATGTAACTACAGAGGGCGCAGGAAACTAAGCAACATTTATTATAAAATTTCTTTTTAAATATTTTTTTTTTTATATTTTCTATACGGCAACAATACGTAATATGCTAAATTTTTTCAAAGCAAAAGTTGTATTACTAATTATACAATTATCCCAAAAAGAGCATTCATCATCATCATCAACACTTTCGAGGAAAACCTTTGACACCAATTTAATTAACATTTTAATGGCGCAATTTTAATGTAATTGTTGCAGTAAACGTTCGCAATGTGTCGTTGTCGTCGTCTTCATTTTCATCAACAAGGCTTAATAATGTGCTGTGTTGTGTTGTGTTGCTTAAAAAAAGTTGCAAGTGTTAATGAATTCTTAACTACACGTCTACACACACATGATGGCATCTACTTGCGGCACATCGCATATTATGCTGTTCACACATGGCTAGCTAGCTGGCTGGCTGCATTTTTATGTGACATTTTGCTAATTTGTGCAAAAGTTGCTTAGAAAGCCAACAACTATAGAAAGAAACAATTTTTGTTGCAATCATTTGCGTTAATTTCATGTAATTTATATTGTTGCTTTTGAAAAAAAAAATTGCTTTAATTATTTTAAACGTAGCGTTAAGGATTTTAACACAAGTGTGGGATTTTCTTAATAAACACAAAAAAATTGGGATTAAGCATGTTAAGCTGTTGTGATTAAATAAAATTTATATGTGAAATAACAGGAAATAGAATAATTTAAAGTTTTATTGCTATTACAAGGGAAATATATAAATTAATCGTGTCAAGCATGTCGCTTAAGTCTTTTGTTTTGACTTTGAAATAATTCTAAAAGAAATTTTTAAGAATTTTTTAATGAGTCGCCAATAAAAAACAGACACGACTAAATTGTTGGTTCTTTTATTCATTTACTTTTGAGTGCTTGAGCATGAGTTTGAGCTATAAGGAAGCTTCATCAAGTATTCTTGTTCATGTCTTTTGCATTGATTTATTTATTTCACTTTTAAGTTTTCACAAAAAAAGAAAATGCTTACATTTATTCCCAGGATACTCCCTGCAGTTATGTTTGTGTAACAAAAAATAATATTGCCAGCAATAAACAAATCATGTTTCTAGAGAAAAAAAAATGTGCAAAAGGATGTATATGCAACACTTAAAACGCTTGTCTATTTGTCCACCTACTCACGGCAAGCGTTAAAAAAAATAACATTTTTTTTTTCCTCAGGCATGAGACAGTAGAAACTATCTCTATAGGACAGTAGTGCGTTTTCAAGTAAAATTTTATAGTCCAGCTCATAGCATGTAATTTTTTGTTTAGAAATTTTTTCAGTCTAGTAACTCTCAAAGTTTCAGTGAGACAAAGAAAAATCGCAGTTTTATTGATAACAACTAATTGTCTATATGTTTAACCACAAAGCACTGTGCATTCGAAAAGAAGAAAAACAACACACTTTAACTAAAAGGATGCTAGAAACAAAAAACACTAAAATTTAACAAAGAATATGATACAGCCCTAAGTCAAAAAGTAGTGTACACGAAAGTTGGTCTAAAAAAGTCAAGTGAGAATAAATAAAAATGTGCAACATAAAAATAGCAACAACATCATCTCAGCACTCAGCCAACGTTTGAGCAATAAATGTCCAATTCATGCAGTGCAAATAAATTATAACGCCATCTGTACTTCAGCTTCAACTTAAACTTCAACTCTTGACTTCAAGGCTTCAAGTGTAAAGTATAAAAATTTTCTTATTTTTTTTCTACTTTTGTATGTGTCCACAACCTAAACGACTTTAAGAAAGTTTTTTTTTTGTATTCATAGCTTTTTGCATATGCCCATGCACATGTGCTTATGTATACACTCATATGTTTGGCATTCGGTTCACATTTTGTTAAACAATTTTAGTGGCTTCATCATAGACGACCACGACTACGATGATGATGATGCTGTTGCTCTGACTGCAAGTATAAAATGTTGATGTGATGCGCACTGGGCGCACAGCTGTGCACCATAATATATGCAGTGAAAATTTATCTGTTAATTTTCGTATTATTTGCGTTGGTTTCAACTAATCGAGCGCAAAATTCAAGCATTCAAAGATCAATAAAAATTTCAACATATTAAATTTCTAAAATTTTTATGGAAAAATTTAAAGTTTTCATTTAAAAAGTTAATAAAAATTACTTTCTTTTAACAACCAAATGTTCATAAGCTAAAATGTTTCGTCATATTAGTTAGTACGTTTTGACTGTTAGCCTCAATAATGTGCTTTTTTTATTTTTAAAAATTTTCACAGTGTATTTTATGCTTTCATATTAAAATTATTTTTATGTATTTAGTTGTTGAGCATTTTTACGAGCCCGCTTTATTTTTCTATTCCAGACTTTTCTCACTTTATTCATAATTTTTCTTTTTTTTTTTTGCAATTTTTTTCTTCACATAAAGTTTGACTTTACTTTTGCCTACACTTTTTTTTGCTTTACTTTGGCAGTTATTTTGTGAGTCATAAAATTGATCGAATTATTTTTATTACTTTAACTTTGAGTGCTGAACTAAACGTGTAGTATGTTAGTGAACTAAGAAATGGTGCCTATTATAAATTACTTTTGTACAATTTCAAACTTTATTACTGTTCTAAAGTTGTTGTTAAAATTTTTAAGCTTACAAATGAATGCATTTGAATTATTTTATACGAGTTGAAATTAATTAATTTATTTACTACCAAAACTAATTTGTTTTAATTTTTATGTTTAGAATAGTTTTAAGATTTTCCATTTTTTTTTAGATTAAAGTGGAATATAAAAAAAAAATTAAGTAAGGAAAATACATTCTCCATAAAATTTGAAGAATTCGCCAATATCAAATATCATATGCGCAATTGATTCGAAACGTCGACAGTTTGGAACAGAGACAGCTGGCAGAATATGCGAATATGCATATAAAAACTGAGACTGAGAATCTAGCGGAGAATGCTACAATAATATAAAATAGCTTCGATAGAACTTAAAAATTTATTCGTTCAAGATTCAGTTAGCTCAACAACTGCTCCCCAGCGATTACGCATTACGTCTGGTTTTACCAAATGCTAAGAGGGTGACAATTTAACGCAAATAGTGCCAAGTGCACATATGAGTAGCTAATCAGTATCAAATTTTTGTGGAAAATAGTTAAAAGTGTATGAAATGCAAGTGATCTACTGAGTGAAAATCACTTCTTTTTCAGAATAAACAGGGAATTTACTACAGAGCTTTATATTAAATTTCGATTTTCTCAAAAATTACTAAATAGTCCACCGTTCTCCTGGGATCATCTTGGTTGTTTTAACAAGTGATTAATTGTTATTTTATTGCAATTTTGCCTCTTTGTCGATTTAATAAAGTGACTCATTAAAGATTATAAAATTTTTTGGATGCAACGATTTCCTTTTTTGTGCAGAAAAACTTACTCAAATCAAAGAATTTTAAATGTAATATCAGAATAGAACATATGAAATAAGTGAACAATCTATATACGTTTGGATTTCTTCATGCCAATATCTCGAGAACTAAGTTAGATAGTGAAAAATATCTCAGCAAAAAGTCAAAAGGTATCTAAGGGGTCAAATAAAAGTAAACTTGCGTTTGAAATTGAAACTAATTTTATGATCAACTATAAATTTTTATATATCAACCTACATTTTTCATTGCAGATTTGCAGTCTATGGGGAAAAACAAAAATATACTGATATAAAAAATTTTCTCTAGGATTTTTAGTTTTTGCGTAAGTTATAGAAACAGTTTTGATAAAAATTGCATCTTTCATTTTTTTCCTGAACTATCAATTGATTTGTGATAGCTCTGTAATTTTTATAACGTTTGAATTAAAGCAAATTGTCACACTGTCAAAGGTCAATAAAGAATTTTAAAAAATTGGATGGTCCTATTTTTAAAAATTTGGTTTTGCTTTCCACAATTTAAGCAAAAATGTTAATGTTCGTATATACTTTTATATGAAATAGCTTCATCTGTTTTGGGCAACCTCACAACCAATACACGATTTTGGAAATTTCGCTGAAGCAGAATATTTATTTTTATATATGCCCAAAAATTATATTAATTTCAAATGAAAAACTTCTTAAAAATATTATAAGCACATGTAATTCAAGCTGTCAATATAGAGAATCTCATTTTATTTTTACATTTTATGTGAAATTTTTATTTTGAAAAAATTCTTTTCTTTTGTCTACACGTATTTGTGTTCAATTTTCCATTTCTTTTTTTTTTCTGTTTTATCCACAATTCTCGTTAAAAGATTTGTGGTTTTGACCTACTATCGCAACGTAGAAATCTTTTTGCATATTTTTAGACTACATTTTTACCAAATTGCGAAAAAGAACTGCGCGCAATTTCAATGCTTTGGTACAATTCAAGTGCAAACACACATACGCAAACTGCGTGCCTATTTGAAATGGCATTAAATGTTTCGGTGTGTGTGTGTGTATGTATTTCTTTAAAGATTATCTTCTCTTGTTGAGCTTAACAGGCCAATGGAAGAAGTATTGTCTTGTTTTTTTTTTCTTTGAGAATTTTTGCATAAAAAGACTAAACTTAAGTTTCATAACAAAGAATTGTCTCACATATGTGCTGGAAGCCAATAATATGTAAAAATCTTGTTTTAGAGTTGTTAGTTGCGATCCATTCGCTAGTTGCCAGTTGGAAAAAAGGGTCAATTACAAATGCCCAAAAATAGAGTATGGCATAGCATAAATTATTTGCAGTTTGTGTGGAGTTATTTTTCTTTTGACTATTTTATATATTGGCAATATTTTAAGCAAAAGTTGAGTTCTTTGCTTAAGTCTTTTGTTTTAAATTATAAATATTATAAGTAAATATTTATTCAGAAAATTTTTCTTAAGTGATATATATTTATACATAGCATGAACTTAAATATTAAGCAAGATTTTTCAACAAAAACGCAACACTTATTCGTACAAAAACAGCTGGCTTTGTCTCAGCAATCGGAGAGTTTTAAACAATAATAAAAAAATGTGATAATATGCAACTTAATTTTTTCAACCTCAACATTTTTGAAAATATCAATATTTTGGAAATAAATCCCAGAAATCTTAGCAACAGCAAAAATCCAAAAAAATGGGATTTACTACCACACACACACAAATATTCTTAACCACCGCACCAAGAACAAAATTCAAACATATCACCAATACAAAAATATAAACATACTATATGTATGATTGTCTGTTTCACATGCAAAAATCATGAGCGCAACATTTACAAATTACTGTAATTACCAGCATGTATTTTCTTTAAGGGCAACAAAAGTTTAAAACAACAAAAACAGCAACAACTACGCCAATGAATGAAACGTTCAAGAAATGACGTAGAAATTCCTATGATACCGCAATGCAAAACAACCTGCTGTTGTTGTTTCAACATTTTTGCATATGTATGTGTGTGTGTATGAAAAAGACAGCTGAAAGACATTAAGACAGACAGACAGACAGGCAAGCAGTTGGACAGACATACAAACATTGAACGCTGTGGTTGGTCACACCTTATTTCATACATAACCATAGTAAGTAGATATATAAAATTTTTTTTTTGCATATGTTCTTCATATGAGCTTAAGAATAACAACAACTGAATCACAACCATGCAATCAATTTCAGACTCTATAGTATCAGTAGAAGTCCTTTTTACGTTGAACAAATTGATGTAATCAGGATGGAGCAAGAAGAGCGCAGCAGCTAAGAATAAATTTTTGCACAATATTGCCCAGAAGCTATTTTTGATGATTGTGCTTGCTTGCATATTGTTGTTGCTGTTATAGTTTTATTTGTTGTTGTTGTTGTTGTGGCTGTAATATTTATTATACCTGAAAAACTGAATGAAGTTCAATAATGTGAAATTTTCCCATAAATGAATGGCGTACCAGAAGACAAAATGTTAATAAGGCGATAAAACAAAAGACTTAAGCATTAAACTTGATTTTCAATGGTTTGCTTAAATCACAAGATAGTGTGTGATATCTTATGTAATTTTAATTTATTAGCATTCGAAATTCAAAGAGGCTATACAGTTCACTAAAATTTGTCGACTTTATTATTTTTCCAATATTTATGAGCGCATTGCTAAGGAAGCAGAAAAAGCAGGTTTGGTGGTTCATTACTTTAATATTAAACATTAGCTACGCAGACGCACAGTTCTCAATGCTAGTCATAGAAAAATCGAAAAGAAATGTAAAAGTGAAACTCCATGCGTTCTGGCAATGAACGCTCCATATGTAGCACTCTACTTAAGCTAATACGAACTATTTTAAAAAATAAAAATTGTTTTTATCATATTTTCACTCACCCGTATCCATTGCGACCAAAGTCAGCGTATACTCCGCTTGTGCCTCACGATCAAGCGCACGCAGCAACGATATCTCGCCCGTGGACGCATTTATGCGAAAAAGATCAGCATCACCTTCCTTCAGAAAGTAACGCACTTGTGAATTGAACGGTGGAGTATCAGCATCATAGGCCTCAACCGTAATGACATATCCACCATTCGGTGGTATAACATTCTCCATAACATAAGCGACATAAGGTGAATCCAAGAAAGTCGGTGGATTATCATTAATATCCGTGATGACAATTGTCAACTCCGCCATATCATAACGTGCTTCATCACGCGCAGATGCCGTCGCCAATAGCTTACCACGACTATCACTCGTGCTACCACCACCCCCACCCCCAACATCCGCTGCACAATCCTCCGCACGCACAGTTAGCACATAACGTGACTTTCGCTCATAATTCAAATTTTTCGCCACACGCACCACACCCGAATCTTCACTAATGCTAAAATCACGATTTGTATCACCGGCGGCAATTGAAAAGCGTACACGCCCATTTGCGCCCTCATCAATATCTGTTGCAGATACTTGCAGTACCATGGCACCAATGCTTGCATTCTCCGCAACTGCCGCAGAGTATTGACGTGGATCAAAAACGGGACTATTATCATTTTCATCCAGAATTTTCACATGAATTTGTGTGTGTGTTGCTAACGGTGGTTCACCGCGATCATGTGCTGTCACATTGAGCACATACCCGGAGCGCAATTCACGATCAAGACGTCCTGCAACGCGCAGCAGACCATCTAATGTGCCAAGTGTAAAAGGTACCGCTGGTGGGTCGCCAGCGATCAAATATTCAATGTAACCATTGCGGCCCTCATCACGATCAATGGCCTTGACAGCCATGATCACAGTATTGGCAGCAATATTTTCCATGACTGCAGTATCATTACCGGTGGTAAAACGTGGCGCTTCATCGTTGACGTCTTTGAGTACAATGGTTACCTAGCGGAGAGTAAGAAGAGCATATCATAAAAACATGAGTTAAAGAGAGCAGAGAGTTGTGTAAAAATTAAATTAATAGATATTTTAATTTGAATTGTGCTGCTGCAGCATAAGGTGTTGCCAGCCTATTTAAAAATTTTCATAATTTAATTAAAAGTATAATAACGCCCTGGCACGCCCATCCGTTAGTGTAGTCATGCATACAATAGTTTATGTTGTTGGTATATGTGTTTGTTTGTCCAACAGCACTCGTGCTGTGGTAGCAACATTTTGAGCGTATAAATTGCGCCAATTAATTTTGTTAACAAACAAACTGTGTTGCATTGCAGCGTATGCTGTTTACAGCTTCAAGTTGAAAAAACGTCTGCTTTAAACTTGGCTAGTTAAGGAAAATTCTTGGCAATGCACCGCAGGCAATATTTGTTGCCAGCGTGTGTTGTTGCTGTTGTTGTTTTGGTTCTCTTCCAATAACTCTTTGAAAAAAAATTTCATCAGTGCGTATGGGAACTTGAAGAAAATTTATGATCATATTCTATCATACGATTTCTCTTTTTAACCTTTTCAGTGAAATTGGGTTCTGTTTTGAACGATTCACTTAAAATTTTTATGTATTTTTTTTTTGTCGTTTCCATGCCGTGTGCAATTGAATCAAGGCCTTTGTGATCTGATGTAGAAATTATGCTACGTACTATAGGAAAAATCTCTTCTTTAAATGCAACTGTCCTTAAAATTCAATAATAATAACCAACCAAGCTTTTCAAGTTTCTAGCTAAATAGCTAAGAAGGCTAATAGCTGTAGTAGCTACATATAAACACAAAAAAGGTAATTTTCAGAATACTTTAAGAACTTTTTACTCAGTACTATTTTTAATGAAAAGTGCTAGTTTGGAAGAAAAAATGATAGTCCTGACTTTCAGGATCTAGAGCAGTTTTTTTTTTTTTGTTGGACAGCATATCTCCAGTTCTTGATGATACAGTGTAGCAAATTTCAAATATTTCCTAGCTTAAATTATTTTTAGTGTTATTGCAAGAATGTTGCATTTTCAACTTAAGTATCGCATATCATATTACTATCACCATATATCTTTCCAATTCCTTTACCGATTACTAGTATAGATAAGAGAGACCGAAACAATTCCAGCCAAATACACTTTAAATTTATCGCAGCGAATTAATTCAATTTAATTACAGCATCTTATCGGGTCAAATAACGGTAAGATGGCCAACTACTAATGCCATCAAAGTCAAATACATTAAATGAGAAATTTAACGCATTTATTCAATTCCATGAAGTAAGCAACGACAGCAGTAGCGTAAAGTCTACGACAATAAAAGGTGGAAATAAAAAACTTAAATGCTGCTAAGATTTTTCACCGAAATTTTAAATACTTGGCAATAAAATGCAGATTTGGCATGAAGAAAGCTATGAACTGCAGCTACTTTTGCAAGTGCAGTGCGCAAGTGCTGCTCATTTAGAACCTTAATGCGAAATCTAATTGCAGGCGATTTATTAATGTGCAGCTAGCGAGATACTGACAACTTTGCAAAACTAAGACGGGCACAGTGCTACGGTGACAACAAAAAATTAAACGAAAAACTTAGAGAAGATATAACTTGCTAGCCATATTGACCGAAGCGAAATATTGTGTTTTTTGTTCATTTCATCTAAACACTGTGCATCTCGCATGCAGCAACATGAAATGGTGGACCAAATTGTAGCTATGCAAATCTATTGGTTATGGACATTAGACAAAATTTATTGCTGACAATGATGACAACGTTGAGTGCAACAAAACTTGTGCACAGACGCATCTTGATACAAAATTGCAAATACAAAGACACAAAACGAGCATGTTGTTGTTGTTATTGTTGGGATAGAAAAAGGTACCGAGTGAAAATAAATTCGAAATGTTTAATTTTTTTTTTTTTTTTCTTTTCGCAAATTCAGATTATTAATGAAGTTGTTATGGTGAATGCCAGCAGCAGCAGAAGCAACAACAACTTGAAAACCATATCTAAACGTGCTGCCAAATTCATGAGATAAAGATAGGCACAGTGAGAGAGACACACAGACAAACAGACAGACAGAAGCAACAGCGGCGCCGCCTACTTGCAAAAATTTTGAGATTCGCAATGCGCGATCAAAAGCTGGTGATTCTTAATGATATTGCATTAAATCTAAATGTTGGAAAATAATTTTTATGCAACTTGGCAAAAGAGCTGCATGCAATAACGAACAGATATACGGCTACATATAGCAAATTGTTGTCGCAGTTAAATCGTTGCTGCTGCTATAAGTTAATTCTAAATTTTTTCCAAAGATTTCAATCGGAATTTTTTTTTTTTTTTTTATGTGAATTTGCAAATTCATTTAATATCAAATAGTAGCATGATTTTCAAAGCATGAATTCAAACCAAGCAATTGTAAAATTCTCAATTTTAGCGCATATGAAATAAATAAGTTTTATAGACATAAAACTTTTAAGAAATATTGCGTTCGATATATAGCTGTTTAAGGGCCTCTTTATGTATCACAATTCGTCTCGTTTCGTCTGTAATTAACAAACCTAAAAGTATGCTAGTACAATTCTTATATTTGTGATTAACTATTTATTAAGCACAGGCCAGATTTTTTGTTCTCATTTATATCAAATACGATCGCATATTTTCAGGCTTGAAAATAAGAGGCGAAACGAGAGGAATTGTGATACATAACGAGGTCCTAAAATCAATCTCAAATAAGTATGTGTCATATAAAATTTTACAAAAGTTTTTAGTTGAATTCAAATAAAACTCAAATCGAATACTCAATAATTTCAAATTTAATTAATTCGTTATAAAATTCTCAAGTCAAACTAAGTAAGATAAATTCGAATCGAACTCAAATAAAGTGCATAGTAAATTTAAATCAAACTCTAATTAAATTTTCAAATTAAGCTTAAACCAAATTAAACCAAATTTTCAAATAAATGTTACCGGCCAAACTAGTTACCACTAAGCCTAAATATATGCAATGAAATCTTCACGCAAAAGCACTGTGGTTAGTAAGGATTAAGATAGTAGCAAAGTAAGAAATCATCAATTTCATTGAATGCTTGGCAAGTGGTATGTGAGGGTAAGTGGGCAGCCTTCGGCCGCGGCTCAGGATTTACATTCTCCAATATATCCAATATCAGCTTCATTCATAATATGTGCAACACCAGCTTCGCTATTCACAGCGCTTTTGCATTAAAATTACATTGCATTATTTTAGGCACACAAATCAAGTAGTTTGACCTAGGAAAAACTAGTTTATCCTAAAAATTAATTTGGCCGGTTAAAGCGAAGTTAAATTAAACTTAAATTAAATAATTCAAATTCAAAAAAATTTTAAATCAAACTCAGATTATATTGAATTTTAATCAACCGTGCTGCAAGTGTAGCACGAACGAAAATTTCAGAACTTAGGGTTCTCAAGCTTTTTTTTACTACCTCATTGATTTCTGTTCTTCTTATTTGCTTTTGAACTTCTTATCTTATTAGAATGCAAAATTAATGCCCACTGATAAACAACAACATTTAAGTTAAGAATTTTCTTCGACGCATATCTTGTTAAACGTAGATATTCATGCTGCATGCACAACATTTTCTCAAACCACTCGCTAAGTATGCTGTGTGAATGCCATTCTGTTGGCATCCTTTCTCTTTGACGTCATAGCAACATCTCATTGCTTATGGGTCGTATGGTAAAAACTGCACCGTTATCGCTTAATTAAAGCCATTCGTCTGCATTTTAAGTTTACAATTCATTTGCGTGTTAATCTTTTTTATTGCGCCATCTATATTATTTGCATTGCTTTCTTCTTAACTGGGCAACATCAAGCATCGCATCGCATCGAAGTTGTGTTCAGTTGCTTGATATATTACATGCAGAGGCTTTAAATTAAAAATCATTTGCCTGGCATACAACAATATAATACTTAATTTTTTTTTTTTTTTTGAGGTGTATATTAACTAAACTATGGCTTAGGTTCATTTTCTTATAACTTTTTGAAGTAAGAAAATATGTATATAAAAATGTTTCTTTTTAATTAAATTTTTAAATTTGTAAAAAAAATTGCATTTTGTCAACTTTTAAATAAAATATTTTCTTTAAGACTTGGGGTCACAAGAAACTACATTAAAGGCTAGCAAAAATCCATCAACGCTCAATAGCAGACTTCAAAATCAAAGAGTGGAAGATAAAATGAACTCAACTTTGCATCCACTAGCGCTTTGTGCAACACTTTCCAAGCTGCATATCTCTTCTTTTTATACAAGAAATTATGTTGCAATGGAAGATTTTATTTCTCTTATTTACATTAATTGCTAGTTGCTGAAATAAAGAAATAAAAACATCATAAAAATGGGCGTGTCAAATATTTCCCATAATCCAATATACGTAATCACCCGAAATGCATATGCAAATAGATTCAAAGGAAATAAAGAAAACAATAAAAGAATGGAATAGAAAATATCTCATACCTGCACAGTGGATGATAGACGCTGTTGCTGTTGTTGCTCCATATATTGCTGCTGACGATGCTGTCGATGATGATGATGATGTTGCTGCTGTTGATGTTGACGACGTTGTACATGATGTTGATGCTGTTGCTGACCGATTTGTTGCTGTTGCATTGCATACAGTGAGTCGACATCATTGTTGGTGCTACCACCATAGAGTGTTGGAAATTCTTGGGCGCAATCTCTTGCGGTTACAATTAAATTATATGAACTTCTGGTTTCACGATCAAGTTCACGACGTGTTCGTATTGTACCGTTGGCAGCAATTTCAAAATCGTTATTTTCATCACCCGACGTAATGGAGTACTCGATACGACCGTTATCGCCTAGGTTAAATGGTAATAGTTGTGAAAGAATATTGGTAAGAATAAAAATTGAAAATGGGCGAGAAAAATAAAAATAAAAAAAAAATTAAAAAAAAAAATGGAAAACAATCACTTTAGTTGGGAGTTGAAAATACAAAAAAAAAAAAAAAAACAAAATGGAAAAATATATATTGCCACAGTAAGAAGAAAAAATCAAAAATAAAGAAGTAAATACATAAATAAAAAAAAACATATTTTATGCTTATAAATTTACAGCAGCAGTTGCTGATTGGTTTTACACTCAAAGAAATCATTGACATGAAAAAGTCTCATACAAAAATTAACAGAGACTTAAAAAATCTAAATCAATCATAAATAACACAAATGCTACACTGAGCGAAAAATAGCATTGCTAATTTGAAAATTTTATTTTTAATTCAAAGTCAAAAATTTTGAAATTGAAAATAGTAAAAACAACATTTTTTCTATTTATTTTTAACACAAACAACTTTACATAGTATATTGAATTTGAAATGTCTTGAAAATAACATTTTTCAGTTTTAATTTAATCGTAAAAAACTACAAATTAAATTTCGAAGTGGCAAAGTTTTTGAAATTTTTCTTCTTTATTTAACATTAAAAATTTTGAATCAAATACGAAAACACTTTAAATCCATGTGGAATCTTTTTGAATCCAAATCAAAATTATTTTCTATCAACTGAAACGTTTTTGGTTTCGGCGCTTAATCATAAGCGTTTATGGTTGACACAAACATAAAATAATAAATTTTTTCTCTGAGTGTAAGCAGTTTCTCATAAGATTAAGGCGCTTAAGTTTCTTGTGTTGCAATTTCATCAGCAGCATCTAATTTTTTTTCAGTGTGCATTTGACTTGATAACCAAGAATTTGAACATTAGAAAACTTTCTATGCCACAATTATTTATTTTGTTTTTGTTTTTGCATTTTGCTTTTCTTACCAAATTGAAATTTGCGGTAAGCACTGAATATAAAAACAAAAAAATTGGCAACAATAAAACTCAGCAGCAACGTCATAAAACAACAGTAAAACTTTTGTAAAGACTTTGATTTTTTGGGTGAAAATTATGACGCCTTTTAAATTGAAGTTTACCTTACAACAACAACAACAACAACAGCCTTAACAAGCATGAGATAATGCTGCTTCTTTCTTAACAGCATTTGTATTTTAAATTATGTTAGCAATCATTGCTGCTGCTGCTGTTGATGCTTTTACTGAATTGCTGATGCTGTTGCTGTTGCTCTTACTGTTGCCACATTGAAATGCACCCACTCAGTCAGGATAGGCAGGCAGGCAGGCGGCTACCTATGCGACTATGCGGTTGCATTTTGCGATATGTTGATTATGATAAATTGCTGTTGATTCAACCAACAACTAGTTGATGTTGCTGTTACTGCTGTTGCGCTGTTGATGTTAATGCCGCTTGCCATTATTATAGTGATGCTTAAGTTGTTGTTATTGCTCCACTCCTTTTTAACGTGCTTGTGCTTTTATGAATGGCTTAGGTTAATTTACAACAACAACAACAATAACAACTGCAGCAGCAGCAGCTACAACAACAACAACAACATCGATAATATTAACAATAACAATCAAGCTGCAGCAACATTAAAAAATATATAATAGAGAAAAATCCATCTAAATAGGTGTCAGAAATAAATCGTGAGTTTTTTATTTTCTCCCTCATTTTCATTGTTGGCTGTTAGTAATTTTTACCATTACTACTATTTACTACTTTTGTTTTTTTTTTTTTTTGTACAAACTTTTTGTTGTGCATTTTTTATTGTTGTTGCTGTTGTTGCATTGTATACCTAGTCTCACTCGGTCAATAGGTGAAGCACGCGCATTAGTTTGTATATAGAGTCTTGGTGAATAAAACAAAAAAAAAAAAAAAGCACAATAACAATCAACTTTTGAAAATGTTTGCACCAAAGTTGTGAAGCATGCAAGCCATTTTTTTTGGTTATATAGTTGGTTAAGAGAGTGCCGCAGCTCGTCATCTTTGTGGCCCTATTGTTGGCAACAAAGTAACCAACCAACAATTGTCAGTGCACACAACAAGCCTATAATTAGATAATTACTATTTCACTCAAATGATGATAGAGACCGTCCTCCTCCGGACATGTCAGAGAAATCATTAGTTAAATTTAATTAATGATGTGCGACGCGACTTAGCTTAATGTAAGTCGTTGTATGTGTAGTAGTAGTAGTATTGCGGTGAAAGTTTCAATGGAAAAATCCTTTCATTACTTTTAAATTAAAAAAAGTTTAATATTATTTGACTGCCAAGTTTATTACGTAAGGGCATATAATACATAGATTTGTGAAAATTCAGTTCTAGAAAGTATGTCAATGAAAGCTATGCGCGCATGAAATTGTAAATAAATTTTTAGAGAGAGACCTTAGTCGTTGTTCATCCTTTTCCGGTATGTGGTGTGACTAGTTCTGTATAAGAAAGTGTGGACAGAAGAGGTCGCTGGGACGATTGGAGCATAAGCAAGAGGACTGCTTGATATATTAAATTCAATATCGGGTAATGGCAATTCAAAATTAAAGTCCGCACATAGAATTTTAAAAATAAAATTTTAAAATTAAATATGAGATCATATAAATATTTTCGGTTTTACTCATGTGGAAGGCATGGCACCGCCCATTCTTTCATTGAAACTTTCTTTTAAAACTTATCTTTTACATAGGTATATATAAACAAAGTCTCATCTTCTGAAATCTCTTTCGTCAAATAGTTGACGAGATACGAAAAGTTCGATTTTTCTCTAATATGGAGGCGTTGTATTGCCTCTTTATTCTTAACCAAATTATACTAGGAAACTTACACAGATCTTAAGAAACATTTAAAAAAAAAAATTGAAAGTCCAAAATAATGTAACCTCATGTTTAATGTTATGAACAAGCAAAGTCCATTGGGGCACAGCTCAACAATGATTATACAGCGTGGTCCAGATCCGAATAACTATACAGAAAAATTTGATTTCCTGGTTCACTGTGAGTAAAATACTGTTTGTTAACAAAGCTCACACATCAAAGCACAAGTTGGGCACATCGCAGCACAACAATCTTTTTTTTGGAAAATCGATAAATGCTGGGCCAACTTTACAGACATTTTTAGATGATGTATTGGGTTTTGCAAGATTCTTATAGCAAAAGTTGAAATATTTTTTTCAACACGGCACGTCATAGTACAAGTCGGGCACATTGTAGCAACATATTCCATTCTATCAGTTATTCAAACTACATATGACTTCATATGTCTCTGACGAAATCAGTTCTTTAATTAAAATTAATTCAGTTGGTAGCATCATTTTAATAATGAAGACTCTTAGAAATTTATAAACTTATAAAAACTGACATAACGCCAAAAAACTCGCAAAAAAAACGTGTGGCAATATATGAAAAAATTTTATATAAAACACTTTGCAGCTTCGCTTACCTGAATCAATATCCGTAGCTGTCACAGTCACAACGGGCGTTCCCACTGAGACATTTTCAAAAATCTCATTTGAGTAACTCATGGGATCAAAGATTGGCGCATTATCATTCAAATCCAGAACATTGCAATAAACCGTCAGCGTGGTTGATAAACTTGGTTGTCCATTATCTTGCGCCTGTACGACGAGTATGTAATGTTGTACCTGTTATGAAATTAAAAAGAGAAATAAATTTAATAAATAAAATAAAGCTAAGATCTTATACAAAAAATAACAAAAAAAAACAAGAGAGTTATTGCTTTTTAATGCCTCGACGACTCACCTCCTCGTAATCCAGACGCGCTGTCAGTGTAAAAACGCCCGTTTGTGGATTCAAACTGAACACATCATTGGCCCAGTCAGATATGACAGCATATGATACTTGTGCATTGCTGCCTACATCTGGATCAGTGGCAGAGATGACACCAACTTGATAACCACGTGGTGCATTTTCTGGTATATCAAAGGAATAAACTTGTTCATCAAAAATCGGTGGATTATCATTGGTATCGGTGACCTGTGGGAATAGTTACAAATTTTATTATTTTCAAATTTTATTATTTTCAAATTTCATTATATTTAAATATTATTTAATATTATTATTAGTTGAAAATTTCCCATGAAATAAGTCATTTGCTTAACTCTTAGAGCTAATATTAAAACTAAGCTGGCTATTTGTAGCTATCAGCGAAAAATTACCCAAAAAAGGATTACCATTTGTGCAATAAAATTAGTCTGCATATTTAAGCTTTATCAACGTTAAATCAACAGTACGCGTTCTTGTGTCTATAAATAAAAATCTAAATTGGTCATAGCCTACATTCCAGAAATATACAGACTAAAAAGCGTGGTCTACAACTTGGTATTTTGCTGCATAATAAACGCCAACAAATTGAAATTAAAAGCGAAATTATAAAAATAAAATAAATGTAAGAAAATTATATGTAGTAAAATTTAAAATAAAATTGCAACAACAATAAACAAATGCAGCAACGTAAAATGCACCTATGCAAAATGTGGCCTGCGCAACCAACTTCGACACTTCAACTTCAACATCAAATGAATGCAGCCGGTAATAAATTTTCATTGCTTTAGTGTTGCCGTTCAAAATTATAGCCGAATATAATTGAAATGAAATGAAATTAAATTAAATACGACCAACGTGCTAGTAATGGCGTTACTGTTGATTCAGTTAACGTTTCAAAATTGTTAACACAAATCGTTGTGGTTGTTGAATTTTTATTTTTGTTGGTGGGGATTTAATGGATTGGCGTTGACTCTGGATATGTCACAAGGATTGCATTGGGAACATTTATTAGCATTTATGGGAAAATTTTCATTAAGGTTGAAAATTGTATTTAAAAAATTTTATCAGAAGCAAAAAATTTCATTTAAAATAAAAAATAGTAATTTTAAATATTTGCAACGCCTTCTTTTTCCGAACAAACTACCTATGTTCTAAATGTAGTTTAAAGCTACAAGTAGTAAGTTGTAAAAAATTAAAAAAGCTTCTCAAAAAAAATAAATTAAAGGCAGCAGAGCAACACAGACTCTATGCTATGAACGCTTTTATATGACAGTAGTCAAATAAAACCAAAAAGGAGCAGATTTTTACTAAAAGCAGCCAAAGTTTTAAACACTTCAACAGTTTCCTGGTGTTTATGTGTGCAAAATATAACAAAAAAAAATTTAAAATTAAAAAAATAATAAAAAAAACCTAAAATAAATAAAAATCAAAATTAAGCAGGGCGTTCGTTCGTTCGTTCGCAGCAGCAGTATCGGTAAATGCCAAAAGCAAAGAAAAAAAAGACGCAATTTCTAAGAATGAAGGTGTACATATGCTTAAGTATATGTCTGTGTATGCGTGTATGCTTTTGTAATCCATATTCTGATCTTATCTTGAAAAAAAAAAAAAACGAAAACAAAAAAATTAAAAAACCTTTTTTGTTTTTCAACTTAAGCACAAAATCAAAAGCGACGTTTATGCCTGGCAGCAGAGTACACACTAAACTCAACCGTCGTCGTATAGCTGTACAAAGCGAAATGAGGTGACGGCGCGGTGCGCAGGTTGCAAGAGGGTTAAATTAAATAAAATGGAAGGGAATTCAAGTAATCATTGAGGCGTTTTTATTTAACACGTTGTAAAGCATCAAATTACCAAAAAAAAAAAAAAAACTAAAAAATTCCGTCAGCTCACAGGACGTTGTTGTTCACTACATACGATGACGCTGCAAAGGAAGTTTTGCAAAAAAAAAAAAAAACACGCGGCGGTGTTAAATAAATCACTTCGAATTTTACTTTTATTTTATGCTTATTTGAATAATGATTTTTTTTTTTTTTTTTTTCATTTGCTTAAAATAAAACTCACCTCTACTATGGCTATTGTCTCCGTATGCTGTACACCATCACTAACGCGTATCACCAGTTGATAGCTGTCTTTAGACTCACGATCGAGCGCCTCTTTGAGTCGTAGTTTTCCTGTGTCTGGTTCAAGTTGAAATTTTCCATCATCACCATTGACAAGTGTAAAGCTGAGCGTTCCTAATGTATCAGGATCAGTTGCGCGTATGGTCGCAATATTATGACCAGCGCCAAGATCTTCACTCACTTGATAACTTAGCGGAGTGTCACGAAAAACAGGTGGACTGTCATTTTTGTCAAGCACAGTAACGCGTACCTAAGGAAGAATAAGAAATTAAGAAAATTTATTAATAAAATGCAATTTTTCATTAAGACCTCAGTACAGTTTAAGAATTTTTTTTACATATCTACAATATTTTAAGCGCAATTACTTTCAAGTTTTGAAGAAAAGTTAGATCTATTTAATTTTATGATTACATATATTCCTGAATCCAAATATGGTTATATCAGTTTCGAGAAAACTTTGTATGCAATCCTTTTTCAAAATATTTAAAGAAAAATGAAAAGTAAAAATGTGTTTAAAGCTTCGAGAGAATTTCAAGAATTTGATATCCTTTGAACACTAAAACGAATCCCTCAAAGTCAATGCGACAAGGGCCAAGGACATCAATTCATCGTCTTTGTTTGATAATCGAATAATTTTTCGAAGAACAGAGATGAATTGGCCAGTGCAATTTAATACCATTGGATTTCTTCTAATGTATGGGGTTTCTTGGAGAGTAAAGCTTATACGGGTAGTCCTCATATTGTGCAACACCTCAAAGACAACAACATCGAGCAAATATCCCTAATTGAAATATCATTATGTGAAAAAGTTATTCAAAATTTTAGAAAATTGACAGCCTGCCGAGCTAATATAGCTTTTTCGCTGTATGTACTTCTGTGGGTTTCGAATATTTTGTTTGCTTGACTTTGCCAGCGAAAAAGCTATATGTGCGTACAATATTTTTATATATTTCCTATAATAAAATGTTATTACGAAAATAACGATAAAAAAAAAGTATGCAGAATGCAAGCAGGATTTGCAGAAAGTAATTTGGAATGTTGCTGTTGTTATTTGCTTTGAAAATAATACCGTAGAGTGGCTTGGCAATGATGAAAAAAAAAGTGACATTTTCATTTTGGGGAACAAAATCTCCTGACCTCAAATCTGTTTTAACAAGCATTAAACTCATGTCATTTCTCTTTCATATTAATGCAAATTCATAATAAAATTTTAAGCGTAAAAAAGATTGGGGTTTTTGTTTTTTTTTTTCATAAAAAGCGCTATAATTCCGCCAATTTTCAACAACTTTTCTTAAAGATTCTGACAGAATCAGAAGTTCTATTAGAATCAAAAGACAAAAATTAATTATTTTGATTTTGATGAAAATGCGACTATTTTGAACCAATTTTCAGCAGTTTTTCAAGCTCTGACACTAAAACTTTAAATGGGCATAATTTCGTAAAAAATTATTTCCAATCAAATCGGGGGACGGTATATTCCCTTAATTACTTTGAAAAACTACATATTTAATCGGTAACCAATTCCGCAATTTGAAGTCACTCCGACTGCATGGTTTAAAATGGATTTGGTCTATTCAATTATTTCGCTTTAGTGATTATTTCCACCGATCCAAAAAATATTTGCCTCAAACACTGATCTAACTTCCTAAATACGAATAGCAATTTATATCATATATTGTTAGCTATATAAAATTTTAACCTTAAGTAGCAAATGTGATCGTGCAGCTGTGCAATTGCTGCTAAATTTGGTCATTCAATTTGGTGGCTTATCACAAATTCAATTGGAAAATGTCTATGATTTTAATTTTTGTTATAAAGCTAAATAAAAGTGTTTTTGACAAAATATTTAACAAGTTTTTTTAATACCATATTATTAGCATAAATTGCATTAACAACACAAAATTGAAAAATTTCAAACTAATGATAATAAATATTATCACTGCCATCAAAAAATAATTTCCACTCAATATAATTTTCGTCTTGAATTTGTTATATTTTTAATTTTTTATTTTCAAATGCATAAATGCATGAGGGGAAAAAAAAACCTACAAAAAAATTCATAACAAAAAGGGTTATGTAAACCACCCATGGTGTCTGATGGAAAACATTAAACAAATCCAATCAACATTAAAATGACAAGAGAAAACATTTTAATTTATTTTTATTTGTTTTAGTTAACATAGTTTATGGATATTTTGTTTCAGATTTTACTATGCCGATGAAATTTAAGTCGTTTTGATTAAATGTGTTTTATTTTTTATTACAAAACGAAGGAGTAGCTGCTATATTCACAAAATGACTGGAGTTGACAACCATTTGAAACTTTTATGACAATGCCATTAAAAGCGAATTATAATTGAATTTATAGTGTCTGCAGACTGTTTATTGACTACATTTTTTTACAACATGTAGAGTATAACATACTAAAAGGGTGTGTCTTTTTTTACCTTATTTATGTTAGTAGTTTAAGTTAATATTTTATGGACTGTCATGTTGTCAACTTTAATTTACTGCAAAATGTGAGAGTTATGCGATTGAAGCTGTCAAAACTGCAATCTTTTTAAATGATTATTTATGTAGTATATAAATTTTATTATGGCACATTTTGCAATTTTTTTTATAGCTTATTAAAAAAAATAATTGAAAAAAAATTATAATACACAAGAAAAATATGTACTTTGATTAAGATTTTCTATTACCATTTGATTGTGACAAGTAATAACAATATTGTTAAAAAATAATTAATTATAATCATAACCATGTATTGCATGTTTTACCAATTTCAATCAGATATCTCTATTGAAAATTATGCGTAAGAAAAAAAAATAACACTTTAGTCACAATAGCATAAAAATGCAGCATTAACACCAGCAACAACAACAACAACAAAAGAAAAACCAACCAGTTTTAATTCAATTAAACCAAAAAAAGAAAGATTTTTTTTATCGCTATCACTGTTAAATCGGCACAAAGTTTTAGCGTAAAAACAAGACAGAAGATGATGTTTTCTTAAGCTTTTCACAATCAAGCCACACAAATACTGCCACAAAGCGTAGTAGAAGCAACAACTTTTGTTATTGCAATGTGACATATAGTAGAAAAAGGCACAAAAAAACTTATGCTGAAAATTGTTATTGAGGTAATAATATAATCATAGCTTGTGTTAAGAAGCTTTAAAAGGAAATATCTACTTTTTTTAGACATAATTGCAATTATGTGGCAGCACTGTCAGTTGCAGCTACTCACAGCTAATGTTTGTGACAATATAAAATGCCTGTCTATATTTTGATATTTTGTTTTTTGAAAGGCATGATGTGGTTTCGATTTGATAATTTTTATCTATAGTGCCATTTGTATGCAACATTCGACCTCAGATTTTGAAAAAAATTTTAAAATTCAAAAAATCCTCAGGATATCGAATTTTTCGCGAATAATTAAGATTCAAAGATTACACATACAAAATAATTTTTTTGTTTTCAAGAAGGGCCTCTTTATGTGTCACGATTCGTGTCGTTTCATCTCTAATTTTCATGCCTGAAAAATGCGATTGTATTTGACATAAATGAAAACAAAAAAATCTGGACTAAGCTTAATGAATAAATAGTTAATCACAAATATAAGAATTTTACTAGCATACTTTTAGGCTCCGAAATTAGAGACGAAACGAAACGAATCGTGATACATACTAACGGCCAAACTAGTTTTAAGGTTTCCTAGGCCACACGAATTTCCTGAAGGTATGCAATGAAATCTTAATTAGTGTAACTTGCAAAGCTGACGTGGGACATAATATATGCAGTAAGCTTTGAGTCGCAGCCGAAAACCGCTACCTCCCTCCAACTTTTGTACAGAAGTACTGTGGCAAGCAAAGTAAGACAATAATGACTTATTAATATCATGGTATGCCTGGTAATTGGATTGGTGGCTCAGAGTTCACATCTCTTAGTATGCCCAAGTTCGACTTTGTAAGTTACAGTAATTCTACATAAAATTTATAGTAACTGGGTGACTTTTGGCCGCGGCTAAGGCGGCCAAATCATATAGTATGTACAACACAGTCATCGGCTAGCTACAGTGCTATTGTAATGCTAACATAAAAATTTCATTGCATACCTTCAGGCATATAAGTCAAATCATTTAGACTAGGATAAACTATTTCTGTGTTTTAACTCTTGATGACTGTACTCGAAGCTTTATATTGCTTCAGGTTCTTTTTTAAACTTTTGTTGTATTTTAATTATTTGTAATAATCATTCGCAATGCTATGTGGAACAGTTGTATTTTTAAAAAATAATATAATGAAATAACATATTAGAAAATTGTTATAACTTGAAGCAAAGGGACCCACGGTTCGTCGAAAGTGACTTCAACCCAAAAATCGGAGCACTCCAAATGTTTTTCTTGATTTTGAATCTAGGATGTTTCACAACTATTTTTCGATGAAAAGCAAAATCCTAACCCCGGAGGTTTTTGAAAAAACGCTTAAAAACTTAACTTAAATTTCAAGTTTTTCTCGAAAACTATAAGAGATATGAAAAAAGTTTTAAGAAAAATATTAATCCTCGAGAAAATTCCAATAAAATGGCTTACTTATTATCTAATGTTTTTGAGGTTGAAAACTCGTTTTATCAATTTCTAGAGAAAAGTTTCGAAAAAATAATTATATTACTTTAGCAGATTATTTATTGTGAAAAATCGAACAGCAATCTGAGTGCAAACTAGAAAGTAAACTGAATTGAAAATTTAGGTATTGAAAAGCTCAAGAAAAGAGTTGTTCAGAATGGGACTGCAAGATTAAGTTTACTTAATGCCTTTAGTTAGGGTGCCCTTCAACTTTTTCAGTTTCTATGGACCATGAAATATAAGTTGGGGAAGCCATAATACAAATTAAATTGAAAGCTGTTAGATCTGTTAATTTTTATCCAGAACTTATCAAAATTCTTCTTCCAAACATATTTCATCATATACTTCAGATTTATAATAAGAAAATTACAACTTTTATTTATGTCTTAAGTCTTTTGTTTATACTTAACCGAATTCAAAGTACATAGTGTTTCTTCACTGATTTTGTGCAACAACTCCATTTCGTTTCGTTTCTTTTGTGTGTTTTTTTTTTTTTTCTTCAAAAGAAATGTAAGATTCCGAAAAATTTTTGCCGAAGGTTACAAATTCATAAAAATTCCATTTCAGTACACAAATTCATATTTCATTAATCAGCATTTTAATCGCATTTTTGCGTTAATTACAGTAATTTGATTGTACATAATTCTCAACCGTAGCCATAAATTAACAAAACCAAGTATTAGCCAATATTTTTTAAAACTAAAAACCAGAGCTAAGCAATAACAATTTTGCATGCTAATCCCACCCTTAAAATGTTCAATTAAGTTGAAAATATCACTGGCTCATTTGTTTATTACAGCTGCAATCACGATGGGTATTAATTTAACTTCCTGCAAAAATGCCATTTCGCTTGAAATGCTCGAAATAAGGTTACACACAGAATTTTCAATTGAAAAGAAGCAAAGATAATACACTATAAAAATTTTTTTAACAACTCTAATATATGAACAATATTTATGAGATGTTTTCTCCTTTTATTAAACATCATACGTCTTATAAAATTTTAACTTTTTTATTTTACAAAAATATTTTTCTCAGTATATTAAACGATCGAGTTAAGTAAGCAACTGAACTTCATTAATGATCAATAAGAACAACCACAACAACAGGCAACATAAAGGACAAGCACTAACTGATCACTGTAAAACGGTGATTTTGCTGTATCGATTTGCAATTTACTCCTTTTTGCTGTTTGTTGTCTGTCTGTCTGTCGGTGATACGCAGGGCCAATGCAGTTACCAACCAACAATAAAAGTTAAGCAGCAGCAGCGCTTAAGTAAACATGTTTATGCTGCCGTTGCTGTATAACAAGAAAATATGATGACCAAAGGGCATAATCAGTAACCAATGAGCTGAACTTGGTAACAAATATTTTATCATTTTGAAAATAAAAAAAAAAAATAAGTCAGAAAAATAAGAAAAAAATTGCAAAATCAGGAAAATGATTTTTAACTCATAATTGGAATTGCAAGAAATTGAAATTGGAAGTTAACGAGTTTCGCTTTTTGAGATATGAAAAAAAAAAAATAAAACGTAGGTTTTGCTGCAAAAGAAAAGTTGTAATATCAAAGAACCGATTTATATTACTTAAAATCGACTGCTAAGTTTTTTTTTTTTTTTAAAAAAAAATGTTGGATTAAAGTGAAAGTTTTTGAAATAAAAGCTGGTGTGTGTATTGGCTAAAAAGTTCACTGATGATTCCATTTAGCAATGAATGAAATAAATATGACTAGCTTTAGGCCCAATTTTTTTGATTTTTGTTGTTGTATTTTTTTTTGATATTATCACGCACTGTACTGAACAGAAAGCTCAGTGAAGTAATTATTTAAAAAATTCATATAACGTTGAAATCTTCGAAAACGTTGAAAACTTTGGAAAGGTTAAAAAAAATTTAAAAATTCGAATAATAAAAAATTTTATAAAGAAAAATGTAGGGTACAAGATAATATCATATGTTATCTCTTAGCCAATTCACTTTAGTATAAATTTTCTTATACAACCGCCAATAAGGATGTTTACACATCAACAATTTTATTTAATTTTTCATCGTAAGTCGTAATATATGGTTATCACGTAGCTTAACCTTTTTAAGCTTTTGCTTTCAGTAAACAAACCATAGAGGCATATCATGTAACAAAATCTCCAGACAGTAAGTCGCACAAAACAATGAGCGACAAAAACTTTCTACCATAACTTAAATCTGAAAAAAGTTGGTTATGAAGAGATAAGTGCATAAAAAAAAGTAGACTAATGCGAGAAAACTTATATCTCCAAGAGACTAAATTTAGAAAAAAAAAAAAAACAAAAAATATAGTTGTCTATAGTGAAAAAGAAAAGTGTCTGCATTTCCACATGCAGCATTAATAGCCTCGCACATATGACTCAAACTGTTGGCTACTGTAATGACGATCAACATTTATTGATTACATTAAAAGCTGACCAGTAGCTGTACATATAGTATTGGTAAACGTTTCTATGATACTCTACGTGCAAATGCAGTTCCGTCTTTTGTGCCAGCTGGAATTGTTGACTACTTTTGTGTTGGCGCGATCTGACTTTTATGACGTCTTTGCTTTGGTCAATAAACACTTCCAATGACCGCATATGTTATGATATCAAAATGGATAGTAGTAAATGTTTGCTTGAAATTGATAAAAATAGTTATATGAAAGAAATGCAAAACATATAAAGAGCAAGGAAAAAATGATCAATGCTTTATTCAGTCATAAACGCTTATGATTATGAGTTACAAAACGCTTAATATAATAAAAAAAAGTTTGCAACTTAGAAATGCAATTTGAAGTTTTTTTTTACGATTGAAGTAAGGTTGAAAAGTGTTAATTTCAATATTTTTCAAACTCAAAAATAATTTAAAGTTGTTTCTGTTGAAAATAAGCGCAAAGAATGTTATTTTTACTATTTTCATTTTCAAAATTTGCGACTTAAGTAAGAAATAAAATTTTCTAATTTTTACTGCCATTTTCACTTTTTTGTTATCTTAACTGACAGTAAATATTTGGGAGAGACCTATTAAAATAAATAAGTTTATGAAAAGAAGAAACGAAGACAGAAAAACATTTGCCGATTATTATATTTCAGAACTCAAAACTTATAGAATAATGGACCAAATCCATCTCAAACTATGCAGTCGGAGTGACTTCAAATTGCGGAATTGGTTGCCGCTTAAATATGTTGTTTTTCAAAGTGTTTAAGGAAATATACCGTTCTCCAATTTGATTGAAAATTATCTTTTACCAAGTAATGCCCATTTAAAGTTTTAGTGTCAGAGCTTGAAAAATCGTTGAAAATGGTTTCGAAATAGTCGTATTTTCATCCAAATCAAAATAATTAACTTTTGTCTCTTGATTCTTATAGAACTTCTGATTCTCTGTCAGAATCTTTAAGAAATTTTGAAAATTGTGGAAAATTGGCGGAGTTATAGCGCTTTTTATGAAAAAAAAAAAACAAGGCTGTTTTTCTCAAAAACCCCAATTTGTTTTTCGCTTAAAATTTTACTGTGGATTTGTATTAATATCATAAAAAAATGACATGAGTTTAATGCCTGTTAACACACATTTGAATTCTAATGGTATTGCATACATTAAGAGATATTATTCTTTTTGTTTCTAGCAAAGTGAAATATTTGAGAGCTGTCCATAATGAAAGCTTTCTTAGATGTTATACATCAAGTTAATAATCTCCAAAGCCGATAGCCTTTGTAGCTAGTGCCTTTCATTAGTAATATCATTATTTATAATATTTCTTGTAAATAAATAAAAATCTCCAAAGTGCTATTTTCTATATGTCAGCTGATTTTTCAATTTACTTGAACACACAAATCTCTGCAAATTTCTTAGCCAATAATCTACAGCTTATCATATATAAAAGTTTCACCTGCCGTCAAAAAATCTGTGTAACAAACCTCAATAGTAATAAACTAAGAAAATCAAAAAAAAAAAAAAAAAAAAACAAAAACAACAAAAGAGGGCACAATCATTTAGCAATGTGTCAAACAGTCATGACTGTAGCACTTAATTCAAATGCAGCATTTAAAATGCAGTAATGCCAACAATACTTAAGCGGCTAATGCTTAGCAGACAAGCAACAACAACAACAAAATGTGACACTTTGCGAGAATGAATTGAATGTTCTCAAAGCGTGTTACACTTGATCACTTTTTTATGTTAGTGCTTCTCCACTGTTGTTGGCGTCGATGTTGCCGTTTGCTGATCCAAAGGGATATTGTTTTTCACCAAAGTGCTAGTTGTCTTTGGCAATAAGAGCAACAATAAAAAAAAAAAAAAACTACAACAAAAACATTTCGGCGTTAAAGCAACAAAAATTTTTGCATTTTTATTGCCGATCGCCGCGATGGCAACATAGGGATTAAATAACACGCTTGATTTGTTGTTGCTGTTATTGTGTGTATGAAAAAAAAAAAACAAAAAATTGCACAGCACGAAATTTGAGATTGTCTTTGCGTGAAGATGAACTCTTTTTTTTTCATTTTCATTTTGATTTTGCTACATGTTTTATGTGCGCCACGCAGACAGCCATTTAATGAAAGTTCTTGATTTCGTCGAATTTCATTTATTTTGTTTTTTATTGCAGCAGAAATCATTGATCAATGCGTTGGCAATGAACAATGGATTTCTGCGCGTTTATTTGTTAAAATACTAAAAAATTTGGGTCACGTGTGTGCATTTTATTTAAAATGTTGTTTTTTTCTTGTGAATTTTCAACAAAAAAAAAAAAATTGTGAGCCTAAATAAATAATAATTTAATTATTTATTTTGTGTAGAAACAAAAGACTTAAGCAATGTACCTGTACGCATTAATGCACACAAAATGGTAAAGTTTTCAACATTTTCGCAACAGCTCTATAGCATTTATCATTAAAAATACATTTGCCTGCCAAGAAAATAACAAAAACAGCTATAACGAAAAGGATGCTCCTACTGCTTGCCACTGCTTTTGTGACTAATAACCATGAGCAGCCATTAGAAGTTTTTCTTTTCTGCTCCAAACCGTTGCAAGATATTTCATTTTTTTTTGCTTTTATGCGTATTTTGTTGTTGTTTTTGAGTAGCAAAAAAATAAAATTTATTTCTTCCACAAAAAATCACAAATATTAAAACTTGACTGCAGGCCAATTTAAAGAGTTGTGAGCAACAGCAACAGCAGCAGCATTTGACTTGAATTGCAGTTAACATGCAGATTATTATTGTTGTTATTAATAATAAATGCATACATACATGCATGAATGAATGAATGAGTGAGTGAATGCAACAAGCAGCAACACTTGATATGCCAACAATAACAGCTTATAGCTAACAGCTTGCAGCGTGTTGCAAAGCAGTTAAAAAAGCTGCAAAGAAATTCATTAAGCAACGCACTTCTGCTCTTTAAGCTGCGCGCAGCATTGCGGAATTTTAACGATTTTTAAGACATTAGTTAGAGTACAGGGTGTTTGAAAATTAATTTGAAAAGTCGTAAGTTTAAGAAAAGCTCTTGAAAGCTACGATTTCATTGTTTGAAAAAATTAAAAAATATAAAAGTTTGGCAATTAAAAATCAAGCGCATTGGGCAATTATTTTAATTATTTAAGCATCACGAAACGCTACTTAACACCTTTTCTCCCACTTCACGTTGTAAAAAGTCAAAAAAAAGTGCCAAAATGGGTCAATTGGGGGTGCTAATGCCACTTGCGATGATGTTCGTAATCTATTTTGATCTATTTTGGAGCATTTGGTTCAAAAAATTGTTCTTTAATTCGAAAAGTATGTCAAAAATCAAGAGGCATTAAATCACAAGATCTTGGAAGCCAATTTACAGATCACTTGCACGAAATTATGCTTTTTGATAACCTTAAGTGGATTATCCTCGCTCCAAATGCGAAGCTTTGTTTATTGACATAACCATTGAGCCAAAAATGAGCCTTATCGCTGAACAAAATTTTTCGAAAAACAGCGGATCCCATGCCAATTAATGGTGGGTCCATTGACTGAAATTTCAACGCAAACGATGTTCAAATGGCCTCAATTCTTTTAAGCCTTCAAATCAACATCTTTATGTAAAATTTTCCATAAAGTTTACGGACAAAGACCAAGGTGTTGTGAACGTCGTCGAATCGATAAATTTTGGATCTTCTTCTATACCTTCTTGAACGGATGCAATATCAGAAGAACTTCAATCAAGCCAGTCCAAACCACTGTTGAAAATCTTGGAATGAAATTTCGAGGCTACGTAAGTGCATGAAGATCATTATTTATCATAATAAGAGACTTAGTGTGGTGCTTAATTTCATGTTATTCGCAGTCGGCAATCTATTCAAAATATACCCTATCCTCCAGTACCAGCAGAAAAACTACATATATACGTAGTTCTTGTCGTATAAAAACGAGCGAATAGAATATGTTGAATTCTATATTATTCATTGAAATGTGATATATAATATATAAAATGTGATATTGACCTTGCATTTTGGATAGAACAAGATCTGTTTCTTTGATGTGTTGGGGGGCTAGTGTGCGTATAATACTTTGTTTTCGGGGTTGAAAGCCCCCTATTTGGCCATCAGTTGGGAGGCTAGTGTGCGTATAATACTTTGTTTTCGGGGTTGAAAGCCCCCTATTTGGCCATCAGCTTGAAAAAAGGGGCGTAAACAGTTTTTCCGCGATATCATGAATACCGCAAGTATCACAAATAATATTTTGAGTCTTTTTTTTAGAGAGTTATATTCTATACAATCTTGGTCCTGACACTTGTTACCGTAAAATTGCATAGGAAAAAGTTGTAATTGAAAAATACTTAAAAATAATTTACTCTCTTTTTGTTCAAAATGGAGGCCATATAGGGGCTTTTAACCCCGAAAAATTTTTAACCCTCTTCACATAAAAAAATCTTTTTTTTACCCAAAATGGAAAGTTTGGCCAAAAATTTTGTAACATTTTATGGCACTTTCAGACTCTGTCAAGGTGTGATACACTGAGAAATTGAAAATTGTATTGAATGGATATAAATTTGGCGTTTTCAGCTTCAAACTTATTATATATTTTTGGAACTTATGGCATACTTTCCGAGTTAAATCGATTAAATAGCGATATTTTTAGAAAAAATATCCGGGTTTAAGACAGTGAAAATCGACATACCCCGAAATTATTCAATTATAGTCATATATAAACCAATGCTAAATTTTATTTGTTAAACTATTTTCTGCACACCCTGTACATTTTAATGTGCAAAACTTCCTCCTTTTGTACATGTTATTTTTTTGTCAAACTTTTTATGGCTTTTTTTTCTCTTCATTATATTAGCTGTGGGTAATTTTTAGCTAATTGAATAAGCGTTATTTCACATGCAACCTACATCAGCACTTATGTACGCTCAGCTGTGTTTTTTCTCAAAAATTCTTTTTATTTTATTGCAGCAACATTTGTCAGTATTTTATATATAATTTTTTTCCTCATACGTCGGCTTGTGAGTGACAACTTGGTTAACGCCCCAAAGTGATTTTTCAACTGGTTTTGCAAACCATGCAGCAAGTAAACTTAAACCCCTAATTTTGTCAGTATCAGCAGGCACCCTAATTGATTTCCATTTTTTTTTTTTTTATTTCGAATGAAATTTTTGTTTGTTTTTGAAGTGCTGGCGAAATATTGGTTGGAACGCAAATAATGCAAGACAGACCCTAAAATTATAAAGAGGTCAAATTTTAAAACATTTTTATGGAGTTTTGCGTTTTGTTAATTGTTTTTTCGGGTGGCTTCATAAGGGCTAACTAATGTTTTTACGAAAAAAAAATAAAAATATTAAAAAAAAGTCAGAATTATTAAAACAAGTTTATGCCTTAAGTCTTTTGTTTTTAATTTTTTATTATTTTGGAACATGTATTACTTTACAGTTGCTACAGTAAAACTCAAATTCGCAAATTGTTATTCCTTTGTGTCATTATTGATTTGCCACTTCTCACCCCTCCTCCCCCCACCCAAAATAGTACAAACAGCACAATATTGCCAATTCCAATTGCAAAACAACCAAATTATGCATTATCCAACAACAACAAGTACAAGAACAACATAAATTTATTACCGCTTACAGATAGACATGCTTAACATATTGGACCAAGTTACATAGCAAATGTACATAAGAAATTTTTTGGTTCAACATAATGCCAGTGTGCGCTTTTTTTTTTTGTTAATACCTGTGTGCACCACTTTACAAAAAAAGTCGCTGCGTCGTTGTTCATTGCATTCCACTACGGCGACGGTTACCAAAATTTACAACAACTCAGTAGATAAAAAAACGTATGTTGAAAAAAAAAAAAATTTTTACTTTGAGAAAAAATGAAAGCATCTTCCTTGCTTGAATAAAAATTTAAGCTAAAACATAAAACTTCTATGGTGGGTGCAATGCAATGCACTGCAACACGGCACTCACTGTGTTGCTATTGCACAAATGAAGTCAAGTTACCAAGATAAAAAAAAGTGCATTTAGTAAAAATCACGATATAAGGGCAATCACGATCATAAAAGTGCAGCACAACAAAAACAACCAAAAGTAGTAGATAGGAGCGAAAAGAGTGAGCGGAGGTTTAGTTACTTGTACATTACAGCAGAACTTTTGCTGAGCAATAGAATGTTTATTGATTTTATAGTGAAGTTATGAAAGAAGAAAAAAATCGTTACTATAAAAAAAAAGTTGATGGCGGCTACAAAAAAGCAACGAAAGGTAAAGGCAGCTTAACTTGAACCCATTGGAGGTCAAGCCAAGTGCTTTTGTATGATGAAAAAAAAAAAACCAATGAAAAGAGCAGTTCAGTAAATTAAAGCAGCTAAGAGGCTAAACCAATGCGCAGCTTAAGTTTTATATTGTTATTGATGTAATGAAATGTTTGTATGCACACACTCAATGCAATTTTTATAGGTAAAAAAAAAAACACAATAAAAGCAGCAATTTTAAGAAGAATAGCAATGGCTTAATTTTAATGAAAATTGCGCTTCAAACATTTTTGAAAGTATAGCAGCGAAGAAGCAAAATGTAGCATTATAAGTAAACAAAAAGTTATATAGAAGTATACTAAGCCATTTCGTTGAGTGTAATTGCTCTCTTTGAAAAAAAAATTTAAAGTATTAAGGCATTGAGAGAAGATTAATATCATTAATGCTGTTTGCGCGCAACTTCATTATCTTATGCTTACAATTTTGGAAAAGCTTCTTTGCATATAGCATAGCTTGTGTTAAAAACTTGTAACTGTCATATTCTAATGCTATCTATCAAAATATATTTTTATAAATCTTTAAAAAAATTTTTGAGGCTACAAATTTGGTACTAAAATTTATTACAATGCTAAGGTTACCTTAAGTGTGTAAGTGGCTCGGAACACCACAAATCAATTGCGATTGATAAGTAACTGATTTTTAAATTATGGCTTGTGTTGTTTACATTTTTGGTAACACATATAATACAACAACAACTACAACAACAATAGTTGAAATTTTGTTGCATTGTTTTGGCCTTATTATTATTTGTTTTCCCCCTTTTTTCGTTTTTTATTATTATTCGCATTTATTGCTGTTGGTCCGTTTGCTTGGTCATGTTGTTTTCAAGCCATAAATCAATAATTTTTAAGTGACTGCGAAAAATTGTGCGCAGATTTTGTGAAAAGTTTGTAACTTGCAATTTATTTGTTCGCGTTGTTTTTCTTTCTTATTTGTAGTCTGTTTAAATTCTTATTTTTTTTTTTTAAACTTGGTTGGCAGCAATAAATTGTGACAACCGCGGAAAATTGCATTTAACTGTTATTTGCTTCTTTTTTTTTTTGAATTTTTGCTGTTACACTTAAAAAATGTAATTGTTGAATTAAAAAAAAAAAAAAAAAATTACTATAAGCTGCAACTAAAAGTATGCAATAAAAATTTGCAGCTTTCATCAATATTCAATTTCTGCAGCATAGTTCCAGCGCACTTTGCCAAAATAAAAAAATAAATTTCATAGAAATTTTTGCAGCGTTAATTCTTTGTCTACAACACAAATACAAATATTTTTCAGCATTTTTAAAATCCAAATTTCATATGCCATTAAATTAGTAAGCGTTTCTTTAACAATCTCTTTAACTTTATCTTACCACGCGGCAAAAAAATATTGATTTATCTTGTTTACTTTTTACCATTTCAAATTTACCATCATTAATTATGAAAACAAATAAAAATTTTCCAGTCAAAGTTGATTTGCAAAATAAAGCAAAAAGAAAAAACCCTTAACTAAGGCATTGCATTAGCTGTGTGAAATTTTTCTTAGCTTTTACATTTGTTTTGGTCATTTGTAATTTTGTTGGCATTTGGCATTCTTTGTTTTTTCCTCATAGACAAACATACATTGACACTTCTGCTGCTTTACCTTTCTATGCCAGAACTTAACAGCGCATCTGCAAATAAAATGAATGATGATTATGATATGGCTGATTTTGCAGTAAATTGCATACAGTATGCTGCTGCGCTTTGTATTTATCATTAACTTGCATCATTTATCATATGGAAAATTACTAATTGTAATGTCTTTTTGGCTTCTTACTTAGAATTTGTTTTGGTTTGTTTTGGAATGGTATTTTATGATTTGTTAGAGTAAAATATTTGCTTAATCTTACTTTATGCTTCTTCAAAAAATTTGGTTTAAGAATATAGTTTACACAAAATGCTTTAAATGTGAACTACAAAAATGTTGTTTTTCAAAAACCATCAAATATTTGAGCCAATACCGCCGAGTTATTAGTAGAAAATTGATTCAATCTTTTCAAGGATCTGTTGTTTTGTAAATATTTAGAATTTTTCAGGGAATCTTAGAATTCACTCATGTAATGAAGCGGACTAGTTGGGGGATGTTCATTAATTACGTGAAGTGTTTTTTTGAAAATTCGGACCCTCCCTCCCCTTGGTGAGATCTGGCGGGACCCCTCCGTCTCCCTCCCGTGAGATTTAAATTATAATTTTTTAATGTAAATTCTATGCATTAAAAAGTTGACGTGAGGTTTTCCTTGACCCCTCCCCCCCCGGCCCCCCTTTGGTGAGATCTGGTGAAATTTTGTCGGAATCATCCCCCTGTATTTTAACTCACGTAATTAATGGACGTCCCCTTGGGTAAAAATCTGCAGTTCGATAGTGTAGAGAAGCGAATCATATAAACTAAAAAGCTTTCCACACTTCTAAAGATGGAATGGTCTTGAACTAAATCTTCGATCTTTTGGAGAAATTAAGTTCCTGCCCTCTTGCTAGCCAGCGGAGTACTAGGATTTTGCTTTTGTTATTGTTGCTGGTTAGAATCTCAATTTTGATATAAAATAATTTTCAAATTTTTAATCATCATTATCTGAGCAATGAATACAATACTACCATGGTTAAAGATAACACTAGTTTACAAGGTTTTAGTTCTTGGAATAAGAAGTATTTTTTCTTAATGACTGACGTGCGTGCTCTGAGCTCTCATAAAATAATTTAAAATAAAGTAAAATTCACATATCCTTGCGGAGAATAATTTAATTAAGTTCATCACAAAAAAAGCGATTTCTACAGTGTGGTCCGGCTTAGAAGCACCATTCAAAAAAAATGGTATTCCTGGTTCACTGTGGGTAAAAAATTGTATGGGTGGGGGTCTATTTTTGGAAAAAAATTTTAACGTAGACAAATGTTTCTTTTAATGGAATCGAATTGCAAACTGATGCAGAAAATAAAAAAAAATGTTTTTCAGAAAAAAAAAGTGTACATAAAATGTCGAAAAGGGCCTTAATAATGATGCAAAAATTTAGCGGAAACTTAAAGCCAAACAGAAAATGTTCTTAAAATATTTTTAAAAGGTTTTACTTATGCCCTCTACAGGACCAGAATGCATGAAAAGGTAGATATATAAAAATTAACATGAACATAGATTTCAGGCTCCTTTTTTGTTGGTGTTGTTGTTTTTGTAGTTTTTGCATTTTTAGTCGTTTTAAAATTTCCTTAAAATTAATTTTTAAATTCTCCACAGGGATTCTGCAATTAAAATGTGCCTTTTTTTTATGGGAAACAAGGACGCGAAAAATACCTAAATTTCAACTATGGATATAAGTAAAAAGCGGTGCGTGATGGTATCAGTGTTGTTTCATTGACAGCTTCAAATGGTCAAAGAACTTAATGCACAGAAAAGCGAACGCTTTCAAAAGAAAATGACCAATATCTTAGTGTTTTTTCAAGCCAAAAATTGTGCTTCTAACTAAATGTGAAGGAGATAAAAGAAAACTTTTTAAAATGCTCAACGTACTTTCCGCAAGTTTTTGTAGTTATTTTTTTCGAAAAATTATCTTGTCATTATGGGTTATTCACCTTTTATATTGTCTCCCCTCCTTTGTTTACTAAGGAGTGTGATAACATTTTCATATTTTTCTCTAAGGCAAATCTAAGAAATCTTTTGCAGATAGCGAAAACCTCAAGAGACAAATACTCATTTGAGCATACTTAAATACAAAACGAAAGTAATAATAATAAAATTATTATATCCTTTTTCGTGTTGACTGCACTTGTGCAGGCAACATATAACCGCATGTAGTGCTGTTGCGGCGCGCGCGTCTGCGCATAACAAATTTAAATGAATTCAACAAAGGACATAAAGTTTTAGCACTTTACTTGTCATATAGCAGACACTTCGTTTGTTTTTATTTTTTTTTTTCTTTTTTTCCTTTTTTTTCCACTCACTTTTGTATCTATGAAAAATCTGGTTGTTGTTGTCATTTGCCGCCACTCTTATAAATATGTAAGATGGCGTTGCTCGCTATGGAAAATAAAGAATTTTTTTGTTGTTGTTTGCTGCTGCTGCTAAACATCTTCATTTTTGCACAAACAGCATGCGCATTCATTGCCACCATTCACACCTAAAAAAGGGATTCACAAAAATAAAGAAAATAAAAAAAACAAATAAAAAAAAACATAGCAACCTTAAAATCTTAAGCAATGTTGCATCAACAGCAACAACAACAAGAACTGCGGCAACAACAACAACAACCTGAGTATTCTTAAAGTGTCTGCAAAATGCAAACATGGCGGCGACAATGGCAGCGGCTATGTTCTCGCATGGCATGTTGAAAAAGCGAACTTGTAATTCGCTTGAAACTGCACTGCACTATGGTGCACTGCTTTGCACTAAGCGTCGTTGAATGCTTGAAGTGTCCTTGAACAAAACAAATTGTTGTCGTCATAATTTTTCTCACATGACTGCGATTTTTGCGGAGTTAGGTAAAGTGTGGTTTGCAAATCGTTAAAACTACACTGAAAGAAATTATAGCAAAAAAAAGGATTTTCTTCGTTTATCAAGAAGAATGAAATTGTGTTCAGCAGAATTCAACGATTTTTTTATACTCAGCATTGACCTTAGATCTGTTAAATGTAGATTTCAATGCCTTTATTGCTGGCTGACTATCGGTGTAGAAAGTAAAGCACGTTGGGAGCGAACTCTTGAAGCCAACAGGCATTACTGCTTTGTCAAAAGCATAGATTTTAGCTTGGAAAATGATGTAATGAAAGGATAGCCTGTGTAATTCTCTGACTTATAGCACTTCTGAGAAAAACCCAAATGCCTTTTATACTTTTCTTCCTTCAAAATTTTTCCACAGTGTATTCTCGTGTATTTTAATTTGTAAAACTATACTTATAAACATTGAAATTTTATTATACACTCGTATAGTTCCTGTCCCTATGTCGTCATGCCAAGCCATGCCATGCAATGACAATGAAATACTTTGTTACCACTTAAAGATGAAAAATGCAAAAGACAAAAAGGCGAAAGAGAAAAAAAATCAAACAGAAAACTTGAAAAATAAAACTTCAAATTAAATGAACTGAACTTTAGTTGCAGTTCAGAGTTGTCACTTGTGGCTTGACAACTCTATAAAATCTTCATGCTGTTGAAAGCAGGCATATGCGCTGCTTGTTTGCTTCATCGCGACTAACATACAATACATACATACATGGGTACACGTAGCCTTTTGCTTTGCTCGCATCTCTTAAATTCAGTCTATTTTAGTGAGTCATAATTTTTACTACCTGATTATGAGATAGAAAACACTTTGCGTGGATGCTGACTGATTGTAAGTGAATTATTGTGAGATTTCAACAAATTAGTTGCTATAAATTGTTGCTGTTCTGCTACTTTTTCTTTTCAATTAAGATATGAGACAACTTTATGGAGGCATATTTATCTACGCTTTAATTATATTATTTATTACTCACGGCCATTACAGATAGGTGCATGTAAGTGCATTTATAATAGTGATTTTGATAGTTACCTGCAAAGAGAAGAAAAAATTATTTATTAAGATTTTTAAAGGCAGAGTGTTATTATTTTGTTAAAATCGAAGCTTTGAACAATTTGTCTTAACAATAATAGAGTTCAGCTACTACAGCTATCGGCCTTCACAGCTATTTAGCTTGAAAATTTAAGTCAAGTAAAAAAAATAGTTTACACAAAAAATTTTGAATTCCCGCAGCCTATTCCCCAACTGCGATTAAAATCGTATAATCAAATATCAAAAAAAACATTCGTAAAAATCATTAGCTAAAGCAATTCATATTAAATGCATTTTTACAATAAATCACGATTTTTCCAATAAAGTTCAACATTGGAGTCACTTAAAAGAAACAAAAAAAAAAAATATAGAAAACTCTAAAAGTGAACGCGGCATGGCCAAGATAACTTGTGAAAAGGACGAAGTTAGCGCTGAACAAGAGCAGCGAAAGCATTTGCAAAAGTAAAAAAAAAAACAAACAACACTGTAACTACAATTCCGAAAAACAAAATATTGCCAACAACATTTTTCTGCCATTGAATATTAAACTGGAAAATTTTATGCAGCAAGAAAAAACTCTGCAAAAATTAAATTTGCCATGAGCAACAACTGTAGTTAAAACAAATAAATATACAAAAACAATGAAAAATTTAAAAAAAAATTTGCAATAAGGCCTGAATCATATCAAAATTGGTATATTTTAGATAATATCAATTGAAATATTACCAAATTTTCCTTTAACCCTAGTTCGGCCGAAAGATTTTTATAACTCATTTCGACCGAAGCAGTCACCCGGGTGACTATATTTGAAAATATGATAAATTTTGAATATACAATAGAGGAATAATTTTTTAAGAAATGATGTTTTTATTAAAGCTCATTTTCTTCGTTTCACAGTGAACATAATTTCAATTTTCTAGCTTTAACAGAACAGAAGTTATGAATTTTTGAAAGTGAGTTTCCAAGCCAAAAATCACGAAATTCTCAACATTTAAATTCGCTCTATTTTGAAAAAAAAAAAAATGGCTGCCAAAATGAGAATAAACAACTAACAGCTACTCCTACCTGAACTAACCTAACCTAACCTAACCTAACCTGAATAAGATTTAGAAAACCGTATTACAGTTTTGTCCGATGATCTTTAGTTCACGAGATATCAAAGGTCAAAAACTCAAATTTTGCCACATGTACTTTTTTTCGAAAATTCGTTTAAACTCACACCAATGTTACAGAACAACCATCTACACAATCTCCACCACGATAAAAAAAAAACAAATCTCATTAAAAGCAAAAAACCTTAAAATAAATAAAAAATAAAATAAAATATCCAAGGACATCAAGGATAGCCAATAAACTCTATTATTCATTTTATAGCAATGTTACTCCTTATTGATTTTTTTTAATTTTTTCATACGTTAATTTCTGTTACCTGGTGTAAAAATTTCAGTTCACTTAAAAAAGTTATCAAAAGTGATAGTTTTAGGAAATTTTTTTAAAAAAAATTTATTTTTGGTATAAATAAATTTTTTCCACAAAATATGAGTTTTTTAGAAATCATTTTAGATCTACTTATTAACCTTTTACAAATTTTTTCTACAAGATTGTAAAATTTATAATTTGTTTGATAATAAAACCGTGTTTTGCATTTCTGAAATATTTCTTCACAAAAAACAATTCATTGAAAATTTTCTCAAACAAAAATTTCAGATTTTCCTCGATTCTGACCTTAAACGGGAAATGTTTTTCCTTCGATTACTATGCTTTTTTTTTCTAACCCAACTCATTGTTTTTATTTTATTTTTATTTAATGAAATGAATTATTAAATTTCGTTTACAATACGTTGTTGGCATGCAATAGCAGCAGCAGCGAGCGGAAACAGCATTTTTCGCTTGTAACAACTGTCTTCGCCATTGTTGTCGTCGGTTGGTTTTCTTGCAGTTGGCAACAATTTTTCTTTTATTGTTTTATGATTATTTTTTTCGTTTTTGGCCCAAAGTCAAAGAATTTTCATTTTTCATTTTTATTTTTTTTTTTGTTTTTGTATAAAAGCGCACGATTATGCGCAGTTGTTGTTTTTATTGCTGCTGGTTAAGTTATTGTTGTAAATAAAAAATGAAAAAAAAACAATACACGGCTGCTTTTCTTTATCTCCATTGCTGGAATGTACTCTTTAAGTTAAACTATACCAATGTACAAATGTTTTTAAATATTTTTGTACAACACGCCACTGCGCTGCAGCAGCATTTGTTGCAAGTTTATTGTTGCTGTTGTTTGTTTGTATATTTTTAATTGCATTTTCTTTTTTTTTTAATTTTGAAGTTGCCATTTTTTTTGATTTTTATTGATATTGCTCCAGCAACATTATTTTTGTTGTCTTCGATTATATGAATAATTGTTCGTGATGTTATGATAATTTATTTTGTTTTTGTTATTTTTTATTTTCTTTATTGATGGCGAGGGCTGGATAGCTATGTTGCTGCCAATAAAATTATAACAATTTCTTTTCATTGTTTATTGATGCTATTGCTGGATAAAAATGAAACCTTTAATAATACACCTAATGACCTTTCTCAGTGCGATTTTGTGATGATCACATAAAAAAAAAGCAAAATAAAATTTCAAATTTTTAACCAAAAAAAACACAAATTTTCTTTCACATTTCAAATTTTTAAATATATCTACTGAAATAAGTTCAGCAATAAATATGAAAACATTTTTCCAGATAACCAATTAATTTCAAGATTTTCTCAGACACTATCGCGTTATAAAAATGAACACTAAAACAAGCAATGCAAAAAAAAAAATTTTATAAAAATCATGATGCAGATAATTTTTATGAACTGCAGCATGGCACCAACAGCACAACTTTTTTAGCACCTCAACCATATGCCTGTTGCAAATCATTGGCAAAAATAATGTCGTGATCGTGGGTGGGTTTACGAATTGTAGCAGCAAACACCAAAACACTGGTATTTGTAAATTTTTATTGTTTTTATAATTTTTGTTGTTGTTGTTATTGTTGTTAGTACTAAGCCATCATGTAATTTCATGAGAAGCACAATTTTGCTATAAAAAAAAACAGATCAATGCTAAAAATTGTAGCTGCAAGTGCCATTTTATGTAATGAGATTTATTCCATTTGTCTACGTTTAAGCTTATTCAATAGGAAAATAGGCCAAGCCGAATTTTATATACCCTACATTGCATTGAAAGTGCAATTATTTCTTTAAGAAGTAAGCTATAAATATTTTTAGCACGGAGCTTACCCGGATCATTTTTGGTGTTTATGTGAAATATGGTTCTATTGCCTCAGTATAGCGTTTTTATGTTTTTATGTGGAGACGCCACGCCCACTTGTACAAATTTATATAAAGGCTGATCGAATAAGAGCTTCCTTTTTCTTTGTAAGGCCCATAAACCGAAATAAAAATGTACACCAATATCAGCCGGCTTCAATTTTTGTACGAGCTGTATTTTATAGGCATTCAGACCTGATATAGGCGACGAATCGATTGTTCACGGTTTTCATGAATACTCTCTGCTACTGCAGAAATATTCTCAAAATTACGGGCTGTATGCACTCTGGTTGAATGATGATTGTCCAATAGTGTAAAATTGGTTCGAAATTTGGTGATGGTGTTACGAATAGTGCGCTTAGTTGGACGCTCATAACGACCAAAATGATGTTGACGAACTCATTCTCTAACTGATGACTGATTTTGGTAGTAAGTTTCCACAATTAATAAACGTTGTTCAGGAGTAAGTCTATTCATGATTGAGTCGTATTGAATACTGAACACAAACGTCATATGGACAAGCTATTTGACACATGACAGCTGTCAAAACAACCCACTTGGAAAAGAGACCTCGTATTGGATCACCCTTTACATAGTTCTTGTACAGATCTTTTTCGTATTATTCAAACTTTTTGTGTGAAATTTGGTTTCATTGCTTTTAAGAATTGACTCAGAATGGCATTTTTATATTCTTACTTGTATGGGGAGTGCCACACCTTCAAGTCAAAACTTGTTAATATTTTGTCTGATGCTAGATCAAGCCATTTTTTTGTATTTGTGTGAAATTTGTTTCTATCACATCAAATAATTTTCAGTAAAGCATTTGGAAATTTTTTTTAGATTGGGTGGTGTCACGCCCTATTTTTTAAATATCTCCAACTTTTTGATCTGAGATTTTTCAAGATATTTCTAGTATTTGTGAGAAATTTTAATTTTACATGCTTACATTGAATAGGCGGTAGGCGTGTTGCTGGACCGATTTCGTCCAATTTTTAATTCCACGAAATGTTTGAAATTGTGGCCTGTGTACATAATTTCATTCAACTATCTCGCTAGGTTTTCTCGTTATCGTAATTTCTGAAGGAACATAGCCAAACAGACAGTCTGTCAACAGGACTGACTGACAAATAGACAAACAACCAGATGGATAGACAGACAAATGGAGAAGACTTAATCGATTCAGATGGTGACGGTGATCAAGAATATATGCACTTTTTTATACACGCAAACCTTCCTTCAAAACTTTAAAAACGGAGTGCCAAAGTCAATATACCTTGAGTGTAATGTATAAGACATAAAATTGCTGAAGGGCTAAATTTCTGAAGCAAAATTATTAAGATTAAAACGAACTTTATAAAAAATAATTTTAAGGTCGAATAAAATATCACCATGATTAAAACGAACAAAAACTCACTTGACGCAAAAATAAATCGGAAAAGATTTCTACAAAAATTGCATTCATTTAAATACAACAGAACATCAATAAAAAAATATTCCGCAATAAAATTATCATTTTATAGTATAAAACATGAGTAAATTTAAAATCCATTAAGATATTTAAGGTGTGAATATATATTGCAGTTTAACCACTTCTACACTTGTGAGTTCAGCAACAGAAAATATACATACTTATACCTTCAAGGCAATGTCACATAAATTGCGCAAATTATTGCGCAACCTAAATGCAAATCAGCTTTAATCCTTTGCGCATATTTTTATAAAGTTATTAGCAACAGCAAACAAATTACTGACAAATGAAGTTGTTAGAGTGGGTTCGATAAATTTAAAAATTTATGGGAATTAAAAAAAAAAAAAGATATTATTTTTTGTGGAACAATATGAAGAGAAATTTATCGAAGGAACTTAAAAGCATTTGATAAGTGATTCACACTGGTATCAACATTAGCGTGATTGGTATTCATTTCGGTTTTATTTCGCTTATTAAAAAATTGTTTTCACGCTGGTATTAGCGCAATTTTGCTGACATTAGCTTTGTGTTTGACACTAGCTGACTACTTTTCGTATGACGTCATGGTTAGGTCACACAGCTAAAACTTTTCTGTTTGACATTAGCTGCATCAAATAGTCTGTAAATTGAACTCATTTTATTTTGATTTAAATGAGAAAATTGTACAGCTCTGAAAGATCACTCACGTGATTTCCAGCAAAACTGAGTACAAAAAAGTATAAAAAAATATTTAAAATAAACTGAATTACTTTCTGTGTAATATTTCTGCAATTTAGCGCTCATGCACTTTAACAACCAAAACGACAGCATTGCCGCCATTGAAAAATAAAAAAATCACGATAGAGATACATCGATGTCATTTGTTAAGCACTTGGTTGACAGACTAAGGTCAAGTGTGTCTTAGTGCGCATGTGTACTCGTCGTATTCATGGCGTTTTCATTATGAAAATTAATAAATCCATTTTATCCATCACAGTTTATCACTCTTTCCCCTCAAACTTTTTGTTTTGTTTTTGTAATGCTCACTCAAGCATGCAGCAATTACGCATGTGCAGAACAAGCAAATGCAAGGCAGACAAACTGAGTTGCTGAAATATGAAAGCAACAACAACAACAACAACACGATACTTAAATGATGATTTAGCTTAACTTGGCTTAGTGTGGACATTTTGTGGTCGCTCTTATAATATAATGTTGAGGACATGCGGATCTTTTGCACAGAGAGTTAACGTGTGTGTGTGTGCGTGTGTATTTTGTGTTTTTTTTTTTTTTTTTGTAAAAAGATGGCTTCAACTCGACATCTGGTTGTGTTACATGCCGGTCGTCGGTTGCAACAAAACAAGTGCAAGACAGCACAAATATCAAGCATATCGTGTCATTTGGTCATTAGTGTATGAGCATTAATGAAAAATAAATGATGAAGAAGAAAAATGCAACCAAACCAAAAAAGTCAACAAGAATAGTCAAAGGTGTACGCTTGTTAATGTAGCAAAATAAGAGAAAAAAAGGAAATTTATGTTGGAATTAAAAAAAAAAATTCTTATACATATGTAAGTATAATTGCTCATTGCTGATTGGTGAGTGTTGTAGCCATTTTTTGGTTTTAAAATTGTAAGAATAAGGGTGGTAAATCAGCCATTGCTTTGCGATAACTCAGGTTTTTTTTTTAATAAAAAGTCATTTCTTGGTTGATTTTTAATTGAACTTTATTAATAAAATTCATTATGAAAAGTGCTCCTTTTTGCACATATAAAGATTTCTATGTTGATTAAATTTTGCATGATTTTTCCTTAGGAAATATGCTCAAAAATATAAGATGCTTTGGAAACATTTTTTTTTTTTTTTTTGAATTTTTCGGTGATATAAAAAAAAGTTTCATGCAAAATTTCCTGTTCCTTACATTAAAATTCTGTTTAGAACTTTTTTAGCAAAAATCTGTTGCCAATTTTTTTATATTTACAATTTTAATTCCTTTTGCAGCTATTTTTTTTTTTTTTTTTTTTTTAATAAATACTGCTTCCGTACTTTAAGCTTAAGCTTGCAAGCATATAAAACGTGCTGCTACACTGAACACTTCCTGTCTCATTGGTTGAAAACTGCAAGCGATCGAGTAACAGCAACAGCAGTAGTCAGCGTTGTACGTGTTCAACATCGACATTCACATCATAATCATCATCATAATAATAAAATATAATAATATATGATGGATATGGGCGGATGATAAAGTTAAGAAGTAGCAAAAATATACACACACACTAAGATAATCCTCTGCATATGAACTCCCCAACAACCCAATAACAGTGGTAAGTTTTAGGTTTAATTTACATAAAATTAAAAATAATTTTTTTTTAAAAAAGTTTTAGTAAAAATATTTTTTAAATCAGTATATCGTTACTTTAATATAGAAAGACCCTATCTACTATTTTTGTTACTTTATAGGAGAACGCAAAAGCTTAATGAAAAATAATGTGTTTATTGAAGTGAACTTTGGCTTATTTTTATTTTCTTGTGAAAGCTTTAATTTCAATCGTATTACACACATTTTTTTTTTTTTTTCAATGGTGTACTGGGGGGTGACCTACCGAAATTTACAAAAAACTCGATTTTAAAAAAATTTTAGTTAGGACCTTTCTATGTTAAGATAACAAAAGTCACATATATCCGCACAGCAATTACATGGCCTTAAACGGACAAATTTTGTAGTAGCACAGACAACAGTCGTATTTTAACTACTGCCATTACTGGATATTATGTCATGGAAAATTACACCCCATATTAACAATAGAAACTCAGCAAAAGTTGTTAAGAGCGAATCGTAAAATAAATGAATATCCAGTTTTTTAGTGTTTGGCACTTATTTTCGAACCAAAACTTCCTTCTCATATTGTGCGATTTAACGCCAGAACTTTAATAGTTTTTCTAAAGTGCTGCTCATTTTTGCTTTAAGCAGCTCATAAGATTTCCACTGTGTGCCAAAGCTGCGCTTTATCTCTACTGCTGCTTCATTATGGTCACCAGAACAAATAAGTAATACATACTACTGGTTTTACACATTGGGGGACGATGATAACGATGATCGCAATAATGACGATGACGACGACGACGCATTTCTTGCTGCAAAGAGAAAAGTTTGCTGCGCTTGACTGCATACGTTTGAAAAAAGAATTCACTACCATAGCAGCAACCACAGCGTGCAACATTAACCGACAGTCACTTTGCACACAGTCAGTTGTCGTCATCGTCATCATCATCATCATCATCGTAGTCGTCGATCATGTACCAAGATTGAATGCAGCTGATATGTTAGCTACTGTTTCTGTTGCTGCTCAATTGAAGGAAGGTAGGAAGCTTAAATAAACCACAAAATGATGAGAAAATGCAAACGTGTGCAATAGCGCCGCCGCTGCTAACTTTACAACTCAATAAATACATGAGGTATATGCAATAAAATTAATTAAATTCAATTAAATAAAAATTGAGCGTAAACGAAGGAGAGAGAGAGAGAAAGAAATAAGTGTCACCATAAATTAAAGACTTAGGCAACAAAGTCGTTGACTAAACAACTAACATGCTGTGTTGGCGTATATTTCTTTTTTTTTATTAACATTAATAGATGCAAATTTTTCTAATAATAATTAAAAGAGAACTTTACTGTTATGGTTTCAAAAAAAAAAAAAATGAAGTTTTTATTAAATCTTTTCAGTTTGACAGCAATGCGCAAAAATTTTCCCATGTCATTAGTTTATTAATTAACTTAATCTGCGAAATAGCATCTTAACTACAATATACGTACAACATAAGAGCTTAAAGATTGCTGTAAAAAAAAAAGCAACAACAGAAAAAAAACGCAGAAACCGTTGGAAAGCCGTCAATAGCTAACAGCGCAGCAATTACAATTATAACAAAAAGAAAATTATGAAGTACACTGAAAAAAAATTTAACAGTAATAAATATTTAGAAAGGTACATTCCTTTGATTTTTAATATTATGTTTTTGAAACGTTTTTTGTAAGGCAATAACTATTACTAAAATAGAAATTTCATTTACGTAGAATATTTCAAATTTCAAAATCGCAGACAGTTCTAAGGGCTGGTACTAAGGGCTAAAAGGACCACCTTTTTTTAGAATTTATTTAAATAGAAATTGAAAAACTTTAAACTTAATGCCACAAATGTATAGCTAAATTAATATTTTTTCTGAGTGTCCAAAAAAAAAAAAACTTAAAGATGTTCAATTAACTTTATGAGCAACAGCATTACAATGTCAGTGAAATTATTAGAAAAGAGGCATCAAATAAAAAAAGTTCACAACAATAACATACTTGTCTAATAAATAGCTAAGTAATTCTTAAACGACTCGCAGCAACATCAACGCTTGAACGTCGCAACAACATAAGAAGTATGCCATCACTTTTTTATGCAGGTCTTACGTTTACGGTTTGCACGCTTAAAAAAGTGGTAAGAAACAATTTTTGCTAATGGACAGGCGAATAGTAAGTAAAAACATAAATAAAATATGCATATCTAAATAGAAAATAATTGTTCAAGAAAATCACTAGCACAACGAAATTTTTTCGAAAAAAAGAAGATTATCATGACGTATGTGCAACTTTTAATTATTTTGTTAAAATGGAATTCTTCAGAAGTTTTTCAAACTTCGAATAACAAAATCTTGAAATCGATGTTACTTAGAACTAATATGTTTAAGCATTTCTGCAATATTTATTTACACATTACAAGAAACTCAGTGATAAATTTGTGGCCGCTTAAAACACCACTTTATTTGATACCAAATGTGGCAAATTTTTTAAAAATTAATTTTAGTGCAAAAAAATATGCGTTATATGACAGCGCATAAGGTCGTAGAAGACAAATCAATTTAAGCACAAAAGCTTTGTCAGTTCTTTAAAGATTTCAGTAATGGTAGCTCAAGAACTATCAATTTCAGTAACAAGTCTAGACAAGCGATTAAGGCGAAACAAATGCTGCTAATCTTTATTTTTTTCATTAACACATTCAAGATAAAACAAAAATAATTATTGCAAGAAAAAATAACTTATATTTAGCAGGATTTTTTGCCTATTTCTGTTAATATTGCTGTTCTTATTTATGTACGACTAATAGGCGGCAATAAACAAATGTTTTGTTTGATACACAGCTTTGCGGCAAAAGAATAACAACTTTACTTTAAACACCAATCCACAAATGTTGTATGCAACTAGCTATATAACATCAATGGCATTAGACTGCAAAAAGTAACAACATTTTGCAGCAAAAAGCAGCGGCATCGGCACATCATAGCAAAAATGTTAGCATTGCCAACAATGTTGTTGTCATTTTTACTATTGCTGTGTTGTTTGTTGAAAAATTTGCAAATTTTACATTTACAGCTGAAATATGAATAAGCATTAGGGTGGCTCGTTTGTGAAATACGAAGGAGTAATAAAGTAATATTTTCTACTAAAGCTGTTATTATGAAGCATCTTCAATTTTATATTAAAACTGAACAAAACAAATTCGATGTAAATAAGGAGTAAAATATCACTCGTATTATTTTTACATACATTCAATATAAAAAACATATAATTTTAAGCAATGGCCACATAATAACGCCTGAAAGAAAAATTAAAAAAGTATACAATGTACTGGATGTCATTAAGATTATCATGGTATTCAGAGACATACAGACAAACGTGGTTGATTCAGAAGTGTAGTTCCTTATATATGTGTATAACAATCGGAAGTGGAAAGTGCAAATAACCTCCATGTAAGGTATAAAAAACTATACTTTTCTTTGTGTTCTGTAACTATATGTTATTTTTATTTTTCCTTACTTAGATTTTCCTTGATAATTGAAGTTCGATATTACTTGATAAGTTGTTTTAACTTAAATTTATTTAATAATATATTATTTTCCAATAATATTAAAATTTATTAGCGGCCACAAAAAAGGAGTTGCTTTATTAAGCCTTTATAAAAAAAAAATTTTTTTAACTTAAATCATTATGTAGAGACAATTTTTTTAAACACCTTTTCACACACAATCGTAAGAAAGTAAATAGCATTACATATTACAGCCAATGTTGCTAAAGGCAAATGTTGCAATAGATCGCAAGTGAATACAAAAAAAAAAAACAGATATTCTGTTGGAGAGACAGACTTCAATTTGTCTTTTTAAAAGTTTTTTTTTTCCTAATTTGCTTTTGTCAACAACGCATATTTACTGGCAAAAGCAAAAACATCAAAGCATTTATTACATTGTGTGAAAGAATTTTTGTTGTTTTAGTCGATGTGCTAGCATAAGTAATTAGTTCTATCAACATTACGGCAAGTTTGTTGCCATATTATTGCTGCTGAGTTGCTTTGAGTGTGTGTGCTGCATTGACGCACAATATTGTTGCGGTCATAAGTGTTGTATTAAATTATTATGCATAGAAAAATTTTAATTGAAGCCAAAAGCATTGCCGGTAATTTAAAGCAGACAACTTTATGCACTCAAATTATGATGAACAAAGTAATTGATTTTTCTTCCACAACTTGAGTATTTTATGAAAACTAGTTACATTAACCCAAAAAAAAATCCATTTATTCGATTGAGTTAAAGCCAACTGTTGCTAAATATAGAAGCTAAATAATATCTGATTTGGTCTTAAAATTTACTTGTTACCTGTGTAACAATTAAAACTAAAATTTTTCAAAGAGTTAATTGCAATTCGCTGCACTTAAAAATAAAACAAAAGACTTAAGCAACAAAACTGCTGCACATAAAAAGTACAAGCTTCACATATGTATCAAAGAAAAAAATTTATATATTACATCACAAACGCTATTAGGCAGATTTAATGACCTAAACAACAACAACAACAACATTAATGTGACCAGCTTCCTTATGTTGCAACTAATTAGTTACGCGCGTCATTTTAACGCCAATTTTTACAACGATTGATTTGCCAGCAAAGATATGAACACCTTCGAAGGTTTTTTTTTTTTTTTGTGTAGAAAAACGTATGAAAAACTAGAGGAAAAAAAATTACATAAAAACATGGTTAACTAGACGTTAACTGATATTAATCAAATATTGCAACTATTTTTGGGTAAAATTTCCAAGAAAAAAATACAGCACCGCCAAAAAAGTTGCATGATCAACAGTTTAGATAAAAACAGCTGCGTTTCGCAAAATTCACTATAAAAGCGAAAAATCAAAAACGAAAGTGAAAGGTTAAAAGTGCGAATTAGTTAAATGTGTAGTTAAAAGCAGAAGTTAACGTTAACGTTGCATGATAAGGCTTAATTTTTTTATTAGGTATTTCTTTGGTATTTTTTTTTTACTTAATTTTAACATTTTTAGCATGTTTTATGCAATCACAAAAAAAAAAAAAGAAACTGATGTACAACCAAAAAAATGGCAAATATTTTTTTTTTTTGTTAAGCTTAAAACAAAAGACACTCCTATTACGTGTTAAAAAAAAAAAAAAAAAACACTTAAAAAAATATAACAAAAAAGTAGTAACATGGCATGAGAGACAAAAAAATGGTAGCTGCAAATAACGCGTCAATTTACACTTAAAAGTGGGGTTAAATGTCAGTTGAAGTGTCGCGTAAAACGACAACTAAAAGCACAACAACAATAACAGCAGCAACAACTCTGGCAAATATATAAATTTTTTTCTTTTAGAAAATTTGGTCATGTCAAAGTTTTGAACGTAAATAGTAAAATCATTAACCAATAAATCTATTTTGGTAAGCGACTAACAAGTTTGCTGCTTAAGTTTTTTGTTATAGATTTTTTAGCTTTTTTTAGGTCTGCTTTAAAATTAAATTATACAATACAAGTCAAATGTTTGAATAAAATTCTAAAAATCTTTTTTCTGGCTACAAAACTTTAATTTGAGTACACATAGAGTGAATATGAATTTTCTGGATTCAACAATGGTGAAAAGGTTGTTTTAGAGAACTTGAGATTTTGGTTTTGGACATACTTACATATATATAAATGAAACTAAGTCCTAACTAATTAATATACCTGTAATCTATATATTTTTTTAATTTTTGTACCTAAAGAAATTTCTTGTAAAATTTGAACTAAATTGTAGAAGGTCATGTCCAAATTGTTGCTGAAAAAGTTCTTGAATGTCTCATATCAATAAAGAAAGAGAGAGAAAAAAGTTTCACAAACAAAGACACATACTAGGCTGATTGAAAAGTCCCAGGCCTAAAGAAGAAAAACACATTTTTTTCGGAAAATTTGATTTTATTGTTCAATATAATCTCTTTTGAGCAGTTTGATGCCTTTCTCGTAGTAGTCACCATCAAGTTCCTCAAAATAAGCGTCCGTCTCGGCAATGACCTCTTCATTCGAGTGAAAGCGCTTACCAGCGAGCCATATTTTTAAGTTTGGAAAAAGATAATAGTCGCTGGAGACCAAGTCTGGAGAATACGATGGGTGGGGCAATAATTCGTATTGCAATTCGTTCACTTTTGACATTGTCGGCTAGCTCTCTCCCTTTCACTTTGTGGGCTTTCAAAAGGATCAGATGGATTTTATTGATCTTTTCTGAAGTCGTAGCCTCATTTGGCCGGCCCGAACGTGGTGTATCACTGGTGCTCGTGCTCGGTGCATTTTAAATTCAGCAAACCATCTGTAAACAGTTGCTTTCGACGGAGCAGATGTGCTGTGATGTTTTCAGAGCCTTTTGAAGGATAGGTGCTGTCAAAAATTATAAGGGTTCGATATTTGTTAGGCCCCCTCTGTGTCAGGCCCAGGACTTTTCAATCAACCTAGTAGAATCAGTTCAGCAGACATAGACAAAACCATAAATTCAGTACAAAAATCGTGTAATGACTTTATCAATTTTATAAAATTAAGCCACTTTAGCCAAACATATCTATAAATTTTTAAAACTAAAAAAAAAACATTTAGCATAAACAAGTTAATTTTTTTAAAAAAATTATGTACATATATTTCTTTTTTAAAGTCACCTATTTTTCATAAAATTTGCCATTATTATTTAAATTACATAATACACTTTGCCTAAATTTTGTCATAATATCTCAATGAATTGCTAATTTTTTAATGTGACTTACGAAAGAGTTAGGAAAAACTCATGTTATACTCGCAACAGCCTTAAATTACCAGCATTTGCTATACAGTAGCAGTGGGTATGTATGTGGGCATCAAAATTATCACTCTACAGCTAATACATTTCCTTAAACTAATTTCTTGTCTATCAATTAAAATTTACTGAAATCAATTAGCGCACACCATCGTTTAACTCATAACTTTTAGGTGCAGCAATGCTGCTTTACAGCAAAAAGCTGTCATAAGCAATTTTAAATTATATGAAATGAAATATTCAAAGCAAATGATAAAATATTAGCAATTAAAGATATTTTAATATGACTGTTTAATGGATTTAATATATGTCGAGCAAGATGACAGTAGTTTACGAGCTATCAAAACAAAGTTTTAGCTCAGCAGCATTGCACATAAAAATGAAATGATTTCAGCGCATAATAAAATTGAAATTTTATGAAGCGACATTTAGAAAAAAAATTGCCAAGTTTAATTTATGTTTTATTTTTTATTTTTAATTACTTATCAGCGCGCTGATGGGTTGCTTTTTTTTATTATTGCAACAACGTATGTGTAGTGACTAATTTATTTATGAGTGAGTAAGGCTAAGTGAAAAATTTATGAATCAATTACAATGAATGTATGTAGTAAATTGATTTACATAATCAAACTTTGCAATCTTTTAACGGAGTTCATTAATGGCTTTTTCATAGCAATTCTATTAACGGCTTTGAATTAAAGAAAACATGAATTTTTAAAGTGGCAAAATATTAAACTTGTTTTGCTTTCAAATTGATTTACAAAAACTCTTTTCACAATTGTTAATAATGCAAGCAATAAATTTATCATAACTAAAACTATTTGAATTACTCTTTGAATTGTACAAAATATTAAATATTTCTCTATGTGCTACAACTTTTCAATATTCTGCAGTATTATGTAAACTGCTGCCTCAAAAAATATGTCATTCTAAGCAAAAAAACGCTGCAACTATCATAAAACATTGCAACCCACATAAAAAAATAAATTGCAAACTTAGTGCATTTGACCTTCGAAACCTACAACGCCTACAGTAATACTAATTAAAAGTAAGCCAAGCATTTTGTAATACAATTTAAAAAAAGAAAAAAAATTAAATTAAATTTCAAATAAACCAATTTAACGCTACTAAATCTTTAACTTGAAAAACAAAAAGAAAAACTTAGTGAAAAAAAAAATGTCAAAAATTAATCAAATAGAGCGTCGCCGTAAAGTCGGCGTCATCATAGACGTTCAAAATAAATTGAGTTACATAGTACGTAAAATTAAAAAATTGCAATACAAAAACAACAACAACAACAAAAGAAACAAAAACAAACTAGAGAAAAAAAACTAATACAGCTGCGCCTTGCGGTGTTGAAATGTTGAACATTGAAAAATTGTGACAAAGTGGCCACAATGCTGAACAAGAACCAACAAGAGCGTAGACAACAAGCACAACGACATCTTTCATATATGCGCTGCTCATGAGTTTACAAAAGTAACTGATATTAATGTATGTAGATGGGTAAGAAAAACGCCCTTAGCTAAAGTAATCACTATGATAAATTAAAAATTGAATTGTTTGCAAATGAAGTTTTGCAGCTAAAGATTTTAAATTAAAAAATAAAAAAATAAAAAATAAAAAAAAACCTAAGAATGTACATAGCTCTGGAGTAAAAGACGTAGAAGAAGAAGCATATGATAAATAAGCAGCAGAAAAATAGCAAAAAACGATGATTTTTTTATCTCTTCAATATTATGTTCCACTTTTAGCAATCGAGTTTTTCTAATTGCCTTTGCGACATTTAAATCAAAAGACTTAAGTAACAAACTTTTTAAAAGTTAAGTTTTTGCTGAATGCAATTTTCACTGATTCTATCTCTATCGAATGTATTATCAACGATATTTTATACAATAAAAGTGTAAATTATTCAAAATTGATAGGACGTTAAGACTACCTAGAAAAAAATGTTTAAAAAATTCGCATGAAACAAAAAAATTTTTAGTTAATCCTCTGGGCTACCAACAATAGTCTGAATAATCATTCAAGTTTTGCAACCATTTTTCGTATAAAATAATCAAAAAAACCATAAATAATTGTCAAAATTCGTTTCATTTAATTATTTGATTTTTTTAGTTATCCCTAGTCAAAACTAATGAAGTTTGATACTTAAGTCTTTCGAATTTCCATTTATATATGTGTATATTTACTTTTATTTGCATAACTTTTCTCACAAACACCGCATTGATTATTTAATTTTCAGCAAATAGAGTCAGAGTAAGTTCTGCCAAATGAAAGGTCAACTCTATGACAAATGTGCTTCAATTTAAAGTAACAAAAGCAAACAACCAAATCAACAAAACTTTTCATTTCAATTGCGCAAAACAATTTCGCTTTCGCTGTGCACAATTGACAGCAGCAGCAACAACAATTACAACAATAAAAAGAAAAAAATACTAAAATAGTATCATGTTGAGTATGCAATGTAGACAAACATTAGCAGCTGCTATTTTAGCAGCAACTGAGCAACTACTGCAACAGCATTTACAACAGCAACAAAACTGTGACTATTATGCACTACATTGAATGCTGGTTGTTGCTGCTGATTTCTCAATGGCAGTTTTTTTTCTTTTTTTGGAAATTGTCATGGAATTCATTGCAGTCACAAAAATGAAAATTTCAATTTCAAATTGGGATATTTTTTTTGTTATTTTTGTATGTGAATTTTGTGCGCTTGTGTACATTAATCTGCAGCAGTAGCAACAGCAGGAGGTATCAGCTATGACTGTAAAAAAATAGAAATATATTGCTGCTGCAGTTGTTTTCTTGACTGTCACTTAAAGAGTCAGTCAGTCACTCAACAGTCAATGACTTCGTCAAGTCAGTAACCACACGGAAATGAATGCTTAAAATAAAATAGCATTTCGGATATAAAAAAAAAACAGGAATGGAAAAATATTCAAACAAATTTTACGAATAAGCATATAAAATTTTGAAATATTTTAGTTTTTTTTTTCAGCAAAAGGAAAGTGAGCCGCAACTGCGCTTAAGCTCATCTCAACAACAACAAAATTCATTCACTACTTTGACTGCAAAAACAAAAAATAAAAATATAAAATGTTACACGTTTGACCCAATTTCTAACAGCAAAATAAACAACAGTTGTTGTATCAAGTAAAGAAAAAGAAAAAAAAACAACAATGCAAAAAATCAGTAGCAACAGCAACATAAACATTAATTTGCAGCATTTGCTGCGCGTTGCATTTTTCACATTTGCCATGAATTCATCAATTTGTGCTGAACAACAGTAACAACAGACAGCAGCAACATCAATTGATTTGTCTTAGCCGACAACAACAACAACAACTGCTACAACAAAAGTGCTTAACTACTGCTGTTGTTTGTATAGCGCGGCATTATTGCAACATGCAGCAGTGTAGCAGCAACACGATTTAAAATGCAACAAAATAAATTTAAATTAAATAAAATGCAGACAATACGAAAAAAATTGGAAGTAAAAAATCAATGCAATACAGGAAATCATGAAATGAAAAATGAACTCCGTCACATTGGGTGCATCATCAAAGGTAAATCATGTTAATTTAATTAACATGATGGTAAGAAATTGACTGCATGCATCCAAAATAAATGTGAATTATGGCGTTATGAAATCAATGAAAAAATTTGAAAAATTTTGTAAGATTTTCTTTAAAAATAAAATGTACAAATTCTTTGTTTTTTTATAAAAATTTTTAAATAGTAGATACATGCGTGTGAATACACAAATACACGCAAGATGTTTCTAACTGCAGATTTTATGCCATTTTTCTAAAGTTACGCCAACCAATTGCCGCTTTATTGCAACACAATCAGACAATTTATTATGATGACATGTCGTCGTCGTCGTCGTCATCGACAACTAAATATTGGCGGTAAATAAAATAAAGTCAACAAAAAGCAACAACAACAGAGCAACAAATCGATATTGATTTTTCTTATAAATATTTATTATTGTATGTGAAAAAAAAAAAAAATACAGAAAAATTATACGCAAAAAATATTATGCGGCATGAAAATTTTATCTAAAGGCAAACCAACGAACCAACGAATTGTGCTTCGCTTCTTATGCCACAACGCATTTAAAATTGCAATTTGTGCAAATGTCTTTCAATTGAGTCACAATGTATTTTTTGTTTTTATGTTAATATTTCCTGCGGCCTCGCTGAGTTTTATTATAAAGTACAGTGATTTTTTGAAATTTTGTAATGTGATAGTGTGGCTTTAATAGTTTTTTTGTTTATTTTTTGGCCGTACGTTTGATATTTTATTGTATTTAAAACCACAAAAATTTTATTTAATGTCCATTCAATTATGGTAAATCAAAGTTTTTTTCATTTTACATAAAAAGTAGAACGTGTTTGAAAACTTTTTTGTAACTAATAAATGCTATATGTCTCTATTTGAATGATTTCAGTTAAACTTCTAACAATATATCAGCACTTATAAGCAGATAGCAAATGTGGTTCAAAAGTTTCTCTTATGTTCATGCCAAAAATTTTTAAGTAGAGATACTGAAAGTGTTTAACATATTTTAGACTAATTCACATTAGAAGAGTTTAATTTTAAAACACAAACAGCCACATAGCTGCTTCATTGTGAAAAACTTTTTCAGGGAAACTAAAACCCACTTATTACCATAAGTTAATCAATAAAGTATAAAAAATATTTAAATAATTCCTTTGAAGTCTTAACTATAATATTATTTGTCAACGAAAAATCACTCAAACCATCTTCGTTGACGGAAACTTAAATTTATGGCAGACCAAATCCAGTTCAAACCATACAGTCGGAGTGACTTCAAATTGCGGAATTGCTTGGCGATTAAATATGTTGTTTATCAAAGTAATTAAGGGAATATATAATCCCCAGATTTGATTGAAAATAATTTTTTACGAAGTTATGCCCATTTAAAGTTTTAGTGTCAGAGCTTGAAAAACCGCTGAAAATTGGTTCAAAATAGTCGCATTTTCATCCAAATCAAAATAATTATTTTTTTGTCTTTTGATTCTCTGTCAGAATCTTTAAGAAATTTTGAAAATTGTTGAAAATTGGCGTAGTTATAGCGCTCTTTATGAAAAAAACAAGGCTGATTTTCTCAAAAACCAAAATTTTTTTTACGCTCAAAATTTTATTGTGAATTTGTATTAATATAAGAGATAAATGACATAAGTTTAATGCTTGTTAAAACATAGTTGAGGTCAGGAGATTTTTTTCCGCAAAATTAAAATGTCAATTTTTTTTTTCATTATTGCCAAGCCACTCTACGGTACTATTTTCAAAGTAAATAACAAAAACAACATTCCAAATTACTTTCTCCAAATCTTGTTTGCATTCTGCATACTTTTTTTTATCGATATTTTCGTAATAACATTTTATCACAGGAAATATATAGAAACATTGCACGCACATATAACTTTTTCGCTATATATAATTATTTTGATTTGGATTTGGCGGTTTTTCAAGCTCTGACACTAAAACTTTAAATGGGCATAACTTCGTAAAAAATTATTTAAGATCAAATCGGGGGATGATACATATATTCTCTTAATTACTTTGAAAAACAACGTATTTAATCGGCAACCAATTTCGCAATTTGAAGTTATTCTGACTGCATGGTTTGAAATCGATGGTTGGCAATTTTTTATAATATAATTTCAACTGAAAATTGACACCCATTATTCTTGATAATTTTTTAGCATCGCAGCCCTTTTTATTTTTATGTAATTTTTCGCAAATTTTTGGGTGGTATTATCAATGCTCGACAAACTTTAAAACCATGGGCAATTATTTTGATTTTTAAATTGTCAGAAAAAATCGCCTGACATTTACGTTTTAGTTTAAGGCAAAATCCCCAAAAAAATTAACTTTAAACTACAAACTTTAAACTGCACTCTGTTGTTGCTTCAACATTATATTTTCTTTTCCTCTGAAATTAAATCCAATTTTTCATTTTATTTTATTTTATTTTTATTTTTTTCAATAAATAAACATTGCAAATTGTAAGTTTAGCACAAATGTTAGATTCAATGAAACTAACAATTTAACAGAAATACCAACAATGCTGCTGACGTTACTGCAGCACAACAGAAATGACAAACATTTGGCATGGTGATTTATCAGACGTGCTTTTGCGGTAGGTGAATGCTCACAACCAAATCAGCAGATTGGGTCAGGTAAAGCCGGCAACAACAACAACAACAACAATAACAAAAAGTCAGCAACAATAACAGCTGTGTATTAAGCAGCAATGGCGTCAGCAACAAAATAACGAAATACCAAGACATAGCGGCAACAGAAAATTGCTAATTGCAAGTGACAACTTTGTCGCGCGTAATTACGATTGTGTTTGGAAGGTGTTGACATAAAAGTTTAACTGTGTGTATACGTGTAGCTTTTTAAAGTATTTGTATATGTAAGTGCGTGTGAAATAATAATAATTAAATGACAAAGAGAGACATATTATTTACCAGAAATAAATAGATTAGTAGGAATGGAAGCTAGGAAAGTGATGCTCCTGTTCATATGAAGCTTTGCAAGTTAAGTTTTTATGGAAGTTTTTCCTTTTATTTATTTGACAACAACAATCAAAGTGAAAGTTTCTATTTATTGTCAAAAAAAAATAGCAAAATGTCATTAAAAACTGAAATATTTTGACATTTGTCAATGACAAATGTTGCGCACTTTACTTATGAAACAATAAACAAACAAAAAAAACTTTACACTCACATATGCATTGTCTGCACACAACGTGCAGCGTTTAATATCTACAATTGCAGGCGGGTGGTTGACTCCTGACTGTTGTCAGCACAAAATCTTTATACAACGGTCTAAAAACTATTATTTATTACCATGAATGACATTAAAATCAAACAAGCTGACTTTTGATTTGATTGATTGTTTGTTTAGTCTTTTCAGAGTTTTAATTTTAAATGCAAATGATTTTACACAAACACACACATATGCACATACATGTTGTTATAAGACCTTTCAAGGCGCTTGTCTTGTTTCAATTTCCGTATTAAAAGTGAAACTTTAAAATTAAAAGTTACAAATGCTGTAGGCAGCATTTGAGTTTATTTGTTTATTTATTAAGTTGCCCACATTTACCCGCAGCAAAAATCACACACAAAAAAAGAACAAGTGGTAGGCTTTTTGTTTGTTATATTTGGGGAAAAAAAATTATATTTAAATTAATTTTTTTTTTTTTTGTTTTATTAATTTTGTGAGGTTTTTCATATTAGCAAAATGAAAACTATAAATTAGTTAACAAACAAAATAAACTCACATATGTAGATGAAGACCTTGTTAAAAATTTTGAAGTTGCTTACCTGAAAAACAAGTTAAAAAGTAAAAGTTAAATTAATGTTTTATAATTAATTGGTATTAATTTTTATTTATTATGATAAGTATAATTCCTAGAGGCATTTTTCATCATTTTTTTTTTTTTGAAAAATTTTTCAACAGATTTTTCAGAGTTTTATTTTGATTCTCTAAAATAAAATTTGTGGGAAGAATGATTGCGTGTTGTTTAACTCCGCTGATGTGGATTTTTGTACCCTATAATTAATGAATTTTTTTGATTTTTGAATTGTAAAAAAAAATTCAACTCAGCGGCTTATCAATTGTTGACTTATTCAAAGTTTTAATAAAACAAATTGTTGGCTTTTCGAACATCGGCAATTTTTTTGAAAATCTAACCAATATTTTTTACTGATCACTGCGCCGAAATCCACTTTTTTTTTCATCAGCAACGCAACAAATTATCTATGCCTGCCTAAGCTACATATAATGGTGCATTCTTTACAACTTCTCGCAAACTGTCACACGTCAGATTACTGTAAAACTTGTGGCTAAAAACACACTTAATAAATTTAAAAGAAAAATCACGGGTGCGCCTGCAAATGTTTTGCTGCTTCTGCTGATTTGACACAAACGCAAACCACGAAGGCAATTAATATGCGCCAGAACAAATTCGTAGAGGAAGAGCCATGGACAGCAATAACAACAACAACAACAACAAAAAGTAGCAGTAGCAGCATCACAGTATTCCAGCAGCGTACCAACGACACAGTTATTTCGTAATGTTGCTACCAGTGCTGCTGATGCTGCTGCTGATGCTGCTGCTGCTGCCATTTACTGTTTTATGTCAAAGAGTTGTTTTTTACTTGTCCTTTTTAAATTCAATGCGTTCGATTTGCATTCTTTTATTTTTTTTTTTCAATTTTATTTTATTTTTTCTCTGTTTCTAGCTGACCATTAAACTATTTTCCTGCTTTTGTTGCAATTGCTGTTGCTGTGTTTCTTCGATTTGTTTATCATTTAAATGTACGCGCAATTGAAAAGAGATGCTTTACTGCATAGACAACTAACGCACAACGGATTTGTTGTCTGATCAGTTTTTTCTCTTGATATTCGCATTGCAGCTTTTCTTTAAAGCTGCAGTTCTTCTCTTATTTTCATTGCATACTTAACGGCGCTGCTTTTAGCACAGTATCAACAGCATCAGCGCTTCACATGTGCGCTGATGATGTGTTACGCAAACAATCAGGGTCATTTTTATCAAAGTCACTTGGGTTTATTTTTTTTTTATTTTTTTACCGATTGCTTGCAGAGTGTGTGATTTGTTGAGAGACGTAAGAAAAATCTGTACATTTTACTTTAATACATTTTGCGCTAATATTCTCATTTTGCTTCTTGAGCTAGTCATTGTAGAATAGATATTGAACAATTGTGCGTTGAAGTAAATTTTATTAGAATTTAATAATAAAAAAAGTGCTTAATGAAAAATTGGAAAGATTTACCCATCTTCACTGGGGAGTACTGAACCCCCATGATTGGGTGTTTTAACCCAATAGAAAAATATAAACAAATTATTATACTACTCAGCGGGAAAAAGATTTCTGTTCTTAATCTCGACCGCATTTATGAAAAAAAAAATGCTGCGCCCGAGGTGACATACCCCTCTATTTATAACACTGACTAGCCGTGTATAAATTTTTACATAAAATAAGTCAAAAACCATATTGTCAGTACGATATTTTTCTTAATTCGCGTCATTTTGCAAGAGTCAGACTGTGGCTCTTATTATGACTGCTTTATTTAAGAATATACAATACAATAGCACAGTGCTAAGGTTCCAGTCCGCTTGCACCCCATCTGGCGAATTTTGATAAAAAATAAAGTGCATCTAATAGGTCACAAATTGGTCATAATTGGTCAGTTAGTCCGAATAATTGGTCAGTAAGAGTAATTTTTTAAAGTGTTTTGAAAAATTTCAAGGTCATCTGCATGTTTTGGCACCTCATCTGGTTAACGTAATTACGTACTTTTTGACACTATTGTCACAGGGGTGAGGGTTGCGGGGGTAGTTCACAAGGGGTACTCTGAACATAATTCCGTTTGATTTTGGGCGACGGTCACCCCTTAAAAAATTTTTATGTTCCGTTGGATTTAGCCGTCGGTCACCCCTTGAAAAATTTTTATGCCATATCCATCACCTAGTTTGCTAGCCACAGTAATTTTACATAAGAATAGGGGTAAGTGGGCGGCCGCAGATCAGGATTTAAAACTCCCAAAAATCCAACACCCGCTTCACTTAAGCCAAGTGAAGAAAGTTTCTATACGCGGCTCTCCCACACTCAATTAATATTTTGTCCATTTTGTCGAAATTATCACAACAGCTTGTTAGCACGAATATAAAGCTAGGTCTTCTATAAGTTGTTGCGCCTTAGTACATATCACCATTGATGTAAAATCTATTTTTTTTTTATGTTCTAATTTAAAAAAAAAAGATCTGCGCAATAGCGAACGCCATTTTGTTTTAAAGTTAAAAAAATATCTATAATATTATGAAATAATTTATGAGATATAGATCTCAAGTTGCATCGGACCCAATGAATAGAGTTTGAAATTGCAAGAAACCATCACAATATTCGTTTTTAATGTCCTCAATTTGAATGAGTAGAATAAGCTGCTTTGAGCGAAAATTTCGGTGGAGTTTTTTAGCGACCACAAACCAAAGTACCAAAGTAGTACTATGTATACCAATGAATTTTGGTCCCTACATCACATCGAATCTGAGCTGTTATAGCTTACGTCTGAAAAATATATTACTCATACGTCATGATATAGAAAACAAAACTAAGATAGTTAAAAGTAAGCATGCAACAACATTCAAACAACACTTTAATTGCTATTTCCCAACAAATACAGTTAAAAAGCACCGTACTAACGAGCTTAACTTTAAATACAAGATATGTATTAAATAACATATCTCTGTACAAAATCAATGATGGTGGCAATAATATTTGACCCAATTTTTTTTTTTTTTTTTGTATATAACAAGTCAAGCGCGACTATAATTTGATACTACATTGGTAATTGTTGTTAACACATTCACTACACTATATATGAAAGTTTAAAAAAACATTTGAATTCCTTTCTAACCATGAGATAACGAGTAACAATTAAGTTAAACATATGGATACGTTGCCTTAAACAGGATATGCAAAATGTGTTAGTAGTATTAAAAGCCAAGGTGAAAATTAACAGTCAAGTTGATGAAATCTTTGTTGAGTGATTGGTTGTGTTATTGAAGAGAGAAGAGATAGAATATTAAAATTTTTTATGTAGCATAAACTATGAATAGTTTTTTTTTAAAAAAAAATTTCTTATAATGCTTGTAAGCTGCCATTTAAGTTGTCGGTTTGGTTACCTTTATTTGTCTGCATATTAACGTACACCCGCTGTTATGCGATGACTGAAGCAACGTTTTGACGATGAGCTTGAGGTGCTACATTATGTGACATTAATTATAGGCTTATGTTGATTCAAGTTTACAACGCTGGTTTTGTTGCTGCGCCACACTTAACAAGTCATAGGGTGTGCGCTGTATTTGTACTTCAAATGTTCAAGTTAAGTGTTAAAATTGTTGAGTTCTTTTGAGTCTAAGACATGCAGAATTTGATGTTCTTTAAGTGCATAAATTCATTAATTATTGTAGCAAGCAAACTTAGTATACTTAGAAACTGATTTTATTCACCTTATATCCATTAAATGCAAAAATTTTTAAATTTTTGTTAATTTGAAGCAATATACATTATATTCTGAGTGTTTTCTTAAGCGGCCATTGCTTAAATTTAAAGTTAACATGAAGTATTTTAAGGCTTATATAATTATGTACATAGTTTAGTTTCAAATTATAACGAATGACAGAAATTGTAACATTTTTTTAGCACGAAGTTTAACAGATCGTATGAATGACATTTACATACTTGTATGTTAAAACTATAATTAATGCACTTAGCTCTTTTTATAAATTTCAAATAACTCAAGCAGCATATAGTGTAAGCTGCAGCGTATATTAATATAAAGGTTTCAATAAATTCAGCTAAGTAACAATTGAGTTAAACGCTGTCAAACATAATTTTCTTTTCACACAAAAGTTGCGATGCATCAAACAAAAAAAAAAAACGCTAAAATCTCTTAATGTCCGCATTTTCTTTAGATTTTTCTCATAGTTTTTCTACACACTTTTAATCCATCTATGGCCTGCTTTTAACAATTGTTTTATTTTCTACTACTATTATCAATAGCTATCTTTTTCATCATATCGCTATGCGGCATGTTCTGTTTATGTCCATGCTGCTGCAACAACAAAAGCACAACACAAACTTGCATGTCCATCATGTCTAGCATAGCCAACGCTGGCAAGAGCAGCCTGTCTGTCGCACTACTTGTCCATCTTTCTAATGTTGTCCATAATGTTGTCATTCAACATGTATGACATACGAACAACACCGCACAACTTTTTAGAGTCAAAGTCATCGAAGTCGATGACAACAACTGCAAAAACAACAACAACAATGCTGCTTTAAGGCACCTTAAAGCCGCTAAACATTTTTAACCCGTTGTTACTCTATTGCTGCGCACATGCGTGGCGGCAAGCATATGAATGACAATTTCGCACAGTTAGCCTTGACAGCTTTGTAGACACAGTCCGTTTTGTTGTCGACGTCATCGTTGCTCAAAAGCACGGTACTATGGGTAAGAGGACAATGGAATAACTCTCAAGCTCGTATGTTACTTTAATGGTCAACGAATTGTTATACTCTTTGCACAGCAAGCAATTTTCTTTTTTTTTAATTTTTTGCTCCCTGGGGTATTTTGACAGGGGGTATTTTTTTTTTCAAACTGTACATATATTCGTGTGTGTGTATGTTGTTTGTGATTTGTTATTACCGTTATGCATTGATGCACTTATTGACAATATGGGTAAGCTACAGTGAGAAAAATTTGGAAAAAACTAATGGAGTTTGTTGGCCTTAGCAACTTTTCTGGGTGAAATCTGGAAGATTAATGAATTAGAAGCAAAACAAGTGCTATAATATTATTAAATCTATATACTGATACAAAGATACTATGGAGTTTTGCAATGTAAACTATATCGCAACTGAGCTAACAAAGTGATACATTTTTTTCCTCAGTATTTTCAAAATTAAAGTGTCATCCAATGATTAAAGTCATTTAGTGACATGGTAAATTGTTTGAAATATTAAACATTTGTGCTGAATAATTGCTTCAGCAATTCAGCAATTCCGAGTTTATTTAACAGTCAACTGATGCTCATACAACATGATCGAAAATTCCTCAAACAATGTATCAAAAATATTTTCAAGGACCTTAACTTCAATCTCTTGTGGCCATTTATCAAATCACATATTTCTATAAAGCACATCTCAGTTTACAAAATAATTGAAATGTTATGGAATCAGATAGCATCAGAGCGGCAAAATGAGAGTGTGAATTGATTTTTTCTTTTATAAAGCTCTGATGTTATACAATATATATTATAATTAAAAGTCGCGTATACGTCATGTTTTACATTTTGAAAATAAAAATACAATTGAGATGCTTGTGTCTAACAACATATTTATAAGATAAGACAAAAATAATAAAATCAATCACTTTATAATATTTTCGTTTCAGTTTTTTCACAAATAGGCAAAATTTTAGCAACTTGGCAGTTGCTAATCGTATATCATTAAAAGAAGCCGCCAAATATATAGCAAAATCATCTAATAATAAATATTAAAAACTCAAGAGCAAATTAGTATTAAAGATATTTTAAAATCATTACAGTAAGGTTTCAATTTAAAATTGATTGCTTTTAGAAGAACTTCAAAAATTGTGAAACCATATGATGTCACTTGGTTCAACACGTACAAAAAGTAATAATATTAAATTTTTTTATTTTCAAACCGCTAATGCCACATAACCTTAGATTTTTGTAAAAGAAAATCTAAGATGTAACCTTTTCCTTTTTCATAAAGCAACCACCACCACAAGAGCTACCAGCAACATTTTACGCAAAAAAAGAAAAAAAGAAATTACAATATTTTCACTCCCATTGCATTTATGCGATTGTGCACCAACTATTCATTCGTAAAATAAAAAAAAAAACAACAACAATAACTTCTAAGCGGTTTTCTAAGACACATGTGCGCATGCGCAACATGCTGGTTGCCTGCATCGACGAACTCTTTTAAAGTATTTGAACGACAGCAACAAAACGTTTGTTGCTTCTCGCATTGAAAAACTTGCGGTTTTCAGGAAAAAACTATAATTTTTCTTTGTTTTTTTTTCTTGCTTTCTATAACATCATTGCTTGCAGCATAGTCATTGAAATTAAAGCAAAAAAAAAAAAAAATTTCTATTGCTATGGAATTTTTGTAATAGAGAGAAAATTACAAAATTGTGAAATGGCAAAAATTGCAATTGTAGTCGCAATGTGGCTGCATTTTCAGCCAGCCACCGCAAAGGCAAAACCATATCAAATGTATGCTGCAATAGGCACTGATCAATTTCATATTGAACGTAGTAAAATCGTCATTGTGGGCTAGTTGTTGTCGATAACGCAGTAGGTGGAGTTATGCAATTTTTTTCTTTTTGCACTTCTATTGATTTGTATTCAGTTTATTAAGCGTAAAGAATTATTGATGTTTTTTTATTTAGAGTAATTGAATTTTTTTTTTTTATTTAATTGAATGCATTATATAAAATGAAATAATGCAATAACTTAAGATATAGCACGCATGGAAAATCAAATATAATTTATAGAAGAGAACTCATAAAATTTAAGTTATTTATAGAAAAATTTGATATGTTTGAGATGTGTAATGTGTGAATTTGCGCTTTTTTTATAGGCCATTAATACAATACAACGTTTTTATGTTGCATCGGAACTGAGTTATGCGAATATTTATTCAATCTTCTCTGGCTAAAACTTCAGTTTATTTAATTAAAAATTACTCATACCTCTTCGGAATATTTAAATATCTCACAATAAAAACTTGATTTTTGTTTGAAAGGACTTACTTTTTTAAAAAAAGGTTTAAGTCATAAAAGCGGCCATTGGTCGAATTTTAAATTATTATAGAACAACCTCAATCTAATAAAAAATTTACAGTTCAATAGATCTAGGACACATCAGATATAAGATATGAAAATCTAAAAAATTCACTGCTAAACAAAAGTTTTTATAATTTCATAATAATCATACGATATGCCAAAATCAAGATAAATAAAATTTTATTAAATTTTTATTGAATTTTTACAATTTTGCTATAGTCTTTATCCAAACGATTTTTAATCAACATTAAATATACCCTCATAATGATTACAAATCTATATAATTAACTTACAATAACATAAAGTTTCTGTTTCCTGCCAAAAATGTACAAGTAATTTATTAATGATGTGTCATTATGTATTGTTAAAGCAAGATACAAACGAATGAACATACTCGCCAGTTTATTATGGGAAATTACAAATAAACCACTCCCTGACAAGCTCTGACATAGCTCGAAACATCAACTTAAATGATAATAATTATTTCCACCAATTTCTAAGCTGATTTAAAAGATAAATGAAGCAAATAACAACAATCGCAATTTTTTAATTAATAATTTATGACTTAACACAAAACAAATGAAAGCTTTCAAATTACAGCTGCTGCTGCTGTGAAGCAGAAGCAGAAAAAAAGGCAAACTTCAAAAAATACAAAAACTTTTTTGACTATTGTTTTGGCATTTGCAGTCATTGAACTTGATTTTTGAAGTGTGATTTTAAAGAAAAAATTACTAAACAACAACAAAAAAAAATTACAACATATAGCTAAATTTTGCGGGATAGACATATGGGCTTTGACAGCGCTCAACATGCATGAAATTTTAATTAAATAGAAAATAACAATAGAAATTCGTAGAATTGTGTAGTTCAACGCAAGATTGCTTGAATAGATTATTTACATTTTCAGAGATTTCAAACTAAGATTTTTTACTTACACGCAATTTTAAGTGTTGTTTGGAGATTTTGAAGTCAATATTTAAATATCAAACACGCTGAGATTCGATGTAACATAACATGCTTATATTAAAGTTAGGCTGTTAAATTTAGTGTACGCTTAAAGAATTGTGAGTTTGTTTATTGGCCGCTTGGTAAAATAGCAGCAAAATTTATAGAAACTAAATCTAAGACGTATGAGTAATTTTAAATGCATGGACAATACGAAAAACGTACACTAAATTTTTGCTACTTTTTTTTGTAGTTTATTGTGATGAGCTATTGCTTGCCGATGCAACTTTGAAACATTAAATACTTCAACATTTTGTTGACCTTGAGTAACATTAAAATTGTTGTATTTTAAAATTATGGCTGCTTGCCATATTGAGACAAATTTAAAGATAAATATTGTACTGTTGGCAAGTTTTCCATTGGTATTCGCTTTACAGTGCTGCTATTTATTGTAAAAAAAAATAAATACTAAAGAACAACTAAGGTTCCTCGAGCTGACAGCACTTCCTCAATGTCTGCTTTTTTTTTTTTTTTTTGTTATATTGATTGACAAACAAGTGACATTACCGCAATAGCTCTATTTCAAGTAATTAAAACTAATTGCTAGTCACAAAGTGTGACAAACAACTATGCCGAATCAACTTTTTTTTTTCTCTAATGCTTTTTGTTTCACGTGCCAATTGTCAGAATTTGATGCTTGTAAAAGTTTTGCCGCTAGTTGAAGTTAAGCATGAAAATTTGCTACATTTTGCTTATTTGTTTAAAGCATTTTGCGTCAGAATGTCGCCGTAATGAAGATATCGTTGCAGCCAGAGCATTGCACAACAACGCACAGAACTTGTTCGAGATTTTTTTCTTTTTCCATTTGCTTTGCTGCTACTATAGCTGTTTTTTTTTTTTATTTGTGCATTTTATCTGCTTTTGATTTTAAGTTTACTACAAATACCATGACGCTTGTAACGACTTGATTTTACTTGGTTAGGTTAGTTACTTGGTTAGCTGGCTGGCAGACTGGCTTTGCGGCAATCAATCAATTTTGCATGTCAACTTAATTTTATTATCACAAGCCTTGATCAAGGAAATAAAATTTTGTGCGCAAATGAAGCTGCTGAATTTATTAGTAATAAAAATGAATGGAAAATTTTGTCTTTTAATTTAAAAAATTTTAAAAATTTTGTTATATATTATTTTAGTATCAGTAATTTATTTTTATTAACAGTGACAAAATTTATATTCATAAAGTAACTCAACTGTTTTGTATCATTGAAACCAATATGAAAGCCTCTCTCTCTGGCAAAGCCTCTGGCTTACATATAGTCGAAACAAAAGATTGAAGTCAGTCAATGCTGTTGTGCACCTCACAGAGAGAACCTCCCATGGCTCAAGTGTTAAGAGCGGTTGTCCAAATATAATTCATGGAATGGTCGGGGTTCAAACCCTTGTACAAATTAACTGATGAGGTCTAATGAGGCTATGTATATATGTATATGAATATGTTTATGTGTGGTAATAGCCGAAACATATGTTACCAATTACTAATTGTTGTCTCTGTCATGTTTGTTAAAAACATCATTGACCGATTTGTGAAATTTCACAAGAATATCGGTTTCTGCTAATGACTGTAAAATTCGATCAAATTATGTTCAATTAAAAATAATTTATTATTAAACTAATCTTAGGCAGCGCTGCCATTATATTATAGGAAATTTGTCATTTTACCTGGTGGCTATATCATGTAAGAGATATTAAAATAATTTTATTTTAATTAATCTAAAGTTGAGTCGGAGCTGATATATCAAAGACTGATTGTTACGGTTTTCACTTGCAATTAAAAATTATTCATAAGTATTCTCTTCTTTATGTTTATATTGCTGTTTTGTGTCTATAGCAGTTTATTTATGTGTAATCAATGCAATAACTGGCCAAAAAACAATAATAACAATAATAAATTAATCTAAGTAGTGTTTAATTTTTTGCTGCTACCACTTAAGAATTTCTAAGCGGCCACTTATCAATTAACAAATAATTGTAGTTCAAATGTGTATTTACACAACCGTCTAATCAAAATGGTTCTGAGATGAATCGAGGCTCAGATGTAAGAGTTTTAGTATGTTACGTTCTAAACTCATTATTTGAATTTCATTTCACACAAGTCATACAAATATTTTTTTAGGTACAAGCTTATAGAAATAAATAACGAAACTAAAGTGATGAAAAATTTTAAGCTTTTCCTATTACTCAGAAGTCTGGCAGTCTTTTCCGGAAACAACATATTATAAAATATAACAATAAAAAATAACTAAAATTTCTTAAGCCAATGGTTTCTAAATCTCATCGGATCGGAGTTATTTTGGATTGCATTTTTTCTTGTTTTGCTAATAATTAAAAGTTACTCATACGTATGCACAAAATTAAATTAGAATTTTTAAGCCTTATTTATGGAATTTACTTCAACTCTTTTGTTAACAAACTTTAATGGTTTCTTTATCTAAAATTAGTAGTAAACCAAATCTAGTGCAGTTGCCTTAACAGTTGTATTTTTAAAACATGCAACTCCAATCAAGGTATGACAAAGTTGACACAACTAATTTAAATAAATGTCAAACAGTCAGAAACAGCAACACCAGAAGGCCTAAAGAAACAAAAATCCGTAACAGTTAACGCAGCAAACATTTACTGGAGTGCTGTTAAGAGAAACTCGGTCAACCAAAAACAAAAATTCACATAAATATAGACATTTGTTCGCATTTATTTCAAATATTCAAGACAACTGCAATTTTTCAATTTAAAAGCTACAAGTAAATAGATTTTTTTTTTAACAAATAAATTTTGGCTGGCAGCTTAGATAAATAAATTGCAGCCGATAAGTCACAATTTCCAAAACAAAATAATTTAAGTAACTAACTATTGCTTACAATGTAAAACTGTTAAGTTTGTAATGCTATCAGACATTTATTTTTTAAATAAAAAATTATGCATTGAATGAGTTCTCAAGCTATACCAAAGCCTAAGTATAGCAAACGCTTTTTTAAATTTGCTCAAACTTAAAACTTTACGTTTAAGAATACAAAAATTGGTTCATAAGACCTTCATTTAAACATAAATATTTTTCGTGTTTGTTGGATTTTTTTTTAAATTGAGCCTAAGTTCAATGCGGAATTGTAAGCTTAAAATTTTTTTATATTTTGATTTTACAAAATCTTAATATTTATTTATCTCATCAATTTATTAGTAAGCTTTAAATGAATAATCAAAAACAATTGCTGTCAACCTACAACATTGTTGTCAACAATGTCTTCATTTAAATTAACAATGCGACAACAAGTAATAATACAAAATAAAGAGAAAAATGTAATTGCTAATCACAAAATGCTAACAAAATATAAGTCAAAAAGTTTTGTTTTTATTCATTTTGGTCACCACCACGCAGCTGTGTTTTTTGTTCAAAGAAAAAAAGCCTTGAGGTCTTAGAAATAAAAAAACGAAACGCATTTGCGGCAACTGCAACTATGACGCCTACACGCGGCATGGCGACGGCTGCCACTTGGTTTTTAGCCAATTTAAACTGTTATGTATTGAGAAAAGTTTACGTCTACCGTGCTACCGCCATTGCCAACGGCAGCGTTAACTTCAATATTTAATAAGCTGACGTTGTTGTTTGCATATAAGCAGCTAATTTATTTGATTAGAAAAACTTGATGAAAAAAAAAAGTGCACAATAAAAAAAAAATTGTGTTTTTCACATTTTCCGGCCATTGCATATTTTCACTATTGCTATTGAAAATTTGTTGTTAAATTGCGCTGCAAAAAAAAAAAAAAAAAAACGTCGCACAATTGTAACATTTGTGTCTGTTGCCGGTGCGCCATCGTCCATATTGACAACAACGACAATTTATGGCCAAGTGGTGAGAAAAGTGCAATTCAAAATATAATATGAAAATTACACACCAATAACAAAAAGTTAGTTATATGTATGTGAAACTATTAAGCATAATATATTAATTTAATGTTTCAGCTCAAACATATTTGATGCCAAGTTGTTGGTTTATATAAACTTTTTTTGTTCAAGGCAACAATTCGTATGTGCAACTTTAATTCATACTATTTCATTAAGTCCAATTTTCATCTACAAACAACTACAAACTATTTGATTGAGTGTACATTTGTTTACTTGCAATGACAACAATGTGAAAAGAAACGAAAGGAGTTGCTGCTGTTGTTGCAATTGCAGCAATTTGCATGTGCCAAACAATTTTTATATGTTGTTCACACATGTAAATGTTCACTTCTTCATTTTTTTTTTTGCTCTTATCATACTCTGTTGTTGTCGCTGCTGTTATTATTGTTGTCATGTTTTTCCATATGCTTACAAAAAAAAAAAAAATCAAAATAAAAAAACTGGGCCAAATATTTGCAGTGAAATTGTAGCGAATTTTCCATAAGTGTGCATTGCGCATAATGCAAAAATGTGAAAATTTGCTTACAAAAAAAAAGGGAAATTGAAACCAGCTGTATTTGTGTGCATGTGAAAAATGAGAAAAAAAAAATAATTATTTATTGGAAAATTTCGCAAAATTGATTTAGGTTTGACACGCATAACCTTTTTTGTTCAGGAAGTTTGTTGCTTAAGTCTTTTGTTTAGTAGGAGGCTTTTTTGCTTATCGTTTGTTTTGCGTTTGTAGAAGGAGAATGAAAGCAATGAGAGAGTGTTTTGCCGCTTATTTGATATTAAACTTTAAGAAACTTTTTTCAGTAGACTATATGTTGATGAAGATTAGAAGAGCTCCTGTATCTAGAGAATGACATAATTTATCCTTTCAAAGCTTTGAGCAAAGCTCTTAGAAATGTGAAACTCTGAGGCTCGTAAGTAAATAAACTGAAAAAAGACGAGCACGTCTTAACGATTTTCTGACCATTCTTTATTGACCTTGGTGAATTACAGGTCTGAAGTCAGATTTTGCGAACATCCTTTATTGGTGTGAAGCCCTTACTTAAATGGTAATGACAATAATGGGTAGTTTATTGAATAAAATTAGCGGAGAGTGCATCTGACCGAATTGTGTTGAAGATTTTTATGATCATTTTGTACTGACACAGTTCAGTTTTATAAAAAATAAGTTTACATTATACATATCCTTAAGCTGCCACAAAATTTAGAGTCTCCCACATATGAATCAGCAAAATTACTCCAAAATATTTAAGATAGCAAATTTAAGCCGAGGCACCTGAAGGTGATTTTGTTGCACGACAAGTCTCGGCGACATATAGCGAAAAACTACTTAGAAACTCTTCGATGAAAAGTCTTACCCCACACGCCATATTCACTGGACATAATCCCATCCGACTACCATCTATCCGATAATATGAAGCTACCAAAAAAATGGATCGATTTATGGATAACCTCAAAAGACGTCTCAATTTTAAAAAAATTTGCCATTGCAAAAATGTGGTTTTATTAGACCATTTATTTTGCAACGTTTTTTTTTTAAAAAAAAAAGCACAGTGTTAATTTGCAAAAGCAGCAATAGCTGCAAACAGCAACAAAACAGCCAATCAACTCATTATAAATTGAGCAAGCAAAACCAGCAATGATTTAAGTTGGTACAATCAAATTGCAGCAATCTCTTCGCCCTGCCTAAACGATGAGAGGAGCAAAATAAATAAACAATCAACCAACATAATTTTTAATGCTGCAACTAAACCAATGTAGCTGATGTCGCTGTAGGTTGCAAAAAAAAAAATAAAAAATGTAAAAAATAGGTGAGGCTGCGGTAAGCGAAAATCAAACAGCATAAAATAAAAATAAAAACATTGCGCAAAATTTAAGAGCTGTGCAATAAACCATTAATTGAAATTAAAAAAAAAAAAAAAAAACACCGCAGCAACAACAGCAGCGACAATAGTTGGTAGCATCAGCAAAACCGCAAAATGTTACGAATGCCATATTTTATGTGCGCAAATTAAATGCACCATTTTCAATTAAGTTAAAATTAGTTTATCATAAAAATAAAAAGAGAAAAATTATTACAAAAATAAATAACAAGTTTAAAAAAAAAAATTCCAATTGAACTTTGATGAAATCAATAAAGTTGCCAGCAGGCAAAAAAAAAATGACACGACTTGCGACAAGCAACATAACAACTTAACAAATTAAAAAAAAAAAAACAAAGAGAAAAAAATGCAAACAACAAAAATGTAGTATGTGCTGTTTTATAATTTTTTTCTTAAAAAATTTCCGATAAACTATGAAAAAGTCATGTACAAAATGACAGCAGCGTTGCAAACTGTTGAAAAATAAACAAAAAAAAATGTATTGTTAACAATAAAAATTCGAACAAAAACCATTGTTATCTAGCGCTTTTTTTTCACTTTACAACATAGCGCTATTGTTGAGTATTTTGATTTTTTTTTTTTTGTTAATTAAATATTGGTTTTGCGCAAAATAATTAATTTTTCCACAGTTTTAACATAAAAGCACTAAAAATTGTGCACATTGATTTCAATTAAAATTGCAATAGTTTGCGCAAGTTGCTGCTAAAATACCAAAAAATCGTTCAACATTTTCACAAAGGTTGGTCTCGTCACGTTTTTACTTCATGGCGTTTAATTTGCTTGGTTGGTTTTACTTCAACTAAGGTATTTTTTGATGAATGATAGTTTTTAGGGTTCTAAAACGAAATTACTTTAAAGAGACTGATTTATTTGAGTGGCGTTAATGTGGACTACTACTGTAAAAGGCAGCAATTTTAAAGTTTACTCAACAAGCTAAACCAAATAATTTTATACTCTGTTGTTTTTAATTATTAAGATAAGCGCTCAATTAAATTTTGCACAAACAATTTTGCTACTATAGTAGCAGAGGAGATTGATTTAACTTGTGCTCGTCGCTAAGAAATGTAGTTTTTATAAGGAAGTACATAAGCTATATCAATATGATTGAATAAATGATTACCAAGCCAAATAAGTCAGTAAAAGACTTTCTTTCCTGTAGTCTTCTTCAAAATTAGTATCAAATTTCTCTAAAATATTTGAAAGCATATGAAAGCCGAATCTTTTTTAATGAAAAATTGAACTTGGCGGGATTTGATTTTCAGAAATAATAAGGACTGGGCGGGTTTTGATAAAAATAATTTATCAGAAACTTTTGCAATCAAAAGTTTATGAATGGAAATTTTTTTTTTTTACAATTTAGAATATGTGGGCTTGTAGACAAAAATTTTTTCCGTCCCCTCCCCTCCTACAATATCACACATTTTCATTTTTTTGGACTTGGTGGGTTTTACGTCTCAGCTCTTCATATGACAACGACATATCCAGTATTCGTGAAACGAAAGTAGGAGTACCACATAGAAGTGTCTTAGAATTAGCTTTTTATATACCATTCACTTCTGATTTGCCAGAAATCATCGGTGTACCAGGTGTATAACTAAGTAATGTCGGTTCGAACATTTAGATGTCGCACAAGCCTGAATATTTATCGAATATCATAAAACTTTGACAGTGTGAAGCGTTAACCTTAAATATCATACCACCAATTCGCGCCAGTCGAGCGTTATTATCGTGTTATCTCAGCGCAGTCAACATGTCGATTTTCGAAGGCTATTCCCAAGCGCAAAAAGAACTCGCAGAGCAGTTGAATGTGAGCCAGTCTGCCGTTTCCAAACGTTTACGAGAAATGGGAAAGATTCAAAAGGTTGGTAGATGGGTGTCACATGACTTGAACGAGAGGCAAATGGAAAGGCGTCAAAACACATGTGAAATTTCGCTCGCACGGTTCAAAAGAAAGTCGTTTTTGCATCGAATTGTCACTGGCGATGAAAATCGATGTATCTTTTTCGAGAATCCCAAGCGCAGGAGATCCTGGGTAGACCCTGGACAACCGTCAACATCGGCTGCTCGGCCAAATCGCTTCGGCAGGAAGGCGATGTTCTGTATTTGGTGGGACCAAGAGGGCATTGTATATTATGAGCTTTTAAAACCCGGTGAAACGGTTAATACGTCACGCTACTAACAACAATTGACTGATTTGAACTGCGCGCTGCAGAGAAAACGGCCGCAATATCAAAAACGGCAACACAAAGTCATTTTCCTCCATGACAACGCTCCATCACATACGGCAAGATCGGTTCGCGATGCGTTGGAAGCACTCAATTGGGAAGTGCTCGCGCATGTGGCCTACTCACCAGACCTGGCCCCGTCCGATTACCACTTGTTCGCATCGATGGGACACGCACACGCTGAGCAGCGCTTTGATTCCTACGAAAATGTGAAAATTTGGCTTGATAATTGGTTTTCTGAAAAACCCAAGGAATTCTATTGGCGCGGAAGTCACAAATTGCCTGAAAGATGGGAAAAATATGTGAAAAGCGAGGGAGCATACTTTGAATACACCTAGTAATAATAGGCACTGCACTGCCGACTTGTAATCATCAATTGAGGCTTCTTATCTTGTTCACACAGAACTCGAACAAAATTCAAACATGATTAGGTCGTTCGAAAATGAAAGTAAACATAGAAAATTCTACTCAGACAAAATACTTAACCCTCTGAGTCTTCAATAAAACAAAAATATCTAGCAAAATGTCAGAATTAAAAAATTCATGAAAGCAAATTGAATATGCAGTTTGGCAGCAGTTCGAATATTACCATAGTCCATAAGCAATTGAATTAAACATTTGTTGTTTTTAAAAGTCAGAATCGCTTATATGAATGAATTAATGAAAAATAAGCGTGAGGTGGCTCTAAGTTTCTAAGAAGCATTTTATTTTATAAATTTTTGCGCTATTTATAAAGTCGAAAATTCCAGCAAAAGTATTTAGTTGAAATAAAAAATAAATTTGAGCAGATTTTGAACAAAAACTTTTGCTACTGTCGGTAAAAAATGCTGCATCTTACGAACACCTAAAAAGAATACTTGCAGTTTGAAAGTAAAAAAAAAAACTAACTTATGTAAATTATGAAATGACATGACAGAAACACAATGCTTACATACGAAAATACTTAAAAAGCATAGCTTTTGTATAAAGTAAACAAAAGTTACTTACAACATTGAAGTAGCTAAAGACCACCCTAATGCTTGTCTTTGTTAGCATTACATCAACATTTGATTAATACAAAATCACAACAAAATGACGACTGTAGTGACTGCTAGCTACTTTGAATTAAAAGATTTATAACTAACAAATTCGTTTGCGTAGGTGAATTTAATTTTTTTTCATTTTATAAATTAAAATGCAGCAAGAGCAACACAACGACACAACAAAGGTAGCAACGAAAAAAAAATGTTGAAATTTATTGTTATATAATAAATTTCGAGTATGTCTGTCTGTCTGATGAAGCATAGATTTTGCAATGATTGTGCATTTTATGCGAATTAGTAGAGAAAAAAAAAACAATTTTTAGTCGTTTTTTTTTCTCTGTTTAAAATGCAAATTTAGTCAAAATGCAGTTGTGAATTATTCGAAAAACAGTAAAAAAAAAATACTACGTTTTTTGTGATTGATTCGACACTGGCAATTGTGTCGCAAAACGTTTGGAATGAAGTTAAAGTTGATGGAGATTGTTAGAGTTGTTGTGATTGACACATTTAGTGAAGTTCGTTTGAAAGGCTTCATTTTTATGCGAGATAAATAGTTGAAAAGCTTACGCAATATTTGTTTTTGGAGTATTTGAGATTGCAAATTTCAGATATGCAGATTTTATCATAAGTTTTGAATTGATTTATTTAACTTTTGTGCATTAAAAAATAAACACTACTTAATTTTTTTTGGAATTCTTTATAAATATTATGACGTTTTGCTATATTAGCACATAAAATTTTGAAAAAGTCACAAAATTATAATGTCAAATTTTAGTCAAATAATATTAAAAAATCGAGAATATACTGAGTAAGTTAAAAAAAAAATTGTAAAATGTAGCATAATTTTTGATTTTTAGTGTAAGTTTTCATAAACATTTAAAATTTGAAACAACAAGTTCGTTTCGTGAGTCTTTTATTTTTATGTTATCTGCTTGCGAATTGGTTTGAAATCGAACATTGATTATTTTGTGAAATTCAATGTTGTTTCTAATTCTATTTAGCGGAATACTACCGCAAAGTCATAAAAACATAGCCAATGTTCTGTTTTCTGCTATATATTACCGAAATATAAACGAAAAATCGCCATCTAAACTCTAAATCTAAGTTTGCAACGAACTGTGGTAAGAATATTTTGAAAACACCATTACGTTCAACAAATTCCTTTTTAAAAGAGTACACCAACAACTCAATTTTTTTAATGTTTTAAAACAATGCATTTTTATGACAGCCAGCGAGTTTGCAGCTTTAGTCTTTTGTTTTCATAGAGCAGCAACAAAACCTCAATTTTTTATCGTTACTTTATTTTGTGCGATTGTGTGAAAAATAAAAAACTTTTATTCTGTGAGCTTATAAATAATTGGCACCCATTAAAAATTTATTGTGCCCGCGCACAAGTCACTAGCAACAATGACTGATTTCACACGACTGATTAGGGTGCATGCACGCATCACAGCAATTGGTGACAATTTTTTTCAGTAATTATTAAGTGGCTTAGGCGCAAAAAAGTATCGTTTACGCGTATATAGTACATATAAGATATCGCTATGTGAAATCAATCAGTATTTTAATTGCTTGAAAAAAAAAATACGCATTGTATTATATCAAACATTTCAAGCGAGAACGGATGATCTAACAAAGTTGCAAATAAGTCGCTCAAAATTGTACAAAAAAAAAAAATCGCTAAAATAAAGAAAATACATTCTAAAAAAATAGAGAAAAAAACATATTGCTCAATGAAGATTATAAAACAAATAAAAATTATATTTAAAAGCCCATTAGTATAAGAGACTTCAAAGACTTTTATTCGTTGTCTTACTTCATATCCAATCTTGGCTAAAATTATGAAAAGCTTAATACAAAAATGTAAAAAAAGATGTCAAAAAATATATCATTGACAATAAACAATTCATAATTAATATCTTAAAGTTGAATTTTTTCAAACTTACAAACTGTTAATATCTCTGCCACATATAATTGCACTCTAGTGACCTTTTTGAATGATTTTTGGTGAGATATACTTTGCGTTAATGGGCAATTATAATTTTAATAAAAGTCCAATTTATTTTTAATAAATTTTTATTTCTTTTGATAACAAAAAATTAAGTGATTCGAATAAATTTCCAAACCATAATTTTTATAAATAAATAACAATCAAAGAAATTTAAGGAAATATTTTTTTTATAATAATAATAATAATTTAATTTTAATTGGAATCATTTAATTGTTATTTATTTATGAAATTCTTCATATCAGTTTTATGCATCTGCTGTATTAATTTGACATTTTTTTAAAGTTAATAGCATATTATTCCTTTAAGCACTAAGCACCATACTGTGCACACCCATAATAATCTTCATAAGTCCATTATCTAACATGCATTAATTTTTCTCGAAATCACTAATAATGTCTTCTTTTCTTCTTTTAACAAAACTTTATCAAAATAATAAATTTTCCAAAGCATTTAATTTTTATTGCTTCCTCGAGATACAAAGGTAATTTTCCCAGCATTTGCTTTGAGCAACAACTGAAACACTCCTTTTTCGTAAAAAAAAAAAAAAAAACTTTCTAGCATATGTTATTTATTATTTTCTTTTAATTCTGTATTTCTTTATTAAGAAAACAAAAAATATATCGTTATCAGAGTGGGGACTAATGCATTAAAATTTCAATGAGTTGTAGTCTTCAGTATTATGAAACATTAGTGTTTAAGTTTAATTAAAACATTACCACGCAGCGTTTATTAAGACTTAGTGCTATAAGGGTTTGACTACCACTTTAGTGGAATGGGATTTGCAATGACTTAAGAGTGGTATAGAAGTAGATCAAAAACCCAGTAATTTTTTAGTGGGCGTAACACCACCCCTAATGAAAAAAAGCGCTGCCACAGCTGAGCCGCTATATGGATTTTGATGAACTTTGGTAACGAGATAGAGAGATTTATCAGCAAGAGACTTGTATTATTGGGCGGCACTACGCTCCTAATAGAAATATATGTTTTTGTTGGTAAACTACTGGACCCTATTTTGATGTAATTTGGAACAAAAATAGATTGAACATCGAGAAAATACATTTGGTTTTTAATGGGCTGTACCACTCCCCCAACCAGAAAGTGTTTTCAGAGATGTATAAGTTAATGATTCGATCTTGATGAAATTTGAGCTGGAGACTGATTGAAACCTGAGGAAAGAAAATACGTTTCCGCGGCTAAACTTATGGATTGATTTCGATGAAATTTGGTAAAGAGGTAGATTGAACCCTAAAAAAGGGTATCCAAAATCCTGTAAACTTTTAGTGGACGTAGTACTGCCTCTAATGAGAAAAACTTTGCCATAGCTGAGCCGCTACATTGATTTTTATGAAATTTGGTATCGCGATAGATAGATTTATGAGCCAGAGACTTGTATTAGTAGGCGGTGCCATGCTCCCAACAGAAAAATCTGATATTGAGATGACTGGAATCTGAGGAAAAATATTTGTTTTGAGTAGACGGTATCACGCTACTTACCAGAAAATGTTTTCACTGATAAAATAACGTACAGATTAATATGAAATTCGATATGAAAATGGATTGAACCCTTAGAAGAAAAATTTGTTAATAAGTGGGGGACGCCACACCCCTAACAGGAATATATATTTTCTTAGCTAAGCGAATGAACTGAATCTGATGAAGTTTGGTATGTAGACAGATTGAACGCTAAGGAAGGAATAGAGCAACATGACACGGTGACCATTTGCCGAATTCTGGCACTATACTTTGTATAAAAATTAAATTTTAGAAAATTTTCAAAGGAAAAAGGACGCTCATTGCTAATGGTATTTGAAATGATCCCAAGCAAAAGCAAAGTCTTGCAAAATTTAAAGGTTTGCCTTGTAATCGCCTTATATAATACAAATAGGCCTTTTATTTTACGAGTCTTCTTAGTTGATTTTTTGGAATTTTTTATTTTTAACCAAAATTAATTTATTAAAACATATTACCAATAAACCAACAATACTTTTTTTATATATCTTATTTGACACAACTTTCGAAATAAAGCGCTCACATATGAAACAGTTCGGGTTATATCCCAGACTTATAGGTTATAGCAACAAAAAAAAAAAATAATACTTCTAATTAAATATCAACAGCAAAAGCGCGCAGCGTTTACTTCCTTTTTCCTTAACATAATATTTTCACCTTTAGTCTACTTTATTTACTCTCATAAATTTCTTTATTTTTACCTCCTGCATCGTGTGAAAATAAAATAAAATTAAATAAAATCAAAACACACACACAGTGTACACCCAATTGTGCTGTGCGGCATTTGCTGCATTCGCATGCGCATGCGCAACGCTATGCTATGCTTATGAATATCAAATATGTTGTACGTGCCATAACTGCAAATTGTTTCATTTTTGAGGTTTGTATTTAAATTAAGAGTTTGCGTGGGTCTTACGCGCTTAATGAAAGTCGTATTTCAGAGAGTTTTGTATTTGTTTTGTAAGGAGGCTTTTGACGTGATTTATGCTGTTGCCTGTCAATTAACTAAAGGTGGTGCTCGATTGCATTGTCGTGGTATTTTAACTGCACTAAATGAAGGTTGAAGTGAGTTTTATGGCTGTGTTGCACTTTAAAAGAAATGAAAAGACCTACGATAATGTTTGTGAGTAATAAATTATTGTTTTTTTTTTTTTGATAAGAAAATAGCGGCTTGGATATAAATAAAAATTAATAATTATAAATTAAGGCATTTTTTTATATATGTATGATTGTTTTTTATTTTATTTTTCTTGCAATTAGCTAAATACACAGTTTAAAAAAAAAATAATTAAAATGCGTCACGTCAAATCAACTGACTGCTAAGCTAATGGCAGCAATGTTTGTCTAACTTATTTGTTGCAGCAATCATTGGCTGTATAGCTAAATGTTGTTGCCACAACAACAACGAAAGACATTAAAACGGCTTGCAACTGTATAAATGCAACGTGCATTTTGTACGACGGTATCTAGTGTGTCTATCGTAATGTAGCAATATCTTTTAGATATATTATCATTTAAAGCATTTTATCTTGCGATTGTAACAGCTGTTATTTTTTTTTTTAACAAACCAAGCTATGCAGCATGCTGCTGTGATTTAAAATTTTTATTAAGTTATAGACTGATAACTTATTTTTATTATAAAAAGCTTTTACAAAAGACTTTAGTTCCAATAACAGCTCTTATTTTAAACATTAAGAACACAACATTACGAGCTAAACACAAACCTTCATAAACAGCATATTGAAATGACAAAACTCACCTGAAAGTAAAAGTAAATGTTTGAAATTTATTAGTTACATATTAATAATCACACTTAAATACTCTACATAAATAAGTTAATAATAAAAATATTTAAGATAAGCAAAAAACTTGCATTAAAATATACTTAATTATATTGTTTAATTAAATAACTGACGCGACGCCATAATCATGTTATATTTTATGTGATAAGATATGAATTCATATTTATTTATAAATACGAATTGACATATTATTTAATGAGTTATATTTTCTATTAAATAATTGTAATAAAAAATTTAATTAAGACTAACATTTATTTCTTCAAAATATCTCAAGAACTCAATATCTATTACATCTACTGAGTAATTGCACTCGTAGTTGTGCGCGCGCGCGCGCGCTCATGTGAATGTGTTGAAAAATTAATATTAAAATTTTATGGATGGCGTCAGACTGACTGCTATACAAAATGATGCGTGGGTTTTTTAGTGAAATAACTTAGCTTGCTTTTAAATTAACTTGACTTGACTTGGCTTGACTTAGCTTAACTTGGCTAAATCTGACTCCTGAGTTGTTAATAAAACTCGACAGTGTAAAAATCGTCAAAGCAAGCATGGCATTGCATTTGCAAATGCAATTAATTTTTACAAAAATTATGCGCATAAGAAGTTTTTTAAATCAAATGTTATAAAAAAAACAAAGCTATAAACAGCAATGGGAACAAATAATACACTTAAAATTAAATTACTGAAACTGTTCACAAATTTTCTTAAAAAAATGTTCTACAAAAAAAAAATGTATGTCAAAATAAATTGATTTGCAGAACTACAATTCATTGCTTAGCCCAAAATTTAATGATTTTTTTTTTATTAAAAAATATTTATTTAAATTTTTTCAATTAAATGCGAATTTTTTTTTTTTCTAAAAATTTTGACAATTTTAAATCTTAATATTAAAATTTTTCACAAAAAGTTAAGTTTTTTTAGTTGCTAAAAAGTATACAAAATTGTTAATGAAAACGAAAAAAAATTATTTGTTGAATAAAATGTATTTTGTCATTTTGAAAGTAGGCTCCATTGCGTGATAATTTCCATTTTATTACTTTCCAACGAGCCATAAAAAAACTTAAATGTACATAATTTAATCTTTTTTTTTTTTTATATTTTTTTTTAGAAAAAATAAACAAATAATTGAAGTCGTTACTTTTGGACGCAATTAAAATGATAAAAAAAACGCATGTTTCAAAGGTAACTTTTTTTATATGTATTATGATGCAATCCTTTACAAGAAATAACTACAGAAACTCATGCAGTATAATGTTCATTAATAGCTGCATCAATGTACATAAACTTTTTTATTAGTGTACTAATGAAAAATAAGTGTTTTTAATGTTTATTTTGTTGTTTGGGTGCAGAAAAATTAATTTGCATAACCATTTTCATTATTTGATTATATTCTGAACAAATATGACTGCACATTTAATTACAGCAGCTGTAATAATTGATGTAACATTTATGTGTAATTTGGGTTGGTTTGAGTGGGTTGCTACAAGTTTTGAAATTATTTCCACTCGAATGCAAAAATCAAGTAGTTAATTGAAATATTTTGTAGAAAAACTATTAGTTTAAGCGTTTAATTGTGTTAAATTTCAATTCCAAGCCCATTAAAAATTTAAAGAATAAACAATAGAAAAATAACAAATTAAAACCAAATTATACTGGATGCAATTGCTTATTGAGTTTAATTTATTTTTTTTAGTTTTATCTTGATCAATAAGAATGTTTTTCGGAGTATCGTCCTGGCCAATAGGGACTTATTGTCAAAAAAGTATAGCAAATCTGATAAATTTTATACTCAATAAGGCAGGACATTTTCTCATTGAGAGGTTGGCTGGGTTTCCGAAAATATCAACCTCTGTTTCATGATTTCTGGAAATTGAACTCTAAGTTCGCGTTGTGGAGGCATATATCCTTTGAAAATACTTCATATTTTTAAACTATGCTGATCTAAGATCATTTGGAAGTCAATTAATGCCGAATTATTATTAAGGTATGGCGCCCAATAATATATATGAATATGGGAATAATTAATATATGATGCTTGATAACTCTAGATAGTAATGGATATATAGGTTGAACAAGCTACGTCAATATAAAGTTCAGGCCCTTGTGTTTTATTTATATTAAATAAGGGGACGTCCATTAATTACGTGAGGTGTTTTTTTGAAAATTTGAACCCCCCCCCCCTTCCTTTGGTGAGATTTGGTGAGATCTGGCGAGGACCCCCCCTCCCTCCCGTGAGATTTAAATTATAATTTTTAATGTAAATTCTATGCATTAAAAAGTTGACGTGAGTTTTTCTTTGACCCCCAACTCCCCCTTGGAGAGATTTGGTGAGACTTTGCCGGACTCCCTCCCCCCTTTTTTTGCTCACGTAATTAATGGACGTCACCTAATAAGTAAATTGTAGCTTATGATACGAAGGAATCCATGAATAGATTTATTAAGTTTTTAGTAAGGTATTGAATAATTGCTTTAGCGATGATATCGAATAATTATGGCATTGTATGGAATCGAGTATAACAACTGGATTGAGTGACAATATATTATAGTATTGAACTTTATGAATTTGCATCATTGAATTTTTTAACTTGTTTACGAAAAATTCAACTGCCTTGAAAAAATATTCACAATAGTCGAGTGTTGTGTCTTGCTTAACGTTTGATTTTTTGTGAGTAGCGAGCCATTCACTCTTGGTATTTGTCGCAAAAACGAGATTAAAGAAAAATGGCCTGTTTTTGATGCCAGTGTGAAAGCCTAGTTACATGAAGATCATTCGTTGCTAATTGGCTGCAAATTATTTGTGATGACTTAATTAAGTTGAGACGAGATATGTTGAAGAATATCGATTATATTCAATATTTCGAATATCGTTAAAAAAAGAAAATTTTTGGGCAATTTAAAAACGTTTAAAAATTCGAAAAATATGGAAAACGTCAAAACTTTGAAAAAGTTTGAAAAGTTGAAAAATTGAAAAATTAAAAAATGATACATTATCCGTACTTCGAAAAATAATAAAGATATTGAAAAAGTCAAAATAATGTTGAAAAAATCGACAAAAGTCTAATAATCAGCGAGCGTTACTTTTCGGCTTATTCATTGATAGTACCTATAAACAAGATTTGATCAATTTCTTATTCATAAAATTACGCCATTATTTATTGTACGCTATTAAACACTCACTTAAGTATTCAATTTCAATTGCTTAAATTAAACAAATATTTATAATTTGTTTTCAAAACAACAATTTGTTTGCAAATAAACAGCATTTAAAGTCAACAAAGTCACAACGTGCTGATGTTGCTGCTGCCGCAACAACATTTGTCAAAATATTAATCAAAAACTTTAATTGAGAGTCGTCGACAAAATTGTTGGCAATTTTGGCGCGCTTTTAACAAAAACAAAGACATATGAACAAAATGCTTACACACAAACTTCTTTAAAAACACATATGTACGTACAGAGCACATATTATAAATTCAAAAGACAGACAGACATATCGTCTCAAATTCAGACATATGTTGAAAATGTCTACATGCAATTGGTAAACACTACATACTTCCTCTTTTTGCATTTAACATTTTCTTCATTTATATTAATTCATAAATGCAAAAATGATTAAATTAAATATTTATCATTTAAAATTGTTTTTTACTACACAACCAGTCCTGGCCTGTCAACGATATTTCAAACTGAAATTGTTACTGTTTGTTGTCGATGTTGTTATTGCAATTATCTGCATAGATGGCGTCTATGCAAGATAAGCGAAGCATAAAAATAACAGAGACTGTGAAAAACAAAATATAAAATGAAAAATATTAAACTATTAATATGATATAAAGAAAAAAATACATATTATGGCGTATGAGCAACATTTAATTGCCATTTAATTTTATGCTTTATAACTTCATTATCTACTACTTCCGATGTAACTTAGGGAACGAATACTTTAGCACATTTCTTAAATTATATTTTTTTAATATAAATTTTAAATTTGGTTGCTGGCTGCTTAGAAAATGGCCAACTGTTGTACAAAATTTGTTGTAACTTTATCAAATGCACTGCTTTTATGCTGAAATTTTTCAAAGTGTAAACATTAGACACACAAACAACAAACTGCAACTGGTTTTTGTTGTTGTTAATGTGATTTTGACCGCCCAGTTTTTGATTTTTGCATTGAAAATTGTTGTTGCTGTGTATATTTCATTACATCATGAATCACCATAAATTGAGTTTGGTATTTTTTCTTATTTTTTTTTTTAAGGAAAACCTAACGTATAGGTACTGCTTGAGGCAATTTATTGCTATATCATAATTGGTCTCGGCATGCCTTCGAAAATTTTAGTGCTTTTTTATACTTTCTAGCTATGCTTTTATGCGGCTGCTTGTGTGTTTCGACAATTTGCGATTTGAGTTAAAATGTCAATTTCATAATCTTTATTAAATTTATGATCATGCCAAGGATTTGAAAATAATCTAAATTATGTTTACTGATACTTGCATTTTTGCTGATTTTTTCTTTAGCTTAATTTTAGCTCATGAAATGTAAAAGTGATAGTTGGAATTATTTTTATTGACTTGACTTAATCGCAACATATATCACATGTTTACGGCTATGTGTGATAAAAACTAGTGATAATTTTATAAGGTGTGAAATGAATATCAAATTAAGAGAAAAAAAAATTAAATTATTTTTTTCGTAAAGTTTCCTCAACTACTATAAATTTTTTCGTAATATTTTTGCAAATTGCAATTTATGCCAAATGTAACCCCATTTCATTTAATTGCAAAATATGTCAAAATATTTGCGCATTTTTACATAATTTAATAACAGCTACGACAGTTTTGACATCAAGGCATAAAATCAGCTGAACAAAATCAATATTACACTCTAAAAAAAGTTCGCAAAATAAAAATTTTATTGCAAAAACTTTTTCATAACAAATACAGGCTTTGATTCAACAACAATTTTTGGAAAACACTTCTTGAAAATTTCAAGTTTTTTAAAAACTTTACGATCTCATAGACTTAACGTTCAGAAAGCTACTAAGCATTTCATATTTTTTTCAAAATACTTCTATACTTTGAGGTTTACAAAGAACTCAAAGTTTTTAAATAATTTAAGGTTTCCAAAGGTTTCTCAAAAAAAAGTTTTAAAAACTTTACTGTCTTAAATATTTGAAACGACCTTAGCTTTTGTTAAATTATTTTCGCACAGTGTATGTTTCAATTTAATACGCTTAGCATTCATTAATTTTTACGCAGCTCATTGCTAACGATAGTGTTCTCAAAATACCACTTCATACTGTATGCCTCGAAAAAAAAATAAAAATTGAGCCGCTGCGTATCCTTAAAAATTCGACAATTCGTTCCGATATGCTTGAGAAAAAAAAAATCGAATCGAATCGAAGCAGAACTGAATGCTTAGTGACGCCCTTGAAGAATAACAGCCGACAGAATGATTACGAAAAAAACAAGCAACAAAATTCAAAGGAATTCAATAGCATAATCCTTGGCAACACAAATACGTCGGTTTTGCTGTAACGCTGCTGTCCACCACAATGACAAGCGCAGCATATTAAGCTACAGCGCATGCGCAACTGATTGCATTCACATTCTTTTTATTTTTTATAATTTTTATTATTTTTGAGATCCCTGTTTTTTTCCTCCACTTTTGTACTTTTGCTGCCGTTTTCTTATGTGGAGCAACCAAAATAATTTATTACATCTCAAAAGGATGCGTCGGTCGTCGGTCGTTGTTGTCGTTGCATTGCGGTACTTTGTGTAAATGTTACCTGTTTGTTGTTGCCAATATTTTGATACTCCTACCAATCAACTGCTGTGGTTTTCTGTGGTTTTCGCATTTTTTGGGGAAAACTGATTTTGATGTTGTGTTTATTTTCATGCTCAGCGCTTAAAGCGATTAACTGATGGAGGTCTAAAGTTTCATTATTTGCTTAATACCACATATTTCAGCTGCAGCAACGGCACTAAGCTACCTTGCTGCCGCTGTTGTCTACTGTTTTGTGTTTTGAGTAATCAAGAAAAAAGTTCACGCATTAATTTCGGAAATGAAAAATTATGAGTTGAATTTTAATTGAATATTGGGGCTATAAGTAATTTTTTTTTTCTCTCTCTTTGCTACTCATTCACTCGACGGGTTCACATGGCCGATGAGGAAATTTTTTATAAATGCTCATATACGCTCAAGTATTGGTGTTCTTTTGTTTAAAAAAAATTAGATATTCACAATGCAACCATAATTAAATTTTAGTTTTTTGAACATTTTAAAAAAAAACAAAAGACTTGTACTTTTTCATCTATAGAGCCTCATCTGTAGAGTTAAAAATTTTGTAAACTGATTCTATAGAACAGTTGAGATTTTTGGCTTAACCGAATTATTGGATATGTAAGAACTACAAGAATTTACAAATTTTTTCAATATCATAAAAAAAATTCTGCTCAGCTTTTATCTTATTTCGAAATTGAAGTACTGTCCTTCTTTCACTTCTGTCCACCTCAGTATTTGCAGTTTTTTCTCCCTAAACAAATTTCATGCCATCAAAATATCGTGCTAGAAAAAACCCGCATTAATTTTTGAATTTCTACCCTATTCAGTGCACTGAGGAAACGATTCTTTTAATTATATAATCCAATTAAATATTTATTTGAGTCATAATGTTTCAAAACAAGAAGCCAAATAAATAAATAAGAAATCAAATCTTTTTTTTTTTAAAAAAACTCATCAACAAAATCAACAGCATATCAAAAAACTGCAAACAAATCAGACTTTAATTAAAATGAATGCAACTTCTTGTTAATAAGCAATAAATAGCATTAAAAAAATTAACATAATCAGCATTATTTAACCGACATTAGATATATTCTCCAAAACCCACTTCAACAACAAAGACACATTGCAGCTGCTACACTAAAACCTAAATGAATGTCATAACACAAACACAAGCACACAATGAGTGAGTGAATGAATCGAGTCGTCAAACGCATTTTGTCAAGCATTTTTATGTGAAGCAATCAGAAAGTTGACAACACAAGAGCTCATACAAACTCATACGCTTGATTTTTATAAGCCAAATGTAATCCAATTAGGCTGCGAGCGGTCATTAGAGCCAATTTGCATAAAAAGTTGAACAGCAGTGTGTTTTGCCTTTTTGTAAAAAAAAAAAAAAAATTTTATAGCAATTTTAATAATAATAATTTCTTTTTTGTTATGTACGATGTTTATCGTTGCTTGTGCTGCTGTAGTTTTCAGAAGAAGAAAATATATATATATATATTATAATTTATAACTTTTGCCACTCCTACTGATTGGTTATAATGAAACGATAGAGCAGCTCATGGAAGTTGGGCGCGCAAAATTCACAAAATCGCTACAGTTTTCAGCTGCATTTTGCATAATTTTTCGCTTAAGGGTGCTAAGAAAAATATGCAAAGATCATGACGTTGATCGAGATGATGATGATGATGAAGCAACCAAAAGTAGCAACAGAGTTTAAAAAGGGATATTTTATTCATATGTTTATATGTATGCTTGTTGTTATTGTTTAAGCAGTTGCTGTTGCTGTTGCTGTTGCATTATGTAGATCAATTCTTATTGATATGAAAAACTTAAGCGCATTTTTCCGTGGGCTGCTCTTGCTGCCATTTAAAGCGGCTTTCTGCTACATTGTAATTAGGAGCATATATAAAGCATATCTTTTATGAACATTTTTATACCTAATAATGGAAGTGCAAAGGTATGAGCATAAATAATTTTGTCAAAAAGATATATATTTTTAAATTTTTTGATTTATTATGCGAGCCTTTTAGAGACGGAATTCTAAGGATTGAAAACAAATCATGGGAGCTTAAGTCTTTTGATATGCACTATACTGTACACAGCTTTAAAATAGTTAAAGATTTTTCAGCTCTAAATTTTATGTTTTCTAGCAAGTAAATTAAAATAATTAAAAAAAAAAATTTCAAAAGTTTGCTGCTCAAGTCAAAAAATTTTTCCGATTTTTTTTTTTAATTTCTTTCATAAGAATTTTTCCATAAGTAAAAAAAGTATGCGATAATTTTAAATTCACAAAATTAAGCACTAAAAGTTCGCTGCTCAAGTGTTTTGTTTTGTTACTCTCTAGATAAAGCAATACATTTTCAAGACCATACTTATTGAAGTGTAGTTTTATGCAAAATGACTGCTGTTTAACATTTTTATGTACAAGTTTTCAAGAAAAAAGTGCAACAAAATTTCACAAATTTCATAATAAAAAAAAAATTGACCTGCTACGTACGTTCAAAGGCACCGCGCATTTACCACATGTTCTTTTTTTCCAATTTTTTTTTTTTGGTTCAAATTCAAACATGCATTGAATTGAACGTTGTCGTTTTGTATTATATAGTTGAGCAGTAATGCTAAATGGCAACACTGTTGTAAACACGTTCATTTTTATGATTTTGTATATCAAATCAAACAGTAGACATTTTGGTAATTTAAAGGCCTTCTTAACAACATAACTGCTTACGATAAACGCGCATGCGTGCAAAGTGCCAATGTGATAAATATTATAAAATGCTGCTACATTAAGGAAATTAGTTTACTGTTACGTCGTTTGTATAATGTTTTGTGATTCTTGCGAATTGGGGCCACAGAAAATATTATAAAATTATTGCGTTGAAAAAAAAAATATTCATTAAAATTAAATTTAAAAATTAAAATTAATCTAAATCTTCAGAAAATTCCTTACAGCTTTCGCAAATATTGAATTAAGATTCACATAATAATCCAAATAAATCAATAAATCCTCAGAAAATAGTCAAAAATAATTGAAGCAAAACTCGAGCATTTCTTAACAGTAGTGGCTAACGTTCGTTTCACTTCAAAAAACAACTGTCAGAGCGTAATACCGCCAACACGGGTGAGCCACGACACCAATTTTGATAAAATTTGGTATGAAAATAGATTGATTTTTGGGTAACGATTTTGTTATTAGTAGGCTGTACCACGCCCCTAGCAGATAAAATTTGGTACATAGATAGATTGTACCCTGAAGAGAAATATATATTTTATGGGTGGTTAGGTTAGGTTAGAGTGGCGGCTTAGCAGCCAAGCTAGAAGCCATTAAGTAAAACTATTGTGCCGTTTTAAAACCACATAAGTGACCCTACAAAACTGTTAAGAAGATTGTCAAGAAATTTTAATTAGGGCCCTGGGAACGATAAACGTTATATCCAGTTAGTCCTGTTGAGATAGTTAAGCAGCGATCTGATTTCAGTTTCGACCAATTCGCTGAGGCTGTTAAAGAAAGCTTGTCCTAGACATCCGAGTCTAATTCTGGCAAGGGCCGGACAGATGCAGAGAAAGTGCTCAACAGATTCTTTCTCATTTACATTCAGACAACTGCGGCAATAAGGTTTGAATGGGATGCCCAGTTTTTCAGCATGCTTGCCGATAGTCCAGAGTCCAATGCAAGTCGCGGTGATTCTCGCGATGTCTTTGCGACTCTTGGACAATAGGTTAGTGATTGTTGAAATATTATATGACGGCCATATTGCTCTGGATGTTCGGCAGGTTTGCAGGGATTTCCAGTTCTTTGCTGCCTCGGAAAGAAAATGAGAGAAGATTTTTTTTTAACTATATAAATTGGAATATGCACGAAATCTGAGGCTCCGGTTTCATCAAGGAAGGAACCGTGCCTTGCTAACTCGTCAGCCCTTTCTATACTTTCAATGTTCCTGTGGCCTGGAACCCATATGAGGGTTATGTCGAGCTGACGTCCTAGCCTAGCTAATTCCTTCCTGCATAGTACTACTAATTTATTTATTTTAAAAAACTGCCATTTAGAGTATGACAACAAGACTAGAACAGTGTTGAGAAAATTTTTAAATATTAACGAAAACCCAGAAACATATCAAACAAAGTATCAATCTAAATCTACGACTTTCCGCTCAGGTTTAGTAGAGATTGCGTTTTTTTTTTTGTCTAAAAATTTTTTTCTTTTTTATCGTCATAAAATTCTTTTCTACGCCTCTACAACATTTTGGTTGTGTATTATTGCCCTTATTTTACTGCTGTATTTTTGTAAACATTTTTTTTAATTTTTTTATTTTTAAAACTTCAAGTTTCACCACAATTAAAAAAATACCTACCTGTCTGTATCTATCTATAACTTTATTTGTGTACAAGTATGCATACATTTTGGGCGTGCATGTGTGCGTAGATATTAACTATGTATGCATGTTTGGCTGGCTTTTGTAAGAAGTAACTAATAATGCGATCATTGACTTTTCTGACACCTTTTTTGTTATTGCTTTTGTTGTTGTTGTTGTCGTTGTTGTTGTTGTTGCTGTTGATGTTACCGATGCCATTGAATAATGTTACCATTTTTCTTAATGTTTTTTTGGTTTTTTTTTTATTTTATTTTTTTTCTCTTATTTGCCTTGCTTTATTCTTTACAACCACGTTCACTGAATGACTGAACTGCGGCTTTAATCTTTATCTTAAGGGCTAACGCTGCGTGCCGCAACTATATATCTCCCCACAAAATCTATTTATCTATAGACATTAGTTGAAATTCCTATGCTTATGTCGGTGACTGCGTCACATTTTTCACTCACTCATAAGACAGAGCGTGGTGTTTTTTTTTTCTGTTTTGTTCATTTGTTACTTTTTTTTTAAATGATTTTTTTTTTTTTTTAATTTATTTATTTTTCAATAAAGTGTCTCATTGAGATTTCTAGTGATTTAAAATTTTTTTTCCTGTTTTTTAAGGCTTTTGTTTACTTTTTCAGAGAAAAAATATTGTAACCACTTGCATAGATTTCATTTAGCCTGGGAGTGGCAGCTTTGCCCATATATACAATATAAATCTATATTTTTTTTATGGATTTATGAAACTTGAGAAAACAACGACAGCAACAGCAAAAATGACAACAATAACCACATATGTGCGGCGCGCGATATGCCTTAAAAACTTAAAATAATTAATGCTAAGTTATTGGAACTGGTTAAATTGAACAGCGTTAAAATAAAGTCATTTTTATAATAAAAAACTGCCGTATGTAGATTTTTATGGTTTTGCATTTAAAATGGAAATACTCTGCCACAAAAGTGTATAATATATTATAAATATATTTAAATTATACATAATGTTTAGTGTAATAACTAAAAATATAATGTGACGAAAGGCTTAAGAGACAAATTTGCGTAAAAGAAAGTCGTTCATTAAGCTTAAGCTTTTGGTCATTATATTATAAGCATAAGCATAATAAGCATATTTGATAATTTCTCAATTGCTATTATTTAAGCTCAGGAAATTATCATTTTGAATCAAATTTTATTGAGAAATTACTTTGCTAATGAAATAGTTAAAATTGTTACGTTTCTTTTTTGATCCTACAAACGACATTTCCTATAAAATTAAACTAATCAAAAATAGAAAAAAAAAATACTCTGTGTTATTTACAATAATTTAATTTTTTCTTTTATTTCTCTCGTCACGAAATTGACATTTTGCAGTTGCATTAAAATGACAGCAACAATAGCAAAACAACAATGGCAATAGAAATTATGGAAAATTGATTTTACGCTCAACACATGCCAGGCAATTACAAGGAGAAAAAAAAACAAAACCAAAAACAAAAACAAAATAAAAACGAAAATAACAACTTCAGCCCTTTACCGCTGTCATATAAAACAAAACATATCGACATGTCCAAAAATTGCTGCTCCTGCTGCATTTCTTGTGTTTTTTTTTTTATTTTTTGTTGAGTTGAGTGGGCGGCTGTGCTGTCTGCCACATTGAACCCAATTAAATTGAATTTTCAAATTTTTAAATTTCATGTACTGAGCATCAGCAGGCTGTCACATAAAACACAACATTCGTTTAGGTATACCTACAAGAAAGGCACTACAGCGTGCACCACAGGAAAGTCATAAAATTTTTCATATTTTAATAAAATTTTTATTTTTCAATAGAAGACTTTCCATTGCATCTTACCATAGCAGCTAGATTTTTTTGCAGCCAACATACAAAATTAACATTTTTAAATATTATTTCCTATGCATCAAAACAAGTGCATGAGAATGGTCTTTAACTGCATCAGGAAAAAATGATAGACTCTTGAAAATTTATGTTTAAGTCACATTTTTATTGAACTATTCGAATAATGAAAAGTCGTTAACGAACACGAAAAAATCTTATGGGGAAATTTATTTCGAACAAATTTCGTGAACGGTTCTTTTTGGTTATAAAATAGCCATTTTGCTAATAAAGCACTATTTTTAATTTCGTAGATCCACCTTTATATATCATACTTTCAAGCATTATCACTGTGTAATATTGTGACAGCGAATTTTTTTCTAAAATGTTTTTTCAGGCTTTAACCACAACGTGAAAGCTTAATTGTTGCTGCCACAAATATGCAACTCTTAAGCAAAATTGCCATTTGCAATGCTTTAACTATTAACTGCTGCTGTTGCTGCAACTTTCCATTTTACTTGGCTGCTGCCAGGAGAGAGGCAGTGCAGGCATTTATTTTTATTAATTTGAATTTTCGCAATCGCAATTTTTTATCGCTTATAATAAAGATTTCGATAAGTTTTTTTTTTTTTTTTCATCACCAAAATATTAAGTTACTTGCAAACAAAATAGCTATCGGTTCAAGTTTGGCTGGAGAAATTTTTTAGAGTTTTATAACTGAATTTATGTGGGCAGTTTGTCTGAAGTTTTAATTTTTTTTTTTTGCCTACAGCATTATTATTGTCGTGACAGTTAGTTAGTGTGATGAAATTAATAAATCAAACATGCAGCAATCTTTAATTAAGTTGAAGATTGAAATTTACAGATAGGCTTGATTAGTGCTGAGGAATTTTAATTGCATTTCTATGATTGTTGAGGATTGTTGTTAATAGTTTTTTTATAAATATCAAGTATTTGATACGTTATGTGCAGAGTTTATTGATTTGAAAAAAATTGAATTTAACATAGTAAAAGCACGCCCAATAAATGTAATACTTGAGCAATAAACTTAAGCATGAAAACCTATATTTTAATTAGTTTGCAGTAAGGTTTAATAGTTTTTCATATATGCATTTGAAAGATTTGAATATTGATTTAAGTTTTTTAAAACTGCAGAACTTCAAAAATGATAAAAATAATTTTTGAACTGATAATATTCATTTCAAAGCATGTAAATTTTGAAAATTTTTGCCAAAAGAGTTACAACAAAACTAAAATGCACAAAATGCAATAACAATATTTTTTAGCACAAAATTGACTTTTACTTTCATTGTATAGTAATTATTTAAAAGTTAAACACAAAATAATTTGCATAATAGTTGGCGGCAACAAAAGTAATAATAAAAATTTACCATAAAAAAAGTATGGCACCCACGTGTCTACAAAAGGTAGGTACCTTATTATGATTGCATAATAAAATGCCACGCAAACGCAGCTAACATCTCTATTAAATGCAATGTGAGCAATAAAATGAGGAAGAACACTCCTTTGACTATTAAAGCAAAAAAAAAAAACCAAAGACAATGAATATCATCTGAAGTAATGTTTATAACTTTACAACCAAGGATTATTATACAAGCAGTTTTTTGAAAAAACTATTACACTTCAAAAACAAAAACAAAAATAAATAAATTTTATGAAAAAAGTTATAAGAAACAAAAAGCTTCAACTTGCATTTAAGTATCAGCAAAAATTAAGGCATTAACAGCAATAGATTTATATTTAGTTGACTGTGCAAGATCAATTTTTAACAAATTATGCGTTACTTATGGCAAAAAAAAACAAGTTTTTCTGATAGTTTTACATAGATTATCAAAAGAAAACAACAAAAATTTTAAAAACAATAAAATAAATCGTCATCATTTCATAAATCGATCATTTTTGTGACGAACGCTTTCACTGGATCGATGATAAGTTAGGGACAAAATGAAACTGATTTTTTGTATTTTATTCATTTATGATATTAAAAAATCTACATTAGCTTAGCTGATACGAAACAATGATATATGTACCTAAATTAAAAACGTATCAAAAATTTTGCAAGTCGTTTAATATCGAAAAGTATAAAAAAAAAATTTCGCAGCTTCAAAGAAGTCGAAAAATGTCCTTAATTATTGAATAATATTGACCAAGTTTGAACAAATTTTTTCAAAAAAGGTCAATTACTAAGCCAAGAAATGATTATCGATAAGTATCGAAAAAGTTATATTAGAGAATTAAACTATTAAAAGTATCATAAAATTTGATACGAGTTACAAAAAGTAATGAAAAATATTGAAAAATCAACAATGGCGTATTAGTAAAAAACCTCGAATATTAAAAAAATAACTCAAAGTATTGAAAAAGCCTATACATGTATCGAAAAATCTAGTAAAAGTCCATTAATATCGAATTAAATAAGAAAATCGATAGTAATCAGGAAATGTTAACTAATGCATTTTAAGAAGTCGATATTCATAAGTTCAATTGTATCAAAAAACGTCGATTACAGTAAAAAATATCGAAATGTAATGAAAAGTCAATAAAAGTATGGGTGTAGCAAATATGAAATTTATTAATGGTTTTCCATACACTTCTATTGGCTTTTTTCGATACTATTCAGCACTTATATCATAGATTTTTTCAATTTTACAATATTTTGATCGACTTTTTGATAATTTGCGACCAATTTCAGCTTTCGTAAATATCTGATTCTCATCACAGTTTGAACGCTTAGCGCATATTGATACTTTTCGATGTTCTTAATCGAATTTTTCGTTACTTTTTGCCTTTTCTAAATTAAATGAATTTTTTCGATAGTGTTCAATACCTTCTTTTTTTGACAAAATCTATCGATAAATTCGATAAAAAAAATCTATAAACATAGAATAATATCGGAGAGTATAAAAAATCCAAAAATTTATGAAAAACTTAAATATTTCGCAAAACATCGAAAAAATTGGTACTAATAGTAGGGTCAAAAATAAAGTTCACTATACTACAGAATAGTACGTCAGAAATGGTACATTCATAAAACTCCAAAAGTATCAAATAGTACTTTCGAAATTTGAAATGTTTTGCAAAGTATCGAAAAAGTTGTTGAAAGTATCATATAAACGGGCAAAAGTATTGATTCAAATCAGATTATTATGAATATTATGATTAATTAAACAAAAAAATTGTATGAAATTTGGAAAAATCCAAAAAATTCTATATTGAAGAATCGGTTAAAGTCTGATATCAGAATAGCCTCAATAATCAAAAATTATTAATGAATTAATTTTAAACGCCGATTTTCTGCAATGGAGACAGAGCAAATGTAGGTTAAATTTTAAACTTTTCTAAATTCAGTGTTTGCAAATAATCAAAACTTTTATATTCTTCGAATAAATTCACTAAATCAAACTGAAAAAAAAGTACTCTGACAATAATTTCTAAATAATCTAAGAACAATTGCAAGCAAAATTTTTTTCTCTAATGCAAAATAGCACAACCTAAAGCTATAATTCAAACAACGTCAATATATCCTCCAATTTCTTGTGGGAAGCAACATCGAAACTACACAAAATTGTTCAGTAAAAATATACAAAAAAAAAAAAATTAAAAAATAAATTCACAAACATGCGAAAAACAAACAAATGTTGTCCCAGAAAAAGAAAATTCTCCAAATTACAGTCAACATTCTTCATCATCTTTGACTGCTGGTTCGCTTCTATTGCTTTGCCTAAGGCAAGGTGTGGAAATGGCAGAGGAGGATGCACCCAACCTTTTTTTTTCATTCTTTCTTTATTTCGTTACCTTCTTGCAGCAAAGGTAATGCATTTTATTGTGTTATTGTTGTTGTTGTTGTTGTTGTTGTTGTTTCGAAAACAGTTGTCATTAGGTTATGGATGTTACTTGAGTTGCTGCTGCTGCTGCAACTCTTAAAACATCGACATCGGCACCAATACAAACACCATCTTCATTCTCTCTCTACACAGTGCAAGCAGCGACTGTTAATCATTCGCACAAAGCTATAAAGGCAGTAAAACAAAGCTGCACTTAAGCTTAAGTTAGAAAAATTGCCGTTACTTTTTCATGCTTATTTTGGGAAAGAGGCTATAAATGAAAAAAAAAAATAAAAAAATATTCAAAATATAAAAAAAAAAGAAATCAAAGTTTCATACTTGTGGCTAAAGTGTGTGCAGAAAAATTGCTTTGAAATGCAATTCAGGAAAATTTTATGAAGAGTTGAGAGATGAAGAGTTTTTTACCCAATAAAATTGAAAAAAAAAAAAAATTTTTTCCCAAATAGAAATTATAAAAACTTGTCAGAATATATTAGGCCTAGAGACCAAAGTGCCAACAACAGAATATACATTTTGCCAAAAATTAATGTGAAATTCTCTTTTAAAAACCAAACCTTGAAAGGCGATATTGAATATTATTTGCATAGAAAAACAATCAATAATTTTTAAAAATAAAACCTAAACACCTTTTCCTACCAAGCTTTCAATTGCACTGTTCAACAGAAAAGACTTTGCATGTTTGCAAAAAGATAATTTTTTTTTTATTTTTTTTTTTTTTGGAAGGTGGAGTTTACCTACCAAGCAATAGTTTTTATTGAAGTTTTTTTTTTGTTTTTATTTTTTGTTGTTGTTTACTATTTGTATTTTAGCTTTAAAGATAAATGCATATTTTTATTATTATTACCGTTATTATAGCAAGAAATCGCTGTTGTTTTATAGTTTTTTTGTTTTTATGTTGTTGTCGTTAACTCTCCTCCGCTGCAGCATTTGTCAAGCCCATTTTTGTCTCTATCAGCTTTGTGCTATAAAAACCTTTTATCATGCTTTCAATTTGACATAAATTTGTTAAAATTTTTTTTTAAATTTCCAATCTTTACTTGAAAACACGTTTTAAGTGTTAAACTTAAAAAGAGAAATGTTTTTTAATGTCTTTTCATTCATGCACTGAGGCGCATCAGTGACCTGGACATTTTGCATATCAAAAGATAACTTTTTAGTACCCCACACACACAGGGTGTTTTTATTTTTTAATTTCTTTTACAAAAGCATAGAATGGACCCTGATAGCTATAGAAAAGTATATATGAGATATATGAAAAGGAAAATTACTCAGCCATAGCTTGACCAATGATTATATTTTTAGTTGCTATAGAGTTAAAGGACTATCTGTTTGGACACGCACTCTGACATAGTCCTACAATCCCTCGTTGTATCTAAAATTAGTGCTGTTGTATGGCTGGGCATTGATAGTAATGGTCACTCCTTCGTCTTTCTTAGCGAAATTCGGGCAGACCACATCAAGCAGTTATGTACTTCTTACACTTATGGATAGTGATGGCCTCACAAATTCCGTTGCTGCTGAATACGAATACGAGAAATGCAGCTTTATTGCTAAGGAAAATTTTGATCGAAAAAATTACACTTTGGGGAGTAAAATGGACTGTTGTCAACGCTTAGTAATTTAGGGTTACTAAGTTCGAATCTGCTGTCAGATTTTGACTTAAACGTTAGCGTAAAAATACATTTAAAATAACCCTCCACTCTTTATCTCCTCTATAGAGCATTTTCAGAATTGCAAAGTGACCGGTGGCCTGGTGGAACAAGAAAAATTTTTTTCAAGTTTTTTACAAATTTTGTGTGCCTATCTTAATATCAATTATTTCTTCGTTTTTATTAAGACTCTAGCAGTAAATTTTACTATATTTTTTTAATCACACTGCTGCCACAAATCCAGAAGGAATGGGAGATTTATGGTGTGTAAAAATGTACTATGCGTGTGTGGCTACTGCAAAATGCAACTATGGGCGCTCATAACCAACGCCAATGTTATATGGGTCTTATTACACAGAGCACCTTGCTATTTTTATTTAATGCATTTCATGTTTTTTTTTTATTCTTGGTTCCTTGAAGTGTAGTGAAAAGCGGCAGCAATTGTTGTTATTTACATTTCTTTCACAAAAAAAAATGTATTTTTTTTTTCAACTTTATGCCAAATTTATAACACAGTAATTTGATGAAGAAGAAAAAAACCGCATGAGCATAAATCTTGCGCTAAGTCAATAATGCGTGGTAACCCAAAATAGAAAGAAATTTTGTTACTCAAATTAAAAAGAAAAGTCATATAATATTTGCAGCGAAACGTTTTATAAGAAATTTCAACTTAAAATATTTTAACCGGAAGTTACATTTTTTGCGTGAAATAATCAAAAGGCATGATAAAAATTTCATTTAAAAAAATCAAAAAAGTGAAAAAAAAACACAGAAGCGCAACAAGTTCGTGTCTTAAGTCTTTTGTTTTTGAGCAGCTTTTGCATCAATCGCTCTTTTCATCGGCATTTTTAACAGCAACAAAAGCAGCCAATAAACACAATATCAGTGCATAATAAGCTTAACAGCAACAACAACAACAACAACAACAACAAGAGCACCATTATGCCGTACCATAACCAAAACTCATTCATTAGCATCCCCTGCAGCAACTAGCAAGAAAATCCACCCCATTTCAAAAAAGACCATTGAAATTCTTTAACTTTGCTTAAACCTGAAAATTGAAAACATTTTTTTTTTTTTTATGTGAATTTTTCTATTTCTTTTTTTTTCTCTAAAGATTTTCTATATTAATGCTCAGCTGCTGCTGTACACGATAAAGTTGCTTTAGCTTAAGCAAAATTATGAGCTAAAGCATAACGTACAGAGATATGCATCTTTTTTTGAAGAACACCATATTGTGTTGTTATTGTAACAAAATAAATTATAGAGAATGCACTTGCGCCAAAAGCTAAAAAAAAAAGAAACAAAAACAAAAGTAACAGCAATAGTTTCACAGAAAAAAAAAAAGAAAAAATGATCTTAAAGAAATTTAACGCCTTTGCCTGCAAGTGTTAAATAGAGAAAAATGTGGAGTTTAAGAGGAGAAGACAATAACCCAAAAAAATAAAAGAAAATTTTACTGCTGTAGGAAAATGTGGCTTAAGCTAATTTTTACCCAAAAAAAATTAATTGTTTTTTATGGTGGCTAAGAAACATACAACATAAAACTCATTCATTCACAAAAGATTTTATTGGCCTTAAAGATAGATGCCAAAAACTAACAACTTTTCAAAAATTTTAGAAATTTCGGGAAGTTTTAGGATTTAAAGAATTTCAAAAGATTTGCAAGCCTTTAAAAATATATATAGAATATATTAAAATTCCAACACTTAAATTTTCAAAAATCACTTTTGTCAACAAATCATTAAAATAAAAATGCAGTGAAAACTTAGGCCGTTTTCTAAATATTTTAAATTTATTTTTGTTTCAAACTTTAACTCCCACTTTTCTTTAGTTTTTTTTTTTCACAGCAATAGCATATCATATAACAGCATTGTAATTTATCGCTAGAGGGTGTTAAATGCTGCTGTTAAGCTGTTGCTTCCTTCTTATTCACTGTGCATGACTGCACTTTTAAGCGATTAGAAAAGAAAATTTTTTTTGCTCCTTTTTTTTGCATTTCTACTACTATTTTGCATAAACGTGATTATTGCTGTTTTTATATTGAATTAAAAATTGCCAGAGTTTTCTTTTTTTATATAGTAGACCGTGTTGTAGATAACGCGCGCTAGCGTACTTTTATTATTGCAGCAGCAACAGCAAGTGAATGGCGGAAAATATTCTGCTGTTGCTACAAAAAAGAAAAAAAAAACACATGAGAAAGGATTTGAGCTGTTTGCCTGTATTTACTACAATATTTTATTTGCTTTCAATATGAAATTCAAATTTTATCGTTGCCGTTAGTCATGGTAACAATGAAAATGTTTAATATGCACATAGCTGGCAGCAATGAAGGGGTTTTATTTTCTTGTTAGGTCAACACATAAATTTGAAAATTTTGTGAAAAAAAAATACTACCAATGCAGGATATTTTATTTAGATGTTGCATAGAATATAGTAACAAGACTTTTTCAAATATTACAAATTCTAAGAAAAATTAGAACGTTTAAATAGTAATATGACCAATTAGACAGATAAGAATTGCTGCGAGGTTAGCAGACTATTGTAGCGTTTTTCAAGCAGAGCTTATAGCAATAGAAGAGATCCTGACTGAGGATAAATGTCGTATCCGAAATGTATATAAACATTTATGCAGTTAGTCAGGCTGCTATCAAATCTCTAGAAGCAAACTTCCTCAGCTCACTAGTGAGCCAGCAATGCCGCTCGTCTCTAAATGAGTTGGCTCAGCATTTTAACATTCACCTCATCTGCGTTCCTGGGCATAGGAACATTGATGTCAATTGCAAGGCTAATGAGTTTGCTAGACAGGGAACTACAGCACATATTCCTCAGGACAAGAAAGTTGTTGGCATGGCACTTGCTATCTGCTGCTTAAAGAAGACATGGTAAAAAATGCTAACAAAAGATGGACTCAAGGGTCAACTTGCAATATAATATCACTAGGCAAACTTGATCGAAATGGGATGCTTAGCGTTATATCCCGCATCAGGCATAATGTCTCGTCAGTTGTTGCTTTCATAACTGGCCACTGCCTCATCGGCAGACATGCGGACAGATTAGGTATTAGATCTTTTGACTTCTGTTGAAGTTGTGGAGATGCGGCGGAAGAGGAAAGCATTCAACATTTTTTTTGCTCTTGCTTGCCGCAATTGCTGGAAAACGCCACAATGCACTAGCTTCGTTTTTATTTGATGACATGGATGACCTAAAACATGCTAATGTAGCTCAACTATTTAGTTTTATTATAAAATTAGGTTTTTTCAATGAGGGGCATGGTCCTGTGGTATCATAATAGATCACATTTGGAGTCGGTTGATAGCTGATTGCCACTCCTACATAACCTAACATGACTAATTCCATGCTTAAACTTTCAATACCCTTTTCTATAAGTCACAACCAAAACTTTATAATGGTGCTTACTATTTTGATTTTCTATTATTTATAACAACAATTCAACAAATTTAAATCAATTTTGAACAAAAAACTAAATGGCAATAACCTTTTTCTACAGTATTTTGTATTAAGGTCACTTTTAAAACCAATTTTGATATATTAAAAAAAAATACCAAATTTTGCTTTGCTACAATTTAGGCAATAAAAATTTCCTTGCAGCAAAAAATGACTGCAACCAATCATTTTCTTACTGCATAAGCCATTACTTTAAAATTTGGTGTTATTTCCTGGAGCAAAATAAATATTTATCTATAATTTATTATTTTTTGCCGATTTTGCACATTTTGTATGAAAACAATGTTTTTCACATAATGAAAATTTAATTTAACTTAAGAGAGCTTTTTTTATATTTTTTGCAGTCGTGCCCTTTTCACTAGCAGCAAATTTATAGCAATTTATTTTTTGCAGCAACAACACTTCACTTCACTTTGTACTTTTTAATTTTTTTGAAGTATTTGATATCATGTCAAGTTGCCATTTATTTATTATTAAGTGATATTTAAGTTTTTACTGCAAAAAAATTATATTTATTAATTTTGATATATTCGTTACTCTACTAAGTCTTTCAAAAAAAAAATTTTAGTGAAATGATTTTTGACTACCATGGCGGTGCCCAAAATTATACGTATGGGTCCATAAAAATGTTTATGATGAAAATAAATGAAGCTCTATTATACAGGCAACCCTAACGTTAAGATACTTTCAGTTTGCACAATTTATTTCCTGGGCATTTTTCAATCAAAACCCGGGCCATATGCCCTAATTAAAATAAACAGAAGAAAACAGAATACATGGAATTTTGTTAAAAGTTTCGCAAGCGATACTCAAGTGTATGTATGTATGTTTTGCTGAGATTGAATACTGCGTATTATTTTTGATACAGAGCAATTAAATATTTATTTGAGTCAAACATATAATGTTTCAACTAAGATTTGTCACTAAACAACTTAGACTTTGAACTAAGGCGCTGAAGCTATCAGCTACAAAACTGTCAATACCTTTGCCAAAATGTTTTATCTCTATACCCTTTTAAAATGTTCTCTGCATAAAACATCAGCAATATTTTATTTACTCTTCAAGGACACACACATTTTCACAATTCAATGTCAACGTCAATGGCTGGCTGTTGTTATATGCCTTCGCTTATGCCACAAAACTTTTAGCTGAGATCATAATTTTTACTTAACAGCTTTGCATGCTTAAGTGACGTTTAAGCGTGGCAAATGCGCCACGTCCGGCTTAGCTGTCACAACGCTAGACTTTATTTACAACATTGTTTGCATTGCGTATATTTAAATGCGTAGACTGGATTAGTAGTTGCATGAGAAAGACAGACAGCAGTGGTGCGCATTAAATTTTGCAAAATAAATGAAAAAAAATATTTTTTTTATATGAATAATTCGCGGCTAAAAGCAACATTTTATTGTTGCTCTAAATATTTTTTTTGTAGTACAATTTTGCGTTAAACTGAATTTTAGCAACATTTTATAGCATTAAAACGATTGAAATAATGACAATTTTAGTAAATTAACATTTTGAAAGCTATAGCAACAAAGTATTTGCTTTGAATGCCAATACTATAGGGCATTCATAAAATCATGCGAATTATTTTATAACTGATGCAGTAAAAAAGTAAATGAAAACAGAGAATAGCCAACAACATCTTTATTGTTGAGTTGCGTACAGAAAATGTGTAATAAAACCATTAAAGTAGTATGACATTGTTGGAATGCAGCAACTCGTCATCATTGCCGTACCAAAAACGATGCAACTTAAATTGCATGGCATGGCATAGCAGCAAACAACATTTTGCTGCTTTTAATGGTCCATGCGGTGGGCAGCAGCAACAACAACAACAACAAACGTGTGCTGCATTCAATAAAACAAACAAAATTCAAAGTAGCAGTAATAAAAATAAAAAAAAAAATCACAAAAAACATTGACAGCATTTGCTGCCTAAAAGATCAGCAATTGCTGCAGCAACAACAACATATATGCCAGCAATGCAACAAAGACAACATTTAAGTCAAAGGTTTCAACGCCATAACTTATACGCGCGTATGCTGTATGCACAGTACTCGTATCTCGTATCTACACTTTTCTGTTGCAACTTTGTTGCGCGCAACATTCTCATTGCTACGTTTGTTGCACAGCCATAACGAAAGTTATATGCTTAAGGTGTTTTTTATTGCAGTTAATGCTAGAAAATCGTATATTTTATGGAGAAGTTCACGATTGCGGCTTTTATGTTTTTTTTACTGTCATTATTGTTTGATTCTAATTGTAACCGTAAGCTATATTCTTGCAACTTTTTCCGGTACAAAAAAAAAATTGTTGTTATTGGCCTCACACAGTTGTATTGCCAACAGTCAGCTTTTCTTTTAATTGAATGATATATTGGTCAAACTATTGCGCATAAAAATGGCTACATTTGCATATTGGAAATATCTATTAAGTACTTAAACTAGCAATCTCGTAAGGCAACATTTTATAATCTAATAAAGTCAATGGTCATAATTTATAGTTTTATTATCATAAAAAAAAAAAATGTGTCTTTTTTTATTACTCACTTCGATGGGGTTTTTTTAAGAATGAACTTTTTAAGAAATTTGAAAATTATGTACCTATTTTATAATATTGAAATATTATTTATATTTCGTTTCAATGAACAGTAAGTTTTGAGGTACAACGAAACAAAAAAAAATATTTCTGGCTTACGATAGGCACAATATCTTCCACAAGCATTATTTTTTTCGCTAATTGTCATTTTTTCATAAAAGCTATCAAATTATGAAATAACTGAAAATAAATTATGAAATTTCGCTACTTAATAAGAAAATATCGACAATTTGAAAAAAGTCCTTTCAGAAATTTTGTTTTTGTAATTTTAACCGACAAAGTTCAAATGACGATAACTTTGAAAATTGAGGCCTTTCAACAAAATAATAATATATGGGTCCCCTAAAATTTAACGTAGATTGACATCTGTAAATTTCATGCAAATCAATAAAAAATTTTTGGGGTCTGCCTTAATCGATTTGAAAAAATAATGTGCCTAAATAAACTCCCGCCTCTAACCTAACGAGCTCACACCTGAAGTAAGCCACGTTTAAAAAAAAACTGTAAATTATACGCGTTTTGTGGTTTCAACGAAATATTTTAATTAGGCAAAAATATATTTTCGTACCAAAAACAAAATAAAAACTTTGCATATTTTGTCATTTAAATAAAAACATTTTTTTTTTTCTAACTATGTATTTATCTGTCTCAAGTGGTAGGTAGTCAAACGAAGTGTTAACGCACATTAAGTTCTGTGTTTCTTCTATTTTAATTTCTTTTTTATACAACTTCAGTTTTTTGCCTTTTGTTAAGCTCTGTAGCATCTTAATTAAGGCGTCATTTGCTGTTAAAGTTTTTTTTTTCTTGAAGAATTTTTTCACATTTGCAAAATTTGTTGCCACGCAACAAAAAAAAAAAAAAAAAAAAAACTAAACTAAAAATGATCACACAACAAGGCGAAGGTGAGGCATTAAAAGGCCGCTTAAAAGGAGACTCCTTTTCTTGGAATGCTGTAGTTGTTTTTGCAACTGCTGTTGTTGTTGTTGTTGTTGTTGTCTTTAGCAACTTACTGCAAATTAAGGCTTTTAGTGATTAATTAAACAGAGTTTTTCAATTACCATTTATTGATATAATAAATCAATTTAAAACAACCATTACAACAATAAAAGGAATACATGCAGCATTTTGCTTGAGAGATGACAATAAAAAAAAAAGGTTTACAAAAAAAAAAAAATATCGCAAAACGTAAATCTTTGCAAACAAAAAAAAAACTTGAACTTGTAACTTGGAATATTTATTTGCTATGGTTGTTTAAAAGTTGCTGTTTCTGTTGCGGTTGGCGTTGTTGCGGCATTTAATTGCTGCCTAAGTTTGTTGCTTCAGGCTTTTGAAAAAAATTTTAAGAAAAATATGGCTGTGGCTTTGAACAAAATGCATTTTTTTGAAAAATTTACAGCGTAAAATTTTTGCTGAGTGCATGTTTTCATATGCGAGACTTAAAAATTAAAATATGGTTAAATTCAGTGCTAAAAAATTTTCGCAAAAATTTCCAAAAAATTTTTTGAACTTTAAAAAATTTTGCTAGTTTTTATAGATTGACAATTTTTATATTAAAATTTTTCTATGATAACTTATTCGTCATCGCTCAGCATTACCACATTAAAACGAAAAATTTGTCTTTATTTCTGCTGCTGCTGCCAACAGCAACACTTGTTAATTGCTTTTAACTGTGCGCTGCCGCTGCTGTTGCTTCATCATTTGCTACAGCTATTGCAACTACTACTTCAACAACTGCCACTGCCATTGAAATTCTGGACACAAATTGTTGGCTAGCTAGCTACACGTTAGTTTCAGCCTCATTCCGAGTCGTACAAAGCGCGCCAAAGCACACAGCACACCTTTTGCGAATGCTTAATTTTTTATTGAGCAGTGGTAGTGGTGGTGGTGGTGCTGCAGAAGCAAAACGTTGCGGACGACAACCTAACGCCTGCAATTCAAGATCATCTGGAATTAAAAGCTACCAACAACAACAACAGCAGCCAGCAGTTGAGTGTCTGGTCTAGGTTTTACTTAAGCTGCCTCTTAATTTTTGTGCTGCTGCCAAATTTTATTCTTCTCCTTTTCTTTTTTCAACTTGTTCTTGCTGCCTCTTTCTTTTATTGGTTTAACAGTGTTTTTGTTTTTTATTTTTGTTTTTATTTATTTTTTTCATTTTACTTTTCTTTACTTCTTTTAATTTATAACCCCAGCAAACTGCTATCTGCTATGTGGTCTCTCCTTAACTCTTCGCCATTGCTGCATGTTGCTCACTCACTGACTGTTGCGCCTGCGCTTTTGTCTGGGTGTTTGTATGTTTTAGAAGGATATCAGCGCAGAAGATGAATGACTTTCCATTTTAAGTGACATTTTGCTTAAAGAACAAAAACAAAAAGTTAAAACAAAACAACAAATGCTGTACAACAACAACAACTCGCAACTAGTGCTAGTTTCGTTCTTAAGTTATTTACAGTATGTTGCTAAATCAAGTAAAATAATTTACGAGTTTATATTTACAGCATAAGAAAATTTAAAAATATTTTGGGAGCTAAACATTTTTGTTATATTTTTTTCTTTAAATGCGAGAAATGCTATTAATTTTTATAAATTTGAGCATTTTAAGCTAATTTTGCTCAAAGCGAAAAGTTTTCTTTGCTATAAATTGTAAATATTTTTAATATCTACTTTCATGCGAGAATTTTTTATCCTGCCATAAATTTCGTAACTTTTTATAACCCCAAGTATTCTCTTTTGCGACAAATTTTCTCTACGTTCGCTAAATCATAAGAGTTTTTTATTTAATTTTCTATTAAATGCTAGCAATTGCCATATAATTGCATTCGTTACTCAATTATTTTAGAACTCCGATATATACAATGTATAGCATAAATTTTATCTCATGCGACAAATTCGGAAATTTTTTAATAATATTTTTTACATGCGAAAAATTTTAAAATTTTTAATAATATTTTTTCCAACACATGTTTTTTCCCCTGCAACAAACTTAAGACTTTCAGCTTTAATTTTTCAGATTATTCTCTTGTGCGATAAAATAAAAAGTAGCAACTAAGGAAGAGCAGTTAAGAAAAATGTATAAAATCTAAAGTCAGAAAAACTCGAAACCTATCTACCAATTCAATTTACTATTAACTGTGTGTGCAATTATAATTTTAATGCTTAACAATTTTTTTCATGCGACATATTTGAAGACTTAGAGTTAAAACTATTTTATGCAAAAAATTCTCTTGGGCTATAAATTTGCAGATTTTTTTATAATTGAATAATTTTTTTTTTCATGCAAAAAATTTTACAACTTTGTGCCTGTCCATACAGTCAGTCACATCAGCGATAAGTCGATAATTTTTTTTCTCATGTGATAAATTTTAAGGTTTTTTTTTTCAATCATCTTTGCAATTGCAATAAATTTTTTATTGAGTTGTTTTAAATACTTTTAAATGTGTTTAGCTTGTAGATTATCTTCTTAATTATCGTACTTATATTCACAATAAATTGCTTCATGTGAGATAAGTTCAAAAATTTAATTATCATTTTGTAAATTATGTGGCTTGGCTTGTTTCTGCCATAAATTTCGCATTTAGTTTTTTTTTATTGCAGTTTATTTTTCAAATGTAGGAAGCAATTGATTTCTAGCTAAATGAAAAAATTAACAATATTCAATTACAATAAAATGTTCTTGCTGTTAAAAGAACTTTTAAATGATCATTTATGATAGAATAAGGCTTTAACTTTAAGCTATAGAATTGAGTCATAATTTGCCATAATGTTTCTTGTTTAAAATATTAAAATTGAAAATAAAAATGTTTAAAGCGAGAACTTTGTTCAAGTAATATTTTGAATAAACTAATTTTGAATTAGAATGATTGTATTGAATATCATAGCTCATGGTATTGGTTCAGGTATTGAAGCCTAAAAAGGTCCAAAAAATCAACGAAATCATAGAACTATTAGTTTGACTAAGCCTTCGTAGATTTCAACTAAGACTATAACTTGGGCTTTAATGTTGCCTATGCCCTGGACCTCGGCTTGGACATAAATTAAGCAATAGCTTGGATGTTATTTTGTTTAAAAAATAACTTAGTTTTATCTTTTGGTTGCACATATGATTTTGTTGACAGTCGATTGCACTGTAACTTGAACTAAAATTTCGACTACAACTTGAGTCAAGGCTTCGATTTTGACCTATACTATATCCTCGACTATTACTTTAACTATAAAATTGTCTTTAACATAGTCTAGAGCCTTATCCATGACTTCAACTATGACTTTGACCAGGGCTTGGACTATGCTTGCCATTACGACTTAAAAATTGAACTGTTGTATGAACTCATGTGTCGTCCTGACCAGAATACGAATTGGAATTTTATATTTCGCTAACCTGAACTTGGTATCTTATCCAACGACTGGTGTAGAAATTGTCATGAGCCCGAGGAAGAGGAAACAATGGAACATCTTTTGTGCTCTTGCCCTGCTTTAGCAAGCAATAGTCTAAAATACTTCGGGCAGCCATTCTTTAAATCCCTAAATGACTAAATAAAGTCCATCTGAGTGAAATCAAAAGATTCGCTGTAATAACAGGCACCTTCATGTTGGACGTGCACCATAATGAAAGGACCAGGATTTACTAATAAAACTGTAGCAGAGAGTTTGTGGTAACACTTTGGACCCCTGTGGTCTATGTGAGGCTATGGCCGCCACCAAAACCTAACCTAACCTAGCCTGAACTTGAAGCTAAACTTTGATTCCGATTAGGATTTCTATTATAACTTTAATTTGGCTATGACTCAGTCTTTAACTTCAACTATGATATGAATGCAATTATGGCTTCAACAGCAACTTGGCATATGATTTCAACTATAGCTAAAACAATTATTTTGATCCTTACTATAAAACTTTACTTGAGATTAAGACTATGACATCAAAATTTTATTTCAACAATATGAGAATTAAATTTATTCTGAAATTATTTTCAGTTGCTTGACAACATACTGTAGTTGTTGTTTGCTCTTTAATAGCTTAACATACATTTAACACGCTGTGTTGCTGCATATCGTAGCACAATTACTGATAAGCTTTGCTTGCAACGCTTGAAAGTGCTTTTTAAGCAGCAGCAAGAAAATTTTTCTTTATCATTTTTGTGTTGACATTAACTTTTTATTTTTTTCTACAAAAGTAACTTTTATCATTTTAATTTATTATGTTTTATCTCGAGCAGAGTGGGATTAATGCACTTAATTGCACTCCAATTTTTTCTTAGTGTCATTGGTGAAAAGCTACCACCGAGTTTTAAGTGGTAATATAACTTTGATGCTATTGCCATTAAGCATTTAACAAGGGCTCGACTTGTGCCCGGAGCATAATTTTGCTCAAAAAGAACATTGAAAGCCGAGAGCTTTTACAAACGCATAATAACTTGCAACGAAACATCATTCAGTCTTTAGAAAGGTACTTTACAAATTAGGCAAAAAACCTAATTAGGTTCACTTGAATATCAAGACACTTCTAGGATATAAAGTAAATAAAGAATATTATTTAAGAGAATAATTCTGCCATCGCATATAGCCATCACTGTGCAAGAGTTTGTAGCCAAAAATTTAACAAATATGGCCCAGCTGAACTTTTCCTTTTCCCGTAGCTTAAATAATCACTTCCCAAGATGTGTATTATATGTGGCAAATTTCTGTCTTAGAATAAATGCTAACTTTTTATGAGTTTCTTTAATTCATTTCATGTATAAAAACTAATAAATTTCAAAATCAATGCTATTAACAAAATAACTGAGCTATTAACATTCATCAGCTTTGACTAAATGGAATGCAGAGAAAAAAAAAACATTTAACAGAAAACATTAACAGCGGCGCTGCAAACTCATAAAATACAATTAACAGTTATTAAGACGCAACAACACGACGAGCTAACAAACTTTTATGACCTTTTTTTTCAGACACAACAACTAATGATTTTTCCTTATCCGATTTTTTCAAGTATCCGCTTTGATCAGTAGTCAATAAATGTCAAAAGGAGGCGGCTTATGACGTATAAAATACACTTTAAAACAGTTAGATACAAAATGTGCATTCCTTTTTTTTTTCCTCCGAAGCTTTGAAGCAGTGTTGTTGCAGCAGCAATAAATACAGAAAAACAAAGTAGCATCTGCAGCAGCATAAATTAAAACAAACATAAAAAATAATTAACTAAATATAAATGTTAAACAATTTATAAATGCCTATTCTGTATATTGAGCTATTCTGTTTTTTGTTGTCGTTGCTGTTATTTATTGCTTTTATGGAGTGTTGAAAAAGGCGGCGTTAAGAGATCGACAGATGGATTTTATGGTTAAAAAAATTAAAAACGCACTTACTCAATGCTTCATTAGCTTGTGGTAATTAAAAAAATTATGCTTTATTGACTCTCAATTAAGCAAGCGATAATAACTTTATTTCATTATCATTCCACTGAATTTTCAAATTTATTCAATTTGCTTTGATAAGCTAATTAATATGGGCAGATATGTATATGTCGAATTCAAATTGGTTTAGGAATTGACAACATTTTGTAATATATTAATTATACTTCGCTCAGGCTGATGTTTAAAGTTATAGAACAGCTTTTTTTGATTAACTGATAATCTCATCGAAAATTCATAGCAATAAAAGTTATGGGGTGTCTATATAGTTTTATGATTGTATTCGGATATCAAACGAAAAACTCAATTGCGTAGCAAATGGAATTGAAGAAGTCGATAGAGAAATGCAATTTCTTGAAATGAAATTAAAACTCTTCAGTACTAAACTTTGATTCCAGCAATTAAATCGAAAAAGGAATTAATTCCTTTTTCCATGGAATTAAGAGTGTTCTTCAAATTTCAATTTATTAAAACTGCGTGATCTGCGTGATCAAAGAATTTATTCCTACCCAGTTCTGCATAAAGACAAGATCATTTGAGCTCGTTAAAAAATCCAACTAAATTTCTATATGATTATACCGTGCAGCAGCGGTTGAAAATCATTGAGTTCCAAGCAATTTAATTAGCATGAAAAATCTTTGCCATTGCGTTGTCGCTGCAATATTAAGTGAGAGCCCTTGATAACTGTGAAAAAAAATTTACCATAAACATTTCCATTGCGTCTGCCTTTTTGAACAATGTATCTATACACAAAAACAGATGACTGCTAGAGGCAGACACTTCTATTGCTGCGTTTAAGAAAATTAATTTTATGATATATACAATCTTAAGTGACTTTAACGGGTGGCAGACTGCAATAATTATTAAGATTATGTCATAAGAAATGAGAAAAACAACATCTACCACCACATATTTATATTATTGCTGCATTTAAAAATCGCAAAATTAAAAATATGTAAAAAAATTTAGTACTAAATCATTTTATCGCGTCTGTCTTTTGACTGACTGGTTACTTTGATTATAAAAAAAACATACAAATAAAGAAAGCAGATGACTACAGCGCTGCTTTTTCGAAGGCAGATGTTTGTCAGCACTTATGGCGCATATTATTACGGATATGTGTGTATATATAGCTATATATACCGTTGAAATTTTTTTTTTATTTAACATTGACTAATCCATTTTTTTGGGCATTTATGTAATTTAGTTTTTTATTATTATGACTGACTTTGTGCGCCATTCCATGCCAAATCGAACACAATTTTGCTTTTGCATATCTGTGTGTGTACATTTTTTTTTTTTTTTTTAGTACTGCTTGAGACTGGCTTCTATAATTTTTTAGTTATTTTTTTCTCCGAAAATTGAAATTTATTATGCAGGTCAAGAGATCTACGTAAGTTCCATTACGACGGGATAACTGTAAATCTACGATATCTCGGAAACAAAAAATCATATCGATATAGTCAAAGTGGGTTTTGAAGGTTTGAAAGATTTGTTGTCTCTACAATTAATATAAGAATTTGACCAAAATTGACGATTTTGACACATGGGGACGTCCATCAATTACATGAGTCGATATAGCGGAGGAGCACTATATTTAGTGGTGAAGTTGATACCAGATGTAGTTAATACAGATTCCAAGGTTAATGCAATAAAAAAGCGTTTCACACGGGACGGGATTTGTTTTTCGTGGACATCTATAGAAAAGCAGAAGTTAGTGAAATGTGACACAGTTTTTAATGCGACTAATTTTAGAAACTTTTCTTTTTGCTTTTAAAAACTTTCTTCCTGTAAGGCACATCAACCCTTTAAAAACAAATTTCTCTCCTCAGAAATCAGTTTATGCCCATACCAAATTTGAACAAAATTGTTGTGTGCTGCGTTCTTTCCCATTAGGAACAATGCCACATCTACTTAAAGAACTGAGAGTCTCTAGTAACCTTTTTTATGGTTCAATCTATCTCTAAACCAAATTTCATTAAAGTCAGTTTACTAGATTAGCCGTTATTTTTTTTAATTTTTTTACTCACCATCTTATGCAAAATATATATTTTTTTATTATAGGTAGCACAAACTCACCTGCAATAAAAATCATAAAAAATGTATTATTAGCAAATCTGTTTTAAGTTTTAAATAAAAAATTAAATAAAAAAAATGTATCAATGCATTATAAAAAAAAAAAGGTTTTGCATAAATCTCATTAACAATCAAATTTTTGCTGTTTCAATCAATTTATCAAATAATTTTGCATAAATTAGCAACTCCTAAAAGTTCAATAATTTAACTGTCGTAAAATAATAATTTGCTAATGATGCAAATGACGATTGATGCCAAATTAAAATGCCAATACGCTACAAAGTGAACGATTAGACGTTGAAACCCAAGAGATCAGTATTTAAAAATATTAACGAAAACTTGTTGAGTTTTAATGATCCAAAAAACCAAATGACATAAACAACGAACTAAGCAATAAAATTATATATTTAGAGGTAGAAACAATTATTAAAATTAACTGAGCTTTGACATCGATTTTTGTGTCATATCGCAGAAGATGAAATTGGTTTTTTTTTTTTTTGTTTTACTGTTCATTCCAACTGTGTGAAATTTATAGTGGAAATATTTTAAAATTTTTAACTCTTAACGCTTGAACGTAAATTATGGGTGGAATGAAATTTTTAGTTTAAGAGTAAGCACTGAATTGATTTTAAAACTGTTATTTATGTTAAAGATAAATTATTCTGTTTAAAGTTTTCAGATAATTCGATTAAAAGTCTATTTAATATGTATATAAAATTTAAATTTATTTTTTTTTATAGTTCAAAAGCCATAGAACATATTTTATTGAAATTTTAAATTTTATTTATACAGTTTTCTTTGAAAAAGATTTGTTAAAAGTAAACGAATTCTGACGATGGCGAGCTGTGAGCAACACTGATCTTTAAGAAACCGCCATTGCACATAAATTCAATTAGCAATCACTCATACGTTCTGTTAACCCTATTAAAAATCATATTAATATATAAATTTATTATTTTATTTTTGCGTGTGAATAAAATATCACTAGTTCTTAACCATTCAGGCCTTATAATGCTGCTTGCTGTGAACTGACCACCAACGCAATTAACAGCATCAACTCTATACACCCACTACCAATAGAGCTGAATTCAACTTGATGCCACAACCAATGCGCTATCAAATTTCAAAATCAATAATTTTCCAATGTAACTGATGATAAAAATAGAACTTTATGTATTTTTCTTAAAAATCTTTTTTTATTTTATTCTCTGCTTCTTTCTTCTCATTCATTGTCATTGGCAAGCAACACTGATAGCCATCTCTGTGGGAGTAGGTGTAAATTTCCGGCATTTCTCAGGCTCATTTTTATTACCAGTATTAATTCCATTTTTTCAGCTTTCAAGATTTTTCATGTTCATGAGCAACAGCAACAACATCATCATCAGCAGCAGCAGCAGCTAAGACAAGAAAGCGCAGCTTATACTCTGGTTTTTTGCTGCGCACTAAAAATGCTACATAACTGGCTAAGCCTTTAAATGTTGCTGCGCACAGTGCTTGAGCATGAAGAAAATTTATAAAAGATCTGCTTTCAATATTAGTCCCATTATTTTCAAACGATTTATGTTCAACAACACAACACTGTAAAACACAACCTGGATGATGCTGCTGCTGTTGCTGTTGCTATTAAAACTAGTCGCCAAACTTGTCATGTTCAAATGCCAAAACGCCAATTGGCATTTTGTGCGCTATACTTAACAACAATTACAATGAGAACAAAAATTTAAACTACCAATAAAAAACAAATAAAAAGCCACAAGAAAGAATTGCGCGATTTTAAACAACATTTTTTTTTAAGGCATAAAACAAGTGTTGTTGCTGTTATTATTATTATTATTACTGTTGTTGTAGTTGCTGTTGCTGTTGCTGTTGTCATTGTCGTATTTCTAATGACATTTGTTTGGCGTTTGGGTGCGCGCTCGCGCACTCATGCCTAGTCAAAATCACATTTAACATCCTAACATAAATTTTTGTAAGCCAGCCCATCCCTTGTCATACTATACAAACGCATAGCAATACCAACAACATTTGCTGCAACAGCCACAGCCGCAACCTACGCATGCAGGAAATGTTTTTCATTTTCAAGTGTCGAGGTTTTTGCAAGAACATACATATATAGAGATACACATACATAAGATTGCACACTTTTTTTATGATTATTGTGCGTGTTATGATTTATACTTAATCCACAGTCAAACAGACAGAGAAAATGACTTTCAAGGCATTCAGCATGGCAGATAAAGTGACAAATTTATGTACTGGCAGCAAATGTTAGAGGATTTTCCATGATAACTGCAGTGTAAGGTGAGATTTTATTGCTTAATGAGAAATTTTTTTATTTTTCTTTTTTTTTTAAATTCATTATGCGTAAAGGATATCACATAAAAAAAGTTTTAAGGATTCAAAAATAAAACACAAAAAAAGTTTATAAATATGGAAATCAAAGCGGAGAAAATGATGAGTATAAGGTTTTAATAGGTTTCGTATAAACTTAAATTATGCAAATTGCAAAATATCAAGGATAATGCAAAAACGAATGAGTCAAAATAAATAAAAAATCATGCAAGTAATGATAAACGTAATATTGCGGAAATGCTCCAAGGATGCTATTTCAAATGCGTCGAGCTAAAGCTGAAAGACACAGAAACACTTCCAAAAATGTATGGCATGATCTGTGGCACTCTAAAGTTTAATTTTGGACACTTTTATAGAAAAAAAAATTAATGCATCAATCAAGGGTTGCCTTCGTGCCTCTCAGGGGTTAGTTTGCTCTTATTTTTAAGAAACACTAGCCGCTACGGAAAGGTCTACGATTTGAATTTGAACAGAGTCAATAGCGCTGGCCTGAAAACTTTTATCGGTCACATTGTCGATAAAAAAATATTGAATATTGAAATAAAGATTTGATAAAGCTGTGGCAACTTAGTGGCCGTATTGGGCCCATTTTGAAAAAAAAAACACACAACAAGAAGCACCCAGTCATGTCTTAGCGATCAATTTTGGCTCATTTTTGACAATCGAATCAGCGACTTCTTTCAAGTTTTCGTTGCCCTAGATCAGACACTGCAAAGGAGCCTCTTATAGAAAAAACTTTATGATCAAAATAAAAAAGTTTCGTTACATTAAAAATGTCATAAAAATTATAGATTGGTGAGAAAAAAAATATCGTTCTGATGCCATGTTGGGGCCCCTCGAGCTCTATACAAGTAGCTCAATGCCATCTTAATACATTAAAATAATGCTGGTTGGGGCTCACTTTAGTAGCAAACGGGGACAAACATCCAGCTTGGTGCAATCAGTTTCTTTTGCGGAAAAGGCGAATTATAGAGGGACTTGTGAAATGTGTGCCTTTCGTTGGTTTTATTAATAATTTACACAGTGTCGCATATTCATTGACTCGCGCTTGAGTTATAACTATTTGTAACATTTAAATGTTTTTCAGTAGCAATTCTCTAACAAAAACTTTACTGGCTCAGGCCTAAGCAAAAAAATACTGCTGAATGAGTCTGTATTAAAACAATGTTTACCTTTAATTGTTTCTCAGACAAAGACTCGAGATGTCTAAGGAAAGAAAGATTTTGTTATTTCGTTATTTCTCGAGATCCTGAGCAAATTTTACTCAGTTTGCTTAGCTTATCCCTTGAGCAGCAAAAGATAATTTTTTAATACCTATAGCCAAGGCAACGAAGTGGGAATTTTTTGCGGCTTAAGATGTTATCTATTGTCAATACCACGCTTAATTTATCCGACTCATGATACAAAAGGTTTCAAAAAAATAAATAAAAGTCAGGATTTAAGAACAAAAATTTGATCGCGTCAAAATAAATCCTGCATAAGATTAAACAACCACATTATGTCTAACAGAATAACACAAAATATCACAGCGAAAAAACGCAGTGTTGCCAGATTAAGACGATGACTAATTCCGCTTTTTCAGCCACATAAGTTGAGGTATGACGAATAGGCAAAATCAGCAGCAGCAATTCAAGTGACCAACAGAGGAACAACACATGTGCTGGCTGCCGGCAAACAAATGCGTCCAGCTGTATCAGTACAAATGTATGATATGCTATGTTATGCTTGCATGGCTTTTGAGCATAAATCTTATATTGGTGTATGTAAGCACGTGTGTGCGCATCTATGTGTGTGTGTATGTAAGTGTGTTTAGCTGTAAGAAACCTTAACTGCCAATCAATTTGTTTAAGCGTTATTTTGTTGCTGTTTCAGCTTCACTTTTTTATGCGATTTTATTATTTTTATTTTTTCTACATATGATTTTCATGGTTCAAATTTTTTATTTTTTGCTGTTGAAGTTTTGCTTGTGGCCAGGATGATGATGACGAAGACAACGATGATGGGAACTATCGCATAAAATAGCGGCGGATAGCAGCAGCAGCAGTGATTTAACTGACTGACTGCTGGACGAACTGAATCATTTTACATTTCTTGGTCGATTATTATTTATGATCGGTCATTATTTATTGAGATATTGTTTATAGTCTGAAACAGAAAAGATGAGAGCAAAACTGACAGGTTTGCACGTAAGCTAGGGGTAGCTGCTGTGGTATGAAAAAAAAACGTGGTCAGGAAATGTTGTTAGCAACAAAAAAAGTTCTATAATGTTTAGGTAAAGTAGCAAAAAAGTACATTAAATTGAAGAGAAAATTCGGAATTGAAATTGAAATTGAAAGTGAAATTGAAAACAAATTCAAATTCAAATTGAAATTGAGATTGAAATGAAACCGAAAATGAAATTAAAATTTGAATAATTGAAACTGATAATTGAACTTGACATTGAAATTAAGATTAAAATGGAATTTAGAATTGAAACTAATTAAAATTAAAATTGATACTGAAATTAGAATTTATATTGATATCGATTTCAATATCGATATTGATATTGAAAATTAAATTCAAATTCAATTCAATCAAAAAATCAAAAATTCAAGTAGAACTGAAACTGATTTAAAAAAGCAAAATATTAAAAAATCCCACCGAATTTTTTTCGCTCAGCGTACAAGAAAACTCACTATCTACCAGCACCGATCGGTTACAATCAAACCGATGACCGTGCAACTGATGCACAAGCAGTGCAATCGTGCAACTTAACTCAGTCAGTCAATTTTTGGCGCCCTCGGCGAATTATATGAAATCGCTGCTTGAAACTGCAACAACAACAACAACAACAACAACAAAAGCAATATATATATTGTTGCACATATTTTTTGTTGTTGTTTTTGTTGTTGCAATATAAAAATATGCAGCGTCATTGAATGTTTATTCACGGCATGCAGCAACGTTCAAGAATTTGCATAATTTCAACAACGACGCTGTTAAAAAAATATGACAGCGAAGGGGACAAATGGGTAGAACAGCCTCTTGCGCAAAAAAAGGTGGTAGCGTATGAGTGACCTGTTGTTGTGCAGCAAAAGTAGATGCTTTTTGCAACATGGTAAAATGTGGCAACATGCAAGTGCAGCGCACAACACAACCGGCAAATGCGCATTACTCTTCTGCTGCTGCTGCTGCATTCTTCAAACTGGCCAACAGGCATGAAGCGAAAAAAATTATAAGACGAGTTTTAGTTGTTGTTGTTGTTATTATTATTGTTGTTTTGTTATTCCAAAATTATTCAAGGGTTTTGCGTTAATTTTCTGTGTGCGCACTTGCGCATATCTTTTCATGGAGTACTACATATACGTGTAAATATAGATATATGTACGAGTATTTTTAGCCTAGACTTATTTATGTCGCTCGTTCGTTACTATAACTATGTAGATTTATACAAAATTAATTTTAAGTTCGAATTCTGAAAATGCTATTTTAATATTATACCAATTTTGTTATCTTTTGTTAGATAAAGTTATGTGTAGAATGGCGTTTGATTGCTCATCTAAGGAGTATGCGCATTTTATTGTTGCTGACTGACATATAACATGATTTAATATAAATATAGCAACATTTTTTCATCAGAAATTGGCAGAGAAATAATTGAATTCATATTAGAATGAAAGTTTAAAAAAATCGTAAAAATCAAAATTAGGCAAAAACTCGAAAAAAGTCGAAGAAGTCGGTAAATATCGATAAATTTTAAAAAAATCGATAAATGTTAAAAAGTAAAAATAATTTAGAGCTGCTAACAATATTTCAACCTATTCAAGAGTCAAAAAGTTTATCAAAAAAACTTCAAGTCAACTTGCTGTAGTCGAGTTAAAAAGCTAAAGTTGTGCGTAGGCTGAAAAGAAATCTTTCCATAGCACTTACATATGTAGTTCAAAGGCCATTATACTAAAACCGAGATAAAGGAAGCAGAAGAAGAAATAGAATAGGAGATATAAAAAGAAGACTATAGGAAATAGTTTAGAAGCGATTCTTCTTCAAAGTTCTTCATTTCTTTGAGAAATTTCATTATCATCGGTAGAGAAGAAGAATGAGCAGAACTGTTTCTCAAGACAACGCTATCCAACAAGATTCTTCTGCATCTTGCTAAAGCCATTCAATTACAGAAGTAGTGCTCTATAGTATTGTCATGATAGACAAGTGATTGCGACATGTATTACTAGGCTGATTGAAAAGTTTCGGAATATTTGATTTTATTCTTCAATATAATTTCCTTTTAGCTCAATACAACGAGTATAGCGGGCCTCAAGCATTTTGATGCCTTTCTTGTAGTAGTCGCCATCAAGTTCCTCAAAATAGGCGTCCGTCTCGGCAATGACCTCTTCATTCGACTGAAAGCGCTTTCCTCCGAGCCATCTTTTCAAGTTTGGAAAAAGACTTTCAGTGTCAGGCCCGGGACTTTTCAATCAGCCTAGTATGTCTCTTGTTTAATCCTAACAGTAGTAGCTGGTTCTTTCTTCACAGATAAAGACGAAACGTTGCTACTTTTAGACCTAACTAGGAAACAGAGTTGCAGCCAAATATTTCTTCAAAAATGTTGATTAAAGTCTAAATGCAACATTAGTTTGACCGCGAACATAACTAGATATGAGCATTGGATAGTAAAGTGTTTACACATCAAATATCCTGAGCGACAGTTTAAGTTAGATCACAGTAACTTCTGTTTTTTTTTCGAGTTATGATTACAGATAGCCTATCATTGGTAACGGATAACATCGCGAATCTGTTCTTTTTGGTATCACTAAATGTTCCATTAGTTTTCAAGCACACACATGATTTCTCTACAAAAGAGTGCTTTGGATTAAGCCCAGTAGTCTAAATAGATTGAATGAGCGTCAGGAAAAATAACAGTAAGAATGAGATGGGTCCTTAAAAAATGTTGCTATTTCATTATTCCACAGTTCGGCAATTTTTATGTTAATTTTCCTAGATCTGTACCCCGGCACATAAAAATAATATTAAAACTGCAAATCCACTACACTTGTGAACTCAACTTGACTGTCATTACTTCAGGTCTATAAATTTTACTTTTTTTAACATTCTAATTTACGAGTTCAACTAATTTTAAAATATAAATAAATCTTAAATGTTCAAATTAGCATTTTCTGCTATATAAAAATGGCTGTAATGAAATGACAGCGCTTTAAAAATTTTGTCTTTTCGCACGCAACATCCACGCAGTGCAGTGTAGCGCAACATTCCGCATTTGCATGCGTGCGCGCATGCGTGTTGCGCATAGTTGACATGCCTACGCAGACAAGCAGCAACAACAACAACAACAGGAGTTTTATACACAAACAAACGTGCATGTGTGCTATACACAAACACATGCATAAAGACATCATTGAGTGAGTCGCTCAGTCACAGTGAGAAGCAACATTTTTCTTTGCTTCATGCTTCAGTTTGTACAACGTGCATCATGCTGCTGTTGGTGCAATGTTGCATATCACAGTAGAGCAAAAAAAATAAAAATAAAAGTGAAAAAGCACAAAATAAAAAGGATGAAAATGAGAAGAAGAAGAGAAAAAAACAACAACATCTCTGCACAGCAGATCTGCCAATAAAGCAAATTTATTATAATTTTATCCCTGCGGCCCATTAAAACATCTTCAAAGTGAAATGTTGCCTGTTGTTTTTGTTGTTGCTGTTGTCTGGCGACTGCTCTTAAATTTTAGTGTTGTTGTTTTTCAATGCTTTGCATGCGATGCTGTGCTGTTTTCGATTTTTTTTTTGCGCCTTTTTAAAAGGGTTTTCATTTTTCAGGCTTTTTGTTTTTTTTTTTTTTCATCTTTTTGTGGCCCTACTCCCTTTTCTTTTACAACAGCGCACTCTTGGATTTTATAATCAGCATTCATATCAGCAGCAAACATTAAAAGCGCATTAGTGCGCTCTCAGATGTTGATAAGCTTTTTTGTCTTTATTTTCTTTTTCTTATTGTTATTTGCTTGTTAAGCATCGCAAAAAATTTTTAAAAACATTTTGCTTTTACTCAATTGCAGCACATGAGGTGGTTTTAGCATTTTTCGAAAGCCAAAAAAAATGGTGACGAAAACTAAATATTTATTGCTGTTCCTTTATGCAAATGTGAACAGTAACTGAATTAATTGCCATGCCCACAAAATCGCCCTCTTTTCATAGGTATAATTTTTTAATGCTCAAAATATTTTCAAACTTTTTCATTTCAAAATGTTGTACCCAACAATATTTATTTTTACTTTCCTTAAACTTTGTAATGCATTATAATAAATATTTAGTAAAATAAACCTTTCTAAAATATGCTAACCTTCTCTTCAATTTTGTTTCTCTTTTAGAACTCAATAAGATCTTAAATATATTTTATTTACAAAAGTTCACAATAGCTGCTGAAATAACGTAAAATATTGTTTAAGATAACTTACGAATTTATAATGCATGATAAGTCCCACGAAATGTTAAGGACCGTTGCATGATGAGGAAAGCGACAAATCAGCCGCAATCCATTTTCTTATCTCACCGAGTAGAGTATGCGAGTAATAAGGAAATGCAAAGAAATCTGATGCAAAAACCGAAAAAACAATCGACCAAAACACTATAACACATACGAGTTCTGCTGTGACAAAAAAACACAACAACAAGCAAAAAGGATGCAGTTACGTGCTGTCAAGCAGATAATGCGAAATTTTATTGACATCGTACAACAATGTCAAAAAAGAACTTCACAAAGATCGAACAAATAAATGAAGGAACAACGAAAACAGCACAAAATAACAGTTGTATGAAAATTCCCTCCAACTCAAGTGCCATGCAAAGTGCAGCATGCAACATTTGGTTGTTATTGTAGCTGATACGACTGCTGACTGCTGCTGCTGTTACTTTTGCAGTAAATAACTGTGCCGCACGAATTATGACCAAAAAAAGCGAAATACTTTTATTTATTCTCTTTCATTTTTTATTGTATACGATTTTACGGATTATCGAAATTAATGCAAAGCAGCGGCAACATCTCAGTAGCAGCAGCAGCCGCCGCATCTGCAGCACAACAGATGATGCGCTGGAATTTAACTAAATTTGGCAAATTTGGGCAATGAAAATAAATAAAATGTTGGCATAACTCAAAAGAATAAAGGAAATCAAATCTCACCACATCGATTGTTTTACTGTTGTTGCTGCTGCTGTTGTTGTTGTTCTTTGTATTTTTTGTGCTTGGTTGTTTTACTGTCGTATTGTCATTAGCAATTTGTAAGTCATTTGTAAGAAAATATCCAATAATGTGACAGCAAACAATAAAGGGTTAAACATTCAAATGTAATTTTATTGCCATGTCAATTTGCCGTTTGTCGTGAGTGAAACTTTCATGTTAAATTCAAAATTACGGTAGGATAATCTTTTATCGAGAATTATTGTAATATATGTAACATGTATTGTGCTACTTAAGTATTTTTTTATTTTTAAGAATTATTCTTAGAAACGATTTATTGTATTACAGAGTGCAACAGTAGTAAGCGGTTCGAGACTTGGCTAGGATGGTTTGAAAGTGCTGCCGTAATTAAAACCTATCTAGGTTTCGCAAAGTGATGGCAGTGAGTTTTATCGTACCATGGAAGTTTTTGTGACTCAGCGCATTCTTCAAAAAATTGTTCTGTTTTGCTCGAGTTTTGGAAGAGCTTTGGTTCAGTTTTGAACCATTTTTGGTCTAGTTTTGTTTCAGTATTACTAATAGCGTCTTGCTGGCCATAGCAACGTTGTAGCAAAGATTGCAATAAACAAACATTGAGATAAATTGTACCAAAAATTTATTCCTGCTTATTGTTTTAGTGTAAATTTTTCGATTTTTTTCGTTGGTCGCCCATAACTTGCGAGTTACTTATTTTTTTGGTGAGACATGTACCCAACCCAGTTTCGAAAAGACGTCGTTAAGATTATTGGATGCTGTTTTTTTAAAGAAAATTTAATTTCGATTTAAAAAAATGGTAAACTTATTAAGGAAGAATAATTTTACCGATGAAAAACTAACGAACTTTTATGTAAAAATGTGTGTTTTAGGCTAAAAGTTCGCTTACTTGATTTAAAGCTTCAAACTCAATAGCTAAAAAGGCTAGAAGCTGTAGTAGCTAAACTCTATTTTTTTAAAATGATTAAGAAAAGTGCTTCTGAGCCATTTAAGTGAACTAGACCATAAACGTACCCATCGGGGGGACGAAGAGAGCGATCCCCGGACGCAAACTGATCTGGAGGTGCGTTTTTTTTATTGCTGTAAACAAAAAAGTTGATTAACCTTAAGGGACCTCCATTAAATACGTGAGATTTTTTTTTGGAAATTCGGAATTCCCCTTCCCCCTCCTCCCCTTGGTAAGATTTGGTGAGATCTGGCGGGACCCCCCCCCTCCCTCCCGTGAGATTTAAATTATCTGCCATAATAATGTAAATTCTATGCATTAAAAAGTTCACGTGAGGTTTTCCTTGATCCCCTCACCCACCATGGTGAGATTTGGTGAGATTTTGCCGGACGCCCTCCCCCCTATTTTGACTCACGTAATTAATGGACGTCCCCTAAGTGTTTTTGCAATTTTGATTGAATTTTACAATTTAATATCCTGCGAGTTATGGTCAAAAAAAAACTGAAAAAATCGAAACCAAAACACTGATCTGAAAATATTTCTGTTTTATAGAGTATTTTTTTTTTAGACTGTCATAGTTTCGAAATGAAATCATATAAAAATATTTTCAAACCACCTAATTTTTTGATCTTTTAGTTAGATAATTATCAATTATACACGCCATTTACTATTTAAATATGATGAAGACCGCCAAACTAGGCCATATTTAGCACAGTCAAACTTGTGTTCAGTTTTTCGAACAATCGACTAGATATTTTTATGCGAAATAACACGAGCTATAGTGATTTTCAAAAAAAAATGTTTTTAGTTTAGTTAACTTCTATCTCTATGTAAGTAATAACGCCAAAACATGATATTAATTAATTTTTAAAAATTCGACTTGATTAATTTCAAAGCTTTACTAGGATACAGATTTCAAAAAAAAAAAATATTTAGCTGTCAGCTTAACGCAAATATTTTGTTTTATGTAAATAGTATTTCACTTAAAATTGATGTTGGTTTTTTTTCACATTTTTGTTACCCTAAACCAGTTATATGCTATGTTGACTTAGGCTGGAAAAAAAGTCATTACCATGGCTGCCAAGTCATTTGACGTAACATCATTTGTCATTACATCCAATTACTTACTTGTATACTTGAGCTACTAACAAAGTTAACTATGAGCGAAGCAAGTTAATTTAAGACGCATTTACATTTAAATTAAAATAAGGGTGACCAGCTTACAGAGAAAAAAATATCACAAAAGTATGGAAAATTGAAAACTGTTGAATATCTTCAAATAAAAGTTTAATTAATTTATACAATTTTTTAGTTATAATAATCAAAATGTATTGTTATGCACTTTGCTGCAAATTTCAAAAAAAAATATGCTATGGCATTCCATAACGAACCTAAAAACAAGTTCGGTACACCAGCAACAGCATCATTGTGCATCAACGCACCACGCGCAGCATTCAAAATTAAACACATCATTTGTCTTGAGCAAATCATATCATTTTAATCAATGAGCACCCATCAGAACCATTAAATATCATTTATCTTTGGCAGCCTTTTTTTTTTATTTTCCTGCACTGTCTTTTTTCTTTCTTGTTTTGCCTTGAATGTATTTTTTTAACTTCTTTTTGTATCCCTAAGGTATCATGCAGCAATATGTTACATGCTGTGTGTTGCATATGCATTGCACAGGAAGCTGCATTAACTTGAGCATTTAAAACTTTTGGAGAGATTTCGTAAAAAGTAAAAAGACTTAGGTCTTGAGCTTAAAATTTTCTTTAAGTCAATTACTTTAAAGTGTCGTATGGGATTTTAGCAAAATCAAGCTCAAGATGGACGTGCATAAAATGTAAAAGAAAAATTACAACATATTTTTTATATTTAAATGCATAATTTGAAATGATATAGAATATTTCTGAATCTTAAAAGTTTTCGGAAAATTTTATGTTGTTGCGTTAATGAGAAGAACTGTTTAGGTCAAAATTTTACATTTCAAAAATATATTTCATACCACTATTTTCTTCTAAACTATCAACTTTTTTGAGGCACCAGTTAGCAGAAAAATTTCACAAACAAAGCTATATTTACAAAATCATTTAACGCCACAAAAATAAGCAATGTCGCTTGACAACGAGTTGCAACTTCCATCTCGCAACATTTTTTCGATTTTTTTTTTTCTTTTAGTGTTGCACTAATTAAAGTTTGAAATTCAATAATTAACAAGAAAACAAGTTACATAGCATATCAATGTCGTCTTCTGCACTTTTGTCTTCAAATTGATTAAATGAAAAATCATTTGTTATGTTCGCACGACTTTAGTTTTAAACATGAAGTTTATCAACTTCAGTAAAAATTAATGAACGCATTAATCAAAGCTTACGAAAAAAAAAGGCCACAAAAAGCCAAAAGCGCAAGATAAAAATATACAAATTTTCACAGTATACTGTAGGTATACATAATATTTTTGGAAATAATTTATGTAAAGTTTAAATTGCGCTCATTTATTAATTTAACACTTGAGTGACCAAAACAAGTCATAGCAGTTGAAATTACGAAATAATAATTAAAACAAAGAAACAGCAACAATTAAGCTGCTGATGAATGCGGTGCAATTAATATAAAAAAAAAATCTGATTAATGATACGTTATATTTTTATATAAAAAACAAATGCTCATTTGATGTAAATTTTGTTTACTATTTGGCATCTAGTTGCCAAATCATTGCTGCCAAGCAAACTAAATACATATATTAGCTAGCAAGTTTGTTACTTAAGTCTTTTGTTTAGTATTGCAATAAAAGTTTTAATCTCAATCTATTGCTCAAACTAGCAATTGATATAGAATGTCACATTTGTTATGATTACCGCAGCACTAAAATCGCATTCCAGAGAATTCTAAATTAAACTTGGCTAACTTATCACTTACATTGTAACACCTACAGTGAAATTTCCTTAATACCGAACAGCAACCTTTGAAAGCATCGCCAAGAATTTATTATTATTGCACCAACAACAACGACGTCGTTGCAATCAGCGCCAAGTGCTGGTTGGTGTTACTTAAAGTGAAGTGAAGCTGATGTTCTCTAGTGTTTTGAACCCTTTTCGATGAAGGTGTCAACTTGGTTGTGAGTGTGGGGCATTAAAATTTTCTTTGCTTCTCGGATAACAGACATTAAAAATTATTGCCGTTGATATTTCACTTGTATACGCGTACATACAAATGGTAAGCTAAAGAAATGCATGTGTGTATGTATATGTGTATATAAATTAAAGCCATTATGCGTTGTGTTGCCAAGATTATGGCAAGCAACGTATTGCTATTGCCATTGGAATAGCAAGTGATTTTTATTCATTTCTTCTGCTAAGTGGCAAATTTATTGTAATGGCTTTACTAGAAATTTGTATATCATATGACAAAGAATTAGATTGTTGTTGTGTTTCATTAAAGCATATATTATAACGAACAGCAGCAGCTGCTGCAAATTATTAAGGAACTTAACTTTTATTGATTTGACTAATAGTAATTTATAGCACTTGCAGTATGCGTTGCGTTTAATATTTTGAAATAAAAAAAACCCAATTAGTTTTTAGGTATAAATTTCAAGTGACTCTTATACTATGAATTTCAGAGGCAAAGAAAAAAAAGCTGCCAAGATGTTATCTTTTAAAGTTAGATAAATTATTGGGATATGAATGCAAAAAAAGTAATTTTCATTGGTTTCAATCAATAAATATTTTTTTTTTTTTTTTAAATTGTTAGCCAATCAAATTTTAGAAATTCGTGTGATAATTTAAAGTTATTTTCCAGCATATAAAAATTACTAGAAAATGTAAGATTTCTTTTGGTTTATTTTGATTACCATGACGTATGTGCAACACTTGATTGTACTGCCATTACTAAGCTGAAACAATTTACAGGCTTATAGCTCCGTTCCGCTGCATCTCAGAAAACTGGGTAATTTGTTTTTCCTTTGATTTGAACTCTGCCAATATGCTTTATTTAATTAATGGCCACTATACTGGGTGTCTCATTTTAACTTACACAGCTGAATAAGTCAAAAAATTGCAAGTCAAGTCAAGTTTCAAATAAAAGTTGATGGGTATCAAGGGGCTGATCCAGCCATGACCTTAACCTTGACCAACAATTTCAAGGTTATTTGAAGGTTAACTTTAGTTTTTCAAATGGAAACCGCTATTTTTGACCGCGTATTCTGGAAGAGCACAACATTTTACGTTCAGATAGATATTCATGTTAGAGGTCAAAGTGGCCCATGAAGGTCATTTCAATGTCAAATACCCGCTTGGTGCAGAAAAGCTGCAGTCAGTTAAGGCAAGATGCGCCAAATTTGATATAAAACTGACTTATAAAATTTTTTGTTTTAGTTGTATTAGAAAACGTGCTACACTTAATTTTTCTAGGGGACCATGTCACTCGAAAATTGACGACGCTAGTATTTTTTGTTTTTTTTTTTTCAATCACTACTTTATGTGTTACGTTATAATTTTATTTTATATTGGAGAATAAAATAAGAAACTTTGCCTACATTATATATTACATTAGCATATTACATGTCCTAGTAGCCTATTTTTTTCGCGAAAATAGCATGGTCCCTGGGGAAACATAAGCGAAATCAGCTTGGTCCTCAAGTCCTCAATGTGTTTAGCAAGCAAAGCCTGATAGCCTAAGTTTTTTCAATTTCTGTAACTTTTTTTGCTGATTACTTTCTGGCATATTAGTAAAATAAATTGAGTAGTCTATATTTTATCCAATTTATATTAATTTTACTTTTGAAACACTTTTGTTAATGCTCATTTGGATAAAATTAAGCAAAAAAATTTTGTTTAGAAAATATATAGCTGTTTTATAGTTATTTTTCATTTTAATATGCATGACGTATGATCAACAAGTAATTGTATTAATTTGTAAGAATAATATGTGAAAGTTACGGCAGCTGCTGAATCGATATTTCATTTCCGATACAATTTAGAACTCTTAGGTTTGAGTAAATTTTATGGATTACTAAGTGATCTACACTTTTTTGAGCGTTTTATTACTGGCCTGAAAAAAATAAGGCAGCAGCAGTAAAAAAAAAATTCTTAATATGTGTCAAAAAATATATTTGAGTGGTTTATTTGAAAAGTGTTGCAAGCATAGGACTTTGAGAAGATTATGGTCACTTGAAAGGAGCTGTATAAAATTTATTTAATTTATTCTTTTCAGCGAATAGGGTTTTGCCCACCTTCAAAATCAATGGCTCATATGTTGCTACACTTTTTTGGAAAACAAATAAGCACATTAAACTTATTTTTCGATAGTCATGACGTATGAGCAACATCTAATTTCAAAATTATCGGAATTTCGTTGCAATTTAAGATAAGTAACTACTGAATGACTTGTATAGACCTTTAATTGGACTACACTTATAAAAAATAAAATGAATGGCCGCAAAAAGAAACACTAATTACAGCTTTAATTAAAAGTTGCTTAATTTTATTTTTTTTATATATTGAACAAAGCATTTTTAGCCGCATATTATATATTTCACTCACTTTTTATGCACATTATGACTCCTTTTAGATACCATAAGCATATGCACAAATAGCAACTAAATTTTTTCTCCAAAGAGGTGTGGCAGTAAGACTTTAAAAACCAAGTATTTAACAAAAAAAAAAAAAACAAATCTGAATTTGATTGATTTTTAACAAGTTGACTTAGCAAAAAAAATGTTGCTTAACTAAAATCTTGCATTAAATTAACATAAGTGGAGTTTAACCACGACAAGTCTAAAAATGCTGTGACCAGTTGTTACCATTTTTGTACTTGCTGTTGTCACGCTGGTTGAACTCAATAAAAAAAAATTTGCCTATTGCTCGCAATTAATAAGACGCTTTTAAATATTGTATGCATAAGCTTTTAACAAGTTTTTAGATATTGTACAACATTAAATACAACTAATTGGTATTTTTTGACTTAAATATTTTAAATATCATACTTATTTATTTATTTAATTTGAAAATTTTAAAAGCTTTAAAGTGTATAATTTTTCTAACATGGTTTATTGCATGCTGGAAAAAAATGTATACTGCAGCCGAAGCAAGCAATCAAGCGCCATTTCAAGGTTGTTGTATTTTGTGAAAATTAGGTTGATGCTGGTTAAATAAAGTGACACATGTGCTCAAAATATTGAAAAATGTGATAGTTTTATGTTGTTTTGAAATAGTTGGTCATATAGATTTAATAAAAAATTGGTATAACATGGTAACATGACAGCTTAAGTAAAATTAAAAGAAAAAAATGCAAGAAAACTATTTTTCACAATAAATTATGGTATTCTTAAAAAAATTAATATATAGTAAAATTTACAACTTTTCTTTATTATAAGCCACAACTTTAACAACTATAGCAATGTCAAACAAGTTCTAATAGTTTTAAAATCTGACTGATTACAAATATGTATAAGACACAAAGGATAAAATATTCATAACATTTAAAATACTCAACAATTTCAAATGATTCATCGCACCCTTAATGTTCAACATCTTAACAAATTTAAGCAAAAAAAAATTTACTACTTGTGCTTAAGACAGACATCTTTATTTTTTCAATATTTTTTCTATTGCAAACTAAACCCAATTGGCCAAATGCCAATGCAATTAAAGTTTCAAAGCTGCAGGCGAGCAAAAGACTTCCTTGCTTTATGGCCACATTTCAATAATCATTTCCAATTTACTTAATCACTGCGAAAGCAAAGCAGCAACAAAAATCTACTGCCATGCTAAATCCTGTGATTTTGGAAAAAAAAAAACAAAACAAAATTCTAAGTGTTTTTTCAATATTTTCTATTTTCGTTGTCTGTCAATGGCAGCGGCAGCAGCAGCGATAGATAGACGCAAAACGACAACTTGGCCAAAGAAACCTGCTGCGCATGTGCGCCATGCTTTAAACAAGTTATATTTCTTTATGCTGCTGCTGTTGCTTCTTCTTCTTCTTATTATAATAAGAACTTGCCAGTTACACGTTACGAGTTACGCGTGCGCCACAGCTCAAGAATGTTTAGATTTTCTAATTTCTTTTCTACGTTTTTTTTGTCCTTTCTGCTGTATTTTTTTTCTTTTTTTTTATTATCTTTACTCTCTTAAGTGCATAAATAAAGCAATAGTTAAATAGAAGCAGTCGTAATAGATAGAGCAGAGAGTGAAGAAACTACAGAAGAAGCGCGTTATTTGCTGTCTGTTTGCTGCCTGCAACATAATCAATGCGCTTGCGCAGCAGTTTTGTATTGCAAGTTGAAAAATTTATGTGTCTAACTGTGTGCATGCCAGCACATAAGTGTGTGCGCTAGTGTGCGTAAGTTGGCAGCTTTATGCACTCGTGGCTAAATTTTATTGCAAACGATTATATTTTACTGGGTAAAGGATATGAAATATAAAAACATTCAATTAGATATAATTTATTTGCTATAACTAATAGAACTTTTAGTGTCTTAGTTATTAAAGACAAATAATATTTTAATATAATAAAATTAATTAAGAAATAATTTAAATTTAATCAGTAAGCTATAAAAAAAAGACATAAGTGGAAATAAGTTATGGAAAAGCAATGTTGATGTGAAAAAGCAAATTCAAGAGCGAAAATAAAAGCAACTTAGCAAAAGTGGCATAAAAGTAATTGAAGAAAAAAATACACAAAAATAATGCGCAACTTCTTTTTAAGTTTTCCATTCAAGAATAATTTAAAATCTTATACAAAGTTGAACAAAATATTTTCAAAAAACTTTACACATAACTATAAGAAAAAAATCAAAGAAAAATACCTTCTTATGTGAATGTAACTTTTTATTTTTTTTTTTTGCCGCTATTCAACACACAATTTTCTCTATGAAATTAGGCTTGAAATTTGAATATCAAGTTGTGAAGTCAAACAAAAGAAATCTAACTATTTAATACAAACAATGTATGTAGGAAGTATTGTATGTTTCACAAATTCTATTTAACAACTTAACTACATTTCAAATTTAATGCGTGTGTGCATGTAAATTAACAAGTTCGTGTCTTAAGTATTTTGTATAAAATTAAGCTGTATTCTTTTTCAAATGCTTTTAAACATAAACGCACACATATTGATGCGGCGTATCTTGCTTGCATTGATTTTTGTGAGGCTTATTGTTCCCACAAATCTAAAAGAGAGCACACAAAAATTCAAAAATTGTAAACAATTTAAATGCAACAGAAACTAACAATAACAAAATGAAAGGAAAACAAACAAACTGTAGGTATTAAGTAGAACCCATGTAAATCATGCAATCATGTATATTCAGGCATAAGATGTAGAAGAACATTTGAAAAACTGCAGCGCATTTTATGGATATATTTTGAGGTTGACATAAGTGGAAAAGAAAGTGGGCTTTCCAATATTTACCAACAACATAAAAAGTTCTAACAATTGTAGCTAAGATGGACATTTAATAAAGCGCTGTCTATATCTAAGTTATATATGTATTTCTTCAACTCACCTTAGTACTTGTAGTTCTCGGCACACCTCCCAGTGCAATGGCATACACCTCAATCTCATACATATCCGGTCCAGCTTCGCGATCCAATTCCTTGGCCGTAGATAAAATACCCAACTTTGTGTCAATATCGAACAAACGATCAACTTGTTTTGGTGCCCAATTAACCGACGACGCACGACCCGAACTGACTGCCGTCACATTTGTGACATAATACTCAATTTCGGCGGAATTGAGACGCGCACTTACAGTCAAAATACTTGTACCGGTCGATTCGTTCTCATATACCGAACCACTTTGTTCTCGCTGATCGAACACGGGACCGGCGGCATGCGTTGTCGAACTACCGGTGACAATAATTGTAATATAAGCATCAGTACTTTTACGTTCACTCTGTACTGCCTCATCGGTAGCCTTTAACGCCAGCTGATAACGCACTTCTGGATTTGTTATCGTATTTCGTAGAGTTATAGCACCCGTATTACGTTGCAACTTAAACAATTCCATATTTCCACTGACCATTTCGTAGGTCACCAGGCCATTACTGCTAGAATCAGCATCACGTGCTTGCACATGCATAACCAGAAATCCACCACGTTGTGCTGTTCCAGAGCTGGTAAGCTGCGTAGACTGAGCGCTTGGCAAAATTGCAGCATTCATTGAAACAAAAATGGGTGCATTATCATTGATATCTTCAACGATGACAGTAACCAATTTCTCAGCAGACAATTGACGTTCCGGTAGCTGCGCCTGATCGGTGGCCACAACGGTTAAGCGAAACGTATCAATAGACTCACGATCGATTTCGCGTAATGTGTGTATGACACCAGTGTGTGTGTTAATTCCAAAGTGACGTCCACCAGGCAGCTCAGGTTCCTGTCGTGAAATAGCATATGTTACCTTACCATTTAGTCCGGAATCTGGATCCTCAGCGATAATGGTTACTATAGGTGTCTTCACAGCAATGCCTTCTTTTATTTGACGCACTATTGCTGTATTGGGGAAGGTCGGCGGATTATCATTCTCATCGACAACATGCACTGTAAACATTATTGTAGTGGAAAGGCGTGGAGTGCCACCATCCGAAGCAGTTATATTCAAATTATAAACATTTGTTTCTTCGTAATCCAATGACTTGTGCAGATATAAACTACCGCTGATAGAGTCAATATGAAATGTGTCCTTCCGATTTCCCGCTGTGATGCTAAACGACACCAAACTATTGATGCCCAAATCAGAATCTGTTGCACGGAATTTCATCAGCTCAGTACCAATTGGACTGGTTTCTAACACCGAGATTTCATTGTCTGTTTGTGCAAATTCTGGCGCAACATCATTTTCATCGAGCACATCGATTGTTATTGTAGTACTGTTGCTTAATTGTCCTTTGAGCGCAGCATCACGTGCCACCACTGTCAAGCGATAGGAAGCCAATGTCTCGCGATCCAGTTTATGCACCAGCGTCAGCTGACCAGTTGCATCATCCATAGCAAAGCAACCATCTCGGTTACCATCTGTCAGAGCATAGTATACATCCCCGTTAAGTCCCTCATCGGCATCTACAGTATAGACGCGTATTACTTGCGTACCCACACTGGCACCCTCCGATATCTGCACACGATAGGGTGCACGTACAAATTGTGGCGCATTATCATTTACATCCGTAATGATAACTTTAACCTTGACGCGATCACGCAAACGCGGTGAACCATTATCCGATACCACAGCCTCTAGTTCAATAAAGTTTTCACCTTGCTGCAAGTCAGTGTTACTACTTCCACTGCCACTCCCAGCCATCATAGAGCCACGTCGACGCTGCACCAATACCTCACGATCGAACGGTTGCAACGTCTTTATGAAACCATTACGCATGTCAATATTAAAGTACTGCGTCTGCGTCGCCAACATGTAGATCAACTCTGCATTGCGACCCACATCACGATCCGTTGCGGTCAACTTGCCCACAAACGAATCAGCCGGCTCGTTTTCTGCAATACTGAAAGTGAAGCTTGAATTGGTAAACTGTGGTGCATTATCATTCTCATCGAGCACATGAATGATCACTGGTACCAGCGACGAACGCGACGGCATACCGGCGTCACGACATGCCACGGTCAACGCATAGTAGTCCCGCTCCTCACGATCCAGTGGTGAGCGCACAAACAAATAACCATCCGGAAAGACACCAAATTTGCGCGCGACATTGCCTTCGGTGATTTCGTATGAAATACGTCCATTTGCGCCCAAATCTGCATCCGATGCAGCCAGCGGAAAGAAGCGAGCATTAACGCGCGTTGACTCTGGCAACGAGGTCTCGTATGAAGTATGATCGAAGACAGGTGTATGATCATTGACATCAGCGATCATTACATCGATGTTGTGTTTGGAGGACAACGGAGGCGTGCCACCATCTGTTGCGGTCAATTCAACATGCAACAATGTGCCCGGCTCAACCACCCCCTGTAAGGGACGCTGCAAGTAGAGCACTCCAGTCGCTTCGTTAATACGAAAAAGTTCTAATGGATTAAAGCTGAGCGTGTAGGTGACACGACTATTGATGCCTGCATCGCGATCACGTGCGCGTGACAAGTAAACCTCTTGACCGACAGCGGCATTCTCTGCCAGTTGCAGCAGCTCTGCACCATCACGATCATGTGAAAAAATTGGTGCATTATCATTAACATCTAAAATCGATATGTTCACAATAGTCTTGCCATATGCAACGAGTCCCTTGCGCGCTACAATCTGCAGTTGATACTGCAGTTGCAGCTCACGATCGATACGCTGTTTTGTAGTAATGCGACCAGTGCTACTATCGATGAAAAAATTCTCTGCCACATCACCGTATACAATGGCGTACTCAATGTTGTTGCTGCTGGTGGTGGGTGGCTTGCCAGCCAAACCAGTTGCAGACGACGAGGACTGCAGTTGCTTCACTTGTACTCGTCCTACTTCGCGTCCGATTGCTGGTTCTTGCTGCTCATGATCTTCCACAATTTGAAATTCATAACCGCTGAAAGAGTCAAATTCGAGCGTTTCCATTTTGCTTTGTTTTATTATCTCAACGATCGCATCATGTTCGGAACGACGATCACCACGATCGCGCGCAGAGATTCGCAGTTTATAAAGCGCTTTTGGCATTTGGCGTATGTCAACAATAGCGGAGGCGCGTAGCGTTATCGCACCGGACCAGGCATCCACGACAAAGAGACCATCGCCACCTGATTCGAGATTGTAGGTAATTAAGGCATTATCGCCTGCATCACGATCATTAGCTGAAACTTTGAGTAGCACAGTTGCGGCAGCAGTTGATTTTCCGCCTCCTTGATTTTCTGCAGCAGTAGTAGCAGCAGCAGCATTGCTGCCACCATCTGATGATTCCTCATCGTTCAGTGCATAGAAGTAGTGCTTTGGATAGAACTCTGGACTATTATCGTTGACATCTTCAACATGCAGGTAAACCGTGGCTGTTGCTGATTGTGGTGGTGCACCCTGATCACGGGCGACTACAAAAATCTCATAATTTTCTATACGCTCACGATCGAGTGAAGTGCGCGTTGTCAATTGGCCGGTGAGCGCATCGAGTGCAAATTGATTGGGATATTTTTGTTGCACTAGTGCAGGTAGTGTATAGGTAACTGAACCATTGGTGCCTTGATCGTGATCAGCAGCTGTCAACATGGCTATCAGTGTCAATGGTGGTGTGCCCTCATTCAGTGTGACATTAATATGTTGTTGGGAGAATTGTGGTGCTTCATCGTTTTCATCAAGTATGGTCACTTTCAATTGCGTATATGCCCACTTTGGGTTGGGGCCACCATCACGCGCTGAAATACTGAGCTCAACGCTTCCTAGCACCTCACGATCCAATGCCGTTTGTGTGGTTATGAGTCCAGTAGATGAGTCAATAGCGAACCATTGTTGCTCATTGCCCGAAACAAATTCATAAAAGATTTGCGCATTAACGCCTGTATCTTCATCTGTGGCAGTTATGGATGCGACATATGAACCAGGTGGTGCGAGCTCACTCAGTACCGCTGAATACTCAGATTTTTCAAAAACTGGCTCATGATCGTTAACATCATTGACATGTATGATCAAGTATGCTGTAGCAGTGCGTGGCGGACTGCCCTTGTCAATGGCGACTACAGTGAGGTTATATTTTCCAATTTCTTCGCGGTCCAAAACACCATTAACACGTACAATATCAAAAGAGGGCGTCTTTTCCAAACGAAAATGTGCCATTTCATTGCCAGAAATAATTCTGATCGCTGTATCACCATTGAGGCCCTCATCCATGTCAACGACAGATACTGCAGCAACGACGCTACCGTTTACTGCATTTTCATCGACAGTGGCAAAGCTACCCGTAGGTGGAAAATACTGAAAACGTATAACCGGATCATGATCATTAGTATCAACGAGATTGACAGTAACATAAGTGCGTCCATCTTGACGCGGCGAGCCGTGATCACGTGCGAAAACCGTAAAAACACAACTTTTCGGGCAGCTACCAACAGGACGCGTATAGGTCTGACAATTTTGCTGCGGACAGCTCAAGCGCTCAGTGGTCGAAATGACGCCTGTTTCTGGATCAACAGTAAATTGTCGTTCTGTGTCTGCGAGATAATATGTGATCTTGCTGTTATCGCCCAAGTCATTGTCAGAAGCCATCACCTGTAAGACGGGTGTACCCGGTGGCACCGATTCGTTCAAAGACACAATATAATCACTGTGATCGAAAATTGGTGGATTATCATTAACATCAACTATCGTGACGTTGACCTGCAAATAACCATAGTGTGACGGTGAGCCACCATCACGTGCCGAAATATTCAATTGATAAAAACCACGTGTTTCACGATCCAAATTACCCGTTGTCTCCAAATGTAAATAAGAGACATCACCGCTGGGATTTGTGGTGACTGCGAGACGAAATTTATCCTCATGATTACCATCTATAATGCGATAATCATCAGTCACGCTATTGATTCCAATATCACGATCAGTTGCAGCATCGAGCAGCAGACGCGTACCCGACGCAGCGCTTTCAGAAAAAGAAACTGCAATGCTTGGTTCGGGAAATTCGGGTGCATTATCATTTACATCCAGCACAGTGATGCGCACCTCAATGGGGTAAGTGGGTTGTGACGAGAGTACAACCAAATCATAACGATCTCGGATACCCTCACGATCCAGCACAAGATTTGTCTTAATTTCACCTGTCTGCTGATCGAGCGTAAATTCTCGCGGTGGTTCATTGAAACGGTATGTAAAATCAGCACGCGTTGGTATAAAACCCACAACGGTACCACGCGGTTGACCTTCCAATACTTCGAATTGTACACTGGTGTCAACAGCACGTGATTGCATTTGTCCCGATGCGGTACCATCGGCTGCTGAGGAACGTCGCCGTGGAAAGGCTGTGTACTGTGCTGAATTTGAAATTTGTATACCACGACTACCAGGTCCTGGACCGGGTATGTGTAAACTGGAGCTGGCACTTTGTCCCACTTGACATGTTGCCAATTGGATCAATGCTAGCGACAGCGTGATGGCAGCAGCAACAGCTGGGACGAGAGGAAGCCGTAACGCATTTTTGTGAAAATATCTCGTTTTTGCTTTTGACAGCGTAAAATGGCGGCGTCGGCGACAGTCTTGAATAGTTTTTGTTGTTGTTTTTGTAATAATGACATTGCTATTATTATTGTTGTTGTTGTTTCTGCTGTTTTTATTGTTTGTATTGCTGCTTATGTTGTCGCTATATCGATTTGTCATGCTGCAGTCGTTATATTGGTTTTTGTTGTTGTTGTTGTTCACGTTGCGTTGTTGTCCTTCTTCTTCTTTTTTTTCTTTGCGCCTGCAAAACATCGTCATAATGTTGCGGCGTTGCTGACTCTGTTGGTTGCGACTCGTTGCTTAAGTCGTTGTTTTGAAAATTGCAATTGCTTATTTTTCTCGCTGCTGTTGTTGCTTTTGTTGTTGTTGTTTAGCTTTCGTTTTTGTTGTAATATTTGATGTTGCTGTGTAAATTTGTAGCCTAAAGCCATTAGTGTTCTTAATTAGTTGAGGCACAGAAATTCGTTTCATTTTAAAACCGTCCTTCGTAAGCGCGACATTTTTAATTATTTTGTTAATGAATTCTTTGAGAAGAAATAAATAATACAAAAAAAATAAAGAAATAATTTCCTTTGATGTTTCTTCTTCTTCTTTTTTTTCAATTTCTTTTAGTTACTCGTACTTTAACAATTTGACCGCACTCTTTTCGCTGTAAACACTTTTATAGACATTTTATGTGCCTTGGGTCCTATTTTAATGTGTTTTTACTACGAAAATATTATTGAACCTGTAACGAAAAAACATAAAAAAAGAGAATAGTTAAATATGGAAAAAAAAGTTATTTTAAAACTGTATTTATGTATAAAAATAGGCAATAAACATTCAACATTCTTCGAAATTTCAACTTTTTGTCGTAAACATTGGAATCTTTTATATATATATAGCATAGTTTAGTGTAAGACAAGCTAATGAGTACAAACATTTGCGGCGTGATGTCTGCACTATATAAATACTAAATAATTATAATGCAAATTTAAGAAAAAAAAATTTATTTTCACAATAAATAAATCCTTTGTCAAAAACTCAAATTTATTTCTAATATTTGAAAATCAAGGGAAAATTATGTTACATTTTTAAAACAGCTTTGCTCTAAAATAGCTGCAAACACGCGTTTTAACAGTTTTTTGTAAGCTTACTATTTTTCAGTTAAACAAATGTTAATACATAATATAATGTTATTCAAAAAGTGCAAACTTTCACTACTCTGTTTTGAGATTAATGATGGAAATAATTTGCCAAACCTTTCGTTTGCTTAATTACAAAGAAAAATATTTGTAAAACAAAACAAAAGTCTCAGAGAAGAAACTCACTTTTTAAAGTTAAACAAAGTTTGTTGATATGAAACAAAACACTTAAGCTACAAACCTTAATGATAAATTTAGACAATATATAACATGCCTTGATTTCACAACATAATATTTCATATAATTAATTTTCTTTTCATTTAATTTGCTACCTACCTCCATCTAATATTTGGTATGTTAGCTATGCAGCTCAGTCATGTGTGCTGTTAGTGTTTTTTTTTTTTTACTCTACCGTTTGCTCTGACTGTTCTACACAAATTCTAAGAAATTCGAATGCAAACAAAAAACAGGTTAACAAAATTTTGCTTTTAGGTGCATAGTTACCTTTTTTTTATTGCTTTTTAAATTCAAGGAATTTATTTTCAATTTTTTATTTTTTTTTTTTTTGTTATCCTTTTAATATGAAATGCTGTGTGTATTTATACATATACCTTTTCTCATTCTAATACGGTTTTTTGTTGCCTTACTTAGTTACTTTCGTTATGTTGAATATGAGCTGCTGTTTTTGACAAATTTGTGTTATATTTTCTGGTGTTAAATTGTTGCTCACGTTTAATATTAAGGCTTTATTTGGCTTCATTAATGCATAAGACACTTTGGCCTTATATTTTCAGTGCATACGTTTAGTATAATTGAAAGAAAATTAAATAAAAAAATTTTATATAAATTGCTATCGATTGTAATAAATTGTCGTAGCTGTGTATTGCAATGAAATTTTATTTAATTAATTTAAATTAATTTCCAATTAAAAATAAAAATTTGGAATGTAAGACCATTAACGGAACCGCATTGCATCGTTAATCATAGCTATATATATACTTTAAAAATTAATTATTAGAAATGTAAGTGTAAAACTATTTCTCTAATGTTGACCATTCAAAAAAAAAAAATTTCTTCACTTTTTTCTTTTTGAAACATAGACTTTTTTCTCTTATCTGATCATCAATAACCCATAATTCCCTCCTCTAATATTTTTTTTTTTAATGATTACCTGCATAAAAATTAACATGGTAACATCAATCAACTTAATTAGGTTTAAGTAGAAGTGATGGCTCAAATGAACAACAGCACACACTTGTACCTTTTATATATATAATACATGACTAAAAAAAAAAACTTGACTAAAAAAACAATAAAAATGAAGCTAAAAAATCTATGGCATAAATTAATGATGTATTGTAGGCAGCAGCTTAAGTCTCTAACTAAAACCAATATGAAATATGTTAAAAACTTCAAATGGAAATGAAGAAAATAATAGTATTTAAAAAAAAAAAAAAAAGACAAAACAACAACGCTACAACAACAACGTGAAAGAAATGTTTTAACTTAATATTTCGATGTTAATTTTTGGCCAATGACCGCAACGAATCGTAAATACACATAATAACAGCAAATAAAGGCAACAATAACAATTGACTTAAAACTGCTAATATAAGATTAAGATTTTATGGATTTTTATGGACAAAAGGAAACAAAAATTTTAAATGAATATGAAATAAAAAAAAAGTTAATATTCAAGAAAGTCTATACCTACTATATGTCATATGTTCATATGTTAAATACAAGTTTTTATATGTCTGAATGAATATTTTAGTGTTGGGCTATTTCACACAAAAAAATACTTTTGAATCAATAAAAAAGAGTGTAATTGGAACATACACCAGAAGTTAAAATTGATAGCAAGCTATCATAAGATAAACAAAAACAGTAGATTCTGTAATATTAAAAAATTGTAGAGTAACATTGAAAATCATCAAAAAAGTAATACATATCGAATTGTATATATTTTAAAAATTCAAAAATATTTTTAGTTCAGAAAACGCCTCGAAAATAGCGTTTTAGTTCATTCCGGAAAAGATAATATTTCTTTGGCCTGAGTTTGATTTTTTCAAATACAAGTAATAGGTCAGGTAAGAATGATGATTTAACAAACAGGCTAGAAGCCTAAAGTAGCACTAATTGTGCTGTTTTAATACCATATTATGTGACCCAACAATTTGGTAAAAGTTAAAACAGCCTTGGTAACGAAAAACAACTAGATATGTATATTCAGTTAGCTTTATTGAATTAGTTCAGCAGCGAGTCTCTTTCAACTTCGGCAAATTCACTCAGGACATTGAAGAACGATTTTTAAGACAACTAAGTCTGATTCTGGCTAAGGCTGGGCAGCTGCAAAGGAAGTGCTTCTGAGATTCATTCTCATTTGCATTCAAGCAGCTGCGGCTAGAAGAATTCAATCGGATACTTAATCTTTCAACATTTTTGCTAATTGCTTAATTTCCAATGCAGGTCACGGTGATTCTTGCTATGTGGAACCGGCTCCTGGACAGTAAGTAGTTGGTTCTCAATTTGTTATAAAAAGGTCAGTTTGATCTGACTATTTTACAGATACTTAAAGACTTCCAGTACTTTTCTGCTTCACATAAAAAATGCGAGAAATTTTCTTCCTAACTATACCTAGAAGAGTGTAAACGCGCTCCGGAGTGATTTTATCAAGAGAGGAACCAAGCCTTGATATTTCATAAGCCCTTTCATATGAGAGTAATGTCATGTTGGTGCCTTATCATGACTACTTCTTTACTGTAATGCTTGATTTTATTTGTGCCGAGATTAACGCTCTGATAGCGGCTTGGCTATTACAATCTTCTTTGAATTATTACTAACAGATCTGCTGGCTTCGACTTCAGACTCTGTCTGAAAATTGCTAGCTGAAATAGGTATACGGAAAGATTGCGAGATTGCTGTGTCTTCAGAACAGACTGCTCTGTCTACTCCACAGTCTGTCTTAGACTCATCGGTTAGCGGTTCAAAAATTTTAATTTAAGTTGATAGTGCCCTCTTCTCGCTGAAGTTGCTCCGAAAACTTCAACTGAAAATTATTTCTCAAAGCAGAATGTAGGACAGATGTAGTTTGTTTGAAAATTTAAAAGTTAGATTAGCAAAGTTTATCAAGCATAGAGTACATAATGTCCATATTGCTTCGAGAACCAAGTGCTGGCTTCCCTGGGACTAATTGCATGGCACGTGGCAGCTGCTTATGTTAAAGAATTAGGAGGTAGCAGGTATAAAAAAATATCTCGGGATTCTGTCGGATATTCAAAGTTTACTGAAACTAATTTCAATCAGTATACCACCACCATAGCTCGAAAGTCACAAGTTGAAGTAATTTTTTATGGCTTCTCATTTTGGTTACTTCATGCTAAACTTTGAGCTATATTTATTTGTTAAAGTTCGGAAAATTTTATTTGTTTTAAAATAATTTTATTAATATAATTTATGTTAAACTTTTCCTTAATTCAGGTGATTTATAGCATATTAATAAAATTTTTGTAAATTTATATTTATTTTATTTTTGTTCAAGAGTGGAATTTTTTTTTAATTTATTTATACATATGATACTATAAATTTTCAGCAGATATTTTTGTTTGCTAAGATTTTTTATTTAACATGATCAATTTTAATATGCTCGAATATATTTTAATTCATATTTTTTGTTTTTTACATTTGCTTAAAAAGTTTTTGATTTGACCAAGTGGTCTTAAGTTTTAAGATACGATTCTCTGTTGTTAATTATTCAAAATTGATTTGTTGTACAACAAATTTATGAATAATAACATTTTTTCGTATTGGCTATGAAGATAGTATTTTAGTTTTACAATATTTTTTTTTTTTTTTTTTGTCTGATTTATAGCGTGAAATATGTTGCTACTATATAACAATACATATGCAAATCAAACATTTTTTTTTTAAGTCCGAATTATTAAACAAAGCAACCTCTAAACTTGGTAACATGATACTTTGTTAAATTTTAGGAAAAAGATTGCATGAGTCAACATATTTTCATAATTTTTTCAATTTTACTATACATAATTTCTTAAGTGTTTGCTTTCATATTCAAGTATAGTAGTGTGTGTGCGCCACTGTCTGATCCAACTATTAATAGTAAAGTTGAGTTTAAATAAATAAAGTTAATGCCTTTGTGATGAACACGTTCTAAATTTTATTTTCACATTTCTTTTTTTTTTTTGCATTTGTTTTTTTTTGTAAGTTTTTGCTATTTACGCTGTTATGTTTTTTTTTTGTTGCTGAAATTGATTGATGATTTTATTCTTAGCAGCGCGATTTAAAGTTTTTGCAGAAATTTTTGATTATTTGTTTCACATTCGTTCTTTTGGGGCGTAAATGGGAAGTTTTAATTTGTAATGACATACGACTAGGTATGTATTTGAATATGCGCATACACATACAAAAATACATGGATTGATGAAAAATAAACCGTTAGCTCACGCTTACTTGCAGTCAATTAAGTTAGCTCTCAAAAGAATTGAGCTTGATAAAAAATTTTTCAACATCATTTCTTTACTTTATGTTTTTATATCGCGTTTGTTATGTTAAAAAAATTTTTTTGTTATATTTTGAATTACATTTTTTTTTATTAACATTTGCTATCAAATTTATAAGTTACAAAATGTTCTCATTCATTTTGATACAAAAATCTTGGCAATATTTACAAAGAGTGCAAAAAAGGCACAAAAGCTAATTTAAAAGCATCAAAAAAAACCATTTCTTGTTAAAGACAAATGATTATGCAAACATTAAAATTTTATCGCAAAATTGCACAAAAACTTCAATAAAACAAATCAAAAAAAAACGCTAATTAAAATCGCCGCTGAGTGTTGCAACTAAAGCAAGTTCGTTTCTTAAATCTTTCGTTTTCGGCAATACAACAGCAAAAAGTGAGAATTAAGCAAAACGCAAAATGGCACAGCTATAAAGTTTAAGAATTCTTTTCCAGCTGGTTTTTTAAAAGCCAAATTCCAAATTATTTCTTTTTTTTTATTGGTCGTTTCGGGTTTTAGGGTTTATGGGTATAAAAAAAGCATAACCAAAAAAATAATGAATTTTTTATTATGTTCTTTTTGTTTGTTATCACGCAAGTTTTTAAACAAACAAGCAAAAATTCCACAAAAAAAAAATAAAGAAAAAACAATGACTCTTTTTCGTTTTTAAGTTTATTTGATGTCTTTGCAAGATTTTTGTGACTTTTATTGGTTGCTGTTGCTGCGGAAGCGATTGCATAAAATGAGTTCTTATGCTACATCTTGTTACACTAAAAACAATAACTTTCTATGGAAAATCTGATTTTAAAATCATCAAAATTTAAAACCTAATTTAAATTGTATCCTTAGGGGAGATGCCACATTCTCTTGTTGACATTAAAAAATTTTGTCTAGTATATATGGGGCATACCACGCCAAATCGGACATTATTTTGCTATTGCATCTCTAATTTTTTTGAAAATTTTTCTTCGCTTAGTACTGGTTTTTATCAAGCTATTTAAGAGATGTAGTAAATGTACTGATGTTTTGCCGTTGTTTTTTGTATGCTCATAGCTGCTTTTGTTCCAAAAAAAAATGTTTAACAATCCTTTCAGAAGAAATATCGAAAAATTTTCAAAACTATATTAACATGATAAAAATAAACAAATAAATCGTAATTTTTAACAATGTATGGCACTGAAATATAAATATAAATTTTTTGTAAAACGCTGTTATGTATTTATCAAATTTTAAGTCTAGTCGGATACTATACAAATGATGAGATCTATTTTTTTCAAATTTGTAATGACAAGTTTTTGAATTATACTTGTTGAAAAATATTCGAATGCTACATTTTGAGTAACAAAGGCATAAATATAACTATAATTTAAAATAGACATAAAAAATTGCAATCCTTTCATTCCATTGAAAATTTGAAATTTTTCTCGCAGTGCTGCCACTGGCAGCATCCATCATAAAAATTGTGAATGCTCATCAAAGCAAAGATGAAGTAAATAAAAAATTTCAAAACTTTCAAAGTACAAAACGGATGTTTGGAATTTGGCAATAATAACAATAAAAACAAAAGCAACAAAAAAAGCAACACGTACTTAAAAAATCTGCACCATTCAATGCAACAAAAGCAATAACAATAACAGCAACAGCAACAAAAACAAACAAAACCAGTAACAAAAAAAAAAAAGCCTGCAAAAATTAAAAATGCAGACAGCAACAACAGCAGCCAAAAGCCAAAGCACAGCACAACTCATTAAAAGCCTCTATTTATCGCATTGAAATGCGCATGCTTTGAAAATATCTTAAAATGCTTCTGTTTGCCACGGACAGACAAACAGACAGACAACCATCCAGCCAGTCAGACTTATGTATTCCTTACATAAGACTAACGTTGGGTACCAAACTCTAATGGAAGGTGAAATTTTTGCACGACCAAAAATAATAGAAAGTGTTCAAGCACTACAACAACAAAAACAACAACAACAGCACCAGAACAAAAATCCATTAATGCGTTTTTTGGGAGGTTTTCATACGTAAGGGTCCTCCACAAACACACACATACTGCATAATATGAACAAGCAGAACTCAACAACAAGTTTTTAAGCTACAAGAGCCTTTGCATGTTTCATACAAATTCATCATATTTTTGTGTAACCTGCATTTTTGGTGTATTTTTCTGTTGTTGTATTTATTTTTTGCTGCATTTGATTTGAATAGCAGCATAAGAAATTATTAATAAAATATATAAAATTTTATTGAGAACAAGGTCAATGGACTTTTCACCAAACCTTTAGAAATTATTTGCATATTGCAAATTGATGGATAAGCACAGGTCGTAGTTTATATGCTATACAAGAGTCAAAAGGGCTAGTCCAACAAACATTATGGTCACAGAAATTTGTTAGTGATTTTGCTCTAAAATATAATGCTCCAAATAACAGACTACTCTATCGTGAACTTGACTTTGAGAAAGTGTGTGCAGCATGGTTTTCCACTCGCGCTAAGTGTAAACGCGGTGAACCACTAATAAATGCAACGCGAAAATCCTTACAGACGGTTCAAAAATTTAATATAGAAATAGTGAGATTTTATATAGAGCCTGGGAATAGCAGCGTCTTTTAAGCAAAGGTTTTGGCAGTAGTTAGTAGCAGTTTAGAGCGTCTCATTTATTACATTCAATGTGATGCACTACATTATGATATAAAGTATCGAAAAAAATAGATTTAAGACGTTTACACGTTCGATTCCAAACTTCGTTGCTAAAGCACGTATTCATTTTCTTTAGCATTATAAACTTTAAGATTAAAATTTTTAATTTTGAACTCACATAAATTCACTTAGTACTTTACTTCACACATGAAAAACTAAAAAAAACGAACACAAGAAAATAATTCTACGCCTTTGCTTTCTATATTAGTCTGACAGTTGAAGCAGGGAATCCCCTATTTCATAAAAAAAATTTTAGCAAAATCGGTGACGCCGCAACCTGGTGGTCTCCTTGTAAGTTCTTGCAGCAAAAGAAATTTGGATGTGAATTTTTTCGCAAATTCAACCTTTTTTTTTGTCTCGGGCTTAGGTCCTAAAAATATGGTCACCGTAACCATAGCCATCTTACTGTAAGAGTTTTTAACCAAAAACTCAACGAATGTCATCGACTAATCTGAATATTCACCTGATATGGCCCCATCTGCCATTTCCCTATTCCAGAAACTAAAATTACCACTTCGAGGTAGACGCCTTGATTCTGCTGAAGTCATAAAATCAAATTTGTTGAAGTAGCTGAGGGCTTTTCCTTAATCAGCCTACGAAAAATGTATGAAAATTTTAAATTTTTGGTTATGATGGATGGCTATGATGCATTATCGTTGTGCAAAATCTATTAGTTGCCCTTTCACAAATCTGGTCGTTTTCGGTGAATTTCTCACATGTCTTTCAAAGTAACGTCCAAGCACAGTGACAATGTTTCATAAAACTAAATAAAATAAACTAAAGAAATCAACTTAATTTTCTTCGCGGACAGCACACGCTAATTCATTGCTTACAATCACAACAGACAATAAAACACCCGACGATGTGGCACTAAATGGCTTTCAGCGGCCACACGCTGCATATGTCACGCTCAGTTGACTATGAAAATGCTGCCAATTTTCACATTTTCCATAAAACACACATGCGCTGAGCAGTTTTTTTTTTTGTGGGTTGTGCTCTACTGCGTGTTTTATTACAGTAACAACCAGCAGCAAATGTTTCTTTAACGCTTGTTAATTATAATTTGTTAGTTTTGTTGCTCTTGTTGTTGTTGTATATAAATTTAACGCAAATATTTTTCATTGTTATTGTTGTTAAATTAATGGCTTTAAAGTGTTGAGGTTAATTGCTCCGAACGCTTTTGAATAGTTGCTATTTGCTGTTAAGCGCGTGGCATTTTAAGTAAAGTGTGTTACCTAGTTTTTTTTTTTTTCATTTAAACTGGGTTTATTGCAGCAAGTTAAGTGTGGTTCTTATAAAAATTGTTCCAAAATTTGACAATTTTTTTAGTGCTTTTAAAAGAGGTTTATTTGTTGAATTGAGAGAAAATGTTTTTTTTATTTTCTGTTAACTCTTCTAAGACTTTCTTTTTTTCAAAATTTAATGATGATTTTTAGGCTCTAAAACAAACTAACTTCTCAACCATTTTATTCTACAAAGCAAATTCAAACATTTTTAACTTAAAAGCTTTTAACATAATAACAACTTTATAAAATCGAGCCAGTAGACTTATTAAATGTTTCCCTAAGCGAAATTGCATGCAAAGTCTCAAAAATATATTGGTATTGAGAATGAAAAAAAAGATCATATATTAGACACATAAATTTAAACATTTAACAACTAAATTATAGCATAGCTATAAAAGAAATCAACTTGTTCAGCAGGTAGAAAGCTAGGCATATCATGGTAAAAGATAAAAAAACAGTTTTAGCAGCATTAAATTAAGTTGAATATAAGCTGCTTAATTCGTAGTCGGATGCATGAATGGCATGAAAAAATATTTTAAAGCAAAAAATTGTCTAAAGATTTTTTTGCAGGCTGCTGCCGAAAGTGTTGGGATTTAAATTGCTGTTTCACATTTGCGAAATTCTAAAAAATAGCAGTGAATCACTAGCAGGTAGCATGTGATTTATATGGAAATTGGCCGTGTGCATGTGTATCTGATATTTGCCATTTATCAATAAAGCAGCCCAAGGTTAACCAGCGTATGGATTAAGTGATTTCATAGTGACATCAAAACACAAATTGCGCTCATAATAAATTTTTGTCAATCGGAGTTTATACTACCATTCCAAGGATAAGATAAGGACCACTTTTTTTATTTTTATTATAAAATTTTTGTAGTTTTTTGTTTGCCTTGCCTAGATTATGTGTTTCATCATTATTAGGGGACGTCCATTAATTACGTGAGCTAAAGTAGGGGGAGGGGGTCCGGCAAAATCTCACCGAGGGGGGAGGGGGTCAAGGAAAACCTCACGTAAACTTTTTAATGGATAGAATTTACATTAAAAATTATAATTTAAGTCTCACGGGAGGGGTCCCGCCAGATCTCATCAAATCTCACCAAGGGGAGGGGGGTCCGAATTTTTAAAAAACACCTCACGTAATCAATGGGCATCTCCTTATGTTGCTTCATTCTATTTTTAAATTTTCTGTTATTTAGTTGAATTAAAATTTGTACTTACTGTTATTTAGCAAAGACCAATATTATTGTAAATTTTTACAAATTGGTTTTCATTCAACAACATGTTCATTGATCTGGTAAGTTCAAATAATGTTTAATTGTAATATATAATAATTAGTCGCTAAAAACAATATCTTAAAAATGTTATTATTCGAATAAAATAGGCACCAAATTTGAATTTAACAGCGCACTTTCCACAGTAACAACGCGTCAGTTTACCCTTTTATTTAAATGTTTTTCATCAGAATATACTTGTTTGGTTATGAGGTGAAATTGAGCCCCAGGTATACTCTTTGACGAAATATACTAACCACCCAGGCTTGACCACATATAAAACCAATAACGATATCGCAGAGTTGCATTAAACTTTATGTATCAAGAAATTAAAATCTATTACAATTATGCAGCGTTTCTTCTACTAATTAAAAACCAACGCGCGTTGATGGTATGGCTCATTTCATATAATTTTTTGTTATGCTGAAACGCACGTTATCTAACGCGCTTGAGCCGAGTCTTAGATGAATATAAGCTATAAATTGCTGAGAGAATCGTATGGGAAAAGAGAGTGACAGTTACACAATTAGCAGCGCAAGTCTGCGCAACACCTTAGTCGCTGTCCAAAAAACTTTCTAAACGATTTTTGACAGTTCTTTTGCGACGGTTTGAAAGTGAATGTGATGTATGTTAATTAGGCTGCTGTAACATGCATAAATTAGGCTTTTAGTTGAAGAAACGCAGCATAATTGTAATAGATTTTAATTTCAAGATGCTTAAAGTTTAATGCAACTCTGCGATATCGTTATTGGTTTTATATGTGGCTAAGCCTGGGTGGTAGGGCTGCGACCTACTCTTTGGCTGCGACATCGAACGGGGAACATCGAAATAACTTTTTATAAAAGTTAAAAATGTAATTAATTATATTGGATTATTTTTTTTTTTAAATAAAATGCTCATCGTACTATATATAACTCCTGCACACCTAAAGAAGCCCACCATTTTTATGTTGCTACAACAGACTATGATTTTTTTTCTCACATCAGTTTATATTGAAAATGATTAATTGACAATTTAAATGCTTATCAGCACACGTACTTTGTGCAGCCGGCAGCAGCACTGGGCACCAAAGTGGACAGCCAAGTCAGCAACGATTTTAATGTCACCACAAGAGTAAAATTGCAACTGAAAAGATGTTGCTACTTTAATCGGTTTAAGTTTTGCGGCCTTTTGTTAACTATTTTTAATTCCCATTTTTATTTTTATATTTTTTTGAGCACAACTATTTTTATTTGTTTTTTTTTTTTTAGTTCATAAACCATTACGTACATTAAAGACGCCACAAAATTTTCAGTTGTTTCCTTTTTTGGCATAAGGCTGTGGCAAGAAAGTCAATACAGGGTAAAGTAGAAAAAATCGCAGCAAAAATTCCAATGCGCATGCCAGAGCGACATAATTGCGCATATTTGTGTGCAACTTTTTTTTGTGAGAAAATTAATAAAATAGCAGCTGCTGTTATTTTTATTGCAAACTCTTTTTTATTGCACACACACATATAGCAATTATGGCTAAAAATAAATTGCTAAATCTCAGTTGCAATACAAATCAAATGTGCCAATTTGTAGGGAAAATGATATAAATAAATTTTGAAGTGTTTTTTTTTTTTTGGTCTCCGTGTTAGCACTTTAAAAACTCAAAAAATTTACAACAAATACAACAATGCTATTCTAATTTCGTATTTAATTAAATGAAACTTTTAACAAACTTTCTCAACAATCAGTTTTATGTTGTGAAACTGTGCACTAAAAACAAAAGATTTAAGTCAAAAACTTGCTACATAATACACATAAAACTTAAAAAAAAAGTTCTTCAAGTCAAATTTAATCAATCAAGTGAAAATTATGTTGACATTTATTGATTTTTAATTACATCTTTCCATCATAGTTTTGTCGAAAATCTAACATAAAATTTAATGAAGCATTAACTCTTGAGTTAGAATATATTTTTTAATTAAAAAGTGACCGAAGATGTGCTCTAAATCTCTTTTATTATGGGTAATAATTTTAAGTTTTCTTAATTTTTGAATTTTTGTCTCACGCTCTAAGTGTAACGAAATTTTTGATTGATTCGAAGCAACATAGGATGCCGTACCGATTGCATTATTATTTTTAGTGTTGTTGTCATTAAAAAGAAATTTAATTTTCAAAGTTGAAGTGGTACATACCTACATTAATTAATCAATAAAAATAAATGAAGAAAAAGCGCTAGATTTCACCAGAAGGCAAAAATCTATTGCATCTAATGCATTTTGATTCTAATTAATTTTAACAAAGTGCTTAAGAATTTAATGCTACGGGGGAAATGAAAAGAACTCAAAATTTTTATGTGAGCTTAGGATTGTTTTTTTAATGTGCTATGAAAATGAAATTGGTGCTGTGAATAAAGTTTAAATCGATATGACTAATATTCTGAAACGAGCTTATGTTATATGTTTGCATCAGATGCAAATTCAGCGTCCTGAAACCCATGAGGACATAGCAAAAAAGAGTGCAATTTAGGTTTGATACCTATCCACATGGAGACGGCTTTAGCACAAGTCATCAATCGACAAGAAAATGTCGTATACTTTAATAAAAATTAAGTTGAAGTGCCAGGGAAATTATTGCACCAGTGGGAATTAGTCCCAGCAACAGAATATAAGGTACCACGCAACACTAAAGTAGCTGCTCCAGTTTAATGATACCGAAAGACAAATTACACAATGAATTGAACGCTTGCAGTGCGACAATTTTACCAGCGAACATCGCGATAGCTGGCCAGCATGGGAACCCAGATGTACTGTCTCGTTGTTAATGTAAAGTTGAGCTAGGGCCATCGAGTGGCAATCCAGGCCAGATGGAAACTCGCACCCAAGACAAGAATTAGTTTATAAAACCAAAATGTCGGCAATGTCGGACTACATTTGAAGGAATAAGGATAGATAAATATTTCAGCAAGATCGAGTCTGCACTTTTTAAAGATGTTTAGATAAAGCCATTGCTTGAAATATTCAAACTCACTCCAGAGAAAAATCTGAAAAAGGTTATCACAAAGATTGAAAACGATTCGAATGAGCCACAGCCAATTTTAATGGTGGCCTCTCGTTTGGCTATACATGCTACAATCATGATAACGCCACCTAAAGCAGTTTTCGGTACATATTTCAAAACAATAATGAACTGTCTAAAGCATTAAGGATTTCAAAACTATTCAACAATTTTAGTAATTTTAAGAAGAAGTATCCCAATATGCTTATAGCGATGTTCTTTATTCATTGCGTAAGATTGCATCAGCATGCATTTAAAAATAGTTGGAAACTTCTCGAATCATTATTACAATGCAAATAACAATACAACAGAAAGTAAATTGACACATTCACTACAACAACAAAAACTTGTTTAAAATATTAATAAATATAAAGTCAAAATTTCAAAACTTTTGCATTTGAAATAATCAAGTATTCGTGTAAATAAGGTGTGCTTTTGATAGCATCACAATTCTGAGGTCGAATTCTAAAAAAAAATGTTGACGATAATTTGAGAACTAAATTTTGTAACAATATTATTCGACTCGATACTAAGAAACATTTTTATTTTTAATAAATAAAACCCAAACACTTAAGTAAATAATTTCCGATTGCTATTGATTATAACAGCCAGTAATAATACAAAAAACTTAAGCAACAAACTTGTTTTAAGCTTATTTGTATTGTAACATTGGCTACGCTACTCAATTAGTTTTATTTATATACGTCAATAAGACAACATTTCAATAATTTAATAATTTTAATAATTAATAAGGTTTAAGCTGACGCTAAAAATTACCATTTTATTGTTATTATTAAATTATTGAAGTTCAGAAAAAGAAAACATTAACAGCGAGCAAACATACAAAGGTAATACATATGAGCGCGCTTATTAATTTGTATGATATATTGTTAAAAAAAAATTAAGCGCCATAATTTAATTTATTCATTAGATTGCAATTAATTAATTATTGAAAGAACAACAACAACTACAGTTAGGTACATTGAATATTTTTATGAAAATAAATAAAGCAGCGCTCTACTCTGACAGCATATTGTTACAGATTTGCTACAATTTTTTAGCTGACACTAATGTTGTCAACAACAACAAAAACAACAACTGCTATTATTGTGCAATAGCTTTGACTACTCATATTACATTTTAACTGACCATGAACCCACGACAGTAGCAACAGCAAATGATAACTAGAACAACAATAAAAGCACAAGAAACGAATATACGAGTTTTTTAACAACAACTGAAATCTACTCATAAAAAATTATGTTTTTTGTCGCTTTTCTGGTAATTCCTTACTTCATTTTTATTAAATTTTATTTATCTTTTGTCACTCTATTTTAAGGTGTGGGTGACACAATTTTCTTAAATTTGGTTTTTATTAAAATCACATTTTTTTGTCTATTGCCAAAGATGAATTGAGTCACTGACAAAACGTTAAACTTAAGCAAAAAATTTGTTAACATTTTTTGAAATTTATTTTTAGCTCTTTGTACTTAACTGCAATGTACAATTATGACATTTTATTGACTTCTTAATAAAATCGTTTAATTAATAAGGTAAACACCTTATAATTGGAATTAGGGAAATCGAAATTTAAATTTTCCAAAATTATATTTATTGTATTTAAAAAAACTATTCGCTAATACGCTTAACACTTTTTCTACAATCTTCTTAGTTCAAATAGAAGAAATTCAATACTGAATAAAAAAAAAAATTTGAATGGAGTCAATAGGTCTTATAGTTTTTTAACAATGTTTTCCAAAAGGAAACCAGACAAAATCCATAAAAGTTTGTGTAACAGAATTCTACATTTCATGGGAAATATATCCAAAATTGTTAAATAAAACGAAACAAAATTACTTACATACATATGTATATATTTATAAAAATTTATTTTATAGCCTTCAAACCCTAAATAAATAATATTATTTAGTCGTCATGAAGCGTTTGCGTGAGAATATCTGAAGGGCAACTCATGGATTTTGCACCATCGCATATGGCTACCATGAGCGCCGGAAGACCTGTTGCATGTGTTTAGAACTCCACACGAGTGAGACTTCCCCATGTGGAATTTCAACACGGGAAACTTTGATTCCACACGGGAATTTTTGGTGCATTTTTTCATCGTACACTCACCCACGTCAATTCTGTTCTGAATTTGGGGTCCCTCTTCGATATATTTTTTTTTTTTTTTTCAAGTTGGCGGTGCAGTTATTGTCGGGACTGCCCTGATTGAATTTGACGTTTCGATTTATTCTTTCAATGAAGGCTGCCACGACGACTGTCAATAAGACAACTGGACAAAAAAATTTATCGAATTGTGACCTTAAATTCGGAACAGAATCGATGTGGGTTAGTGTAAGTTAAAGGCGTCAAACGTTGATATAGGTATCCACCTGTCAGCTCGCGAGCAGTCAATCAGATTGCGCGCTGATTGGTTGATACGGAACCGTAGCCGAAAGGTAACTAAATGCCCAAGTTAGTTATAAGGGCCTAAGGACAAATGTATTTGCTTTAACAAAATATGTACTTGTGACGAATTAAAAGTTTTTTATGTACATAATAATCACTGAGAAATTTATTGTAGATATCCTACATTACCTTTTCATAATCATGATTCTGTAAGACTGTCAATCGTCAATTTAAAAATATTATAATTTTTGAACCTCCCCCCCCCCGCGACTCCATGAATTCCACACCCACTTTTATAACTTTATGGCGCTTCTGATGGCCATAATTTCAAAAAACCAACGACCAAGCACTGTATTCACCTGGCTTTTTCCTGATCCCAAAGCTAAATTTACTACTACGTGGAAGGCGCTCTAAGTCCTTTTGGGCTTAAAAGCAAATTCAGTGAAGGAATTGAAGATTTTTAATCAGCCTATGAAATAAATTTTGATAAATAAATAATTCTGTATCGTTTCATTAAACAATTCTGGATAATTTTTTAGTTGTGTGTTCAAACAGAAAATAATTTCTAATTGTTATTTTTTAAGCTAATCTGGATTTTTTTTTTTCATTTTTATATAAACTTAAAAATAAAGGCATATCCTCACCAATTAAAAATCCGTCATGAAACCAAAATAATCCATTAATGTTGACAATCCAAAAAAAAATTGTACGCTCCGACGCTTTTGATCAAAACACTTGTTGCGTTAATAAGAAGATTCTTATACTTTACTGCGCATGCGCAACACACAAACGGCCACAAGATAAACACAGGAAACGCAGATTTTTCACTTAAATTGATTTTCTATGGATTTTCATTTATTTTCAATTTCTTCAAAAAGAAAATCCAACAACAAACGAACGTGAAGCACATAGAAGAAAAAAAATGTGACAAGGCATAAGAAAATCGACGGCTTAAAAAGAAAATAACAAGAAAATTTTATGATGACGATGTTGACGACGATGATGATGGCAGTAGGTACGACGCAACACGCAAACGTAAAATAATAAAGAAAATCCACAGCGTAATGGCAACAAAACTTGTTGTTTGAATTTTAACTAAAGAATTTTACTTTTAGTTTTTTTTCACCTTTTGTTAGATTTTTTTGAAATTTTCAAACAAAATCTTTTTAAATTTCTGTTATTAAGCTATTTTTTAACTATACGAAAAATTGTTTCTTAATATTTCAATATTTTTAATAATTCTCTTGTCAACACTTAAACTCGTTTGGAAAACATGCAACAGAAAATTCCAAGTTGAAAATATTGGTGTTGCTTCTTTTCACAAAAAATTATTTTCAGCTTTTTTACTTTAAAACATTATTTCTATGAAATTTTTTATAAACTTTTACGTTTTATTATTTTTTCTTTTATTTTGTTTTAAATTAATAAAAAATCACTTGAAATACTTTTTTTTTGTGTTAAAAAAAAAATTATAGAGAACACCGTATCCGCACGACGTAGACTCAATGGTGCGCAACTTCGTCGTCGTTGCTCTGCACACAAACGCGGTCAACACAAAACTGGAGAGACGAGATTTTCTGCTGCTGCTGTTTGCTTGCTGGCCACGAAGTTGAAAAAAGATTCAACTCTTCACAAGAAGTGGCTGCTTGCTGGGTTGTAGCTTAAAGAAGTTGTAGCTGGAGCTGAAGAAGAAGCAGCTACAGCTAGTACTGCTACGAGTTATGTTGGAAAAGCAGTTTGACCAGGTTGTTTTTTTCTCTTATATGTATATAAAAACAAAAAAAAATATGGCTAACAAATGTAGCAATATTTTTGTATTGTTGTTGTTGTTGTATGCGTTTGCCCTCTATGTTATTGTAGTTTTTATAGAGTTGGCCAAAAGAAGTTGTTGAAAAAAAACAAAAACAGCATTTTGAAAAATTCTTTAACTTAAATATTGACGCAACTTTTATGTTGCTACACTTGTTGCTGGCAGCATAAATTCAAATAAGAGAACAAGCATTTTTAGTGCTCTCAGTTGTTCGTACTCTCTTTTTGCTCATTTATTCTTATGCTCATTTATTTTACCTGTTTGAAATATTTTTCACTTGTTTCTCAACTTCCCTTTTGTTGTGTTTTTCTTATTTTCACTTGTCATGTTTCTTTCATTCTCTTATATTTTTCTTTACTTTTGTTTTGTTTTCTTCTTTGTTTATCTGTTGCTGCTACAACACAGTATGGCCGCTAGCATAAAAATGTGCTTTAGAGCGTTGCCATATTAAAGCATTTTTTTTTGTATATTTCTTTTTAAATTAGTTCTTGTTTTGGATTTTTTTTCTCTCTTCTATTTCTTTTTCATAGTAGAAATTTCAGCAGATCCCTAGTAAGATTTTATTCTTATGTAATTATGTTATTGTGTGGGTGTTAGCCACATGTTACTTCCATTGGTAATTACATGAATTAACATTGTTTGAAGTGTTTCATATCGCCTAGTTGTGATCGATAAAGATTTAATTTAATGTAAGATTTTTATTAGCTATCATTAAAAAAATGTCTTATTTTTTTAATTCGTCAAGGGAAGTTGGAGTTAAAAAATTTAAAGAAAGTTATTAGCTCTATTTTAATATCCAATTAAAGTCTAGGGTTGTTTGTTAGCCAATAAGCTTACGACAAGTGGTTTTTACAAAGTTGTGATTTATTTAAACTCAAGTTTTTGTTAATCACAATCAATTTATAGCCATTAGTGTAAATAGATATCTACTTAATGTCCCTTATATAATAATATTATGCACATGATGGTAGTGCCTGTCTGTAAAGCTAAGTCTCCAGTCCTTAAGTTACGCCCCAATAATTTACTCGACCAACAATCATTTACATTTTTAACGTTAACGCCTTGAAAGTACATATGTACCGCTGAATTGATAAAAGCTTTCCATATGTACGATAAACAAAACACTCCATTATCCTCCAAAATATATACTGCCTCCTCAGGATGAAATTTTTAGTGTATACGCTAAGCTTAGTGAGCAAAAAAAAAAGATATATAATAAGCAAGTGCTGATATATTACAAGTACAAGGGTCGATTGCAAAAATAATTTTACTCCTCTAAAATTTGCAGCTGTAGACTCGACCCTTTTCAGCAGTAACTTACATACTGCTCTGCATCCACCATACCTATCCCCACCCTAATCTTTATCCCCATCTCCATTCCTACCAATATTCCTAGCCCAATTCCCGTCCTGGATCGGCAGAGATTATTCTACTTGAAATTAATTTACTTTCTTCATACAAAACACCATTTCAGATGTTTGCAATTTTCGAATTTTTTTCAAACTTTTTTTGCTATAAGCCTTGCCTGAACAATTACACAGGCCGACAAAATTAAACGAACATCCAGAACCAGAGACCGGACCTAGCATACCCGATGGTCTTTGATGCGCTAAAGCTGAATCTGAGCTCAGAATTGCTCTTATACGTCAAGTTTTCGAGATATTTTTCGGCCTGTGTTATTAGCCCAATAAATAAAAATTATTTAAATCGGTTGAGTCATTCTTGAGTCTTTGGCTAATGCACACCAATTCATTTTTATATACAAGAAAAAGAAGAAGATATTGTTAGTATCAGAAATATTTCTGGAGGTTTATTTTAAGATTAAGATTAAAGTTTTTGCAAACTTTTGCTCAACCAAATCCGATATGCTCTCTCCTTTGCTGATTCCTTTCAAGCCAAACCCTAGAAAAACTACAAATCAAAAGATTTGATGAACAAACCTGAAAATTGAATTATCAACTGTAATGTTTTATATTTTGCATTTTCTTATTCTTACTACGCGAGTGAATTTTTTATGGTTTTTATTTGGCTTGAGATACGGATTTTTTTAAACTAATAGAATTGTCACCCCAAATTTTAAGGTGCACAAAACTAAACAAACATAAGCCCATTTTCTTATCATTTTTATTAATATTTCTCAAAAAAATAAAATTTTAATTAAAAAAATCTCTCAAAGCTTATCTCTTCCCAAAAATAATACAATTTATCATAAAGTCTATGGCTGCTTAAGCCATGCACAACATCAAACCATATATAATTTTTCTGGACCAATATCAACATAACAAAGAAAAATCATAAAAAGAAAACTCCGATAACTTTCCAACATTAATAATAAAAAATTCCTTTAGATTTGTTTTTTTTTTGAGGAACAGGTACCACTTTTTTTTTTACTTTGTCTTATGTTATTACTTCCACTGTATGCATTTCTTTCTATAACTTGGTCTTATTGCTTTTCTCTAATCGTGTTTTTGTTGATGTTGTTGGTAAGTTGCTTGACAATCCCACGTGTAGTGGTGCGAGCGCAAGCACAATAACAACAACAACAAAATTGAGCAGCAATATTTTTAATTTAAAACCAGTTTTTGACTTTTTCATGCTTACAAAACTCAAAAATTCTGCTTAGAGATTTTTTCTGCCTACTATTGGTGTTGCCATTCTTTAAACAACAAAATTGAACATTTTTTTTATTGGGGTATTTTCTTGTACACCATAGTAACTGCGTTGCAGACTTAACGCAGCAGCAACAGAAACAGCAAAATCAATAGCAACATTGGCAGCAACACATCAACACTTTGCTTTGTAGCGAGCAACATTTTTAATGTTGCCGGCGGCAATTTAGTCTCATTTTTTTCTGAACTACACTTTTTTTGTGTCGTTCGCTCTCTGCTCTCTCTCAAAAAAAAAAGTGTTTTCTGATTTTTAACATTTTTTTTTTCTTTGAATAATTATGCGTGTGTTATGTTCGCTTTATGATAGCATGGCATCTATTTATTTTTATTTTCGTAAAGACAACAACTACAACCAAAACATACACTTGGGAGTAATAAATTGATTTGCTCTACCTTTGCCGTCATGGATTGTGTTTGGTAGTGTGAGTTTTGTATACCAAGTTTTTGAGCTGTGGAAAAGAGATCGCCAGAAAATTAATGTTTCTCGATTTTATTGCTCATGTTGTGTTTTCTGTTATTGTTAAGACAGTGGGTTGTTTTTTTTTGGGTTCTCTGTAGATTAGGTGTTAAAAAATTCTAGGAATAAAGATTTTTCGGAAAATACATACATAATTACAACACATTTTACAAATGAATTTTTGTTAAGAATTTCAAGAAATAAAAACTTTTGGATTACAGAGAAATTAGCCCAATAAAATAACTTAAAATCTGCTGAGGTAAAACGTACTATAGCACATATGAAAATTAGTTTGGGGAGAACATCAATAAAACAAATTTATGTTTTAAAAACGACAGAGATTGTAAGATAAGGTACTTTAGAAAATGATATGTGTAAGTCTACATATGTAATTTATTTCGCCACTCTTCAACAGTTGTTAAAAATTATTGTGGGATATTAAAGCAAAACATTTTTGAGCATGCCGTTTTTACTATTTATTAAGATTTCTATTTTAGATGATCTTTCATACACAATATGACTGCTGACTGAGTTTTATAAAACAATTTCTAAAGCCATGGCAACAAAAAAAAGCACTGACCATAACAACAGACCACGTTTTAATTAAACGACAATAGCTGCAATAAAACCAATAAGAGCTAAAACGATACAGCTGTATGATAAAGAAAAAATTAATAATATTAATGAAATTTTATTGTATTTTATATGGCGTGAATTTGCTTAGTTCGCCTTCAAAATGTTTCAAACATTTTCTTTAAAGTTTTTTATCTTGCTTTCCGTTTCCTCAGCATTTTTAACCAACTTAATTTGAACGCTTCCATTCTAGTACCCAAAAGGTTTAATTGTGTTTCCAAAAGAATAATTGGGCATATACAAACTTTTTCTACCCTACAAGTAATAACATTCGAAAATCTAAATCTGGCATGTAATTTTTTTCTCAATTCGTAGCGATCAGCTGTTTCGAATTTCAATTTGTGAAATGATAAATCACACGATTTCTGAAACACAAATCAAAAATTCTCTCGATATCAAAAACATTTTCACTTTCATTTCACTCGGATTGTGGAGGATTTTCTAATAAATCACTATTCAAAGAAGATCAATTAACCCTCTAGCTCCCTTTGGTAATTTCCAAAAATAATTTTCGACCTTCTCACATTGGTTGACGAAATATATCGACTGTAGGGTACAAAACCTACCTACAAAAATACCCAAAAACTTGTGAAAGACTAACGTAAACTAGCAACTCACTGACTGATTGGCAATCCACCAGTGAGACAATTGGTCAAAGGGACAGACGTATATCGTCACCGAGGACACTCGGCAGCGTACCATTTAATGAATATACTTTTTGCGTTCTGCTTTTGGCTTTTATTTGTTTTAGTTTTTTTTTTTTTGTGTTTATTTTAATTTTTTATTATTCTTTGCTATTTGATTGTTGTTGTTTTTTAAGACCCCGACGCGTCGCGACGACGGCAATCGTCGTCATTTGCCTCGTCATCGCTTCAGTTTGCTGAGGAATTCCGCGCTCTCTCATTCATATGACGCGATGTTAAGCGACAACGAAATTGTTGCTTGCGCGATGTTTATATTGATGATGATGACGTAGCAGCAATAGTTTTTTTGTTGTTTTTAGTGCAGCTTATTTTGTGTATGTGTGTGTGTGTGTGTGAAAATATGAGCGGTATTATCTTTAGTCGATCGCGTCTAACAAAAACAAAGTCAAAGAGTGTACAAAAATGTCAATAGTATTTGAGAGCACGTTGGTTGTTGTGTTTAGACAGTGCTGGAAAATGGTTTTAATTTTTAAAATACTTTTTGGCAAAAAAAATAATGGAATTTGTAAATGGTAATGTATGTGTTAAACCAAAAAAGCTACTTTTATATAAAAAGTTATAAGATAAACAAAACACATTGAATTATGTCCCAAATAAATTTCTCTACACTGAAAAAAGAACTTCTTTGAATGTAACATATGTATATTTAATATAGTGCAATTAAATATTTGATTCAGTCAAACATATCATTTATGCAAACGATCTTTTTATTTGAACTTTTAATCTACATCAAGCTTGTAGCTTAAGTCTTTTGTTTTGTTAGTAGAAATAATATTAAAATATGGAACAATGATGGCATTTTCGGTGCATTTATACTTTTTTTAGTACATTTGCGTTGTGAAAAAAATGCTTTAGTACATTCAGTACAGTTGACGAATTTTCAGTTTATTTGACGTATTTTCAGTACGCTTAAACTATTTCTAATAATTACCTTTTTTATAAATAAACTTTGCTGAAATATGCGTAAAAAATACTCGAATTAAATTTTTTTGAAGTACATACTTACATTTTAGGCAGTTTGTTTTATTTGTAGTGTCGATGACAAAAAAAAAGTATATTTGCCCTCTAAAAAGCACATTCCAAGTCTAAATTCAGTACATTCACAGTACCCAAATCCCATCAATGATACGGAAGCAAAATCAAATCAAAAATATTTAAGCGAAAATTTTAAGGAAAAGTCCTTTTAAATAAGTGATAGCTTAATAAACGAAAAATCGTACATATCCAAGTGACAGCTTTCCTCAAAAATTAAGGATATGAAACACAAAATCTTTTTTCATATGATGTCAGCGCTATTTTTCTTTAAGGCATAATTTGCCATTATTTCGTGGTAGAGCCCGTAATTTGTCCTCAAATCATATACCTGCGTCCACGTCCCACTTCATTTTTCTGAGAACGTCTTTAGTAAAACCTGCAACAGATTTTCATTTCATTGTAAAATGATTTTATGTTGAAATATTTTTATGTATATTTTAAGACCTAAAAAGTAGCCCCCTTTAAGACCTACTCCACTGTCAAAAAAAATCCTCAACATACAGCCTGCTAGTTTGCAGGCAGTGCAAGCGTATAACAAAATAAAAAAAGAGATCAACCTTAGCAAAAGATTTTATTGGCGCTGCGCTATTGAAACACTAGAGCAGACAGACGGCTTTTCTTATGCGTTTTCTTAGTGAATCTCTTGCCATGCGGCTGCTGCTTGTTCTGGCTGCTCAAAAACTGTCGTTTAGTTTATGGTGTTTTTTTTATCCTTGTCGCTTACTACTACCAACTATAGTCGCCCGTACCTATAATGAAGGTTTGTTTGTGTGTCTGTCTGTTCGTATGTTAGCTGCTGAATGCCTTACTTGCTTGGTCACATTTTTATCTTTTAAAGAATATTAAGAAAACACGCAATGTCTGCGCAACTAGCGCAATATAGAAAACAAAAAAATAAGCAGCAAACAATAACAGCAGCAGAACTATGAGTAAAGGAATGCGAGTTATTTCATATTGTTGCTGTTGTATTTGTTGGCAGAGCGCCTTGAAGGGTTTTTTAAAAGGCATCAAAATAATAAAACAACAAAAGACACAAAACAGGACTTTTTTAAGTTCTATTATAGCATATGGTAAGACGTATTGGAAAAAGCTTTTGTGCGCAAAAAGAAGAACACAGGAGCGTTAAAAGGGTCTTTCCATGAATTCAATAAAATTTATAGAAATTTTTGTTTCCTCGAAAATCATCATAAAGCCATCGAAACAAAAATTTGATTGATAATCATTTTATCAAATCTAAAATTTATCAAATCTAAAAGCATCGTATCATTTCATTAAATCAACCAAGTCATCAAATCTTCATATATTGTAAACAGTTTATGAAATCAGTAAAATATTGAAGCCGTATACCAAGCAATCAAATTGTCAAACCATTTAGTCAAATTATCAAGAGAAGAAATAGTTATCAAATCATTAAGCTATCAAATGGTCAAATCAACAAATATTCAAACAATTAAATTATTATAAAATGTAAGTATGTACTTCATGGACTTGTCCCAAAACGATGAAACAAATGAGAAAAAAATATACTTTTATTATGCGCTTCACTTAAAGTTAAAGCAAAATTTTTATAGGCTGTTCTTTGCTTGTTATTGCTGTAGCTTTCATAGATGATCATATTGTTGTTGCTAGTGCTGATGCTGATGCTGCTGTTGTAAAGTTGTACCTTTTGTTGTTATTATTGTTGCTTCCTCTATCGTCGTCATCATCATCATCATCATGATCGCCATCAACATCATCATTATTATTATTATGATCATGATCATAATTGTCCTCATCGGTTTGCGCGTCTACTTGAAGCTCAAAAATTCTGCAACGTTTTCTTTTTTTTTTATATTCCTACCATTGCAGTTGCAGTTCGCTAAAGTTGAAGGTGGTCGTGGTCATGGTGCCCGTTGGTACCGCGCGCTTTCTGCTGATGCCGCTGCTGATGTTGTTGCTGATGGTGATGCCTTTGGTAGGTGGAGGTGGTGCAGCAGTCAGCTTGGTGAAGGTGCTGCTAGTGATTGTCTTTTATTTTATTCTTTCAACTGTTGTTGTTATTGTTTTTGTTGCATATTTTTTTTTTTTTTTTTTTTTTCTTTAGCTTTTGTATCCCTTTGCTAGTCGAGCAAGCAGCTGAAAGACATTTTTGTGCATACAATATTTTTAGGTAAAAATTTCAATTATTAATGTGGATAATAAGAATCGAAGAAGCAATGCTGACTTAAATAAGCAGAAAAAAAGGAGATTCTTCTTCTCTTTCGAAGCAGAAAAAGGAGTTAAGTCAAATATTTAGCATGCTTTTGTATCTATTTTTAATTTAGGTATCCAATTTAATTTTTTCTTTTTTATTTATGCATTTTGATTTTATTTCTTAAGTATGAGCTTTGTATGTAATAATAAATTAAGCAAAGTCTACATTATTTTATTTGTGTCATTAAACTTAAGCTCTTGGGCAAAAAAGAATTGACTTTAACTATGTGGGATATTAAGTATATATACAATACAAAGTTATTATCATATTCTTTCAATCTATTCCAATTTTAATTAAAGCCATTCTCGATTTTTCAAATGATAATTTTGATTTAGTGTTAATCTTAGAATTAATAAGCATATACGAAAAATAGGATTAAATAAGACATAAAAATTCCAACTTAAGTGACCTTTTGGTTAATATATTGAATGGTACATTTTTTTTTAAATTGCTTAGCTTCGTTATCTCAAAATCATGAATGTAGCAGCTAACTGCTTGTCACACCAAAGTCTACATAATATTTTTTGAGAAATAAATTGCATAAATATAAAAATTTAAATATGATCTAAATAAAGATTGACTAAAAACTTTGATGCTTGCAAAACTATTCAAAGTATTATCTATCCAAAAATTAAATAAATAATCGAATATTTCTAAACAAAGTTTTTATTAAATATTTTTTTTTTAATATTTTGGATTTCACAAGAGTTTTTTATCAATTAAATCCATTTATGGGTGGCAAATAAAGTTTCTAAACGACTTATTATAATGAATAATCGACATTTTTCATATGTATTGCTATCGGGGAATGTATCTTATATTGACAGTATAAGTCATAAAAGAAGTGTTTATTTAGCCAGTAAATATATTCAAAAAAATGAATGTATTGAAGAAAAACTAAGAAACTGCAGTGTGTCATAATAATAACCCAGTGCTAAAATTGAGTGATATCTCGAAACTGTCAATTTTGGCATTGAATAAATTTTTCTCTGGCAAGATGAGGTCCTTTTTCGTAGATTTCAACACTTACTTACACTTAACTCAAAAATCTATGAAACATTTCTTATGATTTTTGGCGTCACATTCTTAGGATAATTAGATAGCCATTTTTGAAAATGTGCTCTTGTGTTATATTTCTTATATTTTTTGGAGATTTTCTTAAAGAAAAACTGGAGAAGATAAATTTTGAGTTAGTTTTCAAACAAAATAATGCTCGAATTTATATGAAACTTTTTAGTTTATTTTAATAATTTTTTCTATAACTAATAATACATTTATCAATGCCTTTACCTAACATATATATGGAGTATTATTTTCAAATCCAAATCCTCACTCTCTAAAATAGAATCTCATAATACCAAATAGTAACAGTTACACCAAAAAAACAAAAACAAACACCCCAACAACAGCACATTAACAAAAACAACATCCACAAAAAAACAGCAAAAAATCAACTGCAACAACAAATAAGAATTGCAAATACAACAACATACGTTTATTCGCACGTCGCAAAATTTATGTAACGAAATTATTTTGCATACGTGCGGATTTTGGAAAATGCAACAACAGTCATAGCCAACATTTGGGGAGATATGTATGTATGAAATGGCAACAAGAAAATAAAACAACAATAACAATAATATAAAACAACAGCTTAAAGCTTATAATAACAAAAACAATAAAACAATCGAATGATGCGCGTGCGCAGACATCAGTTTTGTACGTGCGGGTGTAGCTCTTTTTTGTTTTCCTGTACCCGCATGTACATTTTTTGCGGCTTTTTATTAATGTTATTTTTGTTGTTGTTGTTGTTGTGGTTGTTGTAATGAGGTCAAATGTGCCGTACGTTCGCATATGTTTTCGGTGAATGTCAAGTTTAAGTTGTTGTGCGCTGCTATTGTTTTTAGTTAAGTGCAGCAAGTAATGCACAGTATTGCTGAGAGCAAAACGAAAGACTTAAGCAACGAACTCGTTGGGAAAATTTTGAAGGTGAAGCTACATGGAGGCTTCTATACAATATATATTTTTATGTTATTATAAAAACATGTGTATTTTATTAACGCAATATGTACGAAAATAATTATTACCAGACTAGACCCTTAGTACTCGTAGTACACTTTTGTGCCATTACTCTTCCCAACGTAAACTTTACTACTTTTTTTTTGCAATTTTCCTCAACTATTTTGTTCTTTAAATTATGCAAATTTTAAAAGAAATTCTAAAACATCGGCCAAATGCCCACACACAAACACATAGACTTAGCAGCATGTTGCTTGCTTATCCCACCAGAGTTGTGCTTTCTCATATGTACCATATAAAAAGCTCCTATTTCGCTTGTAATATGCATGCACGATGCGACAATTCGCACCATCTTTGTTGCTGTCACATATCATGTTTTGACATTGCAACAACAAAAACAACAGCAACCACAAGACAACTTTACTTCTTGCTTAGAAAATTTTTGGTCCACATCATGACATTTTGTTGGACAGCAAAAATCGCGCCTTCTGTGACTGCTGTGAGGAGTCAAAAAACATGAGACCAACCACAAAATTAAACAGACAGACAAAATGTAAGAACGACACCAGAAATTTGTTCCTAACTTAAATAGCTTTAAGTAGAAATGCACATACATACATATGTGTGTGTGTATAGTAAAATAAATTTTATGACTTTGCATTGCTCGTCTGTTGGTGTGATGCCGGGTGTGTGCGAAGACATTTATTCTAAAATGCAGCGCAGCTTTGCACTTTTCACTCATATGCTGTAAATTTTTTTGTGTACATTAGGTTTGGGTGGACAGAATATTAGGATTAGAGAAACATACAGGATTATAGGCAAATAGGCATACAGCCAAATAAATAAAATAGATAAATAGTGAAAAAAAAAAATGGAATAACACACTCTTGCACTCATGTCAAAAAGTTTGTCAGTTCTATTGTAAATTTTACTTCTTAGCAATCTAATGATTTTTAGTTAAAGTGTGTATTGCACCTAAAAATTCAAAGATTGTCTACATCGAAGGCGCTTGGGCCAATTGCTGACTTTGCTTTCCGTCGGTTCGCTTATCATTCACTTAGAAGTTCTTAGAAGTTCTGCCAACATAATGCTACCAATTAAACCTTGATTTCTCTTTTCATCTGTCAAAAAAGGCCAAAATCAAAGCTCTCAGATATATTCTGATATTGTCGATTTAATAACGCTAACCTGAAAAATTTTTAAAATTTTGTGCTCAAAGATAATAGTTGTTCCGAGGTAGTTCTCAATCACTTTTTTGAGATATTCTAACCTAAAAGTGCAAAAAACCACTGTTTTCTAAAAAAAACTATGTATGGGATCTTAAGTACAAGTAAAAAATCTCCCTTTTTTTGAACGCGATTTTTAAATAAAACAAAACACTGACTTGATGATTAAAACAGACTTCGTTTTCGAAACATTTTGAACATATATATTTTAAATATTTGGGTCAAATTCAATTTGTTTTTGCTTTCTAACTTATACTAATGAATTTCTCTGTGTGTATATGTGTACAGGCATGAGTTGCTGTTGTTCTTGTTAAATATGTTTCCTGTATGTGCGTGTGTGGATTAATATTGTAAACTTAAAATTTTTTGGCGCCCACATAAAAAATGTCGTAGGTGTTTAGTGCAGTTGTTTGCAATACTTCGAAATTTTTTTTTTGTTAATACTTTGCAACATTGCTGTAGTCATTTCACAGCAGCTGTTGTTACCATGCGGAAGTTTGGTACATTCTTTAACGGTTACTGTAGTTCTTACATTTTACAAATACATATGTTAGAAATATAAGCAGTTGAGTTCATTTTGTAATTCAAAATCATTGAGAAAATTTGTATCATAACTTTTAGTATGAAAAAATAATAGTAATCTAAATTTAGACACTTTTTAAAGGGTGTATCAAAAATTTCTACATAGACAAATTTTACAATTTTATTTCTAATGAAACTAAGATAATTTCTTCATTCGATACTATAGGAGCTCATCAATAACTCTACATACAAATAGCATATCCACACCTGCAAAAACAACAACAATAATGCAACAATAATCCTTATATTGATTAAGTCTGTGTGGGCGTTTAAGGCTTGTAATTTCGCTCAGCTCACTGCTCACTGTTGATATTTTTATTAATATTTTTAACAAATTTTGTTCATTTTTTATACCTAATATACGTATTAGGAAAAGCCACACTTCTTGGTTTTTTTTTGTTATATTTTTCTTTTTGTTGCACAACTATTTGTGTTCCAAACTGTTGTACTTTGTCTCTCTATCATATGTATGTTACCATTAAGGTGTTCTGATATGTGTCACACAACAACTCGCAACAGGAATTAATTTATTAAAGAGCGACGCTTGATTTACACAAGTGTTATGTTGCGCATGCGCGTGAGCGCACTGTACGAATGCAATTCCGTTTCCAATGCCAACAACAAGCGTCATCAGTCTGTTGGTTGGTTAGTTCCCAAAGATTGCATTAGATTACACAAAAAATAAGTAATATCAGTTTGTACAACAACAACAACAAATATAAAATGCATGACATATAAAGAACTTAAGTACACTGAGAAAATTTAAAAGAAATGCTTAAGTTACATTAACATTTTTAAGTATCGACAAAGGAGTGCTAATCACTCAAAACTAAAATTTGAACATTTTTTCTTATAATGATAACATTTTTTGCGATTTTCCTTAGGGAAAAATCTCATGTGCAGAATATATCAAAATAGATGCGATTTTTCTAAAGAAAATGATGCACACATCTTTTTAACTCCTATATTTAATTCCGTTTTGCTTGCCCATATTAATTTTGGTTGAAATTTATTTTTCATTTCTGGGCTACTTTTCGACTTCGTACCAAATTATGCCGAAAATTCATAAAAAAATTTTATAAGATTTTTTGTCTTATATGTATATGTAATTCCATTATGAAAATTTTTCTCACTGCATTAACAGCAAAAAAAATATTTGTTGTTTATAATCTGAGCTCATGTTCTGATTTGAATTTCGTGTGAAAGTCAAGACAAATGCAAATTTTCTTAAAGGCGCGCAAGGATTACAACAGCAACGGCAACAACAAATGCGAATGTTGCTCCTTTAAACGTTTTAACATGTAAAGGAGTATTGGAGTAATGCAGCGATTCATGTTGCATTTGCGCTTGAATTTATTTATGGCACAGCTATTGGGAAATTTATCAAAGTGAAATATTGAGTGGAGGTTGTAAGTCGCACCAAAAGTGGATGCTACAGCAACAACAGGAACAGCAATGTAGCCGAACGGAAATTAAATAAAGCAGAGCTTCAACAAGCACGTAAAGATAAAAATTTAGCATAACAAGTAATGCATACAAAATTGTTTAATTAAAGCAAATTTAAATTACTGCATGTGAAGTTCCATTACATTTAATTTATTTTTTATCTTATTTTCATTTGATTTACTAGAGATAGGAAACATTTTATTTATGTATACTAATGTTTTTAATGCTTTAATTTTTTTATTTGGAATGTCTTAAGAATTTTCTGTCTCTATTTTTACTCTATTTCGGATACACAGCAAATAAGTGTATTAGTCCGGTAGCTTATTGTAAGCGTATTGGTCTGAATTCATAACTCAAGTCACTGGCAAATGATCTCGGAACTATAATTTACCATAAAAAAGTCGCTCAACCATTGCCGTTCAGATCCGAAATTAAAATGTAGGTCCACCCGCCATTCCTGTGAAGTTTACTATGAGTGCAAAAGGTGGCGCTGAGAGAAGCTGTACTTAGACTCATCATGTGCTTATGAGCATGGATAAAATTATTATGCATTTCCTTTATACTAATAAGACTGTGTATGCTTTAATTTTTACAGATTTATCTCCAATACATTACTTGTACACACCTTCACCTGTAGCTTAAGATTTAAAGGCTGGAAGCATGAATCAAGTTAATATATATTGATTTTGTAAATTTCTTTTCAAATTACACGGTGCGAAATTTAGACTCTGATTTGGAAAGGCTATAATGTCTTCTCAAAAAAGTCAAAAAATTCAACTGAATATTAAGTTAAAATTTTTTAACCAAAAACGATCTTATAATTTTTAACTATTTAGAATGAAAAATTTAACTTATTTCGGAATTAACGTTAAAAGTTTCAACCCAAAATAGCACTTTTTCACCGCTTTAAAAGAAGTAATAAAATATCAAATCCAATCTTGAAATTTAGACAATCTTACTGAAAAAAATAACGATCAATAAAATTATTTCACATGTTTTATTCTTTATTATTTGTTATTATAAAATGCGGTTATTTGAAATAGGCAAAAAAAGAACGTTTCATAAAAATTTTTGAAAATTTAAACTTACAAAGCTAACAAATATTTTAGTTAATTGAACCCAAAACACCATTTCGAATATATAAATAATATGTTAATGAAATATTTAATAAATAAATAAATTAATAATTCGATACAAATCAAATACTTTATAGTATTCCAAAACAAAAATAAAATTTTAATTTTCGTTGCCAACATTTAATACTGTTAAGACTTAGCGTCAAAATATTTATTGAGAGCTTTTAAATAAATGCGCCAAAAGCTCCGGTTCGGTCAAGTCCATTTTATATTTTTGTACAATATCTTGTACTTTGAGACGACGTCGCACATGTGGCGGTTGAAAACTGCAAAAACAAAATAATTGTTAGAAGTTATTTTATTTACTTAAACATCATTGTTTGTCGGAAAATTTACTTAAGTGAAAGTGTCTTAAATATCGAAAGAAAATTTTTTTCAAGATATTGCGCTTTTGTAATAAACTAATGCTTCGTTAATATTTTGATTTACTCATTGAAAATTAGAAAACTTAAACTGCCTTATAAATTCAACATACTTATCATTATCTAAACGCCTGCGCTTTGCCATATTGTGTGCTGTCTGCCTGACCAAATTGCCAACAACACGTCGACTTAGCACCATGCCATCTACAAGCGGTGTTGCAAAGCTCATACGACCCTGTGGACCAAGTAATTTAACCCGCAATAGTCCCGACTGTAGAGCGTGCAGAAAAATTACATGACAGTCGGCGGCACGTGGTGGCATTTGTAAGGTAAAGGCTTCCTCACCAGTGCGTGTATAGGGAATTAAATCATCTGCAAGAATAAGAATTTATTTAAATAAAGCAGCATTGATTGTGTGAAAAAAAGAATTTCATTAGCATCACATTTTAGTTGTTCATTAACATTGAGATCTTTGATAGTAATAGGGGCAATTGAATTAAATTTGTTCTCATTGAACTTTTCAATGATAATGGAATGTAATGCTCTTATGTCTGATGTTAAAAAAACATTTCAAACCTATTGTAAAATTTAAATGATCTTCAAAAGACTCCAGCCAAACAAGAAATATTTTAGCTGGTGGCTGCGCCAATAAAGTTGGTTTCATAGCATTTGCCTTGCGGCGTGTCGGCGGTACTGGATCCTTTGTTCTTGTATCCAATTCTAATGAAAGATTACGAGGTTTTTGACTAGCAACTGCAGCATTTTTAGATTCGTTGGAGATTTCAGAAGCACGTAACCAAACATTAGAGCCAGCAGTTAAACTATCGCCCGAAGAATTAGAAGAACAAAGTGAGGCACAGCTGCCATCGGTTTCAGAACGTCGATTCCATTCAGTTGGCACCACAAAAGCAATTTCTGAAGAAACATCAGCCCAGTAAAGCACACGTGATTCACCATTAAATTTGAGGTCATGAGATGAAGCCTGAGAGGTGCTACGCGAATTTTTATCCGAGTTCTTTAAAGACCATGATGTACTAACGAAACCGGTCCAACCGGAATGTTCATCAACGTCGACAGGCCAACCTTATGATTGAAGAACAAAATTAAGTTTGTAAATTTTATTTGGAAGTTACGTATGAATATTCACCAAGTGTTAGCAACATATTGCCGAAATGAGCATCCAACGAGCGCACATTTTCTTCCATCATATTACCAATAATATCCTGCGCTGAGTTTTGTCCAGCTTTTACATAAAAAACATGCACTGTATCGTAGGTGCGTGCGCTTAATTTGTCCAAAACATTTAGTTCTGTGGCAAAATTCGTACGTTTTGTGTCCAGCACAATGAGCGGACGTTGTGGTGGTGTACCTAATGTTTCAGCAGGACTATTTGGATTGCGCTCTTCAAATGAGAGAAAACCAAAATGTGAGAGAAATAGCCTTGCAGCTTGAAATTCATGACAAACTGGTGGTGGCAAACTTTCTTGAGCGTGGCTCAAACTATCTGCGCTATTATCGGTCTCAGCCCAAGCAATTTTCTCTTGTATACTTTGATTTTCAATCATAGCCTCTAGCTGCCGTATGGTGTCTGCACCAAATTGTTCACGTATCTGTTCTAGAGTGGGTATAGAAAAGTCTGCTAGACAGGGTGTCACTTTATCAACACCATCTGGAAAATATTTCTGATCGAATTCTATACGTTGTGGTGTATCATTCATCGGAATGGGACGTCCCGGATTTGCAGCATGATATTTGGTGCCAGATTTACTGCGTGGTAAATGACGCAATTGCATAGTCCAAGCATGGCGTCCAAAGGGCCCACGTATGAGCACTGCGAATACAAATAACAAGTGATATTTTGTAGAACAAATTAGATCAATATTTAAGAAAGGTAGCCAAATATGGAATACCAGTTTTTTTCGAATATAAATCACAAAAAACTCAACTGTTTTTATATGCACTTACATGTAACCGTTGGTTGTGGATCCTGATCATTGCCAAGTGGCTCCTCCAGTAACGCCAAAATTGTCGAATTTTCCGTGACGAAATATTTAAATTTAGATATTGCTTGCTCAGTGGAAATTGTACCGTTGGGACCATCACTTGTAGGTGGCAATGTATTGCAATGTTTCATTAGAGCTACTTCATCTAATAGCGATGAAATTGATTCCGGGCCACATTCACTAGGAAAATAGCCAACTTGTTCTAGGATGATAGTGAGCAAATTTTCAGCTGCATCACGTACACGCATCGATGCTGGTTTCAGCTCTTTTTCATCTTTAAATTTTGGTATATCACCTGATTTGCCAACACTTTTTGTACCTGATATTCCTAATTCAACTACCTCCAGAACAGTTTGAAGACAATCCTTATCCTGTAGCAAATATGGATGTTGCATAAGCCAAGCTGAGGTGCATTGGAATGCTGCCACAATGGTGCTGTGCAAATCCTTACTGTGCGCCGGTGGTGGACGCGAACATTGATAGCAAATATAATCGCATATCCATTTGACGGCACGTTTACATTCCAAAGCGTCTGTGGAAATTATCGTAAGATTTTGACTTGGCTCTTCAATTTTGACTAATGAATCTATTTATATTTTTTTTTTGGTTTTTGGATTTGATTTTCGATTTATTTTACATGATAAGATGACGATGTTGTTTTCAATGATTTTATGTAATATATATTTAAATTACATTAATTTGTGTTCATATTTTATTGTTTCATTAAAGTATTTAATTGATTAAGAGTTTAATTCAATTGATTTTTTAATTATAAATTTGTAGTTTGATTAAATTTTTATTTTGATATTTCATTTTGATTTTATTTTCATTATTTGTTTTAGTTATGTGTTTTGTTGTGTATTTTTAAACATTTTGGGTTGGGAAAATGATAAAAAATGTACAAAGAAACAAAAAAACATAAAAATGTTTTTTTAATAAAACCCATTTTTCCCAAAATATTCAATATTCATACAATTTTGTTAATACATATTTGATTTACCAATTAAATAAAAAAGACCACCACAGACAGTATAGTAAATTAAAGATACAAAAATAAAAGTTACAAAATTTGCGTGTGTTTTATTTAGTGTAAGTGTGTAGAAATGAAAGTAAGAGAAAAAAAGAAGAAAGAACACAAAATACGTTAGTAATTATAGATCAATATTTATTTACCGGTTGTAAATTTCCTGGCTGCGCAGCATTAAAACCACACAAGGAATAAAGAAGAAAAAGAATGAAGACACGCAAGGGTTAATAGTACAAACAAAATCCCAAAAAAAGGTGTAAATTTAAAATATGAACATAAGTACAAAATATGTGAATAGAACCAAAGTAAAATGTACGAGCAATGTGCAGCAGTAATGCATAGCAAAATAATACAAATGTAAGCATTTAAATTTATTTAAAAGTGTGAAATTTTAATTAAGTGTTAATTGTTTTTGAGATGTTTGCGTAGCGGAAGATATACATACATAGTACATAAGAACAAAATAATTTAAAAGTGTTTGTTTTTAATGGGAAAATGAACAGTGGTTTGAGGATAATAAGAATGGAGAAAAGAAGAAGAAAGCAAGAAAAGAAAACATATTTGTATTAAAATATCTTGCAAACACTTATAAATCTAATAAAGATAGATCCATTTTATATATTGTAGGTACATTGCAATATAAATTTTGTTAATAATTTTTAAATAACAAAATATTCTTGTTGAAAAGCTGCATACTTATTCAATAGTTAGTAATGTTTTGTAAAAGATTGCTTTTGATCGTTATCCAATCGTCAATGAAAGTAACTTTTGTCAACTCAAATTTTTAAAAACTCTTATATAAAATGGATCTTTTAGTTAGTAATTTATAGTATACAATATTTATAGTAATATTTACAAACGCAACACGATGCCAAATATGCTAGTACAAAATTAAAAGTTTTCTTATATCCTACTTAACGTACCTGAATCACGTATATGTAGACGCGCCAAGCCTGAAAGTAATTCTAGAGCGGCTAGCGAAACATTCAAATCCGTTTTCCATGAAGAAATCAAACGATGGCAAACTAAATAGGTTGCACGCACAAACAAAGCATGTGCATTATCTGTCGATGAAGTAAATAATATAAAGGCATTAGAATTTTCGTTAAAATTAAAAATAAATGGCAAGAAATTCACATGCTCTATTTATGCAAGGCACGACGACCGAACGATAACTTGCAAAAATACCCAACTTAACAAAATCAGGCAAAAGCGAACCTTACTGTCACTTTACTAGTCGCTATACTCAAAAAAATTTTACTGAAAATATAATATTAAACCTATATTGAAATTAAACCTTAAGTCTTAAATTAAATTCAAACACAAAACATATTACAAATACAACATAAGGTACTAAACTACTCAACGCTTAAATGAACCAAACGTAACAAAAATAACTATAGCAAATGAACTAGAAAGTAAGAAAATTAAATAAAAAAACACAACAAAAATAAATTACCATAAACTGAAGCACTTTCAAATTCATGTAGCAACTCCATGGGAAAATCATCGGATATCGTTAAACTGGGAAAATCATGTTGTGACGAATTATCACGTCCCACACCAGCAGCCGCAGCAGCACCGGTGCCACTTAAAGAACCAGCGCCTGCAGCAGCACCAATTGTTGCATTGCTGTGACCACCTAAACTTGTGTTACCTACGCTGGTAACAGATGCGGAACGTTCTGAACAGGCTGAATAAAAATTTTGATTGAATGTAATGAATAATTAAATGTTACATGCGGATGTAGGAGGAAGTTGAAGGACAGACAATGAAAGATTTTTGTAAGTGGACAGACAGACAGACAGTTAATGGAAAATTTTGTTTAATATGCATGATCGAAAAAAAAATTAAAAATAGAGAAAAAGTAAAAAATAAACAAATTAAAAAAAGCAAAGAAAAATTACATCAAAAGAAAAAAAATCTACAAAAATATCTGCTAAAAATAAAATATTTGCTGATTGTCTTTGCAGTGTAGGGAGGGATGCCCCTTTTTTGTATCATACCTGAACTTAGTAAATTGCTATCATGCGGTGGTGCTGGTGAGCCAGCGTGTAAATGATCACTGCCTGCCAGTTCAGTTTCCTCAAATGTTACAGAGTCCTGCACTGTAAGCAATAGACCACCAAGCAGCATGTGCGTATTTTGTGCATCAGTTTCCACTTGCAAGGCATTCATCAGTATATTTATGAGGCGCGGTTTCAATTGTATAAACGTTATGATACTTCTTGAATAAAAATAAATATAACTAAGCAGGAACACATATATTTATTTGTAATAAATTACCGTTCAGAGGCCCCATTTGTCAAGTCACGTATCGGTAATGTTTGAAAATGTAATGGTAACGCTAGTATGGACAGTAAAATATTTATTGATGCACGTCTCAATTCTGTTTTATTGTATGACAATGCGTGTGATTTTATTTTTAAGTCCTTATCAGGTAAGACAATTTCTAGAGCAGCAATAAAACCCGGCAACAACACCTGTATGCCATCTAAATCCAAACGAAATAGATCAGACGAATTTAATAATATGCTGGCTAGAGTTTCATCACATTCCTTGGCTTCAGTAATTTTTAAGCATTGTTGTAATGCCATATAGAAACGTGCTAAATATACGGGTAGTATCTCTTCGCCAGTTTTCTTAGCGCAAAATATTTTACAAAGTGTACCAATAGCTTCGGCACGTCCTGATTCATATTTATCGATGGTAAGCGTTGGTGGTAAACTAGTAGGATCAGTCAATGAGTTGGGCTGTGATAGTGAAATGCTGCCCTTGCGATTTTCCATTATCATTGAGGATGGACGTTTGCTCGCTTCAGTTGCTTGCTCTAAAATTAGAAATATTTTATTAAATTAAATAATTAAATAAAGTTAATAAAAATTGCAAGCAAATTTTCTATAGAATTTGTGGATTTTTCATAGAGAACTCTATCGATCAAGCGATTTTACATTTGCTCTAGACTACTTCTTTTCACTTCCTTTAATTCCCAAAATCGTGTATATTCTGATATTTTCAAATAAGGATTTTTATTATAACTCCACCCCTACTAAGATAACTTTTGTTATTCACTGCAATTCATAATTTTCGTATTCAGTGAATTTTAAACATTTATCTAAAATTATTACGCAATTATTTACTTTTTGTGTTAATTAGCCATGCATCACCACCAATATGTGCTGCTTCAAACAACCATTCGCCAAACAGATGTAAAATGCTATTACATTTAGGACGTGCTACTGCAAGTGGGGGACGTTGATCTAAGCCGATAGAAGGTAAAGCTAAGAAGAAAGAATTTTATAATATAAGAAAAGGAAGTTTATTTCATTTGTTCATTTTGTTGCTTACATGTTAAGCTGCTTGCAGAAGGAGGGCCAGAAGTTGGTGTAAGCGGTGCTTGCGTATTTGATGATCGTCCACCTATAAGTGAAGTTTTGCTCAAACCTGCGATAAAAACAAAATAAAGCAATTATTTATTATTAAACAAAGTACTGTAATTACATGTTGGGTTAGTTAAGCATTGAAGCTTAACGTGATAAAGCAAAAAATTAAATAGAGGGCGTTGTTAATTGCAACTGATAAGTTGATAAATATGACAGCTAGTTCATAAATAAATTAATGAAAGTTAAAACTAAATGCGGGTTCAGTACAACACTACAGCGCTTAAATAAAACATCTAAAATTAGGATTTTTTTTTTTAATTTAATATTTTAATATAAAAAATGGATACAACGTCGCAAAAGAACTCAAATGTGCCCTGGAAAAACAGAAAAAAAAACTCAAAAAGATAAACGTGCTTTTATTAACCAAAATTAAAATTGAATGCAAAAACAAAGCACACATCACTCTAGAGAAGAAATATAAATGTTCTCATGAACTTTTGCGCACCCTTTTGTTGTGTTATCGTAGGAGTAACACTAAAACTTTTTGCCAAACGGCGCTGCAATGGTGGAGTTGGTGAATATGGTAATAATTGTGGTGTATGCTGAGCAGCAGCAGCTGCATCAACAGCTGATGCTGAAACCGATGTTTGTGATGATGATGCCAAAGGTGTACCAAACGGAATTGAGCCAACAACACCAGCAGATTGACTACCACTGGTGTTAGAACCAGCAATACCACTGGCACTACTAGTTGAACTATTGCTTGCACCGCCAGGTGAAGATGCGCTTCCATGTACCATATGGGCGTTTAATGTTGAACCAGCTGAGCTACTATGACCATGACTTATAAAATTCTCTCTAAGAAAATGACCAGCACCATGTAAATGTAAATGAGGATGTGGAAGGTGATGAATGTGATGCTGATGTTGATTTGTGCTACCAGTAGCAGAAAGTGCACTATTGCCAGCGGTACCGCTACTGGCGTTTAGTACGCTACTGCTGCTATGATGAAAAAAATTATGCGTTGATGAATAGCTGGCATTGGCGCTAGTAGCTTCATTTAATGAGAGGCGTATATCAAGTAGATTTGTAATAATCTGTTCGTCACTTTGATGTGGGGGCGGTATATAAATTCCTGTTTTTTTTTTCGATAAGGGCAGCGGGGACGATAAATATGATAGGTTAAGTAGAAAAGAATAGAAAAGTTGAAAATACAATATGAGATAAGTTATGAGCAAATCTTTTTTATAGGCATTCTTTTGGCAAGTGCACATTATAAGTTATATACATAATCATTCGAAGTACCTACTTATATTAAAAAAAAATATCCTATTATACAATTATATTTGTATTTAGTCAACTCGACATTACATACGTTTTCCAACAGAAGAAACTAAAATAAATCAAATAAGAGTTGCTGCAGTCGGAGACAATCTATTAGAAAGTTTTACTGTTTTTGTGGAATGAACTTTTGAAATTACTAAGTTTCGTAAACTTATCGTCTTACTGAAAATATTTTAGCAATTTACAAAAAAACTCATAGTTTCGGTATTTATTTAGTGATTTGAAATAATTTTAAAAAAAGTTGTAACCAATAATTCCTCCGAAATACATACTTGTAGTCGATATTGATTTACTATTACCTATTCAATAAATTTACGTAATAGTGAGGTAAATTTCAAGTCAATCAAATTATTACAAAAATCATTTCTATTTTGAATATTTATCATTTTCTATCAATAATAATTATTATCAATAAGTAATTGATTATTATTTCCTTTTTAATTTCAATTTTGATTTAACACATTTAGAATGTTTTTCAATTATATACACTTACCGAAAGAGATACTTTTTTTAAAATTTTTGTTTAGTTCAAGACTTATATAAATGCAAACATATATACGAGTACCATATATTTATACAAATAATCTACAGCAGTTTTTAACCGTAATATCTTGGCTGGAATGTATGCAATACATTTATTTCATTTGCACCTAGAAGTAACTCACCCAAAAAAGCATCTACTTGACTGGAAATTCCTTTAATAGCTTTCAGGAATATTAACGGCAATACTTGTAAGCAAGGATGTTGATATGTTTCAGCACCTTTATCATGTGTTAAAGCCCATTGCACAAAATGTGAAGATTTACTTATTATATGTGGTGAACAGAGCATTGTGGGATTGCCAATTGTACGCAAGAAACGATACCAAGTTTGAGCAACACAATCATTTGTCATAGTTGCAGGTATAAGTTGTGCATCTTCATCAGCTGGGTAAGTAGAAATGTTTAAATATACAATTAAACAACTTAAACAATATATATAATTACATATTTTTAATTCTGGAAACGCCGGACCATAGGTAAATTCAAGTAAACGTGCTGTCAGCGCCAAGTTAACACGATTCCATTGATCAACTAAAGCAACACGATGTCGCCACATAGCACATGATTCTTGTAATGTTTTCCACAGCGATGGCGAGGGAAAACAACGCACACATGCCAAAAGCCAAACTTCGAAAAGTACAGAAAGTACGCGTTCACATAATTGATCCCCTACATCATCTTTCACAGTTGGTGGCGCTAGTAATATTTCATTTATTGCCAACAAAAAGAGTAGCAATGATTCCCAAGTACTGCGATCCAAAGTTTGAGAAATTTGTGCAGTTTGCTGTAGTGTACGTAGGACACGGTGACAGAGTACAGCTTGACGATTGATTGTGTCGGCACCTATATAAAAAATGTTACAGTTTAACTAATGAAGTATATTTGAGGAGGAATTAAATATAACTAGCAAAAGCACCTACCCAGTGAGCTTTGATATATGAATGGTAAGACTTGAAAATTTATATTAAAACTTATTAAAATTTTAAATTTATTTTTTATAAGCATTTACTTTAAAATTAAAATATTTAATAAATTCATAAATCGGTCAATTTTATTCCAGTTTAGGCCGTTGTTACGCAGGCGATTATAATGACGGCAAGATCACAAATTGTTTTTGCCTTCAATGTTATATAGAAAATTTATGTCTTTCAATTTTTTATTTTACATTAAAATCAACAACAATTTGTGACCGTAATCGCCTGCATTGCCACGTTCTTATTGATTCACAAGCTTATAATTCTTTTAATAACACCAGATTATGTAAAAAATGTTTTTTTTTTTTTGTTTACTCGGATCAGACTATGAATTAGCATTTATGAATTTTCGGTCGCTGAATCCAAATTGTTCATAATGACGCTCCAATGTTGCTATTAGAGAAGAATTTTTGGGGGATATTCGCATCAAATTTGAAAAACTTTAACTAAATTTAAATGAAACTTTTCTTTTGGTTTTTTATCACTAACATTAAACCATAATAAAAAAACTTTGAAACAGACCATAGTACCTGGTTCGTTTAAAATCCATAATGGAGAAAAAATTTTGATTTTAATTTTTTAGATATACAAATGATGGATATACAAATATTATATGCGACATTACAAAAAATTGGACGCGGTTGAACAACAGGGTGCCATATCTTGGTTCTTATAACAACACTAAGCACCGAGAGAAATTTCGGAGCAAAGCGGCGGTTACAGCTAGTATCTCTTATATGTAAATTTGAAACTTAAATATTCGAAGCTGCTACAAAGGATTATATAGTCTAGTCCGAGCAACAAAAACACACAATTATAGTCCAGTGTTATAATCGAGATTATTTTAAAATTTCGCTGCACGGAATGAAAATAACCAATATTATCATATAATTTCTAGCAAAAACTTACTTTCACCTTGGCGCGGAACAAATAAATTATGAAAGTGACTAATTATTTTGCGACAATACATATTGGCATTTTCACAAATTGGTTTCGGTACGCTAATACGTGGTTGCGGATGTAGCGCAGTCATCCATTCGCAGTAAACATTAACACAATCCTTAATAGTTTCATGTTCTAGCAGCGGAAGAGAAAGACCAAAACAAATTACATCCATGCACCAAGTGACCTACGGAAATAAAAATATGAGAAGCAAATTTCATAGCATCATTGAAAGTACACAACTAAGTAAAACTGAACCAACCTCTTCATCCTTGACCAAATGACTTGGTTCAGCATTTTGTGTTATACCCAAATTGGTGGCCAATTGCCGCACTACAGAGACGGCAACTTCACGTCCAGCGGAAGCAGGAAATTTATTGAGAACACTGCAAGATTGTGCACCGCAGCTGTTAGCGGAAATTTGCGCCGATAGTGAAACCCACTCGGAATACATTTTTATCTTGTTGATATTGAATTAAATTGAAAAAAATTTTATTTTACTGCAATTTTTTGTATTTTCTGTAGCCAGATGTTTGTTATGAAAATGGTGCTCCGCTGTTGGTGCTACGAACATGTAAACAATTCAATAATCGTCATACGTCAACATTTTTTCTGTTTTGGGCGAGCCACTGTCTTAAAAACGATTTATCTTTTCACTTTTTCTCTTTAGAATCGAACAAATATATTTTAAAGTTTTACGAAATTCTTTTTTATATTTTCTTAAATTAATATTTGCAGATTTTACTTTTTTAAAAGAAATAAAAAATGTTTCAATTCACGTATTTCGATATGATATGGTTGAATTATCAAAGTTTGATGCGATACAAAATGCTTCTTCTTGCACAAAATATTTATATCCATCAAATGTCAAAATTATTCTGGTCAACAGCTGGACAGCCTTTTCTAAATGTTCTAAGTACAATTGGAACGAGATGCGATAGCGAGAAAAACAAACCGAGATTCCAAATGTCCCTAAGGTAATAGTACCTAACACGGATACTTGGAAGCTGCGAAGGGTTCTTAATCCACCGCGTAAATTCATGGGACCCAACATCATATTTCACTTCCAACTTCCGCCGGAAGCCTTTTTGACAAATAAAGGAAATATCAAAATCAAAAATCGTCCCTAAAACCTTTTAGTCTCTAGTTGAAAACTCGTTAGAGGTGCAACACTTTCAATTTTTTGATTTTCCAGTTCAACACGAATAAATTACAGGCCAATGTATGCCAACGCGGCAAAATTTGTAATTTCAGGACATGAAATTCTCGAAGCAGAATTCGAGCCTAGTTTCTGTACGCGATTAAATGCCTTTACTTAATATCATGGCTGGGCAAAACATATATGGATTCGACTTTGATGAACTGTCAAATGAAGTCATAATGCCGCGTAGTCGCGTCCACTTGCACTCACGCAGCAGTGTGCGGCAAATTTTAAAGTTTCAATGTCAACAAAGTGATTCGCAGATAGAGATCGGTGAAGAAATGTTGGCGATATTTGAGTATAGGCCCTAATTCAGCGAAAGAGTGATTGAAAATTTCATACATTGTTTCACATCAAATATATTTCTTAAAGGATTTATTACTTTTTTGGTAGCTAGGCAAATGAATTTAGTTTTTTTGCGACATACATAAATTATTGTATAATTTTTTTGTCCTTTATGCCACATAAAATAAACTCTTTTCTATCAGTCTTGTACTAACAACGTAGTTGAGAGGATAATAATTAAGCATTTTCTATATCTCACTCAATAATTATGACGATCTAATGCTGTTTTTTAATACTCTAACTAAAGCGATTATCTTTATCATGTTTACATCAACTTAAGGTGATTCAGATAAGTGAACGTCTGTAGTGATAACATCATTGCGATAAAATTAATAAATCGAAAAAACGAAATTTCATGTATAATTTAAATTTTATTATTTTTCCTCTTTGTTTCTGTAGATTAAATACACCAAAAATAATTCAGCTAATATTCCTATGATATTTTTGTTCTTTATAAATTAAATTTATTTATATATTATTATTGGATATACAACAATTTATTGTGGGCTTTACTAATATAATTTATTTAAAAATGCATTTCCACTTGTAGCAGGCCTCAGGCTACAAAAATATACAAAAATGCAAATGAATAACAAAATCCAAATATGTACTCATAATATACGCGATCTTTTTGTGCATATTTTAATTTACAAACATATTGGAAGAAAATTAATTTTGCTTACACAATGAATATTAATAAATTCTTATATTTTGTAATTTAACCATATTCAGATTGAAAGCATTGTCTTTTTTTCAATAATAAAAAATAATGTCACATATTTCAACTAGAAATTAATTAAATTCGCAACTTAAAATAAAGTTTTATTATGCTAGAATCACTACAAAAAGAAAATCAGAAGAAAAAACACAACAAATATAGCTGCGAACCAATAATATATTGGTGCTACTGCTCTAATCCCTTTTCTTTTCTTCTGCTGGTTTAGGTGCTGCAGCTTCAATGGCCTCCTTAGGTGCACTAGAATCTGGCTCTATTTTGCCGGTGGATTTTTGTTGTTCCATTTCACCAGAGAAACCGAATTCATTAACACGTTTCAAGTCGACACGATATTGATAACGTTGATAGAGGAAAACAAAGAAAATAATATCATCACGGAAGCAGCCGAGACGATACATTGTTGGCATTTTGATAACAAATGCAAAAATGTCATCGATAAATGTATTCAAGAATTTATAGGTCATCATACGCCATGGCATATGGGCGACAGATTTCATTTTGTAGTTGATAAACAGTTGCGGTGTCATCATAATGAAGCCAAACGTCAGCAGATAACCGTAAAGCATATTGAGCACAAATGAATACCAACCTTTATGCTCATTATATAACAGCGAGTACACAAAATACCCAACGAGCAGCGGGAAACATGCCCAACCAAGATATTTGAAGGCAAGTTTGTCATAATCTTTCGTAGAATTCTCCGAATACGAGTTTTTGTCTTTGAAGCTGATACGTGGTAGAATACCAAAAACCTTTTGATCCGTATTGTAATTGATATCGACAACTTTGTTTATTTTCCAGACTTCAATGCCAAGACCTACGAAACAGGACATGCGTATCATGAAGTTGGTTTCATTATCTAATACATATAGGAGCACAATAAGCGATTGAAAAACGCCGAAAAATACTGAGCGTACTGAAAGTCCTTCCAATGATTGACGATTATTCCAGAACTGTATGTCGTTTTTAAAGGCCAGTAACTCGAAAACGGAGTGAAGTATAGAAATGGCTATGGTGATGCCTAGCAGATATATATTTGTGTCCAGCATAGTTTCCTTTAGCGAGTCTTGATCTTCATCAGATTCCTGTAAACGTTAAATGTAAAAATAAATTTTGGTTAGAAATGTGAAACTTGGTAATATTTTATCAAATTTTATAGACCTTTTATAAAAAAATTATCATAAAGAAATAGAAATACAAGAAGTTTATATAACATTTGTCTCTTGTCAATAATTGAGATTTGCATTTTACAAAGACCAAAAAATTCAAGAAATAGAAAGGAAGGCTGCAATCTCATAGAAAGTACTTATTTTGTTCAATCGACAAAAAGACAAACTTTTTTACTTTTTTTTAAATATCGTTCGATAAATGCTTTTGATAGAGGAAAATTGGGTATTAAATTCTACAATCGTTTGAACTAGCTTAGTCTGATATCTGTGCTTAAAAAGTATTTGCCTATGTTTTTATTCGAGGACAAGAGGCTAGTTGCAAGTTCAATATTGTCCGAATACAATACTACTAGATACACTAAGTTTTTTAAGGCCATTATTAAATTAAAGCGAGATCTTAAACAAACCGTGTTACCATTGATTTTTCTTACCTCTGGCGCACCGGAATTCATTAACTCGCCCAGCATATTACCAGCCCATTTGTTTTTCATCTGCTGTGCTGCATACAACTGCCATTTAAACATACTCAAAGGTTGAAAAGTTATATGTAACTCCAATTCTGGCGTAGTTTCATTGATTGGAAAATATTCACGCTGCAGATTCCAGTAGTCATTGACGAACAGAATAGGTAAATATGTCTTGCCAGCATCAACAAACTGCACAAACTCATCCAATGGCGCTGGAACACTGCCCTGAGCCCAGTTCGTTTGATCTACAACCAAGTTGATAGTAAGATTTGGATGCCAATGTGATACGATAGTATCCTTCAGCACAGCCTGCTCAAGCTCTTGCTCTAAACGTTCACGCTCACCAGCAAGCAGATTGTAATTCCGATTTACACGTATACGTTTGTATTTATTCAGCATTTTTCGTTGATAACCCATGTGGCCATTCTTTGGATAATGCGGACTTTCGGCATCAGGACTCTCTCCAGCACGTGTCACATACGTATGCATATAAATGGAGCCATTTTGCATTAATTGTGGTGACGCTTTCAATTTAATACTATGCCGGTAAGTGCCATCACTATTTGGCCCTGTAATCCAATCACCATATGTTAAATCTTCTTGTAGCCAAATGAGATTTGATTTTTGTTGAAAGTTTACATTATTTGCATTCTCTGAGAGCCAAACATGTAGATCATATAGGGTACCATTTTCAAAATAATTCCAGGCATTCAGTTTTGGACCAACTTCAGCCGGTGTTTTGCTTTGAGTATCGTTGGGTGTAGTGGCGGGACGTCGGAAAAATGAACTAACAAAGTAGATAATGAGAGCGCGCAACATCAGTGACTTGGTCATTGCAAAAAACGATTCCAGTTTAGTTGGTTGCCGTGCCTGTGCAGGATCAACACCATTGGCATCGGCATCGGCTGCTGGCGCTACCTGCACGAATAAAATAAATTCTTTTTGTTTAAAAATATACGAAAAGCAGTTAAAATTGTTACACAGTGCGCACTCGCTATTCGTGGGGGTTGTGTTCCTCAAAACTGCAGGAAATACTGAAGGAAAATTTATGTGAACTATTGCGATTATGTTACATAGGAGAAATAACTTATTTTAAAAAAACCTTACTTAGAAGATAGAAAAGATCAAATTTTGTTAAAATGTTGTTATAAACTACACTGATGATCCATAGCACTCTTGTATGCAAAAATACTTGACTCTGGCTTACTTTATTGCAAAAAAATTATATTTTCGTAAATCGGTTATTGGAACATTTCCCTGGGAGGCTGTGTGGAGAAGTTCAAACCGTAGAATTAATGATTATTTAAATTTGAATTTATTTACATTAACTTTTCAAGCTATGTACATCTTTAATCAATAATAGTTTGAATGCGAGACGCAGCTCCTAAATGATTAGGCTGGGTAGTTGAACATAAGTAGTGGTGTGCTTAATTCTTCCTCGAACGTTGCACGTTCGCAGTTGTGTTTACAATTCGTGTTCGTCATGATTTAAGGCATTTACACACAGGAATGTTATCGTGGCAAAATTACTCGTGTACTTCTTGATAAGCTTATGTAGCGGGTAACAATTAAGGGCGGTTTGTAATAATACTATCTAATGACCACAATATCCAGTGGCAATTCTACTTCTCTCGTCCATGTGGTGAATATTGTACCTAATTATGTTCAATGTTTGATTGATTACATTGGACAATTTCGATAAATTTAAGAGACTTTGCAATCTCGACAATAATGTTCATTCTCTGGAAACATCAGACCCTACTCGAAATTTCATTCAAAAAATGTATCTGGTTTGACTACGGAGAATGGGGCCTGATGTTTCCATTGAATTTTACAATGCCAGTCTCGTAAATTTCTCGTCGCTGACATCATCTTGTATTTGTTTTGTCGAAATTATCTCTGCAAGATCAGTTTGTTCCAATTCGTTTCTTCAAATTTTTGCATCAATTTGTGCTGTTTGGATTATTGATTTCGTATTGTTAAGTACCTGCCCTAAAGCTCCTAACTTATATTGCTTCAATTGGTCTGGCGTGGAAATACACTACATAATGGAAATTGAAGTAATAGGCAAGAGCTTGATGTTAATACAGCGAAGGGAGTTGTACTCAAAAATTGTAGCCGAAAATGGCCAATCCGCGAATAGCGAGCGTGAAATTAAGTTTAATTTTTTTAGTTTTGCGATGTGGCCCAGTTTAGTGTAATTTTTAATTATTTCCAACTCACCTCACCACCCCCGGTTTGCTGTGTGTCATTTGGCATTTTTTCCTTGGTTTTATTTAATTTATTAACTAATTACAATCTTAATACTTTTAATAAACTCTCTCTACAGCGAATTCATTTTCTACAAAATGCAATTTATTTATTTTAATTTCTGCAGTTTTTTCGATTGTTAGCTGCTCGATGTGAGAATTTTTTGACAATGAGAATTTTTTTTTTTTACAAAATGTCAATGAATTATCGCCACGCACCGTTCAACCCGCACGAATTTCAGAGTCATTCACACTACACGAAAACGACACGCCACACAAATTTAATCCAATATAAGGTTACTTATCAAAATCTTTTATCAAGATAAAATTTTGATTAACACGAGTGGAGAAAAAATAAGAACATTTAGGAAAATCTTAATTCACCAGGTTAAAATTTTGATAAACTAGAACAGAATAGAAATAAGAAAATTGTGGAAAGTCTAAATCGCTCTCTCTTGAAGGTGAATTCGAGTCACATGTTTAAAATTCCCAAATGAAGTTGGTGGCGGTAGATTTTCTAGGGCTGCAAGAAATAGAAAAATTGAGTTTTATGAGGTTTGGAGTAATCGAACAAAGTGAAATTGCCAGTTGGATTCCATCCTCCATTAACACACAAACGATGAATATGACAGTGTTCTTGCCTTTGACCTTAAAACCAATTACAAAGTTTACTCGTGGTTGATCACATCACTTTCTCAAGACATAGATATATTCATAAAAGGTGAGAATTTCGATGTAGTTTTCGCTGGAAATACATATGTACATAAAGTATGTCATGTGCGCTTATATTTTCCTTTATAAAAAAGACTTGGCGAGACCTTAGCAACTAAACGAACGTTTGCACTCGTTATGTCTGTTTGCTACATTTAACCCAAAATGTTACGCTAGCCAACGAATCGAAGCAGCTGTTATGACCATTAATGACGGTTCCTAGTTCGGTTCTTACGCAACACGTCTTGTCAAAATGTTTCGTTCACTTTCGATCAATTAAGTAAGTTCATTTTGGTTACGAACGTTATGTCTCGTCACGTCTATTTTGGTTTAGGTTTTAGTCATAAATTCCTTAGTCAACAAGAAAATATGGCCGCTGAGTGTCAGTCATCAACATTGTTGTTGATTGACGAAAAAGAGTGCTCACACATGCAAACGAAAGAAATTTCCTTAATGTGTTTCGCCTTTAAGACTGGACGTATATAAATCATAATTCTAATAAATAACGCGCGATAGCTTACACGCGTTGAAAAAAACTTTTGTGTGAACTTTCATGTTGTAAGACATTCAACAGCAACGAGTATTTTTTCCAGCAACGAGTAAATAAATAACGTGTTGATATTCTCACAAAAGTAACGAGTGTATACGTCAAATAATTTCCCTTCATCTTATAAATTTCCTTTTCGTTTTGTGATTAGCGTTGAGCTGCACGTTTCTGAAGGTAAGTTTTAATTTATATTAAATTGCAAAAAAATTAACGCATTGGATGTGATTTAAAAATGTTAGACTTAAACTGATAGTAGTGTCTCACAAAAATATGGTAAATTGCTCGAACCAATTGGTGAAATTAAACTTTAATTTTGTGAAACTAATTCGGTCTCGAACATAACCTATAAAGTTTGACACACGTCGTCAGCGTATTGGGTGCTCCGTTTCAACTTAAATATTACATGTAAAATTCAAGTGTAGTTTTCTCTTTATTTTTGCAGAAACAAACACAAAATGCAGATTTTTGTTAAAACCCTTACTGGCAAGACCATCACCTTGGAGGTGGAGCCATCTGACACAATTGAAAATGTCAAAGCAAAAATCCAAGACAAAGAAGGTATCCCACCAGATCAACAACGTTTGATTTTCGCTGGTAAACAATTGGAAGATGGACGTACTCTTTCCGACTATAACATTCAGAAGGAATCAACTTTGCACTTGGTGCTTCGTCTGCGTGGTGGTATCATTGAACCATCTTTGCGTATATTGGCCCAAAAATACAATTGCGACAAAATGATCTGCCGCAAATGCTATGCTCGTCTGCATCCAAGAGCTACCAATTGCCGCAAGAAGAAGTGTGGACACACCAACAACTTGCGTCCAAAGAAGAAGTTGAAGTAGACTATAAGATGCTATCAACATGACGATATGTGCAGGAGATGGCCTGGAAACAGGCCTTTTTTCTTTTTTTTATCTATGCGTACAATGTTGTTTTTTTTGGAATGCACTCAACATGTGGAAAATTGAAATTTTCAATGAAAAATTTTTAAGTAAAATGTAAATTCAAATTCCAAATAAAATATTTGTATTAAAAATTACATGTAAACACAAATATTGGCGCAAAGAAATCAAGTTGTATAATTGTTTTGTGCAATATGCGCTAAAAGCTTGTGAAAGCTTTTTAGGTAAGTTGTTAGGCTAGACGACATGGTTTTTAGTAGCTTTTCAGTTTTTAGCAGAGTCTTGAGCCTTTGTTTTTGCTGTTAAAATGGCCGCCGCATTGGTTTCACGATTAGTTATTGTGCAATTAGTTTAAAATTTCAAAGTGATTTTTAAATTTTGTTTTTTCGTGTTCTTTATAATAAAATTTTATTTAAAAAAGTGTAATGAAACATCGGCGCAGAAATATGTTTAAACAGCAATAAAAATTTGCAGGTGCGATTTTTGCATACACATTGGAATTTTAAATAAGGAGAGTTCCTCATCGATCCGACAACCTTTATGTAAGTTTTGATCAATAAATATAGTATGCATCAAGTTTAACTTGTGAAGATGAAAACATTGATTTGCTGTCCTTTGGAATTCCGTACGATAAGATTTGACCTAGTCACGTTCATACATAGTGTAGTGGCGGATATTTTTGTTGTCCGGGGCACCTATGTTCCACTGAACGTTTATTGGTAGTGGCATACAATTTCCAATAGCAGTAAATGTTTAAAATTAGTTGAACTATGGAACTGAAATAGTCAAAACCAATTCATTGAATTGGAAGTAAAATTTTACTGTTGCAAATTTTGGTTTCGGGGATTGAATTGACAAAGAAATTTTAAAAGTTAATTTCAAGTTTCAGTTCATAGGAATAAGAATTTTTGAGGAATTCCCAAAGGAATGTTTGTTCCCTACCCAGCTCTCTTAGTTGTTAACACTTAAAGAAAAACAATGCCAAAAAAGATTCTCGCACTAAAAACTCACGGGCTCTTTAAAATTACTACAGGTTGCTTTAAGAAACTGCGGAATACAAGAAAATTTCTTTGACTGAGTCTCCTGGCGTTTTTGACATTTGAACCAAAATTATGAGGTCAACAAAATTGATGTCGATTAATGAAGTGTTTACTTAATTTTACCAATATCCTTTTGCTTGTTTTAATTGGAACAAAAATACAAGCAATCGCACCACATCCGTGTAAATTTTTTATATCTTTTTATGACACAATTAAATGTTTTTTATTGCTTGCCACAGAACTTAGAATAATTTTGTGCACATAATTTATCAGCATTTTATTTTTAGGTTGCTTTTTCTATTATGCTCCTATGTAACTTTGGAAGCCTAGTTAAATAAAAAAATTAAGCTTAACTGCTCTTCTCATGTCATATCTGCATTCCGGCATGTTCCTTTAGACACTTTAGCTTCGCTTTGTGCAAACAACGATTTCATGTCCACACCAAGCTTGTGGTCACTGCTCGACACTATCTGCGGGATATCCACCACTACCGTATGGCTTATTGCAATGCAATTTATTGAAACCTGTTCTATATTCTTCGTTTTCCTTCAGTGCTTTTGTTTTTAATACAATGTTTTTTCTTTTGTTTTTCAGATAAACAGGAAAGGATTTTTCCACATTTTTCTCTGTAGGTACATTTAGTTGTATTTGTTTCTATTTTAACTGTTTGCTTGCCTTTTTTGAAAAAAAAGCATTGTAAATTCTTTAGGACAAATATATGTAAGTACTTATACATATATTAGGGTATTTATTTTGAAAATTTTGTAGATTCTTTTTATTTTCCCTATGTTTTAGCATGAGGATTAAAAATAATTGTCACAAGATTTGTGATTCCTAGCTCAAACCTGCAAACGGCGTACACAGAGTTTGTGTCAGATTTAGTTGAAATTTTACATAAAAATCGACTATAACAGAAATTCAGCTATAACTTAAAACGAATGCACTTACTTTTGTTACAAAACTTCTCAATTCTGTCCCAAATATTTTAAAACATTATATAAAATTAGATCCGAAATTTCAATATAAAATCAAATTTTGTTGTTTTAATCTTCTATTTATTTCTTAACATTTCTATTCAATTAAGGTATCACCTTTAAGTGTTAAGCATTTAAGCTGTGTCTTGTTAAGGAAAAATTCCAAATGTTAAAAAAGAAAGTAAAAGCCAATTCAAAATACAAGTCATGATAATTGTGTTTTCTATTTCAAAGAGCTATGGTTAGGTGCTTAAGGTTTCAATTTTGTATGTGCCAGTTATGTCTGCTTAACCAACTTAAATCCAATTTTATTGAATAGCCTCACTCTAAATTTTCTGCAGCATGAAAAAAAAATGTATATTATTTTCAATTTTCCTCCTGTATAAAATCTTTATGCTATATAATTGACGAAGGCCAACAATTTGCATTATATTTTATAAGCATAAAGGGTTGTATTTTTGTGGTACATACTTGTGAGAAAATTCCGCCCAACTGTACACCGCAAAGAAAATGAGCTGACTTACGAAGTACAAGTTATAAAAATCGAATTTTTTTTTTACCATTGAACGTTGGACGTAAAGTCTTGTGTCTGGTACCGAACAATCACAAACAAAGTTAAAAAATTAAGAAAAATAATGAATCGGCTAAAGAATTCCTACTGATCGGTTTAAAGTTACTGATGATTCCATTTAGCAATAGATGAAACTAGTATGACTAGCTTTTGCCATTTTGTTTTTGTTGTTATTTGTATTTTTTGTTTGTTATCACACACTGTACTGAGCCGTAAGCTCAGTAAAATAAAAAAGTTCATTTATAGTAATTTTTGTTGAAAAAAGGTGGAAGCACGTCTTCCTCAAAAACGACTAGTTCTCAAATTTTGTGTCTGTAAGATTGTGTTTTAAAACACTTTCCATAACATGATACTGAAAAAAAAATATGGCGGGTGATACGTTAAAAAAATTTCAAAATTTAACGCTTTGTTATAATGGTTATCTTGTCAATTTTTGAGTTTTTTCTTTTTGTGGAAATGAGTAATCGATATTCTGATTTGCATCCTTTTACCCTATTTATTTTTTAGTCTACGATTTTGCTGTATTGTTGTTATTTTGGCTTACAGCTTTTTAAAGCTCTTTTTTTTTCATGTATGTTGTATTTTAAATTCCATTAAATTTGATTTGTTTTGTTTTTTTTTCTCGCTTTTGGCCCCTGATTTTATTATTTTTGCGTTTGCTTCTTTGTGGTTGCTATTTTAGTCAGTTGGATTTTATTTTTGTGTCCAACGTCTGTCTACTGTCCATGTCTCTTGAACAAAATGTACTTTGTTTTTCTGTTTTTGCCTTTACTATCTTGTTTTCTTAACCAACAACAACTAAAACAGTAACGACAACAGCAACAACAAGTAAAACGTGGTTGCGGTTTTATTTCCCTTGTTTTAATGTTTGTTGTTTCCCTTCTTATTAAAATCTTTTTGTTTTTAGTTAGGGACAAAGGTAAAGAAAAATGAAAGAAGCTCGACGCTGTGAAAGAATGCATTCCTTTCTCTTTGTAACAGGTTTTTGGCCTCTTTTTTTTTTGCATTAAATATAAACCACAAAGAATTGGGCCACAAAAGAATACAAAAAATTAAATTAAAAAAAAAAATCAAAATAAATCTAAAAAATAAATATAAAACCCAAAATGATGAAAATAAGGGGTGTGCGAATAATGCGAGTATATCCTGACAATTTGAATTATTCGATCATTTGAATATACCATTCAATTCAACGGCATCGAAAATTTCCAACAATTGGAATAACTCGAATAATACGAATAGCTTGAATATTCCGAATAGTTGATATAGTGCGAATAATTTAAATTGTTCGCATAATTCAAATATTTAAACTAAATCAAACAGTTGGAAGTTCGAGTCCATAATTTGGATAATTCAAACCATTCGAATGGTTCGAATAATTCGAATAGCTGTAATAATTCGAATAGTTTAAATGATTCGAATTCTAATGGATCAAACTTTTTAAATTATTCGTGCAGAATTATAATTCGATTTGAATATAAGCATTCGATTCAATACAATACAAGTGACATTCGCACATCCTTACTGAAAATCAAATAAATTGGCTATACAAGTGTCGGATTTTAATGCTTAAAGGTGATGGTAGCAAAAAAAAATGTTTTGAAATTGACTTCACTGAAGTTTAAAGGTCTGCACATAAAATTTTTTTTTATACCCAACACTCAGGGTATATTCACTTTGTCCTTCCAATTGTAATGCATAGAAAGAGACGTAGCAGATGTAGCCATGATTTAGTCATGTCTGTCTGTCTGTGAAAATCACGAATACAGAAAAATAAAGTAAGATAATTGAAAGAAATTTGGTACACAGGCTTTACCTTTAAGCAAGGTTCTTGAAATTAAAAATGAACGAAATCGATTCACGGGCACGCCTACCGCCCAAAACATATGTATAACACATTGAAAACGCTATGTTAAGAGAATTATTTGATGTAGTAAAACCACGTTTCTCACAAATACTAAAAACAAATTGGACAAGCTCTGGAGAAAAGTTAGCACATTTTGACAAGAGAGCGCGGGACCTCTCATACAAGCAAAAACTTCTAAACGCTATGCAGCGAGAATTATTTAAGGTAATGAAACCAAATTTCACTCAAATACATTGTAGAACTGATGCGAATCAACTCTGGAAAAGAACATTAAAAATGCTTTACTGTGAGAATTATTTAAAGCAATGAAACCAAATTCGGTCTAGCAACAGACAAAAAGTTGGCAAATTTCAAAATTAAAGCGTGGCGCCTCCCATACAAGCATTAGCTTCAAAGTAAATGTTGCCAAATTCAATGAGGATAGCTTAAGTCAAACCAGCCAGCATATAAAGTGATGGAAAAATACGTTTTTAAACGAAATTTAAGCTCACGCGTACTTTTATTTAAATTTTGGCGAGGCCAACGATAATACCCTTACTAGTTTTTTCTATTGTTACTGAAAACTTTTTTTCTTTATTTATCTGCACTATTTCACCTTAACAAACAATTTTAAAGGAATTTGCTTAAGGCCTTCTGTACCCAATTGTGTTCTGTTTTAATTTGTTATGTTCGTTTTGCTTGTTATGCTGTTGGTTTGTTATTAAATTGCCTTTGTTTTGTGTTTTGGCCCAAAACAAGTTTTCCAAAAATTTTAACTTGGTCAAGAGTGGTTACTCTTCTCTTGCTTATATGAGCGCTCTTTAAAAAATGTAAGCTCTTTTACGTTGACTTTCAAAGTATTAAAGCCTCTTTATTCTCTTATACTTAACTGCTCTTACTAGAGGGGTTACTTATTTGAGGTTTAATTATCTGAAAGCCTTATGTTTGCGACATTTGTAGATTCTAGATATCAAGAGAATAAAGTAAAGAAGTGGTTTAATACCACATTCTGTATTTTTGCATCAGAAACATCTTATCGATCGATGCAAAAAAGTATACAACGGCTTTTTACTTAATTTGGTCTTGTTGGAATTTTTTGCGCTATTTGTATATATTTTTATTCAAAAAGTCATAAGGTAACGATTTATTAAAATTTTTTTACTTATCAATTTGAACATTACTTTAATTTGTCAGGAAATAAATTTCCATGTTAATGGATTCTTGAATTTTTCCACCAACTTCTGGATTTTATAAAAGTTTTCTCTAAACCTTTGAAATACATTTTTTTTAATTTTCTCCATTAAATAACTCTTTAGTTAAGTTTCTTTTAATATAATTTTCTGGAACGTCGTTGCTAAGGAAATTTCAAAAAGCCTGATACTTTTAATGAAACATTTCATAGCAGTAGTAACTGATTGATTTACTTCAGCATGAGACTGCTGCGCACATTTCTTAGGCTATGCCTCGATATCTTTTTTGCGATAATTATTTGACATTGCGGGATTAATTTGAGATATTGCTATGGTTCTTATGAAGCTATGATCTGACTTCTCATCATATCAAAAGTAGATATTGGAGACGTCTTTGAAAATGTTCTAGGAAACCCTTAGGAAAAATATTGTTTTCTGCAAAGTTTTAAAGCCTCAATCGATAGGAATAAGTTAAAGTATCTTTCTTTTGATATAACTTTTACCAAAGTATTTTCGTTAAGAATTAAATTAATAATTTAAGCTTGATTCCTTAATGTATTTTTTTAAAACAGCCAATTCTTTTCCCACACACATTGAAAAAAATGCGAAATTGCAAAAAGCATTAAAAATAACCACAATATAGCAAGGATGATAAAAAAAGTCCAAAAATCGAACCGACCTAAATACTCGTATTTCATCGAATTGAATTACCATGAAAATAAAAATATTTTTTGGCCACGTTTTCGCTTATTTTGCATTTCATCGTTGGACAATTTTTCATGAAACACACAAACGGCAGCAATGCTCGTTGGGGTGGGTCGAAAATCATAATTTTTTTTTGAATTTCAATTGGTTAAAGCTGCATAAAGTTCTGGTTGTGTGAACATCTTTACTGGCTAGTATGCGAGAAAATCTAGGAAGAATTGGTAGATTGCAACGAGGTGTCATCACGCTAACGCACTATATTGATGCATCATAGTAACATTTAGTGGCACAGAAAACATGATAAGCTTACATATCCATATGTACCATTTAGGCCTGTCGTAAAAGATTTTTGACTTTAAGCACTAAAAAGCTTCACTACAAAGTAATATATGTGCTGAAAAGCAAAAACTGCTCAAGTCGACTTAAGCTTGAAGGCAGTTAAGGCCAATTTTAGATTAATTCTGGATGCAATTGCTCTTTTGTTTTGATATTGCCAAAAAAAGGAAAAAAAGTTTCTCCAAGATCTAATGGAAAATTGGTCTCAACTCTCTTCGTGTTTAAGTCGATTTAAGCAGTTATTCTTTTTTGCCACTGATATTTTAGAAAAAATATAATTAACAATAAGCGATATCCAAGACATGATTATTTTAAAAAAATCTACATTATCGCTATGATAAATAAAAAACTGTTTTCGGTCCATCCCAATTCTTTGCACACTCATGTGGATCCGAGTAAAGCGAAGTGTGAGCAAAAAAAAAAAAAAAAAAAATACAAAAATATTAAAAACATTTTAAAAACCAAGTAAAAATACCATATATTATAATTTAAAAAGTGAAATTATTTGTGGTGGCTTTTATGGCCATTAAAAAAAAAATAATGAATGGCTTTTATTGGTTTTCCAAAGAAGAATTATCATAACTTTTGTACTGACTGGCTGGTAGACTGTAACATAAATTGAAAATCAGCTGCGATTGTAAATCGGTGAGTCACCACCCAACTTCTCACCCACGGAAGAAAATAACAACAAAATTTTCACATGCATGCTAAGACCACCAACACACGAAATACCACAAAGTTTAGCCTTAAATTCTATATTACTACATGAGTGTGTGTGTGCTTGTGTGTGTTTGTGTGCATGTTTTCTATTATTTTGTGCTGAATCGTGTTCCTTCCGGTTTGGCACGTCAGGATAACAGGAGCTGAAAAAAGGTCCAAGTCGAAAGAAAAAAAAAAAAAGAAGAAACGCATTAAAAATCTAATTTTTTTTCTGTTGTTGTTATTTTCTGTATTGATTTTTTGGCATCATTTATAATGTGCTTAATACGCCGGCAGTAGGGGGAATTGGTGCAGAAAGGAAAAAATAAAAAAATAAAAATAGCGAAAAAGTTTTATACATAAAAACGAAGAAAAAAAAAACTGAACAGAAAACGACAGGCAGAATTTATGAATTATACATTTCTTAATGGTTTATTATGATAGGCCGTTCGTCTTTTGCTACTGCGATTTATTATGCGAGAAATTCCTGTTATTCGCATGTTCGCATAAAAATTGCACACAAAAAAATGTTGAAATAGCATTTAATGGTTACTGAAATAAAGTACTAAAAATGTGAATATCAATAAAAAAAAATATTGTATGGAAATATACAAAGAATTTTCAGAACATAGAACATATATATTCAATGGGAAACGTTTTGATATTGCAAATAATAACCAGCATTTGGATTTTAATACCGTCAACACAGGGTATATTTATTTTGTCATTCCATTTGTAAAATACATACATTTAGATGAGGGCGTGGCGGGTATAGAAAAGTATATATGTATGTACACATGTAAGTGCCTTGGTCTACGATAGGGATGGCCAACTGAGGTGCCCAAAAGTCGACAGCGCGTTGACGTTTATAACAAAAATTTCGCGCTAGTATGTGTATATATAAATGTGTGTAGGAATTCCAACGAAAAAAAAACATGAGTATAAATGTGTTTTGTCTTTTCCACGTAAAGAAAACATTACCCAGTAGAAAATTTTTCCATGATGGCACGTTTCATAGATTGTGACCGCGGGAGGGTAAATGGCCAACCCTAGTCTACGAAAAAGGAGCTATCGTTCAGAAATAAATTTTCGAGAAAACAGCTGCTAAAGTAAACAAGTCGATAATGAGGCGTTGCATGCAGCTATGGCAATCGCTCATCCACAGCTTTTTCTACAATCCTCTTGCCTCTTTTCCGATTTCAGTTATTCAGTTTTGCTCTTACAAAGAATATTATCATAGTTTATAGGAAAGTGAATGAATTTAGGCCACCATACCGGAGCTAATTGATCCGAAAGTGCAATTCTTGTGTAGAAATTCAAAATTTTATCATATAACCAACAGCAGGCCAACAATTTCTCTTCAGTTATAATGGTGTCAGAATTATTCTCATCAATTCCTTTGAAATAAAGTTGACAACTGAAGAAATTCACCCAATCTTCTTTATGCTATACAAATCATTGTGAACTTCTATTATTTTATCATATCTAAAACAAGAAGTAAATGTTAAGTGCCTTGCTTTAACTGATGCATTCAATATATCGAGTATGCTCTAAGCTTCGATACAAAAAAAAAAAAAATGTACATAATTCCAAAAGTGCTATAACAAATCGAAAAATGTAGCATAGCATTAAGCGTAATATCCAAACAAAATATTGGCAATTTCCAACGTATATATTCGAAGCATAGCAAAAACATAAATAAAATGGAATTATTTTTATCCATAAGAAAATAGAAATAATGAAGATAGAAATATCGTAGTTTTTGCAAATGCGTATGAAAAAAAATACAATACGGTAAATGAAAGAAATTGGTTAGAAGAGATATTTCATTACGAATTAGAGCGCTTTCAGGCAAAAATCAATTCAATTCAACTCAATGCAGCGAAAAGAAATTCAACTAAAACTCTGTTACTATTGATTGGCAAGATAGACATACGTACAAATGCATTTATATGCGGTCTATTCACTTATGTGTGTGTGTGTGTGTGTATTGCTTAGCACATACAAATAAAAAACGCTTTCATAGATGTGCGTATTCCCAGTAGGCGATCGAGCAAAGTATCTCGCAGAGAAGTTTTAGTAGCAATACAAATTTATTGGATGCCGATGATTGCTTTTAGCTGATACAGAGTGCACATAAGATACTGAGAAATATCGATTTTTAATAAAAAATTTAAGAAATTACTATTCTCCTTTGAAAAATCATCTAAACAGATTTGATATTCCCTTTTCTATTTGCAAACGGACGCGCGTAGACCTACATTTCTTTCTTCAATGAAGGGCCTATTTTTCTGTCATTTCATGTAAGAAATATAATGAATTTCCAAAGAATCGGGAAGACCTGCTCCTTATTACACTTTTTTGCCTTCTGGGCTAATGCCACTTATACGTGTGTATGTATTTGTCGGACGGTTTGACACACATTTCTGAATCGAATTTCTGTTATTTGATATTTGTTCCTCATCATTTGCTTCTTTCTTTTTGCTTTTTGTTATGGTTTCGCTCAGCATTTCTCATCTTTCTTCGTACCACAAAATAAATGCAGCATTTCGCAACAAAAATTTATCATAAATTAATGAAGCCGAAATTTTTTATTATGTAGGCAATGGAAATGTACAGAATAAAAGAGGTCATCGATCTACCTAACTGTATGCTATATAATTTATTTTTCATTTATTTACAGTCATTACCGTGTGACTTAAATTGGACTTTAAATTTGTAATTAGCAACCCATAAAAACCCTTAATTACATACTTTGAGTATATGAAATATTGCCTAAAAATCTGAAGTTATTTAAAATTACATCCATTTAATGCGCTACCTAGTTGAACTTTTTAAATGAATAAAGTGCTTATCATTGCATCAGGTTGAGTAGAAATGTTTAATTAAAGTATATAAATATGAATTATTAAAAAAGCTCTTGATTACCCACAACTAGAAAAAACACCCCAACGACACAAAGCCAGCAGGTAACTTTTTCATTAAGATAAAAAATAAATGAGAAAAAAAAGTGGAGCACAAGCGCGACAATATTTTTTGGGGACTTTATTAAAACACTTTTGCGTAATAACTTCAAGGTGACAATATGTTGTTGTAAGTCCTTACCTTTCGCAGAAAGGACAAAATAAAAAAATAAAGGTTGCTCTTAATTGAAGCAAGTGATAAGCAAAATGAAAAGGTTGAAAAAAAAAGAAAAATTTAGGGTCACTCAATGCAACAAAAGTCGACCGACGTAAGAGTTAAGCCTTAACAGCATTTTCTTACACCAAAGCTGTGTAAAAATATTTCAAAAAAAAAAAATAATATTAAAAATTACAATTAAAACAAAGTAGCATTAAAAGAGACTAGAACAAAAGAAAATATGATAAAAGAAGGGTTGAGAAAAATAAACAAATGTCCAACGAAAAAAATATACAGTAAACAAAAAAATGAAGAAAAAAATCTGCACAAACGTTTCGCAAATATTCAACGAAAAATTAATTAAAAACTCAACCCCTGTGCACTTTAAGCTTCCTACCGTCCAGCACTACTACTCGTACTATTAGCACTTGACTGAACTTTTATAACAAAAAATGTATAATTTTTTTTTGATAAACTTAAGAAAAAAATTGAAATGGCAACCCAGCAATGCCTCTGAGTTATAAAATCGCAACCAAAGAACAGTTGAGCTGGAAAACATCTTTGAAGTGACCGCGCACGTTTCTTTCTTTATTTTTTTTTTTTTTTGCACAACAATAACAATCATAATAAAACAAAATAATGAGATATAGTAGATGAATAATAAAGGATTTGTTTTTTGAGTAACCGGGTTATTAAAAAACCGGGTAAGCAATTTTTTAAGAATGAGATACGTGGTGTCATTGGCAACATTCGTTTTAGGGACTCTATCTCGAATGACATATCTCTTTTAAACCATAACTTGATACTGTGAATAGTATTACTGGCTGCACATATTAAAATATATCCCCTCTTTAAAACTCCTGACAGTTGCCGAATTCAATTTCAGGGATACGAGTGTATATAATTGGAAATTTCTCTTCTAGCAGCACGATTCGTAACGTTGTAAATAAGAGACCTCATAGCTCAAAACATGACCAATAACTGTGGGCAAAAAATATTGGAAAAGTTCAGAGAGTCCATCTCTTATAGTGTTAAAAAGACCTTTCAAACGATTTGGTAGCCCTCAAATTTTTTTAACTTGAATAATCGATTTTTATAAATCGACAAATCGATTTTTTTTATCTCCGATCAAAAATATCAGTTCTTATGCATTTTTATTATTTTAAATTTAAAAATAGAAGTTATTTCGGTTTTTAATTTTTTTCGATCGAAGATACTGCAGTCTTTGGTATTTATTCCTTTAGATATTATGTTGGACTTTTATTTTTTAAATTAAAATAATCCTCAAAAATATCTCTACTGATCAGTAATGTCGTCACATTTTTTCGATATGTTTTAATACTTTGCCACTTTACGATAATTTTTAATATAGCAGGACTTTTATATATACTCGTATATTCCATATTTTCAATAAATTTTGACTTTCAATATTTTTCGATACCTTTTGATTTTTCCGACGTTTCGGTATTTTACGAATTTAATAGACTTTTTCATTGTATCCTGATTCATTAGATAGCTACTACAACAAATATCCTTCTATTGCTCCTTTAGGAAAGTTGCATCCGAACAAAGGTCCTATATTTATATTTTGACATATCGTTTTCTACCATATAGTCATCCCCTTCATCTATCACTCTGAAAGTGAAATGATACATTTTGACATTTATAAATTTTTCTAAATATCTATGACTTTTAAAATTCAATCGATACTCGTAGTATCGACTCTTTCAATGTTTTCGATACTCCTCGTTTATCTGTTCGTAACCAATACATCTTTTGAATAAAGTACAACTGAAATCCATATCAGTTAGTTCTATTCGTAACCGGTTTTTTCCAGCTTAATTAAGTAGGTACAATTAAGTTTTTCAAATTAAAAAAACTTTTTGTATTTTTGAAAGCCTTTTGTTTTCGCCCCCTTAATTTGGCCTTTTCCAGCAGAATATTTTTTTGCCAAAAAGATGAAAGAACAAACAACAAATTTATAAAAATCTGCACGAATTCTTTATAGATTTATATCTCTGTGCCTGTGTGTGTGTGTGTGTGTGTGGGTGTGCTAGTGGTACTGATTGTTTAGTTGTGTTTGTCCATGTGTGCGTGTATGTACGCATTTGTTGTTCAAATAGCCGGACAACCGTTTCCGTTATCATAACTCACACCAAGAGAAAGTGAAAAACAGCTAGAAATGAGTGTTCGTGAAAAGGAGCGCGTTTTCTTTGCATAACAGATGCGACCAGAATAATTAAATGAAAATGACCCATGAAGTCCATGGGTGGGTTAAGTATGCATCAGAAATGATGAAGATACGCTGTACAGCTGAGAGATGAAAAGTATGAAGTTTTACTGGAAAAAGTTTGCTGTGACAGTTTATTAAAAATTTACTACCTTTAAAAGCTTTAGCTTAAGTGCTATGTTTGCAAAGGGAAAAAAAATTTAAGTTGTTAAATATTTAAGATTTTACTGGAAAGTTTTATTTTATTTGAAGCTTAGAATAGCTTGTGAAATTAGTCAGATTTTACAAAAGCGTCAAAATTTTGATTGAAAATATACAGCTATATAAATTTTGTTTGTAGCAGCTGAGCTTTTAATATTAAGTAATTTAATGAGAATAATCAACTTTTCTTATTTATTTTCTTTTTTACTTAACTCAATAAATATCCATGACGCACTTAGCAAATTATATATCCAGACATTCATATGTTAAACATTTCCCATCAACATAATTTTTTCACATTATGCATGACAAGCAATGCAGCCATGCAAATTCAACGCAAGACCACAAAGTGATTCTTCTCATTTTCAGCTTCTAATTCAGAATTTACATTTTGATTCTCATAAAATAATCATTACTTAAATTACAAACTTTCCAGCACTTATGTAGTAACGCAGGTTTTTCATCCACTTTTTTTATATTTTCTAAGACCAAACGCCACAAACCAATTCTTTGCATTTCATCTTCATCATCTTTTTGGTTTTTTGGTGCGCGGTAGCACGCGCAGCTGCTGCAAATGATGATGATGATGATGATGATGATGATGATGATGATGATGCTGATGACGTTGTAGACTTTGTGACTAAATGCAGCTTAGAAAACTGGTTGCATAGTAACTTCATACTTAATTCTTCATTAAGCTTCCCTGCCGCAGCGATGTGGTGCGTTCTTCTTACATTTGATATCACTGATGTAACAAACAACATCACTGTTTTTAGTTTGGCTCTAATCTTTCTTAACTTTTTTTTTCATCTTATGCCATACCACTTCGACTTTCAGACTTAGTTTGCGCTCATCTTTTGCACAGTGGAGTTAAAAATTTAAAAATTACAAGGGAGAGATTATCTATGCCGCCATAACATTAGCATGGTACGAGTATTCACATGAAATTCAACACATTTTAAGACTTATAAAAATAACGAAAAAAATAGAGTATGATAAAAGAATGTCTTGGCATAATTTTTGTGAAGATCTGAAAAACCAAACGACATTGATAGCTTTCGCAAAATACTCCAAAAAATATCATGTGTCTCAGGTCTGCTTGCCAAGCGCAAGATTAGTTAGAAAACTAAAAATTAGGTGTCATGGACAATTTAAAATCTCCCAATGAAGGAAATAGTTTCAGATCGAGTATTGAGTTTATATACCTTGCTGGCATCAGTTGCTTTCTACAATTTGAAATAATCATTCAAACCACTGTACTTTTCATATGGCGGAAATTCTACTTCCCGCCATACAGCAGATTTCTTATCTACGCTCAAAATTGTTACCACAATCGTTTGACTTGCAGCTACATAAAGATGAAGTTGATTGGTTGGTTGGTTGCTTAGTCGCTTTTAACTGAATGCATAGATGGATGATTGTTTGGTAGATAGAACTGTGAAGACGCCCCCTCTCCATATACTGGTTGTCAACAGATGATAATAGGGTTGTTGTTGTTGTTGGTGCTGCAATCTCTAAACTGCAATCACACATGAAGTAACGCGAAAGAAAACCAAAAAAAGTGAAACTAAAATTTTGTAAGCGGTAGAAGAAAAGCAACAAAAACACGCTCAAGAAAAGTCAGAATGTTGCAGAGAAGCAAAATAACGTCACGTGAACAAAAATTATATAATCACACTTAGATAGCAGTCAACAATGGCAACAACAACCAGTTTAAGTAAAAACAACAGCAACAGCAGCAGGAGTAGAAATTGCTGTTGCTCCTGTTAACTGTCTTTACTGTTGCAAGTTTTGTTGTTAGCTCCTTATTTTTGTTTTTTTTTTTGTTGATGTTGATGTTGTTGCTCTTAAATTTAGTTGCTATTGTGACCAAATCAAGAAGTTGTTTGTTAGTGTTGTTGTTGTTGTTCTTCTTCTTCTTACGGACTTAGAAAGTTGTGTGTGCCTTCCTGTGTGCGTTCTTTTCTTCTAGTGGTTCATTCAACCTAGCAGTTATTACAAGAACAACAACAGCAATAATAACAAACTTGGCTTGTAAACTTCTTGTTTTTGGCCAAGCTTTTAAGATTTACTTTGTTTTTATTGTTGTTTTTGTAGTTGTTTCTGTTGTTTACCAGGTGACAGTGAATGACTTTCTTATTTGATGGATGGAAAGTCACGTGGGGAATATGAAACTTTCAGCAGTTTTAAGCAATTTTATAAGAAGTTGGCATCATTTTAAGTTATTTTGAGCATTGTTTTCGGCAAGCTACACTTTTTTTTAATTATTTATAATATATTAAAGTAAGCGCCGCACAGTGGGATAGATACTGAATCAAAAGTCAGAAAATCAAAGCTGCCAAAGTCGCCTAAATTTAGCTCACTTACATTTTACGGAGAAAGCTCTGTTGTCTCGGTAACCCCCTCTAAACATCACGGCCAACGGATATTCAGTTTTAGAAGAAATCGCTGTCCTCGAACAGGACGTGAATAAAAATTTTGTCTCCACTTGAATTTTAATTTTTTATTGTTTCTTTCAGTTTACTTACAATTTATTTTGACGCATATATTTTTTTAAAACGTACATTTTGTCGGTTTCAGTTTTTTTCAATTTGGCGATTTTTCTGCATCAAAATTTAAAATTTTCTTTATTACGCATTAAAGTTAATTTTTGTAAAATTTCTAAAAAAAATCTATTCAATTAAAATAATGTTTTTTAAAAAAGAAATTCCTACCAATTATACTGTATGACTACGTGATTCTGAATTCCGAATGGTCGATAATTTTGCAGGCATTAATAGTACAATAGCGCCGCTGCATGTTGTTAAAATTACAATGTTGCCACATTTTTAATGATACACAATAATTTTTTGTTTCGAAAATAATACCATGTTGCAATGATTTTTACCTGAAGGCGTGCATACAAAAAAAGCGCAACGAAATTGTAGCGACCCATTAAAATGAAATTTAAATGAAACAATTTGCATTTTTGTTGTATAAATTTATATGTTAAAAAAAAGGTCAGCAAAAAGCGAAGCATAAAAATGAAATTCCCACGCTCTTGAATTTTTAATTCGCCAAAGCGTTGCCGCGATCGTTGTCATTGTGCTGATACACCAACGACACGCTGTCACTGATGATACAGCATGGGGTATCATCATCAATGTTATGGGATTATGCTGACCACCTCTGTTAGCGTTATGCACTATTTTCTCTCTGCTATGTAGAGCGGTTGTCATTTGACTATCGTTTGGTTGACTTGACAGTCAGTCAGTTAGTCATGCAGTCAATTCGACTGACTGTTTAGCTGTCCGTTTGTATTGGTGCGTTCTATCTTTTGCATTGTATTGCAATTTTCATTTGGATAACACATTTGAATGCACGCGGCTGCGGCCGTCACCAAATGCAGCGAACCGCAACAAAATGTTGAACGATGTAATTGTTTTGCTGGTTTTTTAATTTGTTGTTGTGTTGGAGTTTCTAAGGGTGCACACATAATTGTATATTTTTTTCTACCTGGCAACACAGAATAAAGTGTTTCTTTTTAAAAAAAATTTTAAAAATCAATTACAAATTTTGCTAGCAGTTGGAAATTTCGAGACAGCGTGTTATTTCCTTTAAATGCAAAAACAAATTGATTGGCAAAAATTGTCCTTAATAATACTAAATTACACCAAAAAGGAGATGGCTCTCATAGATCTTATTTTATGTATTTTGGGGCATAGATTTCAAAAATGCAAAACCCATTTTTTTCGTAAGAATCTAGAAAGAATCTACTCTTCTTCTTCAAAAAAAATTTATATTAGGCCCGATATCCTTTTTCATTTTGAGGAATCATATGTTGAAATTAAGTAGTATCCCAATGTACAGAGAAAGAAGGTAAACTAGATAAATAATACAACAGTACCAGAAGACCGACCATATTGAATTAATTGAAATATTTAAAAAACATTGAAAGGAGTTGAAAAGCCGAAAATAAAAAATTAAGAAAGTTGAAAGAGGTTGAAAAAGTCGAAAAAAGTTGAATAACGTTGAAAAAGTCGGAAAAATATGGAAAGTTTTAAAAAAATTGAAAGAGGTTGAAAAATGTTGAAACAGTTGAAAGAAATTGAATAACTGAAAAAAAATTAATGAGGTGGAAAAGGTCGAAATAAATTTAAAGAGGTTCAAAAACTCCAAAAGAATTGAATGAGTTTGAAAAAGTCGAAAAAAGCTGAAAGAATTTGACAAAGTCGGAAAAATATGCAAAATGTTGAAAACAGTTGAAAGAGGTTGAAAAATGTTGGAAAAAATGAATAAAATTGAATAACTCAAAAAAAGTTGAATGAGGTTCAAAAAGTCGAAGTAAATTGAAAGAGGTTGAAAAACTTGAAAAAAGTTGAATATCTCTAAAAAAATTTAATGAGGTTGAAAAAGGTTGAAATGAGTTTGACAAAGTCGGAAAAATGTTGTAAACAGTTTGATAGACGTCAAAAAATGTTGAAACAGTTAAAGGAAGTTGAATAACTCAAAAAAAGTTGAATTTGGCTGAAAAAGTAAAAAAAAAAATGAATAAGGTTGAAAAAGTTGAATAAATTGAAAAAGGGTGAAAAAATTCGAAAGAGGTTGAAAGATTCGAAAAAAGTTAAAAGAAGTGGAAAATCTCGAAAAAAAAGAATATCTCTATAAAAAGGTAGAATGAGGTTGAAAAAGTTGAAAAAGTTGAATGAGTTTGACAAAGCCGGAAAAATATGGAATATGTTGAAAATAGCTGAAATAGGTTAAAAAATGTTGAAACAGTTGAAAGAAGTTGAATAACTTAAAAAAAGTTGAATAAATTTGAAAAAGTCGGAAAAAGTTGAATAAGGTTGAAAAAGTCGAAAAAAGTTGAATAAGGTTGAAAAAGTCGAATAAATTAAAAAAGGGTGAAAGAGGTTGAAAGATTCGAAAAAAGTTGAAAGTGAAAAATATCGAAAAAAAATTTGAACATCTTAGTAAATTCAATTAAGTTGAAAGAGGTTGAAAAAGTCGAAAGGAAGGTTAGAATATATCGAAAGTCATTAGAGAATTCGGACCTTCGATTGGATAAATATATTCTGATTTTTGGTTAAAAAATTTGACGGTCGGTGTATTTTGACTTTACATGGTTTTTATACGGCATACATTCAACAGCTTTGGTTACAAGTAAACTAATTTTCTTTGATAATGCTCAAAAAATCGTTTCAGATAAATCTTTTTTCTTTATTCCTTATGGATTAGGAATTATAAGACACATTGCGAAGAACAAAGTCAACGATATAAATCAAATCGCATTAATGGCATCATTATCTCTACCATCTTTCAACTATTTTATATCATGTGATTTGTATCTCGTAGAAATCTTGTAGCTAATTCCAAAAAAGTTTACTAATATATAATATTGAAAAAAAAAAAAATGCAGAGATCTTTGACCTACAAAAAAGAATTTCTCCATTTTTACTAACCACTTGAAATGCTGTACTTTCGATTTACTTGCATCTACCCCTTTACTATGGTACTTTGCTTTTGAGTTTGAAATCTATTGCATTTCTATTTTTCTATTGATTTTCTATTTTGCTATTTAATTAAATTTTCTTTTTGTTTTAATTCTAACACTGCAACACTTAATCCCGTGCTAATTTGTGATTTCAATACTTGCATTGTAAGCAACAAAAACTCTCATTGAAAATGAACAAAGCATATCTGTTGGATGTTAAGCTGCCAATCTTGTAGAGATACTCGTACTATGCGTCATTGTTGTTTTGCTTCATTTGTATGAGAAAATTAATGAAATGGATGTAGTGCTTTACTTTTATTTATTTATTTCTATTTTTTTACAGCATTCAATTTTTCTTCTTTTTATGCTACTTTTTCTTGGCCTTTTTTTATCACATTTCGCTTTTGTTTCTTTTTACAAGTAATTTCTATCTTCTTGTTTATGTTAAATTTTTTTTTAGTTTATTTTTAAGCTTTTCTTTTATTTCGCGCCCGTTTTCAATTACTTAATGAATGCATTAAAATAATCACTTTACAGCTATGGGTTGCAGGCTACAACGTTTGTAGTAAATTTACTACATTTTTTAAATGGTGCTAAATAGAAGACGGAAACTTTCGCTATAAAATGTTTTATTGAAGATTGCAACTTTTATTTACTACACTTTCAGTATTTGAAATAAATCAATAGCATACATTTTTCAGTATAGTTTAAGGATTTGCAGCTAAAAGCTATGTAAGTAGTATGCTACTACTTTTGGCATTTACACTAATTTTCTAAGAATTCTTGCTACTTTTTGTTACCATTATTTGACTGTGATTTCATCAATTTACTATCTTTTTTTTTTTTAAATTACCAACATTATTTACTCAACACTACTTTTTTGCAAAACTTCACTTGGCATATTGTTGTTAATTAATTTTACTTTTTTTTTTCTTTTCATTCCTTTTTTTTCTATTTTGATCGGAAAATCAATCTTTTAGCCTCAGTAATTTATTATTTAAAAAAAGGCGAGTAAAAATACACGTATAGTATTTGCGCCGAATTTACTGCGATTGTGCTCGTAAATTGTAGAATTTATTATTGTTGCATTAATCAGCGGAAAGAAAAAATTTATTGCCACTGTCACTATGCTCTGTTGCTCGTCGTCGTCCTTTTCACAAGTAAAATCTGTCGTTCATATTGATTTTCAGTTCAATTTGCGGAATTAATGCAGAATCAACAAGAAAAGGTCGCCGCCACGTATGCTGTGCAAGGACAAAATTAATTTAAATTAAAGTGCAAGGGATTTGCTCAAAGATTTTTAGTCTTTTTTTTTTAAATATTATGGCTGAGATTATCTGATATAAGTTGAAAAATGTTGATTAAGTCCAAAAATGTTGAAGAAGTTGGCTTAATAAGTCGAAAATTTAGGAATTGTCGAAAAAAGTTGCAAAAAATTTTGAACAAGTCGAAAAATGTTGAAGAAATTACAAAATATTGGAGAAAACGCCATACATTGAAGAAATCCAAAAATGGATGAATTAGAAAAAGAACTAGAAAAATGTTAAAGAAGTCGGAAAATGTTGACAGAAGTCGAAAAATGTTGAATAATTCGAAATATGTTGAAGAAGTCAAATAATGTTGAAGAAGTCGAAAAATGTTGATAAAGTCGAGAAATGTTGGATGTCGAAAAAATGTTGACAAAGTCGATAAATGTTGAAGAAATCGCAAAATATTTGAGAAATTGAAATTGTCGAAAAATGGATGAATTAGAAAAATGTTGAAGAATTCGGAAAATGTTGACAAAAGTCGGAAAATGTGGACAGAAGTCGAAAAATTTTGAATAAGTGAAAATATGTTGTAGAAGTCGAAAAATGTTGATAAAGCCGAAAAAATGTGATTAAGTCGAGAAATGTTGGAACAGTCGAAAAAATGTTGACAAAGTCGAAAAATGTTGAAGAAATCACAAAATATTGGAAAAATCGCTAAACATTGAAGAAGCCTTAAAATGGATGAATTAGAAAAATGTTGAAGAAGTAGAAAAATGTTGAAAAATTCGTGAAATGTTGATTGAGTCGAAAAAATGTTGAAGAATTCGAAAATTCGGAAAATATCGAAGTGAAGTGTTGAATAAGTCGAGAAATGTTGAACAAGCTGAAAAAACGTTAAAGGAATAGCAAAATATTGATGACGTCGAAAAATGTTGAACTGATGAATTGAAAAAAATGTTGATGAAGTAGAAAAATGTTTAAAGAGTCGAAAAATGTTGATAAAGTCCAAAAAGGTTGAAGTAGAAAAATGTTGAAAACGTTGAAAAATGTTCAAAAAGTGGATGAATATTGAAAGAGTCGAAAAATTATGAGAGTCAAAAAAACTTGATAAAGTCGAAAAATGTTGAAAAACTCGAGAAGTGTTGAAAAATATTGATAAAGTCAAAAAATTTTAACAAATTCGAATAATACTGTGTAAGTCATAAAATGTTGCAAAAGTCGATAAAATGTTGATAAAGTTGAAAAATGTTGAGTAAGTAGATTTATGTTCAAAAAGTCGAAATATAATAAAAAAATTGAAAAATGTTAAGTACCTAAGTATATAAATGTTGATAAGTTGAAAAATTCTAAAAATATTGACAAAGTCGAAAAATGTAGTGTAAGTCCAAACATGATGAAAAAACAATGTGGACAAAGTTGAAAAATGTTGAAAAAGTCAAAATATGTTGGCAAAGTTTAAAAATGTTGCGAAAATTCGTAAGATCAGATTTCTGAAGTCTAAAGGTTTTGGTAAAATATTTTTGTTATAGCCACACCCTCCTGCAAAAGCGAATTTAAAAATTTAAATATCAGAAAATTGAACATATAAATTTAATGACATTATGTTATTTTTCAAATGCGCGAGAGAATGTTCACAATAACTGACGAGTTCACTTTCAGTGAAAGGAATCAATACAATTAACTTATAATGTTTACTACACAATTACGCAAAGAGGCCAATCTGTAGTTACAAGCTAATGCGGCTAACACCACAAAGTTGTTTCACATCTTAACTTAATGCGGTTTGCTTTCAAAAATTGTAATTATCTGCTATTGCTTTTTAAATCTTTCAAATATTTTATTTGGTCGATAGCATTACAAATCATAAGTATTTTATGCCACTGTTTATTTCTAAGTTTCATTGCTACTTTATAGCCTATATATTTTTTTGGTTTTACCGTTCGAAATATTTAATAGCTTTCATAAACTTTTAATTACTTTTTAATCATGCCCTCATGAAACCAATTCAAAGTGTTACGGCTTTTACGGTCAAGTCTACGAACGTTAAACTCAAACGGTTCAGTCGAGCCTACAATTTGTAACTGTAATAAATTCTCTGATTGTTTTATCAATTTAAGTTAATGCGCATAACAGTGATTGATCATCTTCGCAGCAGACCTGCCGCAGCCCTATTAGTAGGTATCTATCACTTGGGTTATGCTGCGAGAGTACTATATAGAGATTAAACTTCTAGCGCATATTAATAGCACAATAAAATTCACCTGTTGTGGTTTGTTCTTTATATTCAACTGCACAATATCAACTTCCCATTTCAGCCTTAAGCAAAGCATCCATTTCCAACTGCAGCCGCATAAAGCAGAAGTGGCAACTACCACTATCATCAAGTTGGTCATAAGAATTTATTCAAAAAAACATAAAAAGAAGAACCAGTTTTAGTGTCAGCCTTTTTCTTCTACTCACTACATCCATAATAAATTAAACTCAAGTCAGGCGTTTTTTTATTTGCTGAAGCAGCCTATGAAAACTCAATTGACGGTCTTGGTATTGAAGAAAATAGTCACAAGAAGAAGAAAAGCAAAATCTCTTATACGCTGCGCTGCTTGCGGCTTGATGCAGCATTTTTCTTGCTCATCTTACGAGTACATCATGCCCTTACAATTCTTTTTTGCTGTTATTGTTGCTTTTTTTACAGCTTCTTTTCTGCAGGCGCACGCAATTGACTTACAAATCAACCTCATGTGCGGCATTGAGTCTGACAGACAACTTTTTATATTTTTCGTCTGACGGATGAACTTACCGTCTGTCTGTCTGTCTCTCTATCATATTATTATATCGGCATCCCTAGAGATATTCGTACATTCTTCGCTGTATGTAAGTAGGAAAAAAAAGAAGGAAAATTGATTGAATAGGGAAAAAATATTTGCACGTATTGAATTGTTTCCAATGGAAATTTACTTATAGCAATTGTGTATAAGCCAAAGCTAAGTGTGGCCATTGCATTGTATTTATATTCGTATGAAGTTGAGATTGTAATTTAATATGCATAAAATCAATTTACTTATAAGCTATATGTATATATATTGTTTTTTTGAATTCATTGTGTATTTAGTGAAGGATATAGGCAGAACTTAGGGTATAGCCGAAGATGGTTCGAGACTAAAGTGACAGATTTTAATTAGATTGGTTTGAATTTACTTTTTTGGTTTTATTATTTGACTGCCACGTCCATTAATTACGTGAGGTATTTTTTTGAAACTTCGGACCACCCCTTCCCTTGGTGAGATCTGGCGGAACTCCTCCCCTCCCTCCCGTGGGATTTAAATTATAATTTTTTATGTAAGTAAATTCTATGCATTAAGAAGTTGATATGACGTTTTCCTTGAACCCCTCCTCTCCTATGGTGAGATTTGGTGAGATTTTGCCAGAGCCCTCCCCCCTATTTTGACTCACATAATTAATGGACGTCCCCTAAAAGACTTTAAACAAAATAAAATTACATTTACCAAGCGAAAGTTTTGGGGGCCTGAAGCCCCTATTCCGAAAATAGAAGCCTATCGATCAAAGTAGAAAATCATTTTCTGTTCTGATACATCTCAAAGAAATAGCTATCGGATGTCTAGATATCATTACTGAACTCGTTGTAAGCTGGGAGGATCTTCGTCAATTTCAAAGAAATTTTTTTTTTAAAAAAATCATTACCTTTTGCAAAATTATAGTCTTAACCTATAATTTTGCTAACATATTAACCCTTAGCGGCACCATGGGAGTCGTGAATGACTTCACAGCATTTTTGAAAAAATGCGATTTTTCGATTAAACCCCAGCTTAGCCTTATGTAGCACAAAATTTTTGAAAAATAAGCTTATTAATCATTGGTATTTCATAGAGTAGAGTTATTTCAACACTCCTTCACAGCTATGAAGTTTAAAATTTAAATTTCGCTTTGTTTCAACCAGGGGTCGTGAAAGACCCAAATGTGCAAGATTGTTATAAAATTGAAGTGATGTCGCTAAAGGTTAATAAAACCAAATTTCTTTTCTTTTATTTTATATGTTATTTATTCCACTTTTTCTTCATTAACCCATTCTTACCGAAAAATAAAAAATCAGTTAATATTTTTAAAAAAAATTCATAGCTCGAAAACAGTGAGACTAAGTTTAAAGTTTTGAATGCCAGTATTATAGCTTATAAAATTATCTTTCATTTTCGAAGACATTCTTGAGGTTTTCAAATTGAGTTTTCTCTGAATGAGTTTTTTTACTGTCAACGCGAGCTGCAAAACGTACAAAAAGTTGAATGAAAGAAAAGTGTGAGTATCGGATGCTTTGAAATCTTTTCTAAGCAACAAAGATTTAAAAAAAGTTACCTGTGAAATTTTCATTGAAGTAGCTTATAATAATTTCCAAAAAAAAACCAACAAAAAACTTATTACATTTTCTTAATACTCATTAAATTTTCCTATATAAAAGAAATAGCTTCACAAAAAAATAACTATCTAAATTCCTAACGCCCTTTCATGTAACTCATATCTTAATCAAATGAGCAAAAAAAAAAAAAGAAAAACGAAAACAAAATGCTGATTAGAATTCAAAAAACAAAAAGGACAAGAAAAAAAAAATTTACTGCTGAACAATTGAAACAAAAGAACAACTCAAGTGTAAGGAAATCGGAAACGGAAGCGGACACGCATTGAAATACATACATAGCATACTATAGATGGTGATGATGATTGTGACATTGACGGCGTGACCAAGAACGATGTCTACGTTGACGATGACCAGCTAACAGGAAATGCCACACACACACACATTGTGATGTGTGCCACAGCAACATCGATAGCATGCCAACTAAAGCTCACAATATGTCGTCGTTGGTTTGACCACAACTTGAAGTGACGTTGCTGACATTACAATGTTGCAGCAAGCAAGCGAGTAAGCAACACTTTCAAATGCGTGGCAGCAACAAGAAAACGTTATGTTAAGCTGATGCTATACTTTGAGGGGTGTTTTTCTTTTGTAACAACAGACTTTCATGCTTTATTGCTGCTTGAAAATATTTTAAAAAAAACTTTACTTTCCATAAAACATTGCTCGCTTTGATTGTTGCTCCAATTCAATTTCTTTGACAATATTTTCAAGCAGCAAAAAAGTCTCATACCAGCTTAATTATGTCATACACCATATGTGTACATTTTTTCCCCCTTCTTCTATATAATGAAAGCTGCTTTGTCGTCGTATATTACAATTGAGTTAAAACAAAGCAACAATAAAAACAACAAAGCAGTAATTAACATTAGTTAAACAAAGACAAACTGCAGTAAAAAAGGATACTGCAACCACCACCAGCCAGTAGTACGTATTGTACACTTTGCTAAAAACAAAAGCAAGGAAGTTTTTTTTATCGCATTGTTGTCAAAGTTAGTTGCTGTCAAACAATTCAGTCAAAAGCTCAGCAGCAGGTTGACAAATTTACTTTTTTTTTTGTTCTTTTTCAAAAAAGAAACAACAAAATTTTATCGTTGTTTACCATTTCTATTGTTGTTGCAATAATTGCTGAAAATAATTGCCAGCAATTTGTTCTGTTGTGTTGTTGCATTTTTTTTGTTATTTTCAACAATGTAGAAAATTTCTGCAACTTTTGTTGTTTGCTATTTTTGTTTTTCGAAAAAGAAAAAGTCGAAAAAGTTGAATTCAAAGCAACAACAAGAACAAAAATTGCACTGTATTATGAGTCACAATTTGTGACAGCTTTGACAGCTGTCAGTTTATAGTATATGCATGCGTATGTGTATGTGCATTTACAATGAAGTTATGCTGGCCATGCATTGCAGACTTTGTTTTGCATGACATGCTGCAAGAAATGCAATTGAAGTCCTTTTTAATGTTTTCGCTTTATATATCTTTTTTTGTTGTTGTTGTTGAGTGCATGGTTTTTTATTTACTCTTTTGTGTACATTTTGTCCTGCAATTTTATTATCCTGACATGAATTTTGATTACAAATTGAATGTCAATTAAAATGACAGCATGTCACTCGTTGTAGATTTGGAAATTTCAAAAGAAACAAAAAAAATGCAAGTTATATGTGATACCTGTACTCTGCACTTCTGAATGTTGTAAGTGCATGATAACAACGAACTTCTGGGTGGGTAAATATTTGCTCTTCTTAAACGTGCAAAAAATTGTGTCCTATTTTTTTTTTAAACTTATTTTTGTCTGTATCTTTTATATATGAGGAAACTCAATAGCTTAATCCACCATATTGGATCCGCCGTCTTAAATTTAAAATTTCGGACTTTGGATTGGCGACTCCAAAAACCCTCGTGTACCAAATTTTGTGCAAATCAGTTGATTTTTAAAAAATACGTTCGCCTTCTTAAATCGATCATTCTGATTTTGTCCAATCTGATCTCGGATTCGGGATTAATAACCCCCAAGACCCCCGTTTACCAAATTTTGTGCAAATCGGTTGACTTTCAAAAATTTGGCCACCATATTGAATATTTGATTGCTATATTGGAAACGCCATCTTGGATTCTGTCAACCTATCACGAAAGCTCTTTAGGAGCTACAGTTTGAGCCAAGAAACGACCCGATCGGTTGCTTTTATTGCTGGACACTCGATTTATCTCCGGCTTCAAGTCGCCATATTGGATCCGCCATTTTGAATTTCTGAACGGGTCACACGGCTTTTAGAAAACTTTCATGAGACGAACATTTTAAGACCTCGTACGGCTTGATCGGTAAAGCCATTTTTTGGCCATTTAGGTGATCCGGTTGACGTGAAACCATTTTTGTGATTAGAATACTCAATAAAGAATTTTGACATACCCCTGAGGATGCTTAAAACCCATAAGCGAAACGTCGGGTGAACAAATGAATTTAACAGTGTTTTATTCATAGAAACAAAATTGACCTAACAGCCTGTTTTTCAATTAAGAAAAAACTATTTTCAATTTATAAAAAAAAATTATATATATTGGTCAGATATTATTCGTACATTTTTGTAAATTTTTTTATATGTATTTTTAAAATTATTGCTAAATTTTAACACTTAAGTCTACCTTTTACGAAGATTGCTACATATTTACCAAATGATAATTTATTGGAACGTCTCCTTTTTACTTATGATTTCATTTCAAAAGTGCCTAAGTCCTATATTTTTGTACATATAACACTAGCTAAAGGTCCGTTCAAGTAATCAAATACATATCAGAATTCTGAAAATAGAAATGCTCGAAGCAATTAAAAAAATTCATTTTTCAAAAGCACTCAAATCCACATATTTTTGCTATAAAAAATCAACTAAGCAGCTTAATTTCAATTAAAATAAATAAATTAAAGTTTAATTAAAGTTTTTTTATAAATATATATTTTTTTAAACTAAAGTACAATTTATTTGCTTTATTCAAAAAAAAAAAAAATGCTTTTCCTAATTATCCCAATTTCCTTATTGCATTAACCTTTACATTTTGCTACTTAAACTCAAACTGATTCTTTGAGCTTCCTAACAAGACTTCCAAATCACCTAAAGCTTAAAGCTTAAAAGCAAAGAAAAACAAATTTTCTATCCTAAGCGCTGTATATAAAGTAGACAAGTGTACAATTCTTTGTAAGTACTTAACACTCAATGCCAACATTACCATGGCCAATATAATGAAAACAGCAATGTCCTTTTTAATTTTACACCAGAGTATTCGCCATTAATGGGACGACTCGTAAACTGTGAAAAATTCAAATGTGTAATTAAACTTTTTTAATTAAAATATTAACATTTAAAACTGCTGTCGAAACTTCATAAAAATTCATTGATTTTCTATAAACATAAAGTTGGATGCCATTGCGTAGTCATTTGGTTTCGTCCATTTTTCATCATTATCTTTTCAATATGTCGATAAATTATCAATATAGTGTCCCTAAAAAAGTTTTACATCAAATAGTAATCTAAATATGAGTCAAGTAATATAAAGCCATATTGTTTCCATAAATTAATCAATGAATGATGTTCAACTAAAACAAAAAAAAAAAAAAATCCAAATATTTTTTGTGAGTGTAACCCTTAGCCCATAAAAATGAAAATTTTATTTTTGGTTTCATTTTATGGTCTGTTATTTTTTTGTGTTTTTTTCTTTTTGCTTTGGTTAAAAAACGTGTCTGGTCTTTGTGCATTTTCGGCTTTACTGTCATTTTTACATTGTGGCAACTTTTATGTTACATCTACGAGAATACAAGTACAAATATGGTGGCGGCTGCTCCAGCAAATGCCATCATTCTGCTGCTGCCATCTTATGGCAACATTCTATGCTGTTAGCCAAACATTGAGCCAAAGAATCGAAGCAATTTGAAATGCAAAAAATGTCCTCACAGTAAAGAGATAGACGGACGAACATACAGACAGACAAATACTGTCAAGTTTTTATAGCTTGACTTCGTTATTTTGACACTCTACTAACGAATCGAAGTTTTTTAGTAGCTGGTATCTCTGTTTGGTCTCACTAGAGAGCTCACATACATATGTACATTTATATGTTAGGGTGTTTATTTTGAAAATTTTGTCGAAATTTTTTTATTATTTTACTGCCTATGTTTTAGCATTGGGATTAAAAATAATTCTCGCAAAATTTCAGCTTCTAAGATCGAACGTTTGTGTTACAATTAACACAAAAATGATTAGATTATGCTTGTTAGATGAAACACCCTTTATGCAATATTTGTATTAAATGAAACACTCTGTTTATTAACTTTTTAAAATATAAACGACTTCTATCTGATTAATCACATAAACATTGGTAGAATTCATAAGAAGCGTCATAGCAATAATGTCAAAATCAAATTTCAAAAATTTTCACTAAATATCTTCAAACCCCTTGTTTTTTTCAATCTATCAGAAGAATTTATAAAAATTTCTGTTGCTCAAAGGTTAGTAATATTTTTCCCCATTCAAGTAACAGTAGCAAAATAATATGTTACCACTACAAAACAGTCTCCGTACAAGTTGTGACACTTTAAACTTTTTCCTCGTGTTACACCCTAATCTACAAACACACACACACAGTTGGCGTTGGTGTTCCAATTTTCTTTTTCTTTTCAATACAGAAAAAAAGGACACATATTCTAGAGAAGTTTTTTTTTTAAAAAAAAGACATTCATTGTTTTTGTATGCCATGCACATTGCTTTGAATATTTAAAATTTAAGTGGATTTTGAGACAGAAGTGAAAACTTTCCATGTGCTATGGCGCTGCTCCATTGGGAATGTGGGAAAGAGGCTTTGTTAAATGCCAAGTTGAAAACTTTGAACTCAGCGGCAAAAGAATCAACTATTGATTGCTTTGGTTCCACAACTATATGCTATGGTTGAATTCATCGACAGGAGTTGTTTCACAGCAAACTTCTTTCTTGTTATTTTTGGCTATGGTACAAGTTTTGTATACTGTGCACAGTACACAGTGATTTGATTTCAATTTTAAAAGTAGAGCAAAAATTTATAAAAAAAATTATTACAAAAAGTTGCAGATGATATATACTTTAAGAGGTAACATCATTCCAGTAAGTCTTGAAATTTTTTGAGAGATTATGGAATATAAAATGGTGAAGCTCCTTGAATGTGTTAGCTAATCGAATTCTAAAGGGCATTCGATTGACCAACGTTTGCGTACACAATGTTTCTTCAGTCAACTACATGATTTGATAATTATTAACATATGAATATTTGCAATTAAGAAATGTTTGTTTTTATCAAATAATGATTTTTTAACTACTATCAAACATATGATTGTTCCAATAATATTATTTCATTCCAATATAAAATTTTTTAATTATTACCAAATCTTAATATATACAATTAAATCGTTTGTTTCTCTGTGTAGAGGCATAATATTGAACGAATGCTAAGTTTTGTCTCTAATCTTGGTAGACAAATTTTATTCTATTAGAGTGTTTGTAAATATGAGTTAATAAGGAGAATAACGCCATATTGACTGACATATGGCATTGGCATTTGACATTTTCGGCCTTAACAAAATATGTCATATATGAAGTTAACTTGGACTGTCCAGCTAGATTCCTTCTTACGTTACTGAGTCCAAGACAAGTAGGATTGCATTTTTCAACTCTTAATGCTGATATGCTTTGTACATTATACTTACATACATCCTTGTTCCAAATAGTGCCAATTTTTTCATTGGATTTTTTAAATGAATAATAAATTCTTGAATATAAAAATTTATTTTTCCAGTTCAAAACTCTTAGTCGGCGTTTACAAACACAAATTCTTTCCAAAAATTTTTCTTGAGGGCAAGAGGGGAAAAACGAAAGAGATGAGGTACATAAATTGCCGTTTGACGCAAATGGAAAACAAAAAGCACAATTGAAAATAGACAAGAATTTCCTCGTGTAAACATTGACATAGCGTTTGTCCATTTTCAAATCACAGTGCAATGAAAAATTTTCTTTAGCTTTTTAAAGTGGGGTTCTTTCATTTTTTTTTCAAACAAAAAGTTTGAATTTTTACTAAAAACGTTTATGCAAAGTTGACATTTCTCTTTCTCTATCTCCATGTATTCGTAGATGTTTATAATTATGTGTGTGTGTGTCCATTCAAGTGTGTGATTGTATATGTCATTATGTATATGTATGTGACCATTTTGGGTGACAGTTGGTCAAAATTAACAAGTCGCTTTAAAGATGGCTTCGTTAAAATGGTTTGTTTAAGCAAAAGAAAGAAAAGAAAAAAAGCTCCAAAAAAGATGTTACCAAATGGAACTAAAAGTTTTCGCTCTTTGGTATCTTTTTTTTTTTTTTGTTTAATAAGGGAACATCTTAAAAATCGTTGCTATAAAATTGATTGAGTAATTTGTTTGATCGGACTAACTTTGAATATAAATGTTGCTTAATTTTAAGTTTTTTTGTCATGGAGGTTGACTTTTTGTCGGAGTTGTTTTTTTCTAATTTTGGGAATTTTAGCAAGCTGCTGTCATTTATTTTTTTTTTTGAAGAATTGTTTATTTAGTTTGACATTGAAACTTTGAAATTAATTTGTCGTTGAATATTGGGGGACTTTGGTTTTAAATGGGGTATTTTGTTAAGTATAGGCAATATTCAATAGTTGCAGGACTTCGCTATAATAGGCGCTTTTCAAATTAGGTCATTACATATACGTGAAAAGGAATGCGTTTAGCATTTTAAAATATAAGAAAATATCGTCATTCCAACAGTTTTTTTTAAGTACTTAATATAATTTTATAATAACTACTATTTTTCTGTAGCAAAAAATACCAATTCGCAATGTATATGTCTATGCAACCTGCTCTAATTAAACTTTAAATTTTATTCGATGTTAACAAAATTCCAACTAAATATTTAATTAAACAAACATTGCAAATGTAAGAGAGCAAAGCAAAAAACCAAAAAAATTTTCTAATAAAATTTTATAACATCAAAATAATTGAGCAAAATACTTAATTGCACAAAATTGTGTGTACGAGTGTATGACAATTTAATTGTGGCAAAGATATAAAAACGTTGTTGAGACATGAATGAAAATGATGCTGACGATGATGTTGGTGATTACCAAGATTTAATTAATTTTGCCATGATTAAGATTGCAACAACAACAACAACAACAACTACAATAACAATGAAATTTGTAATGTTAATGGCAAGAATTACAACATCATCATCCTCATCAACATCACAGCAACTGCAAGCTGAGATCCTGAGAATTTTTCGGTGATAATAATAGTAACGTAGAAAGCCAGCCAGACAGACATCTTTATTTGCTTCAAATTTAATAAATTTTGGGCATTATAAATTTTGATAATTTCATTAGATGATAATATTAAAATTGACGAATGACAAGTGAAATCCTTATGCAAAATAAATTTTATTATTTATGGTAATTGCATGTACAAAAGATAATGCGTAGTATTAAATAAAAAGACGAAGAAAAGTGCTTGCTTCATGGTAGAACATTGAAGTAGGTGATGAAAAAAAGGTTGACAGATTAATTTGGCCCTTGAGTGCATAAAAACTTCCGGGGGTTACCGGATAACTAAGCGCGCCAATCAGTAATCCTTGGCGTATTGCAAAGATATATAATGACTGAGAGAACCCGGATAGAACGTTACAGAGATCCTTCTAATACATTTCAAATGTAATGTTTCACATGCAATCATTCTGAAGTTTTAATAAAGTTTTTTTTTCATTTTCCCCTTAATCTAACAAGAGGTATGTAATGTTCCAGATACTTTTCAAGTTAACTCAAAAGATGGATATTGACAAATTGCATAAAGCTTTCTGAAATGAAAATAAGATATTTCTGAAACGTAACTGAAACTTTGAAGTATTTCATTTGAAAGATTTCTGAAAGGCTAATGAAATGTTGCATGCCGAGTGGGTTGAATAATGTAGTTAAGCTTCCTTACATTTCGGGAATATATTTTAACAATTGAAATGCGTTCTTCCATTGAATACCGATCCACAATTAAAAATGAATATACTTAATCAAGCTATAAAATATCTGCTAGTGATTTTTAATAGTACAAAAATCTTATAAATTGTAAATTTCCACTGAATCACCCTACATAAAATAAATAAACTTGTGGTTTAATTTCAATTTTCCGATACCAATCAAGGCATAAAACTAAAAAAAAAAACATTCTATGTGCAAACACCTTTTGCAATTTTATTGCTTGACAGTTTCTTTAATCAAATGACAATGAATTAAATTCTTAATCAAATAATGTTTAAAGACAATAACAACAAAAAACAATTGACAACAACAACATCTTTAAATAAAACAACAATAAAATAAGAGCATCATCAATGTTGCTGCTAAATGAAGACAAGAGTTCGTTACAACTTGACATTTCATTGATTTCTGGTTGAATGTCATCAATCTACAAGCACACACACACACACACACACATGTATGCACAAAGCCATACAAAGTTAATTTGTAAACTTAATTTTGTGTAAGGATGTTCTTGTACGAGTTGATTTTATGAAGCTTTCAACTGTATTGCAATGCAGTGAACCCAGTAGGAAATATTTGAATTGTTCGTTTCATAAGAATTAGTATCAGGAGACCGACCACAGTTCGGTTTTTCGTTTTGAGGTTGAAAAAATCTAAAAAATATGCAAATGTTGGAAAATATGGAGAGGTTAATAAAGTCATAAAAGTATGAAAAATGTTGAAAAGGGTTGAAGAAGCCAATAAATGTTGGAAAAATCGAAATAAAATGGAAAAGTTTAGAAAAACCTGATGGAGCTGGAACAAATTTTGAAACATATGTAAAAGACTGAAATAATCGAAAAAACATGGAAAAGGTTAAAAAAAGTTGAAAGAAGTTGAAAAAAGTTGAAACATTTGAAAAAGTTGAATGAGGTCGAAAAACTCGAATTAAATTAAAAGTCTCGAAAGAAGTTGACTGAGGTTGAAAAAATCGAAAAAAATTGATAGAGGTTGAAAAAGTCGAAAAAATATGGCACATGTGGGAAAAAATTGAATGAAAGAATGAAATTAAAATGGTTGAAAATTGAAAATATATAAAAAATATTGAAAATCTTTGAATGAGATTGAACAAGTCGGAAATACTTTAAAGATATTAAAAAGGTTGATGAATGTTGAAACAGTTGAAAACGGCTAAAAAGTCAATAGAATATGAAAAATTACGAAAAAAGTTGAATCGAAAAAAATTGAAATGAATTGAATCTATAATATATGAGAAATGTTGAAAGAAGTGGAAAATTTCGAAATAAATTGAAACCGGTTGAAAAAGTCATCTTGAAAAATATTCAACTAAAAATAAATTCAATTAAGTTGAAAGAGGTTACAAAAGTTGAAAGTAAAATATTAAAAAAGTTGAAGAAGTTATACAATATAAAAAAAAAAAAAATTCATAAAATGCCACTTTTACCACTTTCTGTTAATATGGGAAGTGCCACGCCCACTTTAGCAATCCCTTCAAATTTCATTTAATAGCAAAGCTTATGGTAACCGACATCCAACACGAAATTTTATTTGGATTACTCTGAGAGTACCTTATATGTAACCCTAAGCAAATTTTTCTTGCATGGAAGGTGCCACGCCATATTCGATTTAATTTCAAAGTTTATAGTTACCGAAATTTCTATATCAAATTTTTATGAAGTGCGACTATGCACGAATATGTGTAAAAATGATCTAAAAGCGATGAAAACATTCGACGGCATTGAGAAAAAGTTGTGACAATGCATGAAGATGACCATAAATTTTGGTCAATTTTTGTCCGAAAACTTAACGAACATCACTAACTAATTATAGTATTTGCCAGATATGGCTCTAAGTTACCTCTTTGCATTTTCCAAACTGAAATTATTACTTTGTGGAAGACGTTTCAAGTCCATAGACACCATAAAATAAAATTCAGTGAAGGGGCTGAAGAAAATATTGAAAATTGCGTTTAAGGAATGCTGTGATGAATGAATTGTTTGCTGGAAATGGCGTATTCTTTCAAATGGTGGTTGCTTTGAAGGCGACCAAATAATTTTTTTTTTTGTAGAAAATGTTTACTGTTTTATTTTAAACTCTGAGTACTAATCTCTATCATTTGGCACACATTTCAAGCTTCTATGTTCATTAATGAAAATTGACCCAAACAAACCGGTGAAAACACATGTTTGGGGCACGATTCAGTAATGCAACCTCATATATTATATTTAGGCCTCTTCGAGTTCTATCATTTGGCATACATTTCGATCTGTAATATACTACAGTTTTAATTAAAACAAAAAAATTGGCTTTAAATGCCGAATGACTCCATAGGAACCGTCAGTCGAACTAACGAGTCCCTATCTCATGTACAGCATGTATAAGAGAGAGTGATGAAAAAAATATAGGGTTTTATAAAATACCGGCCACTGGCTCTTAGACTATAATTAAACAGAAGTATTTTACTTATTTTCAACAATTCGCTTGAGTGCTGGCTTCTTCACGTTGAATATGATCGAAGAGTTTAAATTAATTGTTCTTAGCTTCGAAAAACAATATTGATCAGTTGATTTAATAATTTATTTATTTAAAGTGTGCCAAGAACAAGGAATATAAGATTCACTGAACGACTTAGAGAACTACGCATACGTGAAGCAAACAATTTTTTTTTTTTTTAGCAACTATTTATAGTGCACAACGCCATGCTGTCAAAATTGTCAAAAGTGTAGCCAAGTGTAAAGTGCATTTTGAGGTGAAGAAGGTATGAAGAAAAATTTTACAATGTTTCTATTTTTTCAAAAATATTGTTTATTTAATAATGTATTACTCAACTTGAAATAAACAAAGTCTTAGGAAATTTAGTCAGTGATGTCTTCAATTAAATCTCTCTCGCGCGTCACTCATTTCTCTCATCTTCTCTAAAATTTCAAAACTAATCTAATTTTCCTTATATTTTCACGCAATCATTTCTTAACGAAAACCTTATGGAAAAGAAAAACCCCAATTAACAACATTTTGTAATACTTAAAGTAAAATGTATGAAATCGAGTCTTCTACTTAAACGTCATAGCGAAAATTTTTCATTAACCTTCAGCAAAGTTCTTTGCCACAGCCACATTGTTGCTACCGCCTGACTCTGACCGCACAATTTATAATGAGCTGAAAAGTGGGTTGCACACAAACACATTAATCCTTTTTAACAATATGTACAGCTGTATACATATATACAAATACAAGCAGCAGCAGTAATATCAATACTAACGCTAAATAGTGTGTTGAAGTTGAAAAAAAAAAAAAAATAAAACATTTTGTCATTTTCGACTTAGTGAAGCTCGTAAACTTTTCCAATTATAAACTTCTTAAATTGGTTCCGTAGGATGCGTATATAGTATGTGGTATACCGAAGAGCAAAAACCAAGACTCTTTTTCATTTTGTTAAATGTTCGTCTTTACGCTTTTTTTCAACCACAAATACAAATAAAAGTATGAAATTAAATTGATATAAAGTAAAATGTACTAACTTCGTTAGTATTTACAGTGCGCAAAGTAACAACTTTTGTGGATTGGTGAGAGAAAATTTGTTTTATTGGTTTTTTCAACTGTTCAGTTACTTTTGGATCTGAATTTTTGAGCAAATTCATACGCAGCAACTTTGGCCTGAAAGATGTTCCTACGTGCTGTTAATAAAAAAGTCTTAACATTAAAAAAGTTTTCAAGAAGCCAAAGAAAGCCAATTTGATCCTTATAAGAAATATTAGAAAACGCAAAATAAACTGCCGTTATAATAGGCTTTTACCTTTAGTTTTACTGTAGCAAAAAGAAAAAGCTGTGTTGTTAACTCTAAAATAAATCAAGACTTAAAAGTTAAGTCTCATAAGTCATTAAAGAAAAACTTTTTAAGGGAAACGTTTTTCTCAGTAATCATCATCTAGCCATCCATTTTTTTTTGCGGCATTACTCATTGTGCTGAGCTGTCATTTTTAACTTTTTCAAATATAATTTAACAGAAAAATCAAAGCTATTCGTAAATGGCTGAAAATGAACGAGCAACAACAAATTGTGTAGAATGAAGGATGCCATAAAAAAGCTCTGCACATTTATTTTCATTTAAACATAGAAAAATTTATAAATATCCTTAAGCATGTTTCAGAGGAGACCTTATATAGAAATATAATAAGATAATTTCGACTTTTTGAAGCGTATTTTAAACTTTAAGAGAAGCAAAAATTTCTAAGTATGGCTAAGACGTTGCAAGTATATAAAAAAATGTTTTTAACAAATAAATCTGCAAGAATTGTAATTAAAATAAGTTCCTATTTTAATATTTTTAAAATTGATTAAATCAGTTCATAAGGAATAAGTTATGAAGTTTGGAAATTTTACAAAAAACTGGTTGAAAAAATAAAATAAATAGCTTTTTTTCCAACTTTCCCCACAAAAAATCCAAGAAAAAAGTTCAGCGAAATGCCTCCAAGACATGAAATTGAGCTATAGATCTTTATTTAAAAAAAAGGAGCAGGCTTTCTTTGAGGCTTTGTTTCAAACAAAACTTAATATGCTGAGTTTTGAGAAAAATTTGTAACTTACGAAAAAAGGGGGAAAAAATGGTTTCTGTATTGCAAGGCTAAGAAAACACTGTTTAACACTTTTAATTATTAAAATTTGTGAAAGTTACAAACATTTTTTTTTTAAATAAGTTTAGCTACTACAGCTATTAGCCTTCGTAGATATTTTTTTTTAGCTTGAAGCTTAAATCAAGTGAAATTGCTTTTTAAATTTTTTACTTTTGAAGCGTTGCCTTGTCTAAAAGCTCTTCTACTCTTTCACAAATACCACATTTATTTAATGTAATTTCCTTAAAAGCAATCACCTTTCACTTAAATAATTTACTCTTTGATATCATGACTGCTAAAAATAATTTTTTATTACATTGAAACATTTTTTCTAAAAAAAGATTTCTTACTTGTTATTTTGTGTGAGAAAATTCTGAAATAGTTCTCTCTCTTTTTTCGGTTGCAGTCAATAAGGACTGCCAAAATGTAAAGGATTAGATAGTAGTTTTTATGTAGCTTTAAAAAGCAACAGCAATAAGGAAGAGGTAAAAGCGAAAAAAAAAAACAAAACCACAGCAAACAAACACGCAGGATATGTCTGCGGCGATGCTGCGGTAACAATTTGGTGCCATAGACGAGTGGATCGTTATCTTACTTTTATATGGCAAAGTGAAAATATTATGAAATTCAAGAAATTATTTGGTTTTAAGTTCAAAACAAAAACTTGTCGTTTCGAGTAACAACGAGTGGCAAGATGGTGTTGGCTTGGCTCATTATATTTTGCAGAAAGTCATAAAACCGAGAGTAAATAGTTTTGAGATCTTTTACTGTAATTGCAATTTTAATAATAAATTAATGAAAATTCATTTAATTAATTTTTGTGCTGTTCTGTGGTTAGTTTTGTACAAAGACGTTGGTGGTTCTGTTTGCCAAACTCGAAAAGAAGTCACTCAAATTAATGCAAAAAACACTTTATTTAGCGTCAAGGTTTGGAGCAATAATGATAAACAAAGCTGCAATTAAAACAATAACAATATTAAGAACAACGATAGTAGAAATAGTATTACAACAACAACAACAACAACAACAATAACAATTCAAGCGGCCATATAAGGATTTAACGTTTTTTTAATCAATATCACTATTGCGTGTCGCAGATCCCGGACAGTTTCTTCCATACAAATTATCGTCTGACATCAGAATATGAGCTCAAGGGCGATCAAAACCATCGTCTTGGCCATTGAAATAAGATTCTTCCGCTTTCTCAGAAAGTGTCTTTAACAGCAGAACATTTTTTATATTGGTACCTTTTTTTAAAACATGATAAGCAATTTGTCAAACGAAGTGGGTTCCCCTAGCAGCCAAAAAAGTTTTAATAGCTTCTTTATATCTGTAAACTTTTTATAGCAACTTGTAGGATTCATTAGACATATGAAGTGTAAATACAAGTTCCAATTTTAAAAGACTTTGTAAAGTCTTTTATAAAGACATAAGAAAGAATTGCGTAGAAACTGTCTTTCTTAGAGACTTTAAAGAAGTATCAGATAGTTTATATATAAATTGTAGACCTTTATCAAAGATAATTTTATTTTTATTGTCAAATTAAATTTTTATTTACGTTTTATACGCCGGTCTCGAACCCACGTTCCAACGATCCATAGTCCTGCACGCTACCAACTAAGCTATCTGTGATATATTTTACGTTAAAAGCCAATCATATTTTATTCTCATTATTATCTTTGTAAACCGCCTTAAAAAGACAAAAGATGTACAATGATGTGCAAAGACAAAGACAAATACGAGACATCAGGTGGCATGTTTTTATGTCTACAGACATTAGTTGGCATATGCTTATAAAGACATAATGCGGCATGTTTCGTGTGTGACTTTATACTGTAGACGTAAAAGTTACTTAAAGACATACCTCCGCGTGTCCTTATAAGCAATTTATTATGTACAGTGTAGAAACACACACGAGTGTCTTTATAATCAGCTTATTATCGGCTTTAAAAATACATATTAAAGACACTTTTGCATCTGATTTTACTATGGTTTTATATCTTGCTCTAGCTAGATTTTATGTGTCCAAAATTTCGCTTCAAAGGCAAAATATATTTTTTACTAAGATACCAAGAAATTTTAAAGACATCACTGCTTTGTAAGCTGTATTTTTGCCCTGATAAGTTCTCCGTTTGCTACAAGCGACTTAATATAGTAAATTATTTATAATTGGAAATTTTACAAATTTAAATATTTCTTTGTTTCATTGTGTCCTTAAAGTGTCAATAAAATAATTTATAAGTTAAACATATAATAAAACCTACTGTTCATAATGACCCTATTTATTGACTACACTGCCAATGGCTTAATAACTTAATTTCCTTCATTGTTTTCCTCAATTATTTTATCCTGTTATTTATTTAATCATAAAGTCAAGGATAACGATGGCTGTATATCGTATTCACAAAAGCCTTGCGTTGAGCTGCAGCATAAAAATGCAATTCCCTACTTTTGTTGCTGCTCCTGCGTCATTGTTTACTCTTGCGCTGCACTCATAATTCAATATGACCTCATGACACATGCAACATGACGCATAGCATCGCGCGATTGTGTGACTTTGATGGTTTTTCATTATTTCAATTCTGTTGAGCTCTTTGCTATGCGCTGCAATTGACGCATTGCGTCCGTATTTCTTATTGAATGAAATGTGCGCGCTATGATGTATTTGTTATGTTGCCGCAGTGTAACTCACAATGTCCTTGTTGCAAACGATATGCCTCGGATGCTTGCGCTTGATTTTATAGAATTTGAAACGAAATTATTAAAGATTTCTTTTTTCTATTTAACTATCTAGTGATAGATAAATAACACTATGCTTAATTTGATGAAATATCATGGATGCTACTCACACATTGAAGAGAATGTGTTACTTTAACTACGTTAAATCATTTTGTAAAGATTTTGCATACGCTATTTGATTAGTTCGAATGAAATGATGAATAATATTAATGAATCAATGAAATAAATTTACAATGAGCAACACATTTTCTATGGAAAAAGTAAAATTTTGCTTTATACCAAACACTATGCAACAATTTTCGAAAAATTTATTTTTAAAGTGCTTGCCAGTACGTTCTCACCTACTTAAGCCCACTAACGTTGATTATTTCCACTGAAAAATATCAACAACAGCATCACCACAAAATTTAGATTTCAACTTGCAGCAATTTCATGCATTTTTGATTAATGTTAGTGGTACCATAAAAGCAGATGATGATTAACAAGTTATGGAAGCTTTGAACTGCCCATGGAAATAGCAATTTCTCTGGTTCAAAAGTTTGCAATGCAAAAAAACTCAAACACCAATACAAAATGTAGCTCATTGTATGTATGAGTAGATTCAAAATCCCTAACCAAGTTCATATATTCAAAATACATCGTTGCTGCTATCGTTTAAGTTAACTCGATGAACCAACCTAAGCGAGTAACGAGTAATAACAACAACAGCAAAATTAACATTAACAGCAACAACCATAACGCCATGTACTTTAGTATACGTCATGCTTGCGTAGACTCCTACAGAATTGTGTTCCTAGAGGCAAATTGTTCCATCAATAGCATGAATGAACATTTATATTGAGAGAAATATTTAGGGAAAATATTTTGGTATATTAAGTGAATATAATGAGGATATACATATAATAAATCAACTGGCGATATCCTTTACTGCCGTACTGAAACTTATGTAGATTTGTATATAATAAATTCGATTTACGATATTTCAGATAATAAATAAACCTTATAATAAAAAAGAAAAATTATGAAGACTAGCCTCGAAAAGTGCAAAAAAAAAAATTTCATAAAAACTCAGAGTTGCAGAAGCAAAATGGTGTCCGATTAAACAGCCAGAAAAATTAAAAAAAATAATATATATGACCGAAAAAATTAAATAGTAAATTTTACATAACAAAATTAGTACGGTATAAGTTTTTTATAGATACATATATCCTTAATAATATGCACCTTATGTACTCACAAAAGTTTACATTCGAAAAATCAGCGCCGGAAACGTCTGCCTTCTCTAATTTTATATTTTTAATAAGTAAAAGAACCAATCAGCCAAGAAGCAGACGCGATAAAATTATTTAGTACTCATTTTTTAAGTAAAATATTTGTAATTTTACAATTCTTTAATGCAACAACAACCAAGTGGCATAGGTTGTTTTCTCTTTTTGTATTTGATTATAAGTTTTATTTAAATATATTCTTAATAGCATGCACAAAAAACGTCTGCCTTTGAAATATCAACGCTGGAGACGTCTGCCTTCCCTACTTTTATATTTTTTATAAGTAAACAACCAGTCAACCATGAGGCAGATGCAATGAAAATATTTAATTCTTAATTTATTATTAACATATTTGTACTTTTACAATTTTTAAATGTAGCAACAACCAAGTGGCAGACGTTGTTTTTCTCGTAACATAGGACATTATCTTTATAACTATCACAATCTGCCAGACGACAAAATCACTTAATTTTTGTATACATATTTTTATCAAAAAATGAAAAAAAAAATTAATTTCTCTTAAATGCATCAAAAACAAAAAGTCTGCCTGTTGGGCTTTGCTGTTTTTCTATAAACACAGTTTTTGAAATAAAAGGCCTACGCGATAAATGATATACAGAATTCCACCGTGGATACTTCAGTGAGAAATGTCATCTAATGGAGGCTCTTTGAAAAAGAATTTGGAATATGAAGATTATATCTATTTCCTGGGAAGTACCGAACTTGATTTATTTTCAAGTGCAGCATTTACCTCTCCTGTTTGGTGTTTCGATTTGATTTGTGATTTTTGTGCATAAAAGTTCGATGAACTCGAAGAGTGGCAAGTAACTTGATGGTCGTTTCGAGTGCACTCATGCAGAGCTCTATTAAATACTTATCACAAAAACATAGCTTTATTATAATTCAACTCAAAAACTTTGGCTTAAGTTCTATTTCTCTAAATAAAAACCAACATTTCTCTCAGTGTAGCATACAATTACACTTGCATACAAAAGTTGTATATGTGTTTGTGTGCCTAAGTTAATATTAACTGTGAAACTTTACTGTATAGGGATGTTAGTTGCTTGATGCTGGAATATTAAAATAAACTTCATTTAACAATATCTCAAGCGTTGTCCACTTGCTACAGCTCGAATAGAAGCATGAGCTCATAGTAGTCGTATATTTGTCTATTCCCAGTAGAGTTTATCCATCCATCACAGTCTGCAGTATGTCAAAGTTGCCACATTTTCTTAAACTTTATTTCATAATAATGAGCTGCTATTAAGTTTCTCTCCAATATTGTGGCAGTTTCAAAATTCAAAGCGGTGGTAAGACTGGTTTGATTGAGAGAATTTCAAGTTGAAAAATTTTTTACGCTTAGCCTTAAAACTAAGAGAAAAATAACTTCTAAATCATTTTGAAAATCATTTAAAAAAACAACTTATTCTTAAAAGATGGCAACTCTAAGCTACTAACAGCAAACGTTGTAAAATTGTTTCCATTGCATTTAACTCTTTGTTGGCAACATGAATTTGAAGAGAAAATTGGTTTTCGGCAAACGGCTGCAGGCTGCTTTTCTGCATGAAAACTCAACGATGCAGCTAGCACTGGGCTTAGGACGCATTTTTTTGTTGTTGTATGCATTTTGTTGCAACCTCATAGATTCCTCTATGAAATTATAGTGTCAAAATTACACTGGACCCAGGCAGCAATGAACATAGCAAAAACAATGCCTTTGCATTGTTGACCCATGTCTTGCTACCCTCGCTGGCTGAAGTCACAGGGGCTTTTGGCTTTTGTTTGCTCAGAATTTGTTTATGGCACAAAATGTTTATAAATGGATGATGCTGCGGTAGAAGGATAAATGCAAAAAATTTTTCATTTGTCTAGAAATTTATTTTGTGTTTTTCTTTGTGTTTTTGTTGCTGTAGAGAAATATTGCGGTAAGGTTATTGTTTCATGCGTGATGAAAGCAAAGTAGAGTGAATGTAAAATGTTAACTAAAAGCTATGAAAGGGCTAAAAAGAATTTTATTTCAAAATTGTACAACAAAGAATAAGAAAGGGGTGCTTTGATGAACTAAAATAAAGAAAACTATGTCGTTTTTTTTTTTGGTAGGTATGCAATTGTTTCTAAAAGTTAATTTTGCCAAAGGTAAATTATATCACTAAGCCTAATTATCATAATAATAACCATGCACACACCTAACGCATTTCCTATTAGCGCAAATTTTAGCAAAGGTTTTTCGGTAGCATGACGACGATGACATTCTAAAAATGTTGAAAATCATGAAAATTTTTTAGAAAACTTTTGCACTTTCTTCACTAGTCGTGTCTTCACAGCAAATGTCGCTATCTCTTCTTCGTTCGTCCAACTGTCACCATTATTGCACTGTCAAAGTTATTACTGCTGTTTTGTGTCCTTGCAATATAAAGCGCGCGCATAAAAAGGACATACGCTCTAATGACGTTCATTTTGCACCACAAAAGTCAGTAAAAGTAAAATGAGAGTAAATAAGAGAAAACAAAGAAAAAAAAACAAAATATATAAAGGACATGGAAAATCCTTAATCATGCACGGCTGGTGCTCGCAACATGCGGACCAGTAAAACTTTTTAACAGCAGCTTAAAAGTTCTGCACAAAAGCTAAACTACGACAGAAAAAAAAAAAAAAAATTGAAAAGTTAAATTACATCACTTTAGAGCGGCGTGAAAAGTCCGGTAACATTTTGGTACGCGGCCAATATGAGTGTAGGCTGGCTGCATACAGTCTGTATGGAGCGTGTGTTTGTTCGTATGAATGCATGTGTGTGTATGTTAAGCGGTTGGATCCACTTATCTGCCATGAGTTGATAAAAAGGATTACAGCAGTTTTTTTTTATTATGGTGTCTGAAATATATTTAAAAGTTTATTTTAGTAAAAATTTGATAAAAGCTTTTTTGTGGTTAAGTTTTTGTATATTTTATTATTTAAGTAATAATGTATAATTATTTGTAAAATTATAAATTATATAGAAATTAAACTTTTAATACGTTGAACACATTAGTGGAAAGTCCTTTACCTTAAAATTCTCAAATAACAGAGATTCCTAGCACTTACCACACAACATTTTGAGAAAAATTTTGCTGCTGTTTTTTTTGCTACGGAAGCAACTGATCAAATTTAGATTTATTTATTTTACGCATCACAGGCAAATGGATTTTGTATGTTGACAGATAGAAACATAAAAAACCATTACAACAAGAAAAACAATAGCAGCCACAATATAAACAATAACAAAAGCGACACCATAGGAAAGCAACAAAATGTCATTTTATCGCACCTGGAGTGCGCTGATATTATATAGAGTGACAGGAAGTATAGAAAACGAGAGCAGCTTGATGGCAGGAAACGGAAGCATAAAAAAAACTTGTGCCGCTTAGGCTTTTATATACTTGTTGTACATATGTACATCAGTGTTGGCATGTGACAAATGTCGTAAACGTCTTAGCATATTTACGTCATTTAACTTTTGCAAAAATTATATAGAATAATCCCCTTTAGGCTCTGAGCATTAAAATAAAAAAATTGAAAATAATAAACGGAATTTCTTGCATTTGAATTTTCAATGACATTTCACGATTACCTGTAAGGGAGGTTCAGATCATAAAATTGTTTTTCGAACATTATCAAGTTCCATAGTATATTGTTTTGATGGTCAAATTGTTTAACAAACAATTTCAGTGTTGTGAAATCGAGGTTGACCATGGAGTTTGCGACATTTGTGACATTTACGACACTTGCGACAGTTTACGACGTGTGACTGTCGTAAACCTAAAAATCCATGTCACATGCCAACACTGATGTACATACACATATGAAAATTTAATTCAATGTAAAATTTCAATTTAAATGCAAAAGAAAAAAAACAAAACAAAATCTGCCAATTTTGACAACACATTAAATTCAACAAAATGAAAAAAAAGAGCCAACAAACTGCAAAAAAATGAAGCTGTCAAAATTGACAAGTAAACCTTTTAGCCTTGAGTCGAAATTTTGTTTTTAAGCGCATAAAAATTTTTCGTCGTTGCGTTTTGTTGCCTACACTAAGGCGCGTATACAGCACCCGCTGTGGCGCATAATTTATCTTTCATGCTGATACGTCTGCTTAATATGCGATATGTGTTTTCAGCAAAAGCACACAAAAAAAAACATAAAATAAAAAAAAAAGAAAAAAAAAAAACAAAGAAAAACAAAAAACTCAAAGAAACAGCCAAAAAAGAATCAAAACAATGAAGAAAAAAACAACTCACAACAAATGAAAAAGACAACAAAATAAAGCAGAAAAATTCATCATTTTGCATGTCGTCTCAAATAAATAAATACATCATGTAAAAGCACCAGCTATAGAAGCCTTTTTCAAAATTAAAAAAAAAATGTTTTTGCTTTTTTTTTTTTGTGGTTCTGTTAACCCATTAGCGAAAAACAAGTGAATTTTTGGCCCACATGTAACCTCGAGCTATTATTCTTTTGTTGCTGCTGCTGTTATTTGTCTTTACTACAATTTTTTTTGTGTTTATTTTTATTTTATTTTTATGTATCTTTTTTTTTTTTGTTATTTTTTTTCGGCCAAAAAAAATTCGATTCGATTTGATTTTCTACGCAGCTTTCCATTTTTTACAACATTAAGCCGAACGAGATTTTATTCCAATCAGCGTAACAGTTCACGTGACTCACACTCAGATCATAGCATTCACCTGAACGCATACACTGTCAAGGGAATGTATTTACCCAGCGGGAATATTGAGTGGCATATTCAGAAGTAATCAGTTTTTGTATGGCTTCCAATAAAACTGAAAAAAATAAAATAAAACTGAACTTTGATTAATCTGGCATTGGTTAGGTATTTCCAATACGTTAGACTACAAATGCCAATTTGAAGACGGCGTCAAATTCGTTTGAGTTAAAAATGAGCCAGCGGGAGGTAGGACAGTATTTAGTTAGATGACAAATGGCAAATAGTAATAGCGCTAGAGTCTTGAATTTTGGTACCGATGAATTTTTAGGTTCAAACAACATATAATTTTCGGAATATAAAAAAATTCTCTAACGTGCACGCCTACCTTCTATACAAAAGTGGGTTGTAGTTGAAATATTTTCATCAAAATGGTTATCAATTTCCATTATCTTGGCAGCGCTAAAAATTTTGCGATATCTCTTAAAGTTTTCAAGTTACAAGAGAAAAACGGCTTATCTCTTCTGTTTTTGAAAGGCATTCCTCAAGAGGAATGAAAATTCGAGAAATACCATTTACCTGTTCCCCTCCCTTTAGAGAAACTCCTTTCAGTACTTAAGCACTTCCACTAACACTGTAAGCTTTTATAATTGATACAATTATTGTTAAGGATTGCAAAATATGAAGAAAAAATTCTTGAAAAAGTGCAGCAGAAACTTTGGATTTTGGCTAACCATAGTTTCCCAAATATTATATAAAAAATATTTCCAAAGTTCGGTAATACAATATAAATTTTTTAAATAGCTTCAATAACATTGGTTTTAAATTCTCTACTGGGTAGCAACGCCGAACTTTATGCCACGTGAAATTTCATTGTTGAAACGTAAAGTAACTTTGCATGTTACTGCGACTATAAAGCCGAGCATTTGCCTCTTTGTTACGGTTGCTGTTTTCGTTATGCTTATTTAGCGGCTAAGACTGAAAGCATCCCATTTTGTTTTTGGATGAAAATACAATGCGATCGCATCACATGTGAAAGTTAAGCCGAAAAAAGATGAGAGAAAAAGTATGAGCTCCTTAAATAAAATTAAATAATATAATAAAAATAAAACGATATCTAACTACTACGCAAAGAAAATCTTTCGTACAAATTTTGACATAAAACTCAAAACTGTCTATTAACTTCAACATTTATATATTTTAAGGAATTATAAAATAAAATTGGGAAAAATGCTAATGTTTTCATTTTATGTGTCTTTCCTTAACAATATCTTCAAAAAAAAATTACATAACAATTACAAAAATTTTTAGTAAAAATGTTAGTAATTATTTTTCCCGCTTAAAAAAATATCTATGTTACAAGTCCTTAAAATTTTACTTAAAACTAAGTACTCCTTTTGTTGAATTTTTTGCGTTATACAATTGAATTTAGTTAAGAGCAAGGGGACGGCATGCTCTTTCGATGAACAAAAATTCAATTGTTTGAAAAAAGAAATAAAAAAAACGCAATTTTTGCCAATTTTGTTTATAACAGCATTACGAACGAAAATCTTTTACTTGTGGCAATATTTGAGAAAAATAATAACATAAGAAAATTAAAAAAGTCAGATTATAGAACAAACTTCCCATGCTATGTACGATATAGCACTGTGCAAGTTATTGCCAAGTCGAAAGGATATCAATGCAATAAAACAAAGAACATGGAAAATTTACAAACTAAAGCTCAAACGTCGTCTGTGTGTGTGTGTGTGCACGAACAAATTTCATGTGGGTTCTTGTAATTTGCTAGCGGACATAAAGTGTGCAAGTCGCATTTGTACAGTGGGGTAAAATGAAAAAATATGGATTTCGTCTTTTTTGCTTAAATATATTATGTTGATTAAAAAAAAAATATTAGAATGGAATGCAGCAATCAAATTTTTCTGGAAAAATAAATATTCTGCTGTCAATATTAAACAGAAACTTTTGAATTTAGCTTATTTTGACAACTGTAATATGGAGAAAGAGCAAGAGGGAGCTTTTGGCATCTGCGCAACCATATTAATTCAATCTTGCTTATGCACATGCGTCAAGTGCACTAACAATAGAAAGATAGTATAGGAGTACATCAGATTCACTCGCCTTTGGCAGCACTCATGGAGAAGTAATAGAGCAGCAGAAAATCCTGACAGGTAGAAACGTTTTTGATACTCACATGCAAACTTTTAGTAGAAAATAGCACCAAAAAAATATTCATCTTGCATTAATTTATGTTCCTGAATATTGTATCTATTGCTCTACACTTTGCGCTAGGTCGAGTTATGAGTTTGTCTTACCTTACTTAACTAAAGAGGCCGTTGCCGCGATTGAATGTAATTGAACATTGGTAATGACAATTTAAACTTAAAGTCCGTACTTGTATTTTAAAAATAAAGACCATAATATTGTTATGATGTGAGACATTCAGCTCATTTAATATGGAAGGAGTGGCACCGCCCGTTTCTTTATTGATACTTACTTTAGCACGTGCTTTTTGCATACATGTGTGTGTTACCAAATAGCTAAAAAGATATAAATTTGATTTTTCTTTTTTATAGAGGGCGTGGTATCGCCCATTTTTATAACTTTATTGTGCTATGAACCTTCCACAGACTATTAAAAACATATGTACCAAATCTGATCCATTTGCGTCAAATAGTTTCTGAATTATAAAATTTTTCTTACATGGAAGGCGTGGCACCTCCCATTTCGATATTAAAGCTTAATTTCTTTATTGATACTTACTTTAGCACGTATCCTTTGCATACATGCTACCAAATAGTTAAAAAGATACATATAATAAATTTGATTTTTTTCTAATATAGGGGGCGTGGTATCGCCCATTTTTCAAACTTTACAATGCTAAGAATCTTCCACTGACAAACAGAAACAAATGTGCGAAATCTTGTCCATTTTCGTCAAATAGTTTCTGAATTAAGAAATTTTTCTTTTATGGAAGGCGTGGCACCTCCCATTTTGAAATTAAAGCTTAATTTAGCTTTATTTAGAACTATTAAAAATAAAAAAATTTGAGTAAAGTACTTTTGCCTACTAAAAGGACATTCCAAAAAGTTCAATTACCATCACTAGTACCCATACGTACGTGTGAACTTGACGTGTTGATAGTATCAGAGGTAGAGCAGCCTGAAAGCTTTAACCGTACACCTGCTAGGCTTTGTCCATACCCATGCCCCTGATATAAACTTGAGGTTTGTTTAGCAACACCGCTTGCACTTAAGGAAACCCTCATTATTTGTATAAAATGTCAACACAATTCAAAACACTTCCACTGTATGCTCAGCATACGTTGCTACTTCAAAGCAAATCCAAGCAAAACATAAAAAGAAAATTTCTAACTTTTTTATTATGCTTAAGAGTAGGTTAAACACAACAGCACAATCAGTTGATGTCGGTACCTATGTACATACATAGCAAAAGACCAAACCGAATGACTTTTCCAAGATATCTAATACAAAGAACAGAGCCCAACAAACTAAGCCAACTACTTCTTCTGCTTCGTTGATTTATACGATTCGGTCAGATGTATTACATTAACAAGAAGAATTCTCCAGCTTTTCAAAAAACCATCGTTCAATGGCAGTAGAAAAATAAAATACTGAAAGTATTTGATGCTTGAAAATTTTGTTGTTGTTTATTTTATTGTATGGATTGTGTAGAAGCTGTTGAGATTTGTTGCTTGCTTACAACATACGATTTTGTTGGCTTTCAAATTGGTTGAGCAAATACGTACACGCGCAAACACCCGTCGTCAACTCATGCATTCGTCCTTGTAACCCAAAAACTCATCAACATCTCTAACTGCTACACTGTGTTTGCTGTTTTGGCAAAAATTACCAACCTTAACCGCAACCAGCAGATATTCCGCATTTATACGATTTGTGGGAATTTTTCAATTTAATTTCGAGCGTTAAATAAAAAGAAAAAACTCTGTAATGTGGGATTTTCTTGCAAGTCAAAGTAAAAATGGTTTGGTTCATTGTTTTCTTCTTTTTTTTTTTGTTCTCGCAGCTCTCAGCTTAGATTATTGGAATTTCGTCAACATGAAATGTTGCTGATGTTGATGCTGAAGCTGATGCGGATGCTGATGATGCTTCAACGCGAGCACACGTCCTTGGAGCGTCCTTTTTAGCGTTAGCTAAAACCAAAACCAAATCATCCATCAGAAAGGTTCACAACAAATCAGTTGTGTATGTGAGTGGTATGGTGGATGTAAATGTGTATGTGCGAAGGCACTCAAGTGTGTCACACATAACGTGGCTGATAAAAGAGATCTCTAGTATGCTGGTGGCGGCGGTATTAGCCGCAGGCGTAGGCCCATAAACTGTTTACACGGTGCTAAGTTTACTAAATGTGTTATTAAATTAAATTTGTGAAAATTTTAACCCAAATTTAAATTAATTTAATCTTGTTAATAGTTAAATTTTGCATGTTATTATCTCTGGCTTAAAGTTTTTTTCAAACTGCCTTCAGATTTTCATTTAAAAGTGCATAGTATGCTCCTGTAATGACTTTTTCTCCAAGACAGTCGAGTAAGACAACTCCATGACTGTGCCATCACTTTTCTGTCTAAGGAACTCGTTTTTCGCGCCGAATTTCCTTCAGCAAATCACTGGTTTGACTGTAGGTTTGTTTCTGGAGTAGAAAAATCTGTGTTAAAAATATGATTTATTGTGAATAAACTGCACCAACATAGCGTTGGAAATGTTCATTCGAAGACGTTTTAGATCCGGAGTGGGCAAACTCGGCACCGAATGTTCGGTTAGCCTTTACATGCCTAAGTTTGGATTCGTGCTATCGGTTGTTTAATACCAGTTTTTGGCCATCCCAAATTCATCACTAAGCTGTTATCATCGCGTTTAAATTCCAAAGCAGAGCCCTTATATAGAACGCCTAGATCATCTACACAATCTGTGTAGGCATAATGCTTTTCAAAAAAAAGTATTTCATGACGGCTTGATTTAAAATGTTTCTGGAAAATGCAGCAAATTCTTTTAACAGACGCTTCAATGTGTAGTCTTTTTTCTCAGTGTAATAACACTCTCTTGTATTGTTGCCTATAAATTATTTGTATGGGGTTTTTCTAAAAATTTATGTATTTTTTTTTTTGGTGTTACTTTGTATTTGTGTAGTTTTTTGTGTTTTTTTTTGTTTTTTTTTTTTTGTATATAGCCTGTAGGGTTTCTTCAAAGAAATAAAGGATAATCTCAAATTTTATGTTGCCTTGTGGTTGTTTTCATTTTTATTGTTGTCAGAGCATGTAAGTATGGGTATATGTATGTTTTTAAAGACATCCCACGACATGACGCAGACAAATTGAAAGCTTTGAAAAATTATGTTGTTAGGGTTTCTACTCAATCTTTTAGCTTCTAACAGCACACTTTCACTCTTATCCTATTTATTTCATTCTTAGATTGTACTAGCGAAGTCAATATTAACAGAAAATAGTATCGATATATTTTGAAATTTTTTTGTTTTTATATTATGATGATATGAAACTGATGGTTTACATGTGGTATGAGTGATATCAAATTCATATGTGCGTTCAAACAATTTTATTAAAATTAAAATAACTGTGATTTTATTCATTATGACTTATGCGAAGATATTTTTCTTAAAATTTTATTAAGGTTTTCATTGAAGTTACATAGGTACATATGTACTTGTAATAGTTTTTGCATTAAAGCTGAACTAAGGCAAACTATATGAAACAGAGAAATATTTTATTTAAATTACTTTAGTTGGAAGAGCTTTCAGGGTATTTTTTAATATGGAGTGGTCCAGTTCTAGCTACAGCTACACTCTTGCATTTGAATCCTTGTTCTGAGAAAAAATTGTGCAGAAGGAGGCGGTATATCTTGAACACACTCTGAGTCGCCGGTTGTTTAACAAAGTTACTTAAGAGTAATACTTAAAAACATGTTATCTCAAATCTGTGTACGTATTAAAGCTAGAGCAATGAAATGCATTAGTTTCATTATTAAAAACTGAAAGTACGACTAACAATAATGGTATTACTAAGAAAATATGTAAGCTAATGACATAATGAAAGTCATTCATTGCACTAGCTTTATTACTTAGAAAGTTGTGAGACAATCATTATTCTTCTCTGAAGAAATTTTGGTAAACATTCTCTAATTCAGATAATGTTCAAGATAGACCCTATCTTCCATGCAATTTCTTAATCAAAATGAAGATGGGAATAAAATCGTAGAGTAACGCGGCTCACAACACGAGTAAACTGTATAAATTCGTGCATAAGTGAGAATTTAGCCTCACAAAAATTCTTGCATAAAGCCATAATGAGTTCACCGTGACGTATGAGTAACCAGTTGTTAAAAATTATATTAAAATTTTAAACTGTTATTTTACTACTCATTTGAGTATATCAATTTTGATGTATATTATTTCCCAAAAAGTCACTACATTTAATGTAACTTTAAGTGTTTTACAATTATGTCAAATTTTTGGTTTTATTGACTTAAAATATAACAACTATTGAAATCTTTAGTAAAATTTATTGCAATATTATTAAAACGAAAAATTTTTAATAACAACTAAAATTCTTATTATTATTATTATTATTATTTAAAACATTTGATACTTTTAAGCATCACTAATCACTTTCTCACCATATATTCGCTTCTGCTTCAACAAAGATAATGTCGCGAAAGACGTTAGAAATTGGATTTTTACTTCTGCAGCAAAAATCCATCCATTATATGTATGCTTTTTTACATACATATGTACATACATGCAATACACACACTCATTCAAAAACCAAAACAGAAAAATCGCTTGCAATTTCTTTTTCCACTCTTTGGTGTTAAAATGTTGTTGTGATGCTTTCCTGTTTAACCTCGATGTGTGTGTGTGTTTATCGTCGTGCGAATAAAAGGAATTTTTTAATGTTACAAATATTTAAATGAAAATTCTTATGACGAATGAATATTTACGCAGCATAGCGCATTTTCCATTTTTCTAGTGAATTTATTTTTAAGTTTTTTTCCCATATTTTGCTCTTGCATTTCACTTTAGCGCAATTCCTGCTAAACATCTTTTTATTGCTTGCATTTATTTGAATTTTTTAACCTTTCGCCTTTGCTCTTTTTTCTGTATATATTTTATGGTTTTTCACTGTAAAGTTATTTTAATTCCATTTTATTTTATGTTTTCTTTTATTTCTTGTGAGCTGACAAGCTCTCAATATTGCCACCGCGTAGCATTGATTGATGTGTCTAGACTTTGCATCCTTTGGTGTGATTTTATGTACTTTTTTTGCTTGCAGTGTTTGCATGGCATTCTTTCTCTGTTTAGACATTTTCTCGATTTCAGTGTACATCATAAATTTTTAATAATTTCTGCTTAGTCCTTTAAGAACTATACAGCACAAAATTTAAATTATACCTAAGTGACCCATTTTATTTTAATTGTTTAACTTTCAATCACTGCATTTATAACCTCACTTAATTTAATGTTGACATAAAAACCTTTCAAATGGCTTTGCTATTGATGGAAAATTTAATTAATGCATTTTAGCTGCAAATACTTCAAAAGCAATTAATCCTTAAACCAAAAGAAATGAAAATTAATTTTGATTAAAATTAATTTTAAATAAAGAACGCACGCTTATGCTACTTTAATATTTATAACCTAATTTACATATTTAAGCGGCAAGCTTGCCGTCTAAACTGAGTATTAAATAATTTAAAAATTTTAAATAATTTGCAACATTTTATACGCAAATTGAGCATAGTCAATCGAAATATTTTAAACTATTTCAAAGTGTTTTGCCATTTAATTTGAGCACTTATATCTTGTGTTCAGCTGATATTTTTTCTTAGCAGTGTAGGTTAATCGATTGAATGAAAAACGTAAAAGTTCATAGAACTGATATTTGCTATTCTGGTGTCGCACAGTAGGTAGTTTTTATAAAAGGTGCGATAATAAATATTAAAATTCAGATGATTATCTCAATTAGTGATCTTAGAGACTGGTCGTTCTTCAACAAGTCGTGCAACATAAGACTTAAAAGGTTTTCCCTGATGGTGATGCTGAGAGTCTAGGAAAATTAGTTCGCTATTGTAGTCAAGAATTGGATATTTCAAGAAGATTTATACAGCGATATTGATATTCTTAAAGCGCAGTTGCAATATTAATGGCTGCTCAAGGATTATCACAAGAAAATTCATGAATTCTATGTATAAAGTGAATATGCGGCATCACTGGCGAACAGCCCTCTAACAGGCTAATATACTTAATAATTGAGTCTTTTTCGATGTATCAGATCCTGTATATAATTCTCTCAAAACGTCAATTTTGCACAAATTTATTATTTATGCTCGTTTCACTAACATTTTCTTCATATCCTCGATTTTAGTAATAAATTTAATATATAGCGAATTACAAAAAAGGGATGACCTGTTCTACAAAAACATGATTCTGACAGAAAACCCGACTTTCCAGACCCAAAGCTAATGACGAAGTTGAAGCAAATCTTCAGTAGAGTTCCAACACTTCAGTACGATATAGGAAGGCTAGTGCTGGTACCTCGAAATCTGCAGTATACAAAATAAGAAAGTAAAGTATTTTGTTGACCTTGAGGGTTTTTAAAAATACCAGCTAGTTTTAATGAAAAGCAATTGGTACCTCAAAAGTAAGCCCAAAAGTTATATGAAGGCTATCTGACTAAATTTGATTGTTGCGATTATAGACGGAAACAGACGTTGAGGCTGATTTCAAACAGCTACCAGAGCACGTATAGTCTAAGAGCTGGCAGCCACTTTGAGCAACCTACTAGATACAAAGCTAAAATTTTGTCTGTGCTTGATTTAGTACTAGTAAAATAAGAAAATCAAAATCTGGTAGCCTTGGCGCGGTTGCGAAGGTACACCCTAAAATTTTCAAAATTTTGTGAACAAATATTACAGCTTATTAAATTATCTTTCAAATGACATCTATATTTTTTCATATATATTTTGCATTCCGAAACGTTTAGGGTGTACCTTCGCGATCGCGCCAATTCTGCCAGATATTGATTTTTTTACCTTACTAGTACTAAATTACATATACACAAAGTTTTAGTTGTGAGTGCATGTTTTTTTATGAATAGTTTGCATTTTGAAAATTTTAGGGTGTACCTTTGCGACCGCGCCAAGGCTGCCAGATTTTGATTTTCTTATTTTGCTAGTACTAAATCAAGCACAGACAAAATTTTAGCTTTGTATCTAGTAGGTTGCTCAAAGTGGCTGCCAGCTCTCGTACTAGTATATAATACTTCTACGAAGAGAAACTGGTAGATGTGGAGCAAATATAAAGGAAAGAAAATCATAATATCTTCAAAGATCTCATTACTCAAAAACCATTATGGAGTGATACAAATGAAAAAAGATCAATTTTATACCAGAAACAGCGAGTCCACTTAACTGCTCAGAGCTTCAATCTATTAGGAGGTATTGGGCTCTAATCAAACTAGATCTTCGGAAGAGTAATAAGACTGCAAAACTTTAAAATAATCGTCAAAACTTAATGAAGGACTTAAAAAAAAAAAAATAAGCATTTCAAAATAAATAAGTATTTGCTGATAGTTTTTAGGTTATTTACATATATTCCGTATATGGGAAGGTGGGGCAAAGCGGTACACGGAGCAAAGCAGTACAAAGGGTATATTTATCCTTGAATTATAACGCCATCTAATGTAATTACATATAAGGAATTTGTATTTGAGTAGTGCTCTTGTAACTGCCAGGTTAAAGCGACATTTTCGACCTTCCGTTTTCGAGAACCACGAACCTTCCCCTACTAGTCACTACTGGTAGTAAAACCACAAAAAGTCAAACTTGGAATTATTTTTCATAAAAAAACTTGAAAATGATAATTATGTTATATCGAAACAAATAAAAATCAAAAATAACGATTATTTTTGATCGAAAAAATAAAAATCAAAAATTTCGATTATTTCATTTTTATGATTGTATGAGGGTTGGACATGTTAAGAAATTAGTAGCACCCATTATGCCGCATTTTCTATTGAATTTCATCAAAAAATAAAAATTTTGAAAATTTTGTGCACTCAGAACTCAGCAATGCCCCATTATACGTCGTTTACATAGAAAGCTAAGGCGCATTACTTACGTTGTTGATTGCGTTGAAAATGTTTTAATGCGCTTATTGTTGTTGCTGTTGTCGATGTTGTGCTGTTACTGTTGCAAAACGTCTTCAAACTGTCAAGCGGTAATGCAATCGATGACTTGCATTCAAAATATGCAGCACAGTAACTTCCGTTCACGTCTTTTAGCTTTCAGTTCAACTAAATTGAAAAAATTGACTGTAAACGTATACGTTTAAATATTTATTAGTATAAAGGTGTATAGGTAAAAAGCAATGTGCCATAGTTTGAATTAAAGAAAGTATTTCAACTTCAAGTGGATCATGACGTTACCAAAATTTCTTATAACTTAAACTACCAAAGATTTCTTAAATGAATTTTAATTAAGCGCAATTTTGTTCATATAAATCCAATAAGTAAAACGAGCCATGACGTTGCATCCTTTCAGCATCATTGCCATTTGAAAGAGCAATGATACCCAAGTTATAGCAAATGACGTAGCATGCACCTCCAGAATAACAACGCAGCAAGAGATTTTTGCTTTTGATATTTCTTCCTCAAAATTTAATTAAATGCATTAAACGAAAGTTAAAATGGCGCAAGATAAATGAAACAAATATTAAAATAATAAATTAAATACAACAAGCGCACGTAGCGCAGGATTTCTGCAGAATTTCATTTTGAATTTTCATTTCCTTTGGTTTTTTTTATGCATTCATTTTTTGTGGTTTGTAGCTCTGTATTTTTTTTTTGCTGCTGAGCAGCGATACGTTTTATGTTGAGTTTTTCATTGTGTGCGTAATTGTGCTACGGATGTTGCATCATTACCTGACGCTGCAACAACAATGCAACGTTCATTATTTGCTCATTTTTAACAAACCACCACCAGTCAGGCAGTTGGTTGTTGTATTATGCTGCTGTTGTGGTGCATATCCTTTGCAACATCATCTTTTGAATGATGCTAGTCCATGCTACGGCAAGGGCGGCGCTGCTATTGCGTAACGTAAAACATTTGGTGTTCGGTATTTTAACAGAAAATTTTATTATTTCGTAATTACAAAATGAAAATGTTGTTTTTAGCAAAAGAATTTTTTGTGTTTTTTTTTTGTTGGATTGCTGATGATTTTACAATTTGTAACTTGAAGTATTTTGATGTAATTGAGAGTTTTTTTGGCTGCCACATAATATACAGTACTCAATAGAAAAATGATATTAATAAATATATTTTCAAAAAATCATTTCAATTTAAAACTGTGTTTAAATATTAAAACAGCAGAAATAATATATTTCTCAAAATTGAACACAACCAATATTTTTTAGAACTCTCTTTAGTGGCGTTCAATAAAAAATTTCAAATTACAAATTCAATTCCAATTCACACCCATTCCTGAGATTGTAATTTTTTCAAGTGGAAAAAATTCGCCACATTTTAATGGCAATTCTACAATTTTTTTTTTTACATTACGATATCGCCTGTTACTTTTTTCCTTTTGTGGCATGAGCTTCTTTTTCACAATTATTGTTTACTTGTTGTCTTTGGTATGTCCTTTGTGTGTGCATATCCTGTAATGCTTTATCAGCCAATTGCACTTTGCACATTGCCTTATACACCCAGCACAGACAAACACACAGTGTTGACACGCCCCACTCCTTGATGTTGCTGTTAGTGAAATAGAAAATTCCCAGTCACACGTCACTGAGTTATCGACGCTGTTAGTGGCACAGTGCTTTGAGAGTTAACAAAATTAAAATTTAATGTTATGCATGAAATTTCAAAATTGAATTTCACTAAAAATTTACCACCTAAATTTTTTTAAAAATAAATTTTTAATATGCAATTTTATTTTCCTAAAATTTTGTACAATTTTTGAAAAGCAACAAAGCACTGTGCCACAATGTATTTGCTGCAATCGACACTGCTTCACCCAAAGGAACTTGATGACAAGTTGCCTGATTTTCATTTCTTCTTCTTCATCTTCGACTTCGTTGTTGTTGTCTTCTTCTTAAGCTTATTGCCGCTTTAACACTGTGGCAATTTCTTAAATTTTCAATTTCAATTTCATTTTTCTTAGTTTTTGTTATTGATGTTGTTGTTGCTGCTTTTTTGTTGAATGCACAATGAAAGGCAACACTAAAAAAATATATATAAAAAAATAGCAAATAATACAAAAAAAATAGCAAATAAATCGAATAAAAACCGGAAGACCAAAAAAAAAAACGCAAAAATTTTGTGTCCTTAAAAATTGTCATCGAAAAATAAGGAAAAATCGTTTTTGAAAATTTCATTTCAACAGGATGCATTCGCTTCAAAGCATTTGAGTGTTGTGTTACATTCTGTTGTTGTTTTTGTTGTTGTTGCTGCTACTACAGGCATGTTGAAAAGCTGCAATTTTCATGTAGGAGTACAGGAGAGTTGGTGGCAACAAAAAAAAACCCCGCTCTCTACTATCTTTCAATAGCAAGGTATCAACGATGCGACGCGGCAGTGCGGAAACGGAATAGAAAAATATTGTTTCAATTCGATTGAAAGAAAATTGGCTATGTCACTGTGGTAGTGTTGGTGTATGTTTTCATGGATGTGAGTGTGTGTGTTTGCCACGAGTCTTCTATTTGTGGTTTGTCTTCACACTTTTAAGCAAAAAAAAAAAAAAAAAAGAAAAAAATGTAGCTGGCGACTTAAGCAAGAAAATGCTGTCTTCATCAGCTTGACATTGGCATTTTCGACGTAATCTTGCTGTCTCTTTTTATTTGTATGCTGGCTGCTTTCTTGGCTGTTGTTGGCTGCTTGCTGCTTGTGAATTAGCTGCACAATACCCGGAGGTGACATTCAACATTACCAAAGCAACAACAACAACAACAATGACAATGACAAAAATTACAATCTCAAGATTCATGAAGAAAATCTTTGTTTGTGTTGCAATAATTTTTACAAAAATAAAATGTTATCAATATTTAGATGGGGGTTGCCAGGTTAATCAACCATTTAATTTATTAAAATTAATTGTAAGAACTTAAATTTCTAAAAGTTTTTTAAGACATTGAGAACCATGCCGGGAACACGCTATTTTCGCAAAAATACACCCTGGATTTTGATTTAAAACATAGTTTTTCTTAAAGTTAATTTTTTAACTTTTATATTTTATAATAAAATGTTAAGAAAGAAAAACTTTCTGTTAACATAAATTTCAATTTTGAATTTTTTTTTCCTTTAAATAAATATTTTTTCATTGAAATCATGTTTCTTTTGCTGTCCAATTAATTTGTTTAAAATATTATCAGTATTCTGAAACAATTTTTTACTATGAAGATATTCGGTTATTAGGCAACTTGGGCTACATTTTTCCCTACAACATAATGTTTTGCATTACTCGACTTAAGTCTGTTGCAATTGAGGTTGCTGCTTGTACGTACGTTTGAATAAATTTTTGTTTACTGAATTTCTTATCGGTGTTTTTGCTTTTTAATTTTATTGAAAATTTTGTCATTTCATTTTCTTTATAGCTCCTTTGACATTTTTTTTCGTATTTTCCTTTATGTAGTTATCATGTGAATTGAGCACAAATTGAAAGAAATGTGTTTGTAATTTTTTGTCTTGCTGTTTTCTGTAGCATGCAGCAGCTTGCTGCTCTTTTGAAACTGACAATTTTATTTATGTAGCCAACAGCAAAAATATCCTTTTTTCTTTTACTTTCAAAGAACATAAAAATTTGTGTTGCTAAAGTGTATTATAAGTGAATTATGAGCTGGACTTGCTTGTTACAAAATTAAATTAAGTACTCGTGGTTTGGTTGTATTTTGAAGCTGTGCATTTTCTTAGTTCACGAACAGTGCCTTGCTTTTGAATCTTGAAATTGGTTTTTGTTATGTTTTGAAAATTTGTGCACAGAATATACTTTTTTGATATCCACTTGCATTGAAATATAAATAGTTTTTTTGAAACTTTAGTTTACATATTTCGGCATCAGCTTTCAACAAAATTGAAAGATAACAGCACACGAAAAACTTTTTCTTCTTATGAAGGGTAGACGAAGGACTCATCTTTTAGCTCAATGTTGATTAATTTCGAATCGTTGAAAGAGCGCATCCCAAGTGGAGTTGTATCTGCGTTCATGGCTGCGTTAGCAAGTTTTTTGAGGAAAACTCATTTAAATTAAAAGTCTCAAAGTACAAGCTAAGGCTGCTAAAATAAGTGCCAAAAATTCTATTTCCTGGGCATTTCTATTCTATTGTGGCCACGAGAATTTAGCTGAGACAAAACAGTGATCTGATATTCCTAGCAGAGCTGATACTGTGACTAAAAACTTCTCTTGTTATGGTTAGGTTAGGTTAGGTATGGGTCTCACACAGACCGCAGTGGTCGATACTTTAGTCTGATTAGTAAATTTTGGTCCTTTCTATGTGATACACGTTAAATATGAATATACCTGTTGTTACAGCAAAGCTTTTGATATCACTTTGGTAATCTATTGTTAGTTCCTAGATCCCTAGATGCCTGAAGTATTTTATTATAACATATTTCTTGCTAAGGCGCCACAGAAGCAAAGAAGGTGTATGCTCTTCATTTGGTTGACAATTTCTACACCAGTTGTTGGATACTTTACCAAACAGTGACCAGTTACAGCCCTCCATAAGTACAAGTCAATAGTGATGAATTCACTTAAGGCCGCTGCAGCCAAAAACCAGGCCGGAAAAGTCAGAAAAAAATATTTGTGTATACTATTTTGACTAAATAATATATGTGTATTCATTACAATATCTCCTTTCTTTCATAAAAAATAAAGCATTTTAAAAAATTTTTAAGGATAACGAATTGCTTGAAAGTCCATTTTGTGTAAAAATGGTCAAAATATAATTTGTAAAACTGCAAATACTTCTCTATCCTTTAATAGACAATATTGTTGGACGGGTGCTGAGGATTCCATGAGTTCTGCATTTGAAATTCACTCCGGGCTTAAGATATCAAAATTTTGAGTTTGTTTTCTGAAATCGGGACCAAAAATGTTTTGTAATTCTTTTAGTTAGAGTTCTCTATATTTTAAAATATAATAATGTTGGTGGGATGCTGAGGATTTCATTAGTTCCAATTTTAACATTCACTCCGAGCTAAGGATACCAAAAATTTTGAGTTCCTTTTCTGAACACGGTACCAAAAATGTTTTGTAATTCTGCTAGTTAGAGTAGTTCTCTATATTTTAATAGATAATAATGTTGGTGGGATGCTGAGGATTACGTGAGTGCTACATTTGACAAAACTGCTTACTTTGAGTGTAGATCTACTTTTTCGTTTCCTATGATTTTGCAATGCTCATTTACCCGCTGAAGGAATACTGTATTCTTGAATTGATATAATTTGATTTGATGGTTTTTAATGCAACTCTACATAAAAATGGATTTTTTGTTGTTATGAAAACTTTCCTTAAACAAACTCCCCCACTGCATAAATTTCAGCAATTTTGACTTGAAAGATATGTCGGGTATTTCAATAATTTGCTTTTGTTGCGGATCTCTAGGCATGAGCGACCTTTGCTTGTGAATTTTGATATCAGAAATATGTGTCGTTTTGGGTATAAGTCATGCACAAGTAGTTGAAGTATTGGCCTTGAACTCGTTTTGCAAACTTTCAGTGATCGTTGGTACAGAGCTAAAGAGTCAGCTAGAATTATGTTGATTGAAATCATTCGGTATGACAATTTCGCTGGAAATAAATCGCTATAAGATACCGAATGAGATGTGTTCGAGATCTTTTGACGTATGTATATTTTCTTTCAGAATTAGAACTTTCAAAGTCTATACTTTTTTGGCCAGGATATATTTCTTCCAGAACACTTGTATAATACATTGGTCTGAGCAATAAAATTGACACTTCATTTGTTAAGATAATTCGACTTTTACATAATGATCTAATCTTTTCTTTCAAAAAATGTCATAGCAACAAGACAAAAATTTAAATTTTAAAGTTTACAAAACTGCAAAGTTTAAAAGAATTACAAATGAAGACACAGCATTTAAGTTCCCAAATGATCTATGTGCTCTAACAAGCAAACTATTTATGAAGCGACAAAAATATGCACAACTAACAAGATATGGAGCATTGGTAAGAGCAAACACGAAAAAAAAAACCTTCAAACGTTAAAAATAATCGCTAAGAGGTATTGAAATTCCACCTGCTGTGGAAATAAATTATCACATTGGCACTAAATGTCCAACGCAGTAAAACTAAAAATCGACAAAACAGCAAATGAAAGGACAGCGAAAAGAAATAAAGAGGAAAATACAGAAATGGCGACACCAATGCCGCGCGCACCACACTGCAATGTCCGCACCGCACACAGGGCAAATGAACCGTAGAAAGAGAAAATATCACTTCATGCCATAAGGAAGTCGAAGAAGCCATTACATTAAATTAAGTAAAAACGGAAATTGCTTTGATAATTTTTTTTTTTCTTTACGAAAATTTATTTTGCTTTTTGGTCCTAAGAGCCAAGTTCTTGTCAGCGGACTCCGAGGACCAATATTCTTTTGCACGCGCGCCGCGCTCTTGTGCTGTTGTAGTTTAGCATAGCATAATAATTTTGCTATTTTAATATTTGTCCAGAGCAGCAAAGGTGCAAAGCTTAAAATCCAAAAGAACTAGCAAGGTAACTGGCTGAATTTCTTGTTAACGATTGGACATAAACTAAAGGACTTTGCAGCGTCGTCACACACAAGGCTAAGTAGTAAGAACAGTAAAAAGAAAGTATCACTGGTAAAAAGACACTGCCATTATCAATGGTGTAACGTTTGGGGAAAGGGTGTTACGCATTATGTTGGCAAATGACATTTTCCGCAATTAAAGCGAGTGAACGAATGAATATTGCGCAAGCGATAACACGCTGCGAATGAAGCTAAATTACAATTTTCAGCATTGCCAATGGGGTGCGCTATCTCTGTGATGTCCTTGTTGCTGCCGGTTTTTTTTTTGTTGCGGCAATGTCAACAATGTTGTATTTTTGCACTTGATTGTGCAATCGTCTTGCAAATCGAATGTCAATTTTCGCGTCATTTCACGACACACTTGCAGTCCTGCTCCTTTTGAGTTGAGTTTCCTCTCGTTTGTGTACTCAATGAATGTTGTCGCTATACTTTGGTTATTGGTCGTAGTACCATTGCCAATTCCACGTTTTGCTGTTTCATTTTTGACTTTTAGTTGCTTTGGTTGTCAGCTTTTTCTTTTTTTGCTATTGCTTTCTTTGGTTTCTGCTTTTGATGGCTAGGAAATCGCTGTAACTGTAGTTTGCCTTCTTTTACTTAGTTGCAGTGCTTTGTGTTATTTGTATTTATGTATGTATGTCCTTGTTATGGGGTTTTGGTCTGCCGCGTGTTCCTCTGTGTGTCGCTTTGCGGTAGTGGTTTGTCGATTTTATACTTTTGGCTTTGATTGCGTTATACTATTTCCGCTGCTGCTGCTTCTGCTGTTGCGGTCGTTTTTCCGATTTTCCATTATAACGATTTCAAGAAAATGAATTGATTTTGCGGTAAAGCTACGGCTGAAAGGTAAATTAAGCAGAATTACGTGATTCCTCTTGAATGGCTTATGTGGGCACTAGTCGCACAGTGGTTGTAATGGGTTATTTTTTGCTAAATTTTATTTGATGCAAAACTTTAGAGAATCTTGGGAAATACTTGATATTTTCGTTCATTCTTGGATTAATATGAGTGATGAATTCAAAAGAGTGGAAAAAGTGACGTGCGAGCACTGTGGTATACATACTTTTTTTCTGGCGTAATTCGTCGAGTTATTTTCTGCTTCTTAAAATTTTTGGAAGGCCTATTGGTTCCATTGAGCATTCTCTGCGATTGCTGGCGCAAGGCTTGCGGGGGTGGAAAAATGGTCGTGAAATATATCTTATTTTGCTAGGGCTTTTTGCTAGTTAAAAATGAGGACCTATTTTTTTTTTTTAGTGAATGAAAGTAAATCTATGTAGGGAATTGGAATGCATAGATGAAAATTTTCGAAGTTTTGAGGAAATATATCTAATTTTGCTAAAATTTTTGAGAGTGAAAGATGATTCTTCATTGCTCTCAAATATTATACTGGGGACAGGGAAAAAATATGGGAGATAAGACTCTGATGAGTATTTATTTAATATTTTTATGTTTCAATTTATTTGGTATCTGTGTGATATCAAATGCATCGGCTTGCACTATTTAAGGCTTATCATCGGTAGTAGGCTCTGTTCATGGCTTTGCCTTTTGAAAGGTGAGCGCTCGGGATTACATTTATAAGCAATTGTGGTCATGCAAATAGCACAATTTCGCCATGATAACCTCTAATATGATTAGGACACGCAAATAGCACAATTCGAGGAATCTGTTGAAAAAAGCTAAGAAAGCTTCTAATTAAAAAATAAAAGTTATATTCAAAAGTACTTAGAGGACGTCCATTAATTACGTGAGTTGAAATAGGGGGGGAGGGGGTCCGGTAAAATCTCACCAAATCTCACCAAAGGGGAGAAGGGAGTCAAAAAAAAACCTCACGTCAACTTCTTAATGCATAGAATTTACATTAAAAATTCTGATCTCACTAAATCTCACTAAGGGGAGGGTGAGGTCCGAATTTTACAAAAAAAAAAAACACCTCGCGTAATTAATGGACATCCTCTTACCGCTTCAGCAATTTCCACTGCATCCGTTCCATACATTCAACTAGCTTTTGGCACCTATCCTTTGGTAAAGAGTACGAAACTACCTGTACTGCTGTGCCCTTATCCTCAACATTTTTAAAATTTTGGTTTGCGATATTGATTTTTATATCATTGCACAAGTTTTCGTTTGAAATTCGCTTGCAAATTCAAAAAATTTAATAATTTTCAAATATTTGGGATGAAAGTCAACTTATTTGCTTAAATTTTCGATCGGCAGCGTTGATTTATTCACTCTTCCAAATAATATTTGAACTTTTGTGACTGAAGATATCAAGACAACGCAACACCTTTTGGTCATTAGATTGAGAATATGAATTTTTTATCAACAAAGTTAAAAAAAAAGATTTGAATGACACAATCGAAGGGCTATTATTTCCTTTACTTCGTTCTCAACCTTCAGAAGTGCAAATATTCAACTCTTTTTGAAAAGAATGTACAATTTTTCGAATAGTTTATCTGAGAAACATCAATCTTTCAGCAAAAAACAATTACGAAATTCTTTTAGATGCAGTTCGAAATTTTCATAAGAATAAATTACAAATTGTTGCCAAGAAATTGTTACCTTAACAGACCTTAACTACTGTACTGTGGGAAACTGTAGCAAATGTCATTTAAAATGACTTCAACTTCACTGAACTGCACCATCATCATTAAAAGCAGCAACAGCAAAGAACGTTAATGTAGACTAAAGAAGTCCAGATTCACCGGTATGAGGAGTTGATATCTTTTGCTATGGGTGCAGACACATATAAAAAATTAACAGGATCTTCCGATGCTACTATTTGAAAAATAATATTGCAATATTGTCTTATATAAACCAATTTTCGTTCCTCTTAATGTATAAAGAAAATGAATGATATCTGGACTTCTTTAATTTATCTTAACATTCTTTGCAAGTATTACACGTAGAGTAAGTGCAAAAACGTTATACAACACTTCGCTCGTACTGTGCAGTACTGTATAGTGTACACGGACAAACAAATAGGAATAGGGGTGCTGTTTTGTGGTTCCTTGTCGATTATAGCGTTGCGGACCAGTTTTTTTTTTATTTTGGTTAGTTGTTGGTACGGCTATTACGACGACCATTACAAGCGAAAATGGCATCGCATTAATGGCATTTTACCGCCGCACCACTCACGGAAGTAGCACAAGAAAACAACAGTGGAGCAGCAATATTACGTAGATATGTTGCAAAGGAAGCTAAAAGACGTGAATTTGGCCAAGCGAAATGGTTGGCACAGCGAGTGGTATGAAATATTTTGAATCTACCGGGTGTGCTGTCATTATTATTGGGAAGTAAATAAAGGACGCCTGCTGTGTGCGTTACAAATGTGAACGCCTCGTTACAGAGGATGGAGACGGCAGCGACAACGACAACGACAACGAAAACGATGACGAAGGACGACAGTCCTTATTATGTTGAGGCCAAGGATGAGTATTTGTTAGTGAGCATATCGAGCGTTTATGGTCAACAAAGAACAATACAACGCCCAAGCAATATATGTAAGTATGTAACTGCTGGTCAGTCTACAAAACATTGAAACTTAGTATGTTGAGTTTTTTAGAAAGGTTGAATATTTTCCAGATTAAGTCAGTTGAGGTCGAGTTGATATAAAGTGAGTTCAGTTGATATGAGCTTTGTAAGGTAATAAGAGATTTAATAAGTTGAAGTGAGGTAAGGTAACCTTACCTTACCAATTTTTCCAATTTTAAAGAACTTTAACAAGTCTTATGAATTAACCCCAATGTGTGTAGCGTTTGAAACAACCACAGTGGTGGACACTGAACACATTAAGTTTTAGTCAATTAACTGAATATTTAATTATAAATAAGCGATGATAAAATTTAATGTAGTTAAGTGTTGCGGTGTAATTTCTTTTAACACTTCTTTTTTTCTTGCGAACAGCACTTACGTATGAATTGTTGTTAAGATTAAGAGCTGTAATCTTTTGCATTATGCATAAATGTGCGTTAATGCTACTTACAACCAACTGATGCTCACAGTACCTCATTCTCATATTTGGCCAGTATTTTGAAATCACCACATATGCCTTGGTGCTCCAATGCTTAACTCTTTCTTATGTCTTTGACGTTTGTCTTTTGGTCGATGGTCACATGCCAGCTGAAATTGAGTGCGGTATTTAATAAATTTTGAGCGCTTTTATCATTTTAAATTGGTTTGAGTTTACATGATGCTTAAAAGTGTAAATTATTGAAAGTAAATAAAAGAAAATTCATGTAACGTGAAAACTTCTTTGTGGTACTGCTGCTGGTGCTGCAACAAAATAAAATTATGAAAACTTTACCACGAGTTTTATGTCGCATTGCCGCCGTTGCTGTTGCAAAGCTTGAAAGAATTATAAAAAAAAATTTACGAGTACTTAAAATATCGTAGCAAAGTGTTAATAATTATCCTTTTTCAGAAAATGCTTAAATAAATGTTATGTTAAAAATAATACTCCTGTAAAAAATAATATATTATTAATAAAATTGAAATCAATGTTCAAAGATACTTTAAGCTTCAAGCTTAAAAAAAACATAATCGAAAAAAAAAATATAAAAAATATCAACTCTTTGAGTTGCTTTATCCTGCGTAAATATTTTCTGCGGGCTTCAGTGTTGATGCAAAATATTTTTCTTTGCATTTGCTGCCAGATATTTGCCACTTTTTACCTTATATATTTTTTGCTTTTTTTTATTGAGCTGCCTTAGTTTTATTTTGCACACACAAATCAATTTAAAATAAAATCATATTGCTAAAATAGCTGTGGTATAGAGGAAAAAATCTTTTAAAATGTACAAAAACATTTAACAAATGCATTTTTCTTCACGACGTAGCAATCAGTCGCAGTCGCTTAAATTGATGTCTAATGAGTACTTAAATTGAGTGTCAAGGACTTTAATTATTTATATAAAATCATATACCTATTATTATTGAATTATTGACTAGTTCAACTATTTTTAAAAGTAAAATGAAACATTTTGGACTCCATTCCACTCCGCACCCCATCTGGCAAATTTTGATAAAAAAAAAGCATCTAATCGGTCACTAATTGGTCAGTTAGTCCGATAAATTGGTCAGCAAGAGTACATTTTTTAAAGCGTTTTGAAAAATTTCAAGGTCAGCTGCATATTTTGGCACCTCCTCTGGCGAAGGTAATAACGTACTTTTTGACCCCATTGTCACGAGGTGGGGATTGCGGGGGTAGTTCACAAGGGGTACTCTGAACATAATTTCGTTAGCTATAGCCGTCGGTCACCCCTCGAAAAATTTTTATTTATCAAAATTCGCCAGAAGGGGTGCTAGCGGAGTAGAGCCAACATTTTGTATCTGAAATTGCAACAATTTCGCTATAATAATCGCTGAAGAACGAAATTCAATGAATTGGAAACAAAAGTGAAAAAAGTAATAGTAAAAACAACAACAACAGCAGTTACAACAAAAAAATGCAATAAATAACTACTAAAAAATAACAATAGCAACAACATTAACAAAACCATTACAACAATAAAGTTCAGCCAGCCATTGACGATTGAATGCGCGCTGCAAGCAACTTTTTGTATACCACACTCAGACACGGTTCAGTGGTGCTGAAGCAGCAGCAGCAGTGCAGCAACAAAAGTTTTTTTATCGTATATCGTTAACCCCTCATAGGGGGTATATACCATAATATGGAACCTTGTGCTATCAGTGTTATTTTTCGCTGTTCTAGCGGTAGAGTGCGTTTTGCTCAAGTGACTGTTCCGTTGTGGTATAAATTGAAGCCCAACAGACAGCCAGCCAGCAGTATTTGCGCTTTTGCAGCAAAACACTGCATTTCGTCAATAAAAATAAACAGAAAAAAATTCGTAGTTTTGATAAACTACTAACATGTTTTGCCTCCATCTATGGTAAATTTTTATTTATTTTTTTTTTTTTTGCACAATTGACGTTTTGCGCGCCGGAAATTGTGCACTTTAGTTGTGTGCACACATTTGCCAAAGTGCATTTCTCTAAAATGCATTGAACTTGCTAATATAACACGTATGAATGCTTCAGAGGGCATTGCCATCACTGATTGCAAAATACCATATATGATAACTTTGTGATTTGATTTTGAATTTCATATGAATTTTATTTTAGTGTTTTGGTTATTAAAATTTTAATTAAAAATATGCAAATATGCTACGCTCAAATATGTTCAGTCAGCATAAATTAAATAGATTTTTAGCTGATAGTAAAGTGATAAAGTTTTGAGCTCAAAATTATTTTGATTTTGTTTTGATTTTAAAAGGTTTTTCTACGGACATTCAAATGTTGCTAATACACAAACATGATTGATCTTTCAATACAAAATGAAAACAACCCTAAAAATTTTATTTAGTACAAAAATTTTGCTTTTCTGACCAATATGGTTTTAATTTAATTGGTTGTCGTTACTTATGAGAAAATCAATAAATCCAATTTTACTGAAACAAATTAGTAGTAGAAAGTTCACACCTCCCTAGAGACTTAAAGCTGCTAATGTATTACCTACTCAGAAAAGAAAATAAAAAAAATCCAAAAATTTTTTTTTCTTTTTTTTGCACGGGCAACAAATGACTTTGAATCAGCAACAAAAGAATCAAAAAAAAAAAAAAAATGGTAAAGATTCGTTGTGGTGCCAACCACCAAGAAAAAAAAATGTAGCTTTCAAATGGATGTGCAAATAAAGCACTACATACAACAAAAAGAGAAACCAAACCAAAAAAAACAAAAAAGAAAAAACAAAAAAAAAACATAAAAATTTCAACAACCAAAATAAAAACGAAAAAAAAGGACATTTTTGTGTTGTTGGCATCAATGGTGGTACCTACCATCATGTCAAGATTTTTGTTGTTATTGCTGTTGTTGGTGTTGCCATAGTCGGAGTGACTGTGTGTCGCATCACTGTGTGCCAGTTGTGTGCCAAGAAAGTCATCAATCTTTTTCAGCACAAAAAATTCCATATACAGTAAGACAGGACAACATGTGACTACACTGTGAGTGAGAAAGAGACAATACATACATATAATGGCAGTTAAGGAAAGACGTTAAATCTGTAAAAAGCGCTTATTACAAATACTAACGCAAACATACAAGCTAGCGTTTATTGTAGATTTGCTGCTGGTTTTGTAAATGTGTACACTTGTATAACCTATACGGCTACATACATAATGCATGAATGTGTGTGTATGTGTGTTTTATCATTCATTTGTTGATTTTATAACATTTTTTCATGTTAAAAATTTGTAAACTAAAACTGAAAAAAATAAAAATATTTTTAAAAATGAAACACAAGAGTGTTTAATGAATAACTAAGCACTAATGACACTTTTATTATTTTTTCTTAAACTTAAGGTCAAGTGTGAATTAATAAAATAATTGTTTTTTCTTAAATCGTAGACATAAACGTCATTGAAGAATGCTATTTTTATGCTCAAAAAAAAAAAAAATAAATAAAAAGATTGCCCGAGCGCACCCTTTAGTAAAGGAGTTCAAATTTGAGGTATCTCTTTACATTTTAAATAAAAGACATAAATTGTGCGGAATCTCTATTTAATTTTATTTAAAATAAGATTCTATTAGTTCCGGTTAATAATGAAAAAGAATGTTGTTCAAGTGATCTCCTCTGTTAGCTCGACAGGCTGTTAATCTTTTACCAAAATTTGAATAACTTTTTTGCATAATGATGGTTCAATTATTGGTATTTGCTCGATGGGATTTTGCATTGGGGCTTATTTTCGTAGCACCCCTGATATAGATTCACAGCATATTTTTGCATGTAATGTCATTAAGAAGATATGCTGAAATCAAGAAATTAGTTTGCGTATTACCATAACTTCATGTACTTATTTTAAGTGAAACTTATTTTTCATAGGACTTCTCTTGCGCAAAAAAATGTTGGATTTATTTGGCACAGGGAAAATATTTTGTCTATGGAAAAATAAAAAGAATTTTACTATTTCAAAGGATTTTTAAATAAAAACAGACAGACTTGTTAAAACAAAAAAAAAATAGTCTAAAATTAGAATAGTGTCATAGCGGCATAACACAATTTCAGAAAAGAACATTGTTATAAAATGTAAAATATGTGACTGGGCAAGTGCGCATTTATGTACATTTACAACAATCTGTTCATGTCCTTGTATGTATGTATGTATGTATGTGTCAAGGTGTTGGCTATCTACAAAAAACCAAAATAAGACGACAAATAAAAAAGTTGTCATGAAAAAATTTCACCGATTTAGCATTTTATAAATAATGTGTACTTAGACATTGTTGTTGTTGCTTTCTTGTTCTTTGCGCTTTTTCACTATTGTTTTTTTTTGTATTTTTTTTTTATATAGCTTTAAGACGCCATAGGTGTTGCACAACAAAAAAAAAATTAAATAATTTTACAGCGTTTGCTAAATTTAATTTAAGGTTACACAGCAGGGTTGCCAACTTTTGCACGGTTAGTAACAGAAAAAGTAAAAAAGAAAGATGCCAACAACAAATGAAAAGTACAAAAGAAAATGCGAAATTTGCACTCATGATGATTTATGTGTGTTAATAACTTAATTCTAAATGAAATAGTGACAGCAAACATTTGGAAGATTTTTGGAGTTTTTCACTGTGATGGCGATATATTCGTTATACTGCTAGAAGAGTTTTATGCCAATGATAAGAGAATCTCTTTAAGAGTAATATTGCAGAAAATTAAAAACATATAATATGAAAGTATTTGGTTTTATAATGTCTTTGCAATTTTTAATATTTACATAAATTTGCTTGCAATGAAATGGTTTGTAACGCTTTGACGCAAAACATACTGAACCAATTTTACTAATTTCTATTTTTGAACAACATATATGTGCCAAGGAAGAATATGGCATACTTAATTTTTTTAAGTCTATACATATGCCCTCTTTTAAAATAAAGTTTTTCCAATACCTCACAAAATATTTCTAATGACAATTCTTTACTCCTGAAAAATTATTCTGTATAAACTATCGCTTCGCAACAGCATATGAGACGCTTTTGTTATTGAAAATGTTTGCTGGGATAAAAATTAAAAAAAGGAGCAACAAAAATTTGCTCTACACATACATACAACAAAAGAAAATGTTAAATAAAACATTTTTCACACCTAATTTGTTGTCTTCGTTATTGCTGTTGCTGTATTTTGGTAACATCAGTTACGTAAAAAACGGGCAGTAATGCGTAGGTTACATAATACATCATTGTATTGTACATTTTTGTTGCTTCTTATTATGTACGTGTATATGTTATTGTGTATGTGTTAGTGCGCATCTTGTTGTTAAAAAATGATAAATTATTTTTCATATGAATATTTGTGTGACGTTAGCAGAACAGCGAATTATTGCTTTGGTAATCAAATTTTTTAAATATTTCGGTTCTAAGGAATTTAAATTCTGAATGGAATTTTTAGTTCATTTCTCGATTTTTTCAGTAATCAAAATTTCGTATTTAAGAGTTCCAAGAAATTGACAATCGATGCGGAAAGATTGAATTTGATTGTCATTACCCACTTGATTTTCCATAATTATTTTTCAAAATTATCCAACCCACTATCGTCTGCGCTCTTAGTAAACACAATTTTTTCAAAAATTTTTTTTTGCTCTGTTGAAAATTTAATAAAGCAAATTGTGGCTGGCAGCATAGTAGAATGAATTGTAAAAGCTGGCACAGTTTGTGGTTAAAAACCAACATCATCAAGCACTGGTCTTACTTATTGTGCCTAAATGTTGTTATCTTAAACGTTTTTGCTTTGTACTTGCAACCAACACTGTTGCAAGTATGTACATGTACACTATCTTCTACACTTCAGGCTTTGGCTTTTTTTTTCTTTCTTCATTTGATCCTGCTGTCATTCTCATTCACTGTCTTACTACTTAAAGGATTAACAAGCATTTTCACAAGGATTTTGTTATGTCAATCGAAACGGTAGTTGGATGCACCAGAAGTACATAGAAGCAACTATCAAATAAGATTAAAAATAACGATTTGCTGCCTGGTCAGAAAAATGTGCGGGAACATGTTATATGGTATCGATACTTTAAGTAATTTAAGCAATTTTTTCTTAAAAATTGTCAAGCTGTACAAACAAGCACGAATAGTTTTCCATAATAACGATGATGACGATTTTTCAAAGAAAATCAATTTCAAGGATGAGAATAATATTGATCTCAATGGATAAGTTAATAAGTATGTGGATTCAACGTGATATCTGTGACCAAAAATGTAACAGTTATTCTCCAGTTAACTACATTATAAACTTTATCTAATACCTACTGTAATGAAGCAGCCAAGAAAAATAAAAAATTTTCATAAGATTTAACACAATCTTTCAAGTCCCCTAGCTGCAGATCTCAATAAGGCACTAATAATGAAAAACTCATACTAAAATCGCTATTAAAAAATTGCTCTTCAAAAATGTAAAGCATCGATAAAGAAGTATTGTATCGTGCAAGGACAAAAGATTTCATAATAACAACATCTTAGAATACAAACATACATATATTGGCTTGTTCAAAGTCAGTGTCCTTTTCTCAGCTCAGCTCAGGCAAAGCAGCTTCTATTATGTGTCGCTGGTAGCTTTCTTGTGGTTTCTTTTATGTCTACTCATTGCTATAGAATCATTTTACGCAACCTACACTAAGACTTTCAAAGCTTTTTCTTCACTTTAATCAGTCTGTCCAAAGTCAATTTGTTTCATCTCTTTTACTATCTACAGTTTTGTCTATTTTTTTACCTATCATACATTTAACCCTTTGCATTGCATTACATAGCATAGCGCATAGCATAGCAGAGCAGAGCTGCCATGTAATGCTTCATTGACTTAAAAGCAATTAACCTAGAAAAATCTGTAAAAACGATTTGAAGCCTGTCGAGGACAACGACCAAGAGGACAAGAGCACAACAACGTAGTAAAACAGCACTGAGAAGCACTGATTATGTTTAGCAAGTTGACAAAATCTAAGAAGCAGCTTTTTGCATTATTGCTGGCATGGTTTGAATTGTTTAAGGCTGCGAGTACTGGAGTGACTTAAGTTTTTGCCCTTAAGGTAGTTGGCATCTTCTTCGTAAATCAAAAACTTTTAATGTTAATTGGTTTTTAGTAGTGAATGGAATGATGATGTGGGGTGGTGAGTTTAAATTTCTTGATCCTTTGAGCGCGCAGTATAAATGGAATTTCTAGCAAACAACAGACGTAAATAACTTGGGGAAAAAGTGGGTGGATATGAAGAAAGAGCATTTTTTTAGTAAGAATTTAAGACAGAGGTGTGCTTGAGAGGATGTGATTGCGGCTGTGGGTAATGTCGCTAAAAAAATTGGGAACATTTGGGAGACTTATGAGAAAAAATTTAAGCGAAAGCAGCTGCCGTAAAGATAGTAATAGATTTTAAGGCGTTTTTATTTAAAAAAAAAAAATTGTTCAAAATATTAAAAAACTTTTAAAATGTTTAAAAATTTCAATTTCACTATAACACCCTGTTAGCTGCTATTATTGTTAATTTATTGTTATTGTAGTTTTTGGCTTTTGTTGCTACAATGCTATTGCTTTGTTGCTTATTGCCAATCAAATTTAAGCCAACAAACTAGCTAACCAAAGAATCAGCCAGCCATAAAACAAAATAAAATAATAACAACAACAACAAGGACAACATGAAGTTAAACTATCTCCAAGGACCAAGTATATGTAACCACTCAACCAACCAAGAAGGAACTAATCAAGCTTTACAAACATCAGAATGGATAAATGGTTGAATGAATGAATGAATGCATGCAAATGGGATAGGCGGCAAAACAGGATATAACCCTTTCAGCTTACGCATTCAGCTATCCCACCACCCTTAAAACTCTTATGCAAAGCCTTAACCAAAAAAGGATTCTCTTCAACATATTTTCAGTATTAATTATGATTTTATGGATATTTTAAGTAGTTCCCAAGTATAAAATTAACTGCCTCTGCATTTCATATCCTGTGCTAAAGTCTTAAATCCTTTTGCCGTTGGTTGGTTGGTTGTTCTAATATTTGAATTTTGACTTTTGAATTGTAAAGTTTTATTTGTATTTCAAGCAAAGTTTTGTATTAAGCTTTTTTTTTTAAATAAATTGTATATTGTATTTAGAGTAAAACAGAACGCTTTATAGCAAGTGAAATAGCAATAGATTTAACAGAAAGGGATTATTTGTTACAATTTGCTAATGCAAATTTATTGACTTAACGAGTTGTTGTTATAGTTGCTGTTGCCATTTTTATATTGTAATTAAAAGCTTTTAATAGTTGGCAGCTAAACAACAAAAACAACAACAGTTACAATAACAACAATATAAGCTTAGTGCAGAATTAATAATATTGGCATGACTTAAGTAAGTAGGTAGTTGGGCTGCAGAGCTTTTGCAGCTTTTAATAAGGGTCAAAAAGTTAAATGCTTTTAAGTTTAAGTTGCTTTTAATATTTAATATATCGCATAGAATAGTAAATTGCTGTTCTTAATGAAAACTTTAAATAAATAAAGCTTAACTAGGGTATGATAGACTGCATAGGCTTAAGTGTAATTCAAATAAACGAATGTAGATCAAGATATGACATTTAATTAATTCAAGTGGTTTATGTGTACAACTGAGTACAGCGGGTCTAAGTTAAAAAAAAACAAATCAAAAAAAATTATTTTTAAAAATTTAGTAAAATTTTATGATTTGCTTTTTAAGCATCATTAATCTGTGAGCCAGTTTAAAATTATTTAAAAAAAATTTAGTTTAGACTTTAATAGTCAAAAGCGCACCTCTGCAATTTTTCTAATATATTGATATAATGGTTCCAGGCAAAAAAAAAAAGTTTCCTTAATGATTCCCAACTTTGCCTAAGACATCAAACCACCCAGACTTGAAGTTTACCGTCTATATTGAAACACTGATATGTAAGCCAAAATCTAACGTCAGATTTGGAATCAGTGATTTCAAACTCATCGACCATACAGTCATTAGTAAACACCAGAGAACTGATTTGAGTAGCTCACTGAGGCTTTTGAGCCACTTACAAAAATATGAGACGTGAGTGTGCACATTGTATGAAATAATGAGTATGAATCTGAGCTGCGCTAACTAATAGTGAATGCGTAGATAGCATGCTGCTCATTATTGGTGAGCGTGTAAGTAACGCTAATCTTATGAATGTGAATGTTTATGAAACTCTCACTCACATGCATTCAGATTCATGAAGCAGTGAATGGCTTGAGCCACTTGCGATGAACTGTAGTAAAGAAAAACTGTTTATTTTTCCTCCAATCGATGGGGAAAGGTCAAAAATGGATTTTGAACATCACTCCGGACCCTGGAAAGGACCGTTTCTGACCCACTTTTGTAATTTTTTTGCTCCAATCGTTGGGGAAAGGTCAAAAATGGATGTCCAAAGCCACTGTCGACCATTCCTCATCGATTGGAGCAAAAAAAAATTTTTTAGGGTGGTTCAAAATAAATTTTTTTTTTTCACCAATCGATAGGGAAAGGACGAATATAGCTATTTCCAAGCTTAATCTATCAACTGATGAAAAAAAAATTTATTTTGAACCACCCTAAAATTTTTTTTTTGCTCCAATCGATAAGGAGTGGTCGAAAACGGTACTTTTTTCTAGCGGATTACAAAACGTTTAAAAAAACATTTTTAGCATGTAAAAAATAACGAAAATAAATGCTTTATCCTATCCAGAACTGAGCTTCGTTGTTTTCTGACTACATGATTATAAACTTGTGAAAAAAAACTCGCTCTTTACAAGTGACAATTGTGCGTAGCACGTAGACTTCACTAAATCCCAGGTATACATACACATGGGAGTTTTTGTTCCGCAAAAGTTGAAATTTTTCAGTATTTTGAACATTTTTTTAACGACCATAAAGTAAATTGCTGCTATGTAGCAAAATTGTTGATATGTGAAAACGTATAATTTTTTGCATTTTAAATAAAATATTAATGCAAATATGCAGAAATATTGTGAACGCAGCATTAAAAAAATTTTTTTATATTAAATTTTAACCTACTTTACCCACATACAATTTTTTTTCTTTATTATTTTTAATTGTTTGTTATGTAAAAAAAACTGTATGGTTTAAGTTAATGAAAATATTATCACACAATTTTTTATCACTACTGAAACTTTATTGCCTGGAAATTGTTGTCATATCGATGTCATAACGTGAACATGAAAAAAGGATTAAAATAAAAGTGGGTAAAAATTGCTTACATTTAATTTACCTCAATTTTTTTCATAAGTAGTTAGGTGCTTATTATAGCTCTTGTTGTGATATGATGTAAGAGCTAATGCTATTATGTTGAATTACTTTGCTGTAAACAAAAAGTAAAATAATTTATAGTTAAAACATTAAAAATATTTATTTATTTTGTTCACTTAATTTTAAAAACTTATTACATATGATGAAGTATTTCCTTTTACCCTACGAAAAGTTTTCACCATAGCTGTTGATTTTAATTCAATGCACAATTTTATCATGCTGTCAATTGTTTTTTCATTAGTAAAATTCAATTTTTTTTTAACATTTCGACTGAAAAAGCAATTCTTATCAAGTTTTTAATATTTAATATGCAAAATATATACTTTGCTTTTTGTATAGGCGGACTTCAAAGAAATGAATGCATAGCGTAAAAAAATAACAAAATTTCTTCTATTGACTACATAAAGACCAAAAAAAACCCACATCAACCCATTATAATATTTGCAACACCTTTCAACTAAAAAGTTTGCCACTCAATTTGACTTATAGCAAACCATTAAATTTTGTTTCATAAAAATCAAAAGAAAAGTTCGAAAAAGAAATAAATAACAGCAACATCAGTTAGAGAAAAAATATCACAGAGTCGCATATGAAAAAATAAATAATTTTTTCGGAACCTCATTTTTCATGTTGATAACAAGTCAGTCAGCAGCCGAAATATTTTCTTGATTGAACGAACTCACACATCATCAGTATTAGAGACATATTAGAGTTGACCTTCCAAATAAGAATATCAAAAGTAGTAAGTTGTACAAAATGATAAAATTGCTGATAATTCATCAGCACAAAAGTCACTGATGATTCCGTTTAGCAAACTAGATGAAACTACTTAGTATGACTAGCTCTAGCCATTTTTTGTTGTTTTGTTTTTGGTTTTTTTTTGTACTAAACAATAAGCGCAGTAAAAAAATTACAAATTTTTAAATTTTTTTTCAACTAAGGCACACCCTCATACATCCATCCATAACTGACAGTCAAATTTACACACGCAACATACACAACACACACACTTAAATATGATGAATAACATGCAAAAGAAACGACAAACAGTCGCACTTAAAGAATGAAAATGTGAAATTAAAATGGAGAACCTTTTCGTTGCATGCCATCTTGACAGCTAAGTTAAGTGTGTGGAAAAACCAAGACATGTGCAAATGACCGACCTTACGTGCCAAAAAGTAGGCAACATAAAACAAAGCAAAAAAGGAAATCTTTTGCATTCTTAACAAAATAATAAAACTAACAACAAAGTAAATTTCTTTTAAAGGACACACACATAAAATGAGATACAGCGTAAACTTTGACATTTGCTCACTCACAATAAACATGCAGCAGCGGCGGTAGGATGCTGTAGCAACAATCAGCCAAAGGGCAAAGAAAGTTATAACTCGCATGTATTTGATGTGTTTGCTTGTGATTTAAAGTTTAATAAGAAACAGAAACAGAAATACAATTGTGAAGAAAAAATTTATTTTTAAAGGATATTATTAAGTCTTAGACAAAGGGTATATGAATTTTGTCCTTTTTGTTTTTTATAGTATACCTTGCAGTGTGGGATATGTCTGGGTTGGGAATATATGCAAAGGGGTATACTCGAGACAAGTCAAAGCGAAAAGGATATCCATTGTGCTGATTTGTTTTTTGCATCATTAGTGGTAGTTGCTTTCAAATGACGCACAGATTTTTAAGAAGTAAACTATGCCATTTTATTCTATAAAATTCTGCATTTGTGTACCATATTTAAAGAAACAATTATGCTTGAAATAAAAAAATTATAATAACTTTAAACATAAAGATAATTTTGCGCAACCCTGTATAATAAGTTGTGTCAAATCATAATACATTGCAATATATGAAATTTAGGCAAAGTCTAAGAACATGCAATGTTCTGCATTAATTTGAATTTAACACTTCAGTAGGACATACATATACCAAAATTTTCGAAATGTTGTCTGGGCTGTAGCATTACAATATACACACACACACGCACACACACATGCATACATATAAAATCAGTAATGCATGTACGATGACAACGACGACGCCGCGTCGTTGCTAAGCATAGCGGAAATGCTTAATTAAGATAAATGCTCGACTGCAATTAGAATCTCAGATTTAAATACGTTTTATGTGTTTGTCAGCATTTGGGAGTATACATACATGTGTGTGTGTATGCATATAGTTGTAGGTGTAACTATATTAGTATATTTGTGTGTTAATTTCCCTGAGCAGCAGTAGCAGTGGCAGCCTTGGTTTGCGGTAGTCGTCGTTGTCACTTAAGTCGTTAAAAGCAGCATATATATTAACACTGACACAAACATACAAATTTGCAACTACACACATACACATTAATGCTGTACAGCAGTGTTCTTCAAAATGTAGTTAGTTGATCGTGACCCCATGAGTATTAATAAAAAAAGGCTTTTATATTTCTTTAAGCATAGATTTTTTGGCTAAATAAGAAGTTTCACAAAAAAACTTTTTAGAAAAACATAATGCGATGTAAAAGAATATAACGAATAACGAATACTGCAAGATAATACTAAGAAGAAGGGCGTCAAGCATTACAAGGTAAAAAAAGTACCTATACTACGATTTTTTTTTTGCGCAATATTCAAAGTTGCAGATTTGCTCAAAAAAAATTCAGTGTTTTTTTAATCGCAGCTTCAAAAAGTTTGAGAGTCACTGCATTATACAGTAAATGCATGCATAAACTATTAAGTTCACCACACCTGCATCTAATGTTTTACTAACAAGCAGGTGAATGATTGGGTGGGCTTTCTAACTAAGTAACAAAAGTGTGGTAAATTTCTGGTAGCACTGTTAAGTTGGAGCAGCGGTGGGTGATTTGCTGTAACTGACAAAATGTTGCAATGTCATTGCAGCTGTAAGCAAAATTGTAGTATTTGTCAACAAAGTGACACTTCAAAAATGTCAAAGTTTTTGAAGTTTTTTGTCTGGTAGCTAACCAAAATTTGTGGGCTAATTTTGGTAGTGTGTGATTGATTTTTAATTAAAAGCTTGGAAATTGTTTAAGAAATTAAATATATTGTGGACTTTTTTTTCAAATAAATATCAAAAATTATGTGCTGTCTTTGATATAAATAATCATCTATGTATATAATATATATGAAAACTTCTTTGATTCATAGTCTTTCATTGATTATCTGCGAATTTACTTTTCATATTTTTTTTTAGTTTTTATTTTGACCTAAGTTTTCTGTACTTTTCGTGCAATATGCAGTAAAATTTTGCTGGCAACCGTAATTTTTTCCAATTTAAATGAAGAACTATATTTTTGCAAAGACAATTGGAGCAAATCGTGAAAACCATGAAGTGTCACAGAAAATCTATTTTAAAAGCGCTTTCAAATTATCTGCTATTTTTATGTTCAGAAATAGCTTCCCATGCTTAATAAAAAATTGATTCTAATAAGACATTTTACTAATAAATTTTTGCTAAAATTTAATCTCTATTTTTTGATTAATTCCGTTGCTCACTTGTTATTATTATTTCAATGAAAATTAAGTTATGAAATCAAATTTACCTCAGTATCCTTATATTCTGCAATATTGCTCATAATAAATAAAAACGCTAAATTTATTTAAATTTTTAACAAAAACTTTTCCAAAATAAAGTAAAATTTAATATTTAATCACTATACATTTCAAATTATACAGCGAAATCAAAGTTGCAACAACAAAAAAAAGTTATCAAAAACAATGTTTAGTTCATAAAAAATTCAGTATAACAGTGCGTATGAGCAACATTTTATATTATGGTTGGAATATGAAATAACGGCAAGTGCTGGCATTTGGAATTTTGGTGAATGTAATAAATTCTTAGTCGGATTATTCTTTTTGGGCATCGAGAGAACTTCTTCATACTAAATTTTTTCCAAAACTGACAAAGATAATCTTCAGCAATTTAGCAAAAATTATGCCATTGTTCATGTGTTAGTTATATAAGTAAATTTCAAGGCTAATTTCCAGACTCATCGTGAAAAAAATCGGCAAAAAATTGAGGTCAACACCTTTTGAACTGTACCGTCTTAAAAAAGACGCATTAATGTAGTAATTGAAATATGGATCTTTTCATAACATTCAAACTAACTTAACCCAGCAGCTCCCAGAAAAAATTTTTTTTTCATGCGATTTTGGAAAATTCACTAAAAATTTGCTAAAAAAAAAATTTTAAAAAAAAATTGGATTTTGTTTATTGAAAATATTTACACCGAAAAATTTAAAAATGTTTGTTGGTAAAAAATAACGATCTGCAGAGAATGTATGAAATTTCATACGCTGGGTATTGCTGGGTTTAATAGAGCAGCCTACTAATAATCAATTTGAATATTTGTCAGTTAAATGTAGTAACCTTTCCAAGCGCAAGTACTCTAAAAATGTACAATTTTAATAAAAATGCCATCATCGAAAACATGCATTGATTTTCTTTTCTTGTTTTACATAATGTGCTTTTAAATTTCTGTATAAAAAAATTTTTCCAATTTTAATCGATATGATGTTTTGTTATTTTAGTTACAATCAAATATATTAAAAATACATTAAAAAATCAAATACAGTGGAACCTCTTTAAGTCAAACCTCGATAAGTGGAAAACCTGCCAAACTCGAAAAAATGTTGTGTTCTCTTCCATTCAAGCCCCAAAATATCCATTGCTCGAAATCTGACCCCTCTATAGGTCAAAATAATTAGTCAGTCCTTACAAGTAAATTCAGTACATATGTTCCCTTTATAACTCGAAAATATAAATTTAAACACTGCATTTCGAACATAGCCATGTTTGATTGACAATCTTTACAACTCGACTATTTGACGCGAATTACCTCTATAGCTCGAAGAAAAATAAGATACCGACTTTAAGGATATGCTAACAATTTTCATCATTGTTTCTATGAAATGATAAAGGAATTTAAAAACACATGATTTCATTTGAACTTAAGCGAAGTTACTTTGTAGTCGAAGTCGAAGTCCTCCACAAATCGAAAGCTCTATAATTCGAATTTTTTGGCATCTCCCTTCAAGTTCGACTTACAGAGGTTCTACTGTAATAATAAAATTATTTATGCAGCATTTTTTATTAGTAAATTCTTAATAAAATGGGCTTAAAACTAGCAACAATATTCATACAAAAGAATTGTGTTTTGTTTGCAACCTTTCAGTTCTTTTACCTATTTAAAGTCTCTCCAGGGAGAAATTGCATAAAATGTTTGGTAAAATTTAAATTTCAAATTTTATATTAAAATATTCTGACATATTGTTGTTGTTTTTGTTATGGCTTTTGTTAGTTTTTATTGTTGTTAGCGGTAGTCTGATGTAGCTGTTGAGTTTATATTAAAAATTTGTTGAAAAAAAATAAAAACTACAATAACAATTATGCGATCAAAACTGCAGGTAACACAAACGAAACTAATTTTTGTTTGTTTGTTAAATATTTAATGAAAAATATTTTTAATTTTATTGTTTTCTTCTTATGAGAAACTACTTTAAAATTTTATAAATGAATCACAAATTTGTCAAAAATGCAAAGAAAAAGTGTTTAAAAATATGAAACTTTGGAAAATTTAAAAAAATATATAGTCGCTGTATTTCATATTAGTTGCAATTTTCTGTAAAAATATAAAAATTTACTCACGATTAGGTTTGAGTAACATACATACATATATAATAAAATTTTCGTTTGTTGTCAATGTCAAATGAGGCTCTGTCAGTAGCAGCAGCAACACCAAAATTAACATCATCTGGCGATAGCAGCGGTGACAGCAACATCATCATCATCAGCAACAGTAGGTAGAGTGGTACAACAGAAAATTGCGTTTATGTTTAGCTACAGAGTCTCTCTAGTAAATGTCTCCCGAAGGATATTTCATAATAATAAAAAGTGATGTTGTGTTCGCCGTTGTTATTGTTAGCAATTTTTGTGTTGCTTAGTTATGCATGGCGTTAACTTTAGTTACCGCTTGGGAGGATATGTTAGTCAGCTAAGTTGGCAATAAAGGCGATGCTGTTGCTGCCGACACGAATGTGTGCTTACATTACCTGTGTGCTAGATGGTCAGAAAGGGGCTTTTTAGTGTGTGTTCGTGAAATCTGTTGTAGAAAACTGGTGATTTGCTTACGATGTCACAAATTGAAACTATAATAATTTCAGCTCACGTGCACGTTTGATAGGTTTAATATAGAGGTGGAGTGGGAATAGAATTTCACTGATGGTTTTGCATATTTGACATATTTTACAGGATTTTTTTTTTTTATTAAATTTTCAACTTGAGAATGAAAAAATATTTTTTTTTTGGTTTTTATTGTCAAAAAACTTTACTCGAATGGTATAAAAAAAAGAGCATCAAAAAATTTTTGTTGGATTACTCTTATTTCCACATGAACGCATCTAAAGAATTTGCTGTTTTCAATTCGATTTTTAATGTGAAGTTACAATCAAAAAGCAGTCAAGCGTAAATCAATGCAGCATTAATCAAAATTATATATCAAAAATGTGTGCAGACAAAAATGAAAGCCACAACATTATTTAAAAGAAAAAAAAAAAAAATAGAAGTCTGCGTAAAGCACAATAAGTGATGAAGTTCGTTTGTGAGCGCAAGCAAAATATAAGAAACAGAAACAATCAATCAATAATCAAGCACAAAAATTGTATATTTTTTTACATTTAATTTGAGTTCGACGATTGCATTTCAAAAATACACAGTTATTGTGTTGAAGAATAATGACTTTATTTACTCTACACAATAATTCACAAGTCTTTGCAAATTTGCTTAGTAGGCAAACGTCTTTAACAAATAATGAACAGTGGCTCAAAAGTGAGCAAATACAGAACCAATAATAAAAGCATATACTGTCAGGCACGGATTAAGAAATTTGCCGTCCTTAGGCCGTTCACAAATTTCCGCCCTTCTTCACTGAAGAATATGGAAAAAAAATTTTTAATATCGAAAGTGTGGACCCTTTTTTTTTTGCTTGTCAACATTTAAAAAAAAATAATGTGAGCAATAGAGGAAAAGTGGGCGTGTTACAAGAAATTTCATTAAAAATATTGCGACTCATAAAGTTCTGATAATATGTAATTTAGAAAGGGGTAACATCCAACCAACTTGAGGTTAGGAAATATTAAAAAAAGAAATAAATTAAAAAACAAAATTTTAAATTTTGCACTTCGGCTTCGAAAAAAAAATTCTGGAAAACTTTCTCAGCATCCCCGTTTTCAGTTAAAAAATACCGCATACCTTAACTTAAAGTCAGCGACACAGCTGTCTCATGCCGAAACAATGAAATCGATACTAAATAAAAATCTGCAGTGAACATTGGAGTTGCTGTAACCCAGGACTTAGAGCAAAATGGCAAAGGAAAACCCAACGTAATCTCATTAGGAAATACTTCAGCGGCTTAAGAGAAAACGACCAAGACAACGACAACACTGCATCGACTACGAAGACTTGCTATGTACAAGTGAAAAGTAGAAAGAGGAGAATGAAGAATGAGAGAAAACAAGTTGACATTTCACTTAAGCATTAAACCACAAAAAGCTGCAAACAGACGATAAGACGCACACCCAAAGGAAAACCAAGAAGGGAGCGGTGAATTTTCATAGGCTTTAATACGAGTAGAGAGCATTCAATAAGAGTGGGTGGTCACTGGGTGAACCACCACTGCCAATTATGAGCATTGAAATGTTACCGGAATGATGACGCACAATTAAGTGAACAGCAGCAGCAGCAGCAGTAAATGGTAGTGTGAGTGAACTTAAAAAATATTACAAAGGCATTCTCAGAATGTTCTTCTAACTGTCGGTAAGGTGACAAAACATTAGGTGACATTATATTGGATTAAGAACAAATCTAAAAGGACATCAAAATTATTAAATTTAACGTAGCGAAAATAATTTAAAATGAATGCAATAATGATGATAATAATGTAGACTATGATGAAAATAAAGGCAATTATTGAATTGGTGTTATACCTATATACCTAATGAGACTAATGAGACAGCTTATAATAGTCAATCAAGTATTTTTAAAAATCAAGTATCGGGTTAAGCAAAATCACGGAAATATTGAGCACAAGTTAGTTGATATGAAGAAGAATTTTGAAAAAATTTCACCCAAATTTTCTTAAAATAAAGACCAAAAAAATGACATAAAAAAATTACTCAAGATAAGCAGAAAATTTTGTTCAAAGTTCATGGAAAAAAAAAAGTTTTATAAAAATAGTACACAAAAATTTCAAAAATGTTCTTATTTTCTAAATCCACAACTTAAACGTTCATTGTTTTGCACGTTGTTCGATGTTCGTTGATGCACGTACGTGGTTCAACGAAGGTGTAAACAAAAAATTTGGCATCGTTCCAACAACAATTCAACAGAGATCAAAATGAGCCTGATTTTTGCCTCAATGTTTTGACATATTTTCAATGAACAACGAACAACGTTCAACGTGAAACATTTCAGTCTTCAAATTTTAAATGCATATAATTTCTGTTCATTTCATGAACTTCTGTATTTTCTTAAATTTTTTCAAATTGCTAAAGAATTTTTAGTTATTGCGTTTGACAATTTTATGTTAATTTTTCTTTTAGCCTTTGACATATGGCATGCACACATTTCTTTTTTTTATTTTTTATTTTTATTTTATTTTCTTAAATGATATTTAAATTGCTACGCAAATTCGATGAAGCATAAAAATGTTGTCTTTTCATGCATCAAATAACGTTGAACCTAAAGCACTTTATACGCTTCAATACTAAAGAAGAATTTTTCTTAACAAGTTGTGGAGTGCTTTGAACCCAAAAAACTAACCGTCACTACACCACTACAGCTTGCTGTCAGTTAGAAGCATTTACGCATGTTTGATGTTGTCGCTGTCGTTGTTGCCCCCCCCCCCCCCTACACTATGACATGTCATCAAAAACGCATTAAATATTTCGCATTTTACGAGTAATAACATTTTTATCAAAAATGTCGTCCACCTGTTTGGTGCCAAAGGTTATAAACAGCGACAAGACACTAACGTACATATATATTGTATATGGTTGAATGGCATTGTGAAAATAAGTGAAAAGTTTAAATATAGAGCATATACACGTATGTGTGTTTAATATATTAAAGTTAAGTGCTGTGCAGTGGCGTAGCCAAGGAGAAATTGTGAGCGGATGTATTACCCATTGGACGAAATATTAACTCCATCTATACAAGTATGTATAAATAGGCGAAAGCAAAACCCCTTTTAATTGCTATGACAAAAGAGAATAGCTCGATTTTTATTTTGAAGTAAAGGTAGTGAAGAGGGATAGTGTCAAATGTAATAAGAGGCGGTGCCACGGCTCTAACAGAAATATACGTTTCCGGCTAAAGTAATGGAAAAATTTCGATGAAAATCGATCTGGAGATATATTAAGTGCAGAGAAAGTGTATTAAAAATTATTTTCTTTTAGTGGGCGTGACAGCGCCCCATATGAAAAAAATCTCTGTAGCGGCTGAGCCGCTACACCGAGTTGGATGAAGTTTCGTATGAAAATAGACTGATTTCTGAGTTTATTTTTTAGTGGGCGGGACACGCCCCTAATATGAAAATACGTTTCTCCATATTAAACTAATGTATATTGTTGGTTTTGATGATATTTATTACAAAGATATATTGAACCGATTTTAGTACTTATTTTTTAAAGGGTGGTGCCACGCCCTTAACAGAAAATATGTTTTCACAGCTAAGCTGATGAACCGATTCTGATGAAATTTGTTGCAGAGTTAGACTCAATCCTGAGTAAGTGAAAGAGAAAAAGCAACATGACCTACTGTAATTTTTAATTAATGAAAGCGATGACATTAAATCAAATGAAATGATACTGAACTGTGAAGAAAAAAAAGTTGGCGACTAAAGATTTAATTATTGAAAAGTGTGAAACTTCAATTCACCATGGAACCAAGCTATGATTCTCTTTAGTCAGCATTTTTATCACTCACGGATATTCCATTTTGAGCAGAAAATATCTATCCCCTTTGACAAAAGCCTTGGTTAAGCCACTGGCGCTGTGAAAAAAATACATAAACACATAAAACCAAAAAAAAAAGAAGTTAAATACAACGGAAGTAAGAAAGAGCAGTCAGAGAAAATATGTGCAGGTAAATAACAGGAAACTCATTGATTTCGGTTAGGACGATAGCAATAACAAAATGTATGGGGTCACAGCAAAAGGTATTGGTACTTCCGTAAGACTGCGTTACTTCTACTTCAACCACTATTCAGTCTAATATGCTATGTACGCGTGGCCCATAGGGCATAGCAAGATTTTCAAAGGAGAGTTGCAGTAAAAAAAAAGAACTGAAGGAATTTCTAAGTTACTTGAAAGGAAAATCTAAAATAAAGTGAATTTTTAAAGAAATAGCAACAGTTGATAATTTGTTGAAGAATTCAAGATATTTTTAAACTTCCTTTGAAACATGTCGATGACCCATATTTATTTTGAGTAGTTTTTGATTGCAGCACTTAGTTACTTTTCCAGCAAAAGATGTTAAATAACCTTTATTATTTAAGTAAAATAACAAAAATGGTAAAAAATAGTTTAATTTCAACTAGAGGGCGTGGTATACACCATACAAGCGAACAATTCAAAACGTTATACTAAGAAGTTATGAAATTCAATTTCAAACAAATATTCACATCAAACAATGCTTCAAGTGTTTAAGAGTGACATATTAAAAAGTAAGCAGATTATTTAAAATCATTGTTAAAGAAAACAGCTTTTTGTAAAGCTTTTTGAATCAAATATTTAAAAGAATATTTTATCACTCTCACAGTAAGGCCTTACATACTATTATACCTCAAAATAATTCCTCTAATATGCATAGTCTTTCCGCTTAGCTAAAGTTAATGCAATTGTAACGCTTTGATGCATAAAGTATTTGTTTTATGCACAACTTATTAATTCGTCAATGAAACTTAACACGCTTAGCGGTATATAACAATACAAATCATTTAACAACTCATTAGTATAATAGAACAGCTTCAAATGGCTTACTTTAGTTCATTATTCTTAATTCTTATTATTTATGAAATTGTGGTGGCTTACAAAGACGAAGATGTTACGGTAACTTAGACTTTATGGAAGAAGGATATCAAAAATATTGACTATTTTTATGTTATTCTAAGGATAAACACTAAGGAAGCTTAATGTGATTTGAATACATGCATTTTTAAGAAATGGTCAATAATGACAACTTAAAGTAGCCAATATTGCTACGAAAGAGAGTACGTGGCATTGGTAAAAGTGCATAGAAGTAGTGACATACCTATAGTGTTTTTGATAAATTTTTCCATATTTTATTTGATTTATATTTATGTAAATAAAAATTAACAGAAAGTTTTTCTCACTATAAGTTTTATGAAAAAAAAAAAAAAAATTTATTTGATATAGAATTTTATTTTTTTTTATGAAAAATCGTGCAAGGATTATTTTTTCTAGTGCTCGATGACACTGAGTTAAAATATTAGAATATTTTTAATTATTTTACTGAGCTTACTGTGCAGTACAGTGTGTGTCAACAGAAAAAAAAGTTACACTAAACAAAAATAAATTCAACAAAAAAGGAGGCTTAAGCTAATCATAGTAGTTTCATCCGTTGCTAAGCGGAATCATCAGCGACTTTTAAGCAGATTAGTTGGAATTTCTAACCCTGATGCATTTCGTTTTTTGCATAGATCTGTTGTAAACTCAAGCAAAGACTCGTTTCGCTGTTGTGTGTCCTTATTTTTGTAACTAATTTGATATAAAATTTTTCTTGTAGGAAATTCCTGCTAATCTGCTTAAAAGTCACTGATGATTCCATTTAGCAATAAATTAAACTACTATGACTAGCTTTAGCCACTGTTTTTTTTTTTTTTTTGTTAAACAGTCACACTTTAGTAATAATGCATATACTATTTAGATTTGTTAAAAAATGTTTGCATTATAAGTATTTAATAAAAGCTTCCAGAACTTCTACCAAAAAACTGCGGCGAAGCAATTCCACCATGGGACCAAACTACTGTAGGCATCTTTGATGTTGAAGTTCAGGGACATAAATTGAAGGTATTTTGTATTCAAGATCCAGATCGTGGTCCCGCTTGGACACTTATTCAGCGTCGCATGAATGGCGCTATAAATTTCAATCGCACTTGGAATGATTATGAGTCGGGCTTTGGTAGCCTGCATGGTACATTTTGGCTTGCATTAAAATATATACACATATTAACAAATGATACCAGAAATGAACTTTGGATTAAATTGGACGATTTTGGAAGAAGTACAAGATCTGCCAAATATAACAATTTCACAATCAGTGATGCAAAACATAAATATACCATGAGCTTGGGTAATTATTCTGGAAATGCAGGTGATTCGTTGAAATCACATAATGGCAAACCGTTCAGCACCATCGATAAAGACAATGACGAGTCTGCTGGAAACTGTGCAAAGCATTCAGGTGGCGGCTGGTGGTTTACAAAGTGTTTTGATGGGTAAAATTGTACATTATTTGAACAAAAACAATGATATATTTGAAATTAAACTTATGTACTATATGTATGTACAATAGGAAATTGGCTCACATACAAATTTCTCTATTGATCTACATATATACTTGCTAACAATTACTTTAAGCGAAAAAAAATAAGATTTAATTATTGAATTTATTTTTATATATGTAGCTTCTTAAATGGCATATATGGACAATACCAGAATAGACCTAATTCCAGTATTACTTGGAGAACATGGATGAACAAATACAAATATGTGCATATGGCGATACGACCGTTCTATTATTCTTTGGAACGAGAAGAGCTATGATATTAATTTACGATTTATATAAACTTGTTTTGTTGCCGAAAAATATGCTAAGATAATGATTTCCTTGTAAATAAACATTTTATTTAGGCATTTATGTTTTCAATCAAGATATAATTGTTGTATGTTTGCGAAAAGTTATTCAAAGTTTTTTATTTATTCATTTATATTTTATTTACATTATACTTATATTTATTTATGGGTGCTTGCATTAATAATAATAACAATATAAACCTTTAAGATATTGGGCAGGAAATCTTTCTCTTTTCAAAAGCCATCAAAAGGGGATAAAATTAATTTTGTCATTAAGTAAAAGCAAATTAAATATATAAAATAATGAAATCTGCTCTTATTTGGCAGTTTTCATTTTGATGAAAAGAATCATTTACTTATATTTTCGCTTCCAATATAAACTTAACTCATGCTGCAGTAGCTCAATATAGTTTAATTTTTTTGGAGAGTTATCGGTGGCAACAATTCTTTTAGAGTCTCCTATACAAACTGACCAGGTTCAAAAAAGCTCAGTTTAAAGCAGACTTTGTAAAGGCTTAGGCTTTTTAATAATTGCGTTATTTACGCTTTTAAAAGCGTTGCCAACGACCGTGTTAGTTATGCTATCGGCAGTCCTTTGTAGATGATTTGCGCAACGTGTGTCCAATTTGTTTTGATTTCGTTCACAGTTTTATGTGCCAGAGATGTGTTGCTTTTCTATTTCTAAGGTAAATTCGAATTCCCTACAACTCCCGATTTTTTGCTAGAAGATGACGCGAAATACTTGGTTTGTTCTCAATTGGAGAGCTGATTTACCGGAGATGTATTAGTTTCCAACTACATCGTTTCAATATGAAATATAGTTAGTACCACAATAGAGTTTATAATTGTGGTGTCATCAGGCCCAGATTTAGAAATTTGCCGCCCGTGAATATGGAAAAAAAAATTTTTCCCCCAATGCATTATAATCCATTACCACAATTTTATTATTACAATTTTCAAAGTTCTCAATATTTTCCGCCCCTAAATTCTTGCCGCCCTAGGCACTGGCCTGTAAGGTAAATCCGGGCCTGAGTATCAGAATGGGTAAGCATTTGGTCAAAGTGAGTTTGTTCTTAAACTAACCGCCACTCTTACCTAATCTTATTACTTGAAGAAGGCTTAAATTAAATATAGCTATTATATTAATTTAATCAAAAATATTTAGAGATTTTCGATATATTTTAGTTATAATAGTTTCATACTAAAAACGCATAAAATTTTCATCAACTTTTATCTTTGGCAGGTAACTAATAAAATTTGGAATTCATCAAATGTTCTAAAAATAAACAAAACAAGTAGAAATGAATCATTCATCCTAGCAGAAACAAACCTCACACTCATGGAAATTCAAATGCACGTAAGTCTAATTAATTTTTATTGACATAAAGTTTTTCAATTTTAAGTGACTGCCTTATACCTACATAAATACATATACTTGCGCAATGAAAAACTTAAATAAGCTTTAAATCGTCAGGCGAAACAACTGACGAACGTAGACAAGGCATTATCTTATCCAACACACAGATTCGCTTCAATTGAGACCATTGAGAAATACAAGTTTTAGTGAACAATACCTCAATAGCATCAAAGGATATTTTGAATATTGTTAGAATTTGTAGTCCTGAAAAATGCAGACTTTCTCAAATAATTAAGTTTTGCTTTAAATTAACTTTCTTACACTTACTTTGCCGATGCATACAAAGCGTTTTTTAGTTTAAAAAAAACATATACATAAATAACCGCTACTCCGCGTTATTCTTTCCCGCTGGGTTGTGTTAATACATGTGAACACACTCATTTAACTACAAAAAAAAAAAAAGAAACACAACCATTTACAAACATACTAGAATCTAGAATTAGAATTCCACAGACATCCGCTTTAGCTACGAAGAGCGCCCACCCTCCTTCCACTAGCCTACGCTTTAACCTTGAGAAAGTAAAACAACTGAATTCAAATTGTACCACGCCCACTTAAAGCCAAACAGTGCTTAACAAACATTTACATAATTTGAATTCAATTCGTTTTTGTTTGAATTTCATGATGACGACGACGACAACGACAGCAACAACAACAATAAAAATAGCAGTGACTACAATGACAATAATAGAAACAACAAAAGCAACAACATTAACGATAGCACAAAAATAACATATAAAGCTACATACGTTTACAGAAATAATAAATGCAACAACAATCTGTGTTACAACAACAACAGCAGCACCAAGAATAACTTCGTCGTCGTCGTCATTGCTGTCAATGTCCTTGTGACATGGTTGACTTTTTGTCTATGTTGAAATTTTTAAAGAAAAGGGTGTTTCCAGAATAATGAAGGAAATGTTGGATTAATTTTGCAACTATACATTGGACAAGCCATTATCTGCTAAGTTTGCTTAATCGAAGTGCTTGTTAAGAACTATAAAATTTTATAAAAATTTGACTAAAAATTTGAGTAAAATTTTCAGTATGGGAAAACTTTGTAATCGAAAAAATATCTCAATTTTAGGCAAAAACACCCTTTACAATAATAAGGCAAATTGGGCAAAAATTAAAGCAGCTACTCCTATAGTTGAATTTCCCAAAAACTTGCTAAATCGAAGAGCTTGTTACGAGCTATAAACTTTTATAAAAGTTTAACGAAATTGCCGTAGTAAAATATTTATGAATGAAAAAATTTCGTAGAGAAAAATATATTTTAATTTTATGTAAAAACACCCTTTACAATAATAAGGCAAATTGGCCAAAAATTAAAGCAGCTATTCCCATACTTGAATTTCCCAAAAACTTGATATAACAAATTTATTTTATAAAATTTTTTTTCTTTTGCTTTCTTTTGCAAACAACTTTAACTTGATCTTTTTTCCTTCTTGTTATCCAGCAGGCATTTTGAATACAAAATCAAAGAGAATTCGTTAGTTGAAAAGTGCCTGCGTATGTGTGGCTATGTGGCTGTGTGTGTGTTACTGCGTAACTGTGACATTGTTATTTATTTGACGCATGGTTAATAAGACGACGTCGACAACGACAACGACGACAATAACAAGGCTCTTGTTGGTTAAATTTGGCATTTTAGTTTGGTACAATGGATTTTTTTTTGCTACCAGTAACTTTACTTTGCTGCTTTATCCAATTTACATATATTTTTTTGTTATATTTTCTGCTACTTCTTTCTTTATAATTTTTCTTTATATTTTAGTATGTTGCTCTTTCATTCATCTGTTCTTATTACAATGACGCAGCTAATTTGTAACAATTGAAATTCATGCACTGCCATGTGCCCCAGTTAACTATGCGGCCCAAACTACGACCACTTACAGCAACAATGCCAAGTGTGTAACCATCAACCCCAAACTCCTTTTTGCTGCTCCTGTTTGCATTAACATAACTTTCTTACATTAATTTGCCCACGGCTCATGTGACTAATTGTGTGTGTGTGTGTGTGTTGGTATGGTGTATGAATGTAAATGAAGTGCGTGCCTGCATTTTGGCTTTGACTTTGAAAGGACCTATAAATTTAATGTTGTCAATTTAATGCGTTGGATAATGAAAATTGCTTACAGTTGTGTAAATAATTAATCCACATAAATAATTGGACAACAATTAACGACACTGGTAGAAATTTGGTTTTTTAGAAGGTCACAAATTGATTGTTATCCTTTTTAAGGGCGCTTAACTGCTGAAGAGTTAGATTTTCTTAAAATGCTTTTATTTGGGAAACAAAAAATAACATTTTTAAAGCATAAAGTTATTAACTAAGCTAAAGTATAAACACAAAAAGAAGAAGATTAGCCCTAAGCTACAAATAGCAGGAATTCAAAAGTTAAAAGCAAAGACAAAGTTAATATCACACAAATTACGCTACAAAAAAAGTAAAACATAAATCCTTTACTTTTTCCTTAACTATTAAATTCAAATACAAATTAAGAAAATAAAATCTTTTTGTAAAGCAAAATTGTAGAAAATAGCATAACACTTTGCAGCAAAAGTTTCGTATTGGTGCCAATAAAAACCACGTAAAATTTCAGAAAATATTTGATGGAACCACGACCGTTGCAAAAACTGGAAAATGGTCCTTAATCTATCGAAAACCATTAATATCTCCCCGAAGCTACCTCGTAGAGGGATCAAATGTATGGCAAGGTCCCATTATTTAATTTATTCCAACATTTTTTCCGAACATACTTACCCCCTATCACCATCCTTTAGGGGGGCTCTCTTGCAAAAATGACATTCTTGTGAAATTATGAAATTGACTACCCCCTCTTCTCAGACGCCTCTGAAGGGGTAAAATGTTAGACCAACTTCTATTATTTTTACTCTCCTAAACTTTACTCTTGACACACCTACCCTTTATCTGCCACCCTTTTGGGGGTCCCCCTACAAAAACACAAAAAATTTCGAAAAACAGTTCATAGCTCCCCCGGAGTGACGCGAAGAGGGTTCATATGTATCAAAAGGTCCTATTATATTTTTTTTCCATTATTTTTCCCAAACATACTTACCCTCTATCTGCCACCCTTTTGGAGAGGTCCCCCACCAAAAAAAAAACGCAAAATATTAAGAAAATTTCGAAAAACAATTCATAGCTTTCCCGGAGTGACTCGCAGAAGGGTCAAATGTATTACCAGGTCCTCCCTAAATTTTTTCCAAATATACTTGCTCAAATATTTCAAACCCTTTGGGAAGGATCCCTTTAAAAAAATGAAGAAATTTTTGAAAAATAATTAATATCACTACAAGATTATATTATATTCATTTTTATTGTGTTCATTGTTTATATTAACTTGCTCTTTTCACAAAAAGGATACTTTTTACGAAAGGCTTCTACGATTTGTAGCATTAGCTGTTTGTGTTCTACATCATTTGACAAAATTTGGTTGTAATCTTTTATAAGCGCAACACCTCTTTCAGCGGTATCATTTACGACTTCTAAGTCTTTGGCCATTTTTACTTATGAGCGAATGAATTTTATTTTAAATATTTTTATTGCATGAAAATGCTCCTATAATATCGCCATTTTCTTGCATGCACTCTTGCAATTTGTCGTAAGTAGCGCGCTACTCTGTGCAGCAATTTTAATAAGTTTTTGCACTTTGAGCGTATAATTTCTGTAGATTGAACTACTTTTTCTACTACTTTTTTGTTTTATTTTCTTACGTTTTTATTTAGTTTTGTTATTTAATGCTACTTTAAGTTTTTTAGAAAAATTAAATTTTTTTTTTCAATTTTTTTTTTTAAATTTCTTCAACTACTAGCATTTGGCTGTACCTGTTGTTATAGAGCGCGCGTCTTGCTGCTGCTGTAGCTGCTGGCGGCATTTTAGCAAAAGTTTTGCATTTTTCCTAAATGAGGAAAACTATTAGCGTGCAAAAATAGTTTTTGCTTTGGTGTTGAGTGCGCTTAGCTCTCTTAGTGTTGCTGTTGTTACTGATTTTTTTTTGTTTTTGTGCTCGTAATTTGCATAGTGAAAGAAAATACTATATGCAGTATTTGCTAAGTTCTTTGTTTTTTGCTGGCGGCAAACTGCATGTTGAGTTTTTTTATCTCGTTCCTTAATACCAGCGCTCATTAGAAAGCTTTTTATAAAGTTTATTTTTCGTTGTTTTTTTATTGTTTACAGTTTTCTTGCAAATTTAAATGAAAGGTTAGTATTTTTGGAAAAAAAAGCGCAATTTTTAAACGATTTAGTTAGTGCGAAGAAGCTGAATGCATTTTCTTTGCTTAAAAATGTGCAAAGTTAAATAACAAAAATAAATTATTTTCACTGTATACGCCTGAAAGTAGGCAACAAAAGCTGATAAAGCACTTAGTATGTTCAAATTCTTGAGTAGCGTGCAGTTTTCTTGAAAGTTTAATTTTTAAGATTAAAAAACTTTATTTTCGACGAAATTCTTCTTAGAAATTAATGAAACTGATAAGTGTCCGGGGAGCTTGTTCCGAAAATTATTAAAATTTTTATTTGCGTATTCATTTAGCTTTATTATGAAGACAAAAAAATTAATATTGCTAAAATATTTTTGCTTAAATTGGAAAAACAATGTTTTTCATTATCTCTCCATTTTACACGAATCGGAAATCCATTTTTTTTTGTACCGAACATAAAACGTAAACACAAAAAAAAAAGTTCTATTAAAAAAAAAAAAAATAAAAAAATCGTTTAACTCAGCATAATGAACTGAAAAGACATTACAAAGACACATTCGCTTGTATCGGCGGTATCCTGCCGTAGAACAAAGTTGAAATAAATTGCGTGTGAAATTAGGATTTTCCTAGTTTTTCCGTTTTACCTATTATTTTCGTCCTTTTTTCTGCTTCTCATTTTAATTTGCATTTGCTGTTGGCTCAGCGTAGGTAGGGAAGGAGTACAAACGAAAAACTTTACATTTGAATTTTAAATTAATTTTTGTTAACGAAAGTGATTTTCAGTAAAACGCGCGCATATTAAAATCGAGGTGCAGAAGTTAAGCTGCTGGCATGTAAAATGAGCAAAATTGTGTGGTGGCCTAGTATCTAATAGAAATTAGTAGGTTGCCTACAGAAAATTAAAGCTAAAAAACGTGTGCTGAATAACAATTATTTGGCTTAAAAGCGTTACAAACTTTTTGGCTCTAAAGTTGTTTTTGCTGTCAAAAAAAATTAAAATGCTGCAGCATCGTAAAATGATTTTAGATTGATCTACGCAGAAAAGCGATTATCTGAAATTCAATTTCCTATGGAAAGATTTTGGATTTAATAATATAAAATCTATAAGAAATCGTTACTTTTAATATGATTTTTTAAGGACTTATTAATCATGAACAAGACTGCGTCTATTGGTCGCTGTCAGTAGCAATAAGAGATGTTAAATCATAAAGCGCTGCTGCTTCGAAAATTTGGAAAAATAATTCATAGCTCCCCGTAGAGGGTTCATATGTATCATCAGGTCCTATTATATTTTCTTCTCCAATATATTTCCCCAACATACTTACCCTCTATCTGCCACCCTTTTGGGGGTCCCCCTTCAAAAAACACAAAAAATGAAGAAAATTTCGAAAACAATTCATAGCTTTCCTGGAGTGAGCCGTTGAGGGTTCAAATGTATTACCAGCTCCTTCCTAAATTTTTTCCGGACATACTTACTTCCGATCTCAGCCACTTTGGGGGGATCCCATAAAAAAATTAAGAAGATTTTAAAAATAAATTTATATCACTAGGTTGTATTATATGCATTTTTATTGTGTTCATTGTGCCCTATTCACAAAAAGTATACTTTTTACGATTTGTAGCATAAGTTGTTTTTGTTCTCCATCAGTTGACAAAATTTGTTTGTAGTCTTTCATAAACGCAACACCGCTTTCAGCGGTGTCATTTGTGAAAGCTAAACCTTTGCAAAAAGAGAGCACATTTTTAAAATCATCAACAGATTCCCATATAGATGAATGATTATCATTCTCTGTAAATTTCTCCACACCGTCATCATTGCAACAATCCAAAATAACCTCTTACTCAATATTTTTTTCAATATCGTGTGCTAAAATTTGTTGAGTCTACTCAGACACAAGTGCGCAGGATTCACGAAAAAGTTTAAAATACAATTTCTCACTACAAATATATCGGAAAAGCATCGTTTGCTATTCTATTGCATGCCCCTAAACTTATTTGAGGAAGTCCTGGACGGAGTTCACTCAGAAATACCTAGAAAAAAAGATATAACAATTTGAAAACTGATTGGGCCTGGCCAGACCGATACACTCATCGGAGGGTTAATATTGAAAATGCTATTTAAAATAGCAAATTAATTTCTTTTAACAGCACCAAAAAAAAAAATACCTTTAATTGACCTAGATCTTAAAACTTTTCGCCACAATATGCCATTTGAAGTCTTTTCCTTGAACCTTTCGAACAAATTCCATTCCCTTTTGCATTTTGTTTTTTTTTTGGCACTGCCACTTTATTTTTATCACAACTCGTCGTACTTGTCGAAACTTTTTCTTATCTCCCCTTGGAGTAACGTACATGTCTATTAAATATGCATGCACCAATTGCAATTGCAGCAGTGAAAAATCATGACTGCTTTTCTTTTTCATTCCCTACTATTGCCACTATATACTTACTAACATTTCATTATATATATAGTACCAATTTAAGTGCCAAGTTGCAAGCGTATGAACGTATGAGAGTTGCTAGATTTCTAAAGGGAAATTAAGCAAATGTTGCAGTGTGGGGGGTTGTATGTAACACAGCCTTACAATAAGGTACTAAAATGCAGCCTAACAAAAAATTCCCTGTCTTTTTTGTTCTTTTGTAAAACAAATTTAAATCGTTTTGGTTCGTCCTTTGAATTGCCGCTTCATATACTGCATACTTAATCTAATGTTGCTGATTGCAGTTTTATTTGAATTTTCATACATAAAATATTTATTTTCTTATTTGCTATTGCTGTCACAGCTTCTTTTCTCACTCTTTCATTTCACACAGTGCGCCTACCTGCTACTGAAATGCTCGGCTCATATTTCAAATTGCTTTTTCGAAAATTAATTTGATACTTGAATTGAAAATTGGTTTTTCATGTGTGTGCGGTATTGTAACAATTTTGGTGTAAACTTCTTTGTGGTAGTGCAATTGTTTTGTGTAAGTGTATATATTACTGATATTTATTGCATGTAGTGTGTGCTTTTAGGCTTTTATACTTGTGGAATTTATGAGTTGATTTTCATGAGTTTGATGAAATTTTAAATTTTAATTTGAATTGCAGTTGAAAGCCAAATGAAAGCAGAATTTTAGCATAGAATGAATTGAGCTTTGAAATGCTGCTTGTTAGAGGATACTACAGTTGAATGTGGAGATACAAGTAGATATTGAGTTCAATTTAACCTTTGTAACCTTTACAAATGTTTTGCTTGCAACATGCACTTATGTTCAAAAGGGTTTATTATTCTAAATAGAATTTTTTTCTTGTTGCCTTTTTTGTTGTTGTTTGAACCAATCAATCTTTGCAACTATTGTTCTCCTTACCTTGGCATTAAAGAAAGCAAATGAAATGCCAGTTTGTTTTTTTGGCAATATTGGTTTACTTTACCCCTTTTACAATGCATATGATGTTTAATTTTTTTGTGCTACTCTATATCAACAATTGTTGTTCAATGTTGCCGTCTACATCCGTTGCCAACATAAGCGATAAGCCAAACTACAATATTATACTGTGTAGTGCTATAAACACAAACATTCAAAATGAACACAACATAATAACTTCAAAATAATCACATGCCAAATAAGCAAATTACAACGAAACACAAAGTGTTACACGGAAAAAAAATCATTTTTTTTTTTTGTTATGTAACTGGAACACACAACAGCAGTGAATCAGTAACGATTTCTCAAACAAAATTAAAAAGCATAGCAAAAAAGCAAAGGAGTTGATAAAATTCAAAAACCAACAAAAAAATAGGAAAATAAAATGAAATGGAAAATCGTAAAATTGTAGTGATATGAATACATAATTATCGAAAATTTAACAGGGTGCTCCGGCTTTAAAAAAGAAAGTCATGCGTGAAAAATCAATTTTCGGTACATTCTGCATAAAAAAAATTGTATGGCACATGAGTTCTATGTTTTCTCTCCATGTAATTCATAGTGTAATATAAAACAGCAAAAAATTGAGCACAGAACAAAGGATATATGTATATAAATAAGGATATATGTATGTAAGTTGTAGATATGCAATAAATGAAAACAGACAAAATGAACACACGTTCATTGTTGGTTTTGTTGTTGTTTCCGTTGTTGTTGTTTTTATAATATTTTTGACCTTGTTTTCGCAAAGTTTTACGTAAGACACACACAAAAATATTGTTTTTCGAAAACAACAGAAAACGAAAAAAAAAAAACAATATAATCAAGAAAGTAAACTGCAAAGGACCAAAATGATGACATGCAATAGAAACAGGATTTAAAAAAGAAAAAGAATTGCCAACAATGATGCAAACAAAGACAACAACAACAACAAAAACAATTTAACGGACGATAGCAAAACAAGCCGAGCAAGAAACAACAATAATCAACACAACTCTGGCCAAGGATATAAGTGCAAAACATGACTATCCAACATTTTATATGTTGTGCTGTTTAATGTTTATGCAGTGCTGTTGGATTTCTTTCTTGCTTTTAAAAGACATTTATATTATTGTAAAGAAGTGCAGCTGAAATTTTTTATATGAGACTGCTATTTTACAAAAAAAAAATTCTAGAACAAAGTTGACACACTTTTGCAAGCTTAAATTAAAGTTATTATTTTGAAATGAAGTTTTTAATTTACTTAAGAGAATTATTTCTTATGTTTTTATTTATATATTAAACTGTTTATTTAAGACAAGATTTCTACCACAGCAATGCAGCTGTAGCATACAAACATTTTACATTCAGCAAGCGAAGCATTTTCTCTATTATTATATTGAGTTTCAAGGACATTACTTACTTGATATGAGTTTGCATTAAGCAATCTACTAAAAATTAGAAAAGCACTGACCATGCACATGACATGCTGTAACATTAATGTGTGTGTGTGTGTATGTGAGTGTATGTGTGTTTGTTGTTCATCTTAACCTTTGTGCAAATAAAAGTTTCTTCTTCAACAAACGTACATACTTCCGTTTCCATTTAGTTTTTGTAAAATTCATTTTGCACACACAAAGTCCTTCAGTGTACAATTGGCTGCAGTTGATTTTGTGCAGTTTATAGTTTTGTTTATAAAATTCCTGAATTATTTTTTTGCTTAGTTTTTGGTTTATAAAATTTTATAGGCACAAGCAGGCAGTATATGCACAATCTGCATATCTTTGTAGTAGAAAAAAAAATTTAAAGGAAAAAAAAAATCTAAAAATATTTAAAATTGCTCGTAGCACTTCTCGGTAACAAATTACTTTTTCTGCTTTGAACTTTACTTTGCGAGTTAAATGCTTTTACTTTTTTTACATTCGCTTCTATAATGTTGTCCTCATATCCTTTATACGGTTTTTTTTATTCTAAATATTATTTTTTTTCGACTTGGATTTGTTTTTCTTTAATCTAATAACTTTTTATTGCTTTTGTGGTTTGGACATGTGTTATTTTGTCAAACAACTCTTCATGTTAATACAAAGGATATCGTATGATGTGCTAATCAATTAATTTAACAAATTGAAATAATATCCTTATTTTACTCAGCTTACTGTTCAGTATAGTCAGTGATAACACCAAAAAAGTTACACGAAATAAAAACAAAGCAACAAAAGCTAGTCATACTAGTTCCATAAGTTGCTAAATGGAATCATCAGTGGCCGATGTGTGAGATTTAAGCCTGCTATGTTTTACTTTTTGCATAGATTTGCTGAGAGCACAAGCAAAAGGTGAAATAAAGCTAAGCCAAGAATCTTTTTTCTGTTGTATGTATGACTTTGTGAAATATATCAGGCTTAGAAACTTTCACTCAAAAGACACTGATGATTTCATCGAGAAATCGATACGAATTCAAAAATATCGAAGTTTATCAAGAGGCATCGAATATGTTGGAAAAAATTAAGAGTACCAGAAAACATTGAATAAAGTTTTAAAATATCGCATGTTATCGATAAAATTTAAAAATCGATAATATCAAATGTTATCGAACGAAATAAAAATGGCTAAAAGTATCGAAATAATTAATAAAATTGACATAAGAGACCGTCCGTGAGGTGTTTTTTTTTGAAAATGTGAACCACCCCCTCCTCTTGGTGAGATTTGGTGAGATCTGGCGGGACCCCTCCTTTCCCTCTCGTGAAATTTAAATTATAATTTTTAAGTAATTGATATGATACAATCTGCTATAATAATGTAAATTCTCTGCATTAAAAAGTTGACGTGAGGATTTTCCTTCTACCCCTTGGTGAGATTTTGCCAGACCCCCTCCCTCCTTATTTTGATTCACATAATTAATGGATGGCCTCTAACATCGAAAAAGCTTAAAATAATTGAAAAGTATCGAAGAACAGCGCCCATAAGAAGTTATAGTTCTAGAGACATAGAGCGATATAGAGAAATATCGAAAAGTATCAAAAACAACGTTGAAAGAATAACGGTAAAGTCGACAAAAATTGGAAGGTATCGAAAAACATTGCAAAACTCCATAAAAGTCGAAAACACCAAATCAACTGATACAACAGATTAAATCAAAAATTAATAAGTAGTCCAAAAGTATCGAAACTTCGATAATCGAAATATATCAACAAGTTCTATTAGTTGTTTTATTATATTTCCAGCAATATTTATAACATTTGAGCTACAAAATTGATATTTTCTTGACTCAATGTAATAAATGAATAGTAATTATTCTTGGACCATAATTTCGTTAAATATCCTTAATAAATTTTCAATATTTCATTTCAACTTCAATGTTCAAGTTCTGCAATTAAGATTTCCTTTACGTATCCTTGTTCAGCGTCTTAACTTTGAACTTCATTAGCCTGGTTAATTAGGATTGCTCGCTTAACAGTTGCCAACTATCTATCGTAATGTGCACGTTCTCTTTTAACTCCTTTGCTTGCTTGCGTTCACTCTCTCTCTGTTTCTAACTATCTCAAGTCAGCCACGCCCGCATCTTTACTGATTGTCTTAGCGTTAAGGCGTGTGACTCTATGAAGCGGAAGTAAGAATGTTGATGAGTGCACGTGATGAATAGTTAAAATGCTGCAACTGAACTGCAAATGAAAGCGTTGGCGTGGAGTAGCTAGTTGAGTGGGAGTACTTAAGCAAATAATGCGTAGCGTTAGAATAAGATTTAGTAATTTGAATTCGTTGTTGGCACCATGAAAATAAAAATTTTTTTTTTTTTGTTTCTTCGATTGAGCCAGCAAAAAAATGTTTCCATGCATCATTCTCCATGCAACTTAATTACTTCACTGCTCAAATGATATTTATTTTTGCTGCATTCATAGTAACATTTGTACATTTACTGCACGTCATACTATTATACAACGTCACGTCATACTATTGTATGCACAAAATGTCATAATTTATACAATGACCACGCCCATTTGGATATGCAACATTTTTATTGTTGGTTGCAACTAATATTTGTAAAGCTACGATTACCATGAAAAAATATACACAAAACTGTAAACTTAAATAAATAAAAATAAAAATTAAAAACTCTTAAAAAAAAAAAAAGATTTAGTACAATGCAAATAAAGGATATACCTGCAGCGTGCTAAATATAAGTGAATGTTTGTATTTACTATACTATGCACGTTCGCGAGAATACGTTGCAACATTTTAGCAGTAAAAATGAATGTATAAAAAAAATCTATAAAAAAACTTGCATGAAACATGCAAAAGTTGCAGCGGAAAAACATTTCTCAGCTGAAAAAAATTATTTTATAAAGTCCACGTATGCAATTCAAGGAAAAAATTAATGTAACAAAATTAGAGAGCACACAGAAACATGACTATTTTAAATATTTAACTAGTGGAAATACAGAATTTGATTTCAACAGCTAAGTAACAAATAAAGACAGTCATTAAGGGTACAGTGTTACTTAATATATTATAATAGATAAGGTAAGGATTATAATAGAAAAAATCGATATGTTTAACTTAATCAATTGTTTAATGTTTACTTTCCAAATGGGTATGTAAATCACAACGACGATTGCCTGCAGATCTTATGATCCATGCTGTTGAATTCTTCTTAAAATTGTTGTTTTCACAGAAAGCAGCGCTTAATCACATACATTTTATATAATGCCAAAAATGAGAAAACTGCAAGTAAAATTCATTAAATTTTCTAATTTATTTAAATATTTTATGTGTGATATGTAGACTGAAAATTTAACTTAAAGTTATTTGATGCGCTTAATCTAATTTTCTTGTCATTTACAACACGTAGTATGTAGCTAGCTAATGAATTACTGCTTTTTAGCGTGGCGTGTCACAAATCTTGCAATATGCAATTGTACTTAAAAAGAGATGTAAAATGAGTAGCAAAATCAAATTTCGTGCAGCACTGCATAAGTCACACACACACATACATGCAAGCAGAACGATATGCATTTGTAACAACTCTACATTAAAGGAAATTAAATCAAAAAAGACATTCATTCCATTGTAATTTGTATTTTCAATTTAAATCTTTTTAGGTGTGAACATCTATGCTGGCGGGTATGAAAGAAAGTCTACAGTAGTGTGAGTTGATGAAAATGTAACGCTATAAAATGTGATATTTTTCTGAACTTTTTTAAATAGTTTTCTTGCGTTCGATATTCTGCATGGATCAAATTTAATCCAATTGCTGTTTTCAAATTGAGTTGAAATTTTGTGTACGGCTTTGATTTTGGTGACAATACAATCAATAACCACATCCAAGCTAACTAAGCTTCCTAAGCTTATTTCTTCTTCACAACCTCTTTAACATGAAAATAAAATGAAAGATCTGTAAAAGTCGATTATGATAAGCTAAATGACGTCTTTGAACCCTATATAGCAGCTGCCATTAGATGAAGGATTAATTTTTTTTTATTTTCACTATCAATTTTTTTCAACTTTTCTAAACTTTTTGCGTATTATTCAACAATTTTTTCTATCTTTTTCAACTTTTTTCAACCTCTTTTAACATTTTGTGAATTATTTAACCTTTAAATTTTTTCAAAATATTCAATCTTTTTCATTTTTGTTCAACCTTTTACAATCTATTTTTATTTTTTTTCGAGCATTTAACAATTTATTCAACATTTTTCAATTATATTTTTTTAATGTATTGAACCTTTACTCTCGAATTACACTGTGGAACAAAATTTCTTTTGCAAAAGTCTACTCGGATCTGATGCTGCGGGGTGAAAATATAGGCCAAAACAAGAAACCATTTGGCTAAGTTTGTTCAAGTTGGCTCAAATTTTGGAGAAATGAATATTTGAATTTTGCACCTAAGTAGATTCATGTGGTTTTTTTGAAATATCTCGAAAAAAAAACTGGTTTCTATTACATCTGATCCTGGGGTATTGTTCATTTCTTCAATATCTATAATTTTCACCAATAAAACAGATCTTTTGGATGCATTTTCGGCAAGTTAGAGCACAAAATTCTCAAACAAAGTAACATTTTTCCGGTTATAAAGGGTTAATGTCAAACCTTTTTGTTTAAATGTTATATCATTTTAAAGGGAATACATTGAGATTTATAAATATGTTAATAAGACTGTAGACTAATAACGATTTTTTTTGGAAAAATAACTGTTTTTTGACAAAAAATTGGTCCTAACTCCGGAAAAGTTGTAGTATCTCGAATACTACGAGTCGGATTTCAAAAATCAATATTATAGCTTATTATATTTTCTTTGATATGACATCCATATTTTGGAAAGCCATTTTTGACTTATATAGATTTTTAGAATAGCTATATCCGCAACTTCCGATAATTATGTGTCCGAAACCAGATCTGAGTGACATTTTTTGATTCCATATTCATTCTTAGAATTTAAAAGTATATAAGAAAATATTTGACTTATAATTTGTTTCTTTCATCAAGCCAAATAAATACCATTCAAAATTAGAGTAGCTAAAGGAACAAATACAGTTGAGCACACAATCGAAATTCACTAATATAATCAACGCATTGCACGACATATTATACCATCACATACAGCAATGATATAAACTCTAACATGCAGTCAACAGACGATGCAAACTACCTGCAATTTTGATGCATTTGTGGAAATTTAATTAATTATACGGCAATTTCCATTCATTCAACTAAAAGCATCCGTCGAAATGCAGCTCTGTGTTGTTTACAATTTGTTAGCTGCTTACTAGATAATGCTGCTAAACTTTGAGCATTGCAATTCATGCTGCAATAAATTTCAGTTAAAAGCTACGCGTACAAAATATGTACTTTAAATTATCAAGTGTTTCCAATTAGTTAAAATCTCTCAAGATATTTTTTCTTAATTAAAAACTAAGAAAAATATTAAATATTAAAATAAATTATTCATAGATAAGGGATATCCGAAATATTTGGCAATTGCAAAAAAATGTTTAATTCGAAACAGAATTTTCTTGCTTTGCCAATATATTAAACACGAATGTTGAAACGACTCACTCTACGAAATTTGATGACTATTAGAATTATTGAGAAAATCGAATTTTTTCAAAAATACCAAAGAGTCGTTCACAACTCCATGCTGCCGCTAAGGGTTAAAAGACTTTGGAAGTTATCGAATTCTTTGTGATGAATAGTGCGTTTTCTCCATCAGCGGCTTGGCGGCTATGCTAAACAGCTCCATTGAGATTCAATAGAACTGAAAGCAACCAAAGAGACAGCAGCTATGAAGAAAAAACAGAGTAAAAACGATGTACAATTTTTTTGTTGTAAATAATAGCAAAAACAAAACTTTAATACTAAGGATGTTTAGACATTCCGTCAAGGTTTTTTTTGTTTAAATTTTGGACATTCATTTTTGATCAAGTTGGAGAAGCTACAATTTGTGGTTGTAAATTTGGGAACACATTAAGCTTAATAATACATCATTAAAATTAAAGTTAAGTCATGCTGTGGTGTCGGAAATTAGGTATAAAAATAAGAGAGGACCATATATGATTACATTGTTGTATAAATTTTATTTTAATGCTTATAAATAATTCAATAAACAAATTTAGGCTGTATAAAGAAAATTACTTTAAATACCATATATCCTTTATATGGGATGTTCCTATTAATGAGTGGAGTTGACTGTACAGTCACTTAAAGTTAAAAAGTTCAATTAGTAATGGGTGTATTTCTTTTGTTAAAATATTGATATCTTAAAATACTGAAACAAAAATCTTTTGGACTTACATATCTGTGCTGACCTTTGCTTATGATCTGATGCTGTTTTTGCTAGACTGTTTTTTTTTTTTTTTTTGATATTCAATTAAGTTCCACCTTATCAAAATAAAATCCAGATCCAGCGTTTGTTTGAGCAATGATGTGCGCTGACAAATGCTTATTCACATAGATGCACAGCAACAAAGTAAAATAAAAACATACGCACACGCAAAGACTTTAATTTTCAAGCCACAAAAAAACTCCCAGTAGGAAATAAGTGATGAAAAAATTGAGTTAGTAATCTGCATACTCAATAAGAGTTTTCCTCAGCAATATTTTGATTTTGCATTCTACTTGTGAAAACTCGTCGAATAAAAATAATTTATAGAAATATGTGGTAAATTATCTTAAAAAAGTTTTAATAAAATCTCCATAATGTCACCATTTTAAATTTTCATGTAAGAAAATCGGCGACCGTAACAATTATGAATTCTTGACATAAGTTTTTTTCGTTCAAAAATAATCGTTTTTTTTGGTTTTTAATTTTTCAATCAAAAATAATCGTTGTTTTTAATTTCTAAATTTTTTTTTATCAAAAATAATCGTTATTTTGCAGTTCCATTTTTTCAATCAAAAATAATCGTTATTTTCGTTTTCATATCTTTTCGATCAGAAATAATCGTTATGTCGCTTCAAAAATAATTTTTACATCAGATTTCTATTCTTTTCGATCAAAGATAACTGTTACTTTTAACATCAATTTTTTTTAGAAAATACAGTAGAAGTGAGCATTTTTTTGTAAGATTTTTCATAATTTCCTGTTTTTTCGACGAATGTTTTGGGAAATATATATTTGTAACGCCTGCAAAATTTTAGCTGGAGAAAAAAAAATATAGAAATACAAACTAAATTACTTCAGACTGGGGAGAATATCTCTTTGAACGCCACTTTATAATTTCATAAAATAATACTTTCCAACATAATTCATATATTTCCTACTGGGATAAATAACTATGCGCATAATCATTGTGCAAATCGCAAATTCTTGAAATTAGTGAGGCAGGACATTCGGACATAAAGCAAACTGAGTTTTAGTTGTTGTATGTATGTGTGTGTGTGTGTGTGTGTGTGTAAGCATGTGGTCACTCTGTAAGCATTTATGTGTACGGGCGAAAATATGCTGCTGTGGGTGTATTTAATAAAATGCCTTCGTACGTTAGTTGCTTAAAGATATTGCTATGTGTTTGTGTAAATATTGTATGTCTGCGTAAATACTGTGTGTGTACACATACTACGTATGCGTGTTGATAATGACTTTGCTATTAATTTATGAGCTTTAATTTAGGCTTTTTTTCTTGTGCTGAAAAAAAAAACTCAATAAAATGAAAATGAAAAAATGCTGCAAAAGCACCAAAATCGGTATATCGAATTCTTATAACATTTGCTATAATGGAAAAAAGGCTGCATACCAAATTTTTTTATTGATTGAATAAAGAAAAAATTCTGCTCTAACAGTATATTTCATTGAGTGACGCAATAGTCGTTAACTGATAAGATAGGCATGATAAGTTCAGTTTAAGTCTGAAATAAAAATCGCAGTTAAATTAAATTTCTGCAATATAAACACATAAAAGCATGTGTCTTAACTTAAAAGGTTTTATACCGCTTAAATTTTCAATTGCTTTGGCTGAGAAACGGCTTATTTTGTCGCTTAAATTTTCTAATTAAAGACATTTGCAAACTTTTAAAAATCATTTCAGTTAAGCAGAGTTAAGTGAGTCACATAACTCTGGAACTTTCCTAAACTCAAACACATTTATTTTAATTAAACTGTTAGTGTGCAAATATTTCTTGTGCACAAATCATTACTGTCGCCCAAAAAAAAAAAAAAGATTAATAATAAATTATTAATTTCTTTGCATGCGCATAACTTTTTGAGCTTAATACAATACAAATGTTTTATTGTTATTTCTTTACGATAGTCCTTCAACTTTTATTGTCACAAAGCTTTGTTTTATTATTTGCACTTTTCTTTATGTTCTACTTTCTACTTTCTGTTGTTTTATTAGAGAAATTATGCTCATGAGCTGATAAAAACACGCATTTATTATTCACAAACTTGTTCAACTGCATGGAAAATTAGCTGAATCCTGCCATCATTACCTTTTGTAGTTTTCACATACTTACGCTTTTGTTTTTTGTTATACGCTGTTTTGAAGTCCTTTATATCGCTATTTTCTTGAAATTTTTTCGTTCTTTATTGTCTGCGCAACTATGATTTATTTTGGTATGTGGGGAAAAACAAAAGAGCATAGGAATGAAAGGATATTATGAATGAAACGTTCAAAATTATGCCTTCTGCAGCATATTTTAAAGTAGAGATATGAGTCACAGTGGCGTAATTTATGCTAAAATGAAAATTATGTCTAACAATAGTTGCTTGTTATGTTCTTGAAATTAAAGCACAAATTATACTTATCTACATACGTAAACATATATATTGTTAAATGTATTTTTGTTTAATATTTTAATATGCTGGTATAAAGTCCTTGTTATTTGTATTGCTCTCAAGTATTTTATGCTTAGTACGAGTTGGCTGCATACTCGTATACAGCATACATATTGCATGTATTTTATATATATTATATATAATTGCCTAAGCTCACAGTTCAATTGTTGCATTTATTGACATTAATTAATTGCATATTTTCAGGCGCGCCTGCACAACTGTGTAAAATTCATTAGTTTTGCTATGTGCATCTAACACTTAATGTGGTTACTTTGATACTTTTGAAGAAAATTTAATGGCATAACCACAGTAATTGTGTAATGAATTATGCTGTGGCTTTTTAGCCATTACATGTACATATATATATCTGTTCGCATCCGTTTGATGTACTTCTGGTTGTATGCTATTGCATGCTTTGTCTAAAACTTCATAGTTTCATAGCTCATTTTGAATATCAATCAATTTTTCTTCGCTTCCATTATTGATAAAATTTTTAATCTTGAATAATTTTATGTAAAATAGACGTCTCTTAAAAAACAGTTCCTTGAGGCAATCCTATCAATTTAATTGTTAAACATTTACAGACGATCAAAGTCGGTTTTGAATCAAAAAATCTATGCAAGTCTTTGAATCGGCTAAAATATACATTTAATATGAAAAATTAAAAAGATTTTTTGTTAGAGAAAAAATATATTAATTCACAGTCATAACTCCTTATTCATAGTGAATAATTAAAGAATTTTACGTTCGGCTAACACTTTTTTTAAAATCCAAATCAAATTCGACAAATTGATGCTCCATATGAAATGACTCATTTGTATTTTAATTATCTACTGCAAAGCATTATAGATTTCATTAAAAAATTAGTTGTATTCACTGTTCAATTAAGATATAAAAATGTGAAAAATGTACCAACCTTGTGGTAACATAATGCTACTTAACATATCCGCATCCGTTTCGTGCAATAAAACCGCAACTCATTCGAATGTATCCACAAATTGTAAGTCAAGTTTTAACATAAAAAATTAATTAAACTCACTCAACGTACAGCAACACTAAAGAGTTTTTTATGTTGTGTATGCTCGTACAAGTGTATACGTGCAAAAGTAGCAGTAAATTGGCGAGTGTATATATATGTGTAAATTTTGAGTGTAATTTCAAGTTTCCGTAGCACTTGCAACGCCAATGCTGCTATAGCTGCTACTTAAAAACTTTTACATTAAAAACTTGAAACGCTTACAAAAGCAAACGTATGCGTTACGTTGATGTGTGTAAAAAAGAAAAAAGCACAAGCACAGACGTGCATAAAAATTTTTATTCATTTTGATTACACTTCTCAAAAAAGAAAAAAAGTGCAATCAAACGCATATGTATTGGGCCTTCCATGAAGTTATTACTCCGTATATTTCCTAAATTTCTGTTTCAAATCTAAAAAACTATCAAGTTATTTATAAAATATTCCTTAGCAGCTTAACTTTTAACACACGCACGTATAACATCTTACCAATACACTAAAAAGCAATTGTATCGCTTACGAGACGTGGCGCGAAAATGATACGAAAAACTTTTTCAATATTTTCAAAAAAAAAAAAGTTAAAAAAAGTTTAAAAAAAGTTAAGCAAGCAAGGCACTTTCCTATTTTAGTAACAACAAATGTGCAGGCAATTGCAACACATTTACACAAAGACATATAAAAGTTTAATTCGTGCAATAGTAGCAGCAGCAGTAACAACAAAAATTAAAGCTCACTCAGCAACTTCTTAAGATGAAAGACAAACTGAAGTAAAACAAAACATAACTGTGTAGATAAAGAAAAAAAGAAAATGAGTTGAAACAAAGGAATAATCCTTTTTTGTTCAGTGTACAAATGTGCACGATAGCTAAAAGTTTTCGCTAGGCTTATACCTGTGCCAGTTTAAAGTTTGTAATTTTTGTTCATTCTTTCTGCTACAATGCCTTAAAGTATGCAATGAAAATATTTTGTGAAAACTTGTTTATTGTTTAAACATGTTGGGTCGTTTTAAATCTTTTTTCAAAATTTTCATTTTTGACTTGTTTTTGAAAGTTATGAAATCCTATTATTTAAGCTCACTTAATGACATCAGGCATTGCTTGTCAGGATTAAGGTAAATGATTCAAATATGAATCAAAACTAATTTAAATCAAACAGAAGACATAAAGCTGAGCTAATTTATGGATGTTTTGCTTTCAATTATTAAATAATTTTGGCTAAAGTAGTACCTTAAAAACGGTGTTAACTTTATTAAAATACACAATTCACTTCATTTAATTTTCTATAAAAAATTGTTAATTTTCAATTCAAATTCAAAAATTTACCGCATGCATAATATTTAATGTAATTAAGCGCATAACCTAACAAAATTTTGCAGAGGTACACATTTTGTTTAATTAAAACATTGTACATTTTTCGCCTAATTTTGTCCTTTTCTGTCCATTCAAATGAGTACATTACCAACAACAGTAACAGGACAACGACGGAAACGAGAAAACTTGGCACAAAATGTAAATTAGATGCATTTTATATAAGCGCTGAGAGAGGGGCGCAAAAGGGAAAAACGTACAACAAAATTTATAAATCATAAATTCTGCAACAATGCGCAACACCAGCACCAGCAGCAGCAACAGAGCCGTGCAACATTCTATTGTACAGCAGTGTAGTAGTAAAAGTGCAAAAGTGTAGTGTAAATAGTTATAGTAGTTGTAATAGGCCAGCAACCCACTCACTTACTAACTCATTTGTGCATTAAAATACACACACACACACAGACACACTCACACACATACTCACGTAGAATATGCAAAAGTGCTGAGCGTTGCATTGGCAGCAGAAGCTGCTTAACTGCCAGGCAGGCTGAAACAAGTAAGCAATTTTTAATGAGATATGAAATGCAGCTGCACACTGCATAATTGCTAAAGGACATGCTACGACAGGGCAGTGTTTCATAGCGCTAAGCTCTTGAGAGCGAGAGATATATACTGTGTATTAGATGCAGGAAGTTGTCATATGATGTTGCTGGTGCTCCTGCTGCAGGATGTGCTAACATAGGGCGCAAAAATAGACTATTGTAATTAAAAATTATTTTTTTTTTGCAATTTAAATTTTGTGATGTTGTCAGTAGTAAGAATTTAATGTTGCCATGAATTTAATTTGAACAAAATTTGACAGCGTTTTTTCTTGAAAAATGGCATATGTTATGAAATGTGCAGAATTGCACTTCTTTAATTAAATATAACAGTAAAAGTTTTGTGCGTAAAATTTGCGTTGTCTGTGAATTTATTTTAGCATGCACTTTTTGTGTCAACATGTCGTATGAGTGACATTAATACAATTTTTCAGCAGACGTGTTAAAGTTGTCACAGCTAAGCTTGCTTTTGTCGCAAAATATAGAAAAACTAGCTTCATCACTTATTACTTATTGTAACCTATAAAAGTTGAAAGTTTCACTTAAACGGTTTTCAAGTTTTAGCGAATAAAGTTGAAAATATGACTTATAGTTTTGAATAAAATCAAAAAAATTAGGATAAAAAGAGTTCTCCCAATATAGAGCGCGTAAATTTGAAATGCGAAATATGCTTGCTCTGAGTGCTTATTGCTAGGCTTAACAAGTACTAGCAGCAAGTATTCTCTATTATCTTTAAGGTGAAATAAGTTCAGAAATCACCAGGTCGTGTCCTTCATAAAGCAAAACATTTTGAACCCTATAGTTCGCCCACTGGTTGAGATTCAAAAATCTTTTATCAAAATCAGTCCATAAGCTTGGATGCGTAAACATATTTTCTTTTTAGAGATATGGCACCGCCCACTTAAAAACATTTATCTTGCCTTCAGTTTCAACTTATCTCCATACAAAATTTTATCAGAATCGGTCCATTAATATAGCGGTGAAAACTTTTTTTCTTTGTGAGTGATATGGTACCGCCCATTAACAAAATAAATATCCTTTCTCAGGGTTCAATCGATCTCTATACGAAATTTCTTCAAAATCGGTTCATTAGTTTAGCTTGAAACGTTTTTTATATTAGGGGCGTGGCACTGCCCACTAAAACCAAATACCTGTTCTCTGTAATCAAACTTTTTCCACACCAAATTTCTTTAAAATCAATCAATCGATTATGTTGTGTTATGCTAGTTAAAAAGGAATGGAACCGGAAGCAAATTAAACATAACAGCTAGGAAACTGAAACTTTGAGGTCCTTTTAGAAAGGGATTAATTATATACATAAATTTTCTATAAATTATAAATTAGATTTGATGACATTGTGAAATTTTTAGAAATTTTTAGAAATTTCTTCGCAGCATACATTTTCAATGATAAAAATTAACACAAGTAAGCACTGAGGTCTTTCTATAAAAAAGCTGAAAAATCATATAGTTCTCAAACAATCATAAATATTTATTCGACTGAAACAAAATACAATTATTTCGTGATATATGTAAAAACAAAATTATTTTGAAATATTTGCAATGAGCAACATTAAAGCATTTTCAAATAACTTGACTCATTATTGCTCATTTACCAAAGTTCAACCTTAACTTTAACAGACAGGCTTGAAGTTCTTACCTTAATGAACAAATTTTATGCCGTTGCCAGCCAAGAACAACAACAACTACAACAACCGAAACAACAACAACCAATTTAACACAACCAATATTGTAGCTTAGCCAAAACAGCAGCAGGTTATGTGCTCCTATAACATTGCAATACACTTCATTATACTGAATTCATGCTATTCATTTACATTTTAGTCCCCAGGTTAATTTTGACAAATGACTTTGATTCCCTTGATGTATCGAAGTAATTTAGCAAAATTAATGCCCTAATTAATCAGCGCATTCTAAATATGCGCCGTGCCGCGCCACCTACAATTTTATCCAAACCAATTTAAGCATAGCCTTCATCAACGATTCGACTCGACTCGAATCAACTCAACTACACTTGACCGAACTCATCGATATTGAAAATTGCTTTTTTCCGTTTTGCCTTACTCGTACAATGGCAATTCGTGCTAAGCATTGAGCTATGATTTACAGTGGAGTTTTTTCAACAAAATTGTTAAAATTCTTAATTTTTCTTTGATTTGTGTGAAATTTACAAAAAAGGTGTCAACATGTCGTATGAGTGATATTTATTTATTTATTTTTTATAAAACTTCCAGAACTCGCAATGTAAATATTATTGAAATAGCACTGCTTGTTTTTGAGTTGTAGGCATTGAATATCATGTACTTGAAATTATTTTGTCCAAAATTTTAAATAATTGAACTTTTGTTTAATACACCACTGTGACTATCGTTTCATTTCGATTGGATTGGAATTTGTTGAGAGCCATTGATGATTAGAGTAAGAGTCAGTTCTTTTTTTCTCTTTGTACGCTTTACTTATTTTTTCTACTGATTTTCGAGAATGACTGTCAGGTAGGTGCGAGTAGCATAATACATCAGTGGGAATTGGCAACAGCAGGAGCAGATAATGAGACTCGCATTGAAGGATGCGTGCCAAGTAGGCTAACACAACAGAAAGTTCTGAATGGTGATGGTTGAACGAAGTTTGGTTTTTTTTTCCTTGTTCTTGTTGTTGTTTTCGTGGGCGAGTGTGCCATTGTCTGGTACCATATTTTGCTTGATTGTTACAAAGTATGAGAAAACATGGGGTACACGCACAATGAGGCAATCAGCAGCAATGTAAATTGTTTGAATTATATTTAGCTGTGACTTTGGCGCAGCATAAGTCTCAAACCACACAAAATTTTTTTGGTTGCTTTTGTGCAAAAGGGACAGCTATATAAATTGAATGTATTTACGTGACCTGAAGTAAAATTATTTATTTTGTGGCTTGAAGTGGAGTGCACACTAACAACGTCAAATAGAACTAGCAATAATTGGGAATGCTTGAATTTCCAAAATTTAATGTATTAAGCTTATGGGAATTTAAGCAAAATTGCAAATATTGTTCATGTAATTCTATTGCTTATACTATTCACTCTAATATATCTTATATAAACAAACATTTATTATATCAAAAAAAAATATTTTATTCAGATCATTTGTACAAAACTAGGGATTTCAAAGAATATAATGTTGGTCAGCACGACGTATGAGTAATATACATATAAGGAGTGGTCAAGATTCGAAGTGTCGCCCGAAAAATAAGCTTCTCAAGTTTATGCTGATTAAAAAATTGTGTGAGAGGGAGGATCTACCGTGAACACCCTATGAGTAGAAGGGTGCTTAACAAAGTTCCTTAAGAGTAGGGCTTCTAAGCAATGATTATCTTTCTAAGAACTACATGTGAGTGAGATTAATTTTCATTTTCATTCTCATTCTACTTAAGTCAAAAGATGAATTTTTTTAAAAAAACCTCTGACCAAATTTCTACAGGGTGTCCCATTTTAACTTACACAGCTGAATAAGTTAAAAAGTTGCAAGTCATTCAAAAAATGTTTCAAATAAAAGTTGGTGGGTATCAAAGGGCTGATCCAGCCATGACCTTAACCATGACCTTAACCTACATTTTCAAGGTTATTTGAAGGTCAATTTTAGTTTTTCAAATGTAAGCCCCTATTTTTGACCTCGGTTTCGGGAAGAGCACAAAATTCTACGTTCAGATAAGTATTCGTGTTAGAGGCCAAAGTGACCCCTGAAGGTCATTTCAAGGTCGAATTCCTGTTTGTTGCAGAAAAGCTGCAGCCAGTTAAGGCTGGATTATGCAGCGAACCAGCCAATGATTACTAGCTTTTCTGCACCAGACGGGAATTTGACCTTGAAATGGCCACTTTGACCTCTAACTTGACTTTTGACAGCTGTGTAAGTTAAAATGGGACACCCCCGGTATAAAACTTTTATAGTCAACATGTCGTATGAGTGACAATATTATCAACTGTTTCTGTTCACACAAACTGTCATGTCTTTCTCTTTGAAAAAGTATAATTAATATGTTTAAAAGGTTACACGCAAAGAAGCCTAGCGCATGGAGTTTATCTCGAAATAATTGCAGTCAAATAAAATTTATATTTTTAGTAGAGAAGTAAGAGAGAATTGTTTTTTATAAAAACAAATTTGCATTATTTAGTGGAATTATACGTGAAAAATGCCTTAATGCTTCACAAGTCGAAAAATTGATATAATCATTATAATAGAATTGAAATTTTATTCAGTAATTGGTTTTCAAGTAACCAACAGGTCGTATGAGTGACATAAAGTTTTACCTCAACGATTTTATTTCGTTTGGAATTCAAAATTTTTGTGCTTTTCATTTGGCTAGAGAGCTGTAACATTAATTGAGTTGTATGATAATTTCTTAAAATGATAACACGTCTTACCTACATAATATGTAAATAAAAGCTTACAATATAATAACTTCATTCAAGGAATGCAGCATTTAACTGAGTAGCAAAAAATAATGCTGCCATAAATTGTTAACCAGCTTGGCAGCAAACAAATACACGCACAATTTGCAGTAGCCACAAGCCTGCTGCACTAAGGCAGTAGACAAAAACTGTATTCCAAGATGTCTTTTATACTCCTTGCACAATAATATTTTCATATTTTCTGATTTTTGCCACACATTTATAGAAACTTGTTGTCGTTATTGTAATATTTTCCTGTGGTTGTTGCATTCCTTGTACACACAATGCTGTTGTTACTTTTGCATTTGCGTTTCATGCATTTTTTTGCCCCTTCTACTTCAAGTCCTTTGAAACTTAACTGATTGCTACTATTGCAAGTAACCAAAAGAATACAGCAAATACTATGATACTAAGAAAAGCTTCAATAAGATGATGCAGCAGCAGCAGCTGTAGTAGTAAATGACAAAAAAGCAGCCATACATAGAATTCAGTTGGTTAGTGACAATGTTGCTGCAGCAACAGCAACAGCAGTTACATCAGCTCTGTGAGTTAACGAGCCGGAAGCTCTTAAGCAATTAACTTTCCCATTTAAATGCAAACACAAAAATCCTTTTTTTTTTATGTTGTCTCTTTTTGAAGTTTTTTGTCTCCAAAATAGAAAAAGAGACAGACCAAATGTGTTTTTTGTTTTTCAATTTTTGTTTCAAGGGGCTTTGGTTTTTGCATTTTTATTTACATAGTAAAAATGGTAGTTTTTGCCAAACGTGATTTTAAAGTTAGTTTTGATGTGAAATTAATTTAAGTTTTTTTTTTAAATGCGGCGCATTTCTGAAACTAAAAATTAACATCTTCGTTCCTTTTGTCTGTCTTTCCATTTTTTTTTTTTTTTGTGGTATAAAACACTTTTTTGATTAGTTTTTCTTCAGGTGCACTATGTGTATATTTCTTGAAAATTTTACTTGATGTTTTAACATATTTTAGGAATATGCACAATTAAAAGGTAGGTTGTATATCTTGGCTTAACTTTCTTTTTCTTTTTACTTTGTTGCTGTGTTTTGCCAGAAAAATGTTAATCTACAGCCACCTGTTACAATTTGGGGCACTATAGCATGATATGAAAATTAAACATTTTTTAAGTTCTTTAGTCCTTATTGGTATTAAAATAAATTGTTATTTTTTTTAAAAAAATAATGAAGCCAAGATTATTAGAAATAATGCTATCTAAGATGTTATGTAAATTTCAATATGATAGTCATATAAGTGACTTCTTAAATAATTTCGATAGTGTTGACTTTCCAATAAAATTATTTTCCACAACGATATAAATATTCAAATTTTTTTCAAGATATATCATATATCCTGCTTGTTCTTAAAGAAAATTAAAAGCAAAACAAACAGCTTCAATTAAAGCCTAGCAACAATATGCCTTTAGTAGCACAGTGGAGCAGTAGCGAATAAAAATTTAACAAAAATTGGAAATAATAAATTTTTATTTATAAATTGCGAATATATGTAGATGCTACATCCACTGCGAACTTTTTTTTTTCTTTTTTTTATAATTTTGTTGTGAGCAATATTCATGCTCTACAAATTTTCGCTGAGCTAGAGCCAACGTTGCTAAAAGCGAAAAACAAAAAAAAAAAATATGTGCGTGTAATAAACGGAGGCTTTTTAGTAGGCGGCTACATGAAGCAATAACAACAACAACAACAACAACAAGTGTAACAAAATGTGTAAAGGAAAAAGAAAATAATGAAAAAAAAAGAAAAAGTAAAAAAAATTCTCTAGCAATATTGGCAGCAGCGCAGCAACATTGATTGGTTGCGGTTGTGAACAATTTAGATCAAGGATATCGATATGACACTTCATGTTTGCCGCCATTTTGTCATTTTAGCATTTATGCCAATTTTGTGGCAAAGTATAACGAGCATAACAGCAATGACAACAACAGAAGTAGCAGTCACAACAACAACAACAGTTAAAACAACAACAACAACAACAACATGATGATGAAGCATTAGAAACAAGTGAAGGCACTCTGTTTGCGCTGGTGAAGCCTACTTGGTTGGCGCGAAATTAAATTATTGCGCGCAAAATGTAAATGGCTTGTAAGCCTTGATGGTAAGAGTTTACAGTGGGATTGAAAAAATTAATTAATATATTTATGTGATAATATTTGTATTTTTTTTTTTTTGGTGGGAAAATTGTAAGATTTTATATTAAAATTAACTCAAGCTGAAAGCTGGATCATGAATTTGTTTCATTATTGTAAAACATGACGTATGAGTAATATTTAAATTTATGTTAAAAATATTTTAAGTTGTTAAACAAAATAATCCATATTTTATATAGCTTACAGCGGCCATTAACCATATTTTATATTTTTATAAAAGATAACCAAGTCTCTCAAATGTAATTAAAACAATCGGAGCTTAAATATTTGATTCAGAACTTCTGCAAGCACTAAGCAAAAACTGCAAAACAAACCAAATTCTTTTTGGTGGGTACGTGATTTACTCGTTTTTGCGACTTTGTTGCTTAATATGTTTAAGCAATCAAGATATGGGGAATTCAATTGCAGCATGGAGGAGTTTTGAGTTGGCTTCATGGACCGACAGAGTATAAAAAGTGGAAATTGATAAAAGTTTCATGTCTTTGAAAATAATTTTGCCATTTTAGTTTCTCAATTTATACCACTGCCTTACGAAATATATACTGTGAAAAGATATACATTTTTTAACGAATAGATCGCGCGTCACCCTGCCTTAAGTTATGCATTTAAGTTCGCGCATCGTATCATACCACAAAATTAATGGCATAATTAAGCAATAAAAATTTTGCAATATCCTTTGATGGTAGAGACAGGCGCTTGAAAGAGCACAGCTACTGATAACCAATGATATATTGATTGTTATGGGTAGGCAAGTTGTAAGGTTGGTGTTGCTATGTGGGGAAAGAGTATCAAATTTTATAACAAATTACTTTGGCAAAATATATTTTATCTTTATTCAGAAGATATGCCTGTATAGGTAAAAATTATTTTTTGTCATTTTAAATGTTTGCTTTATATTGTAAAGTTTAATTTAAGTATGCCATAATTTTGACATAAAAATATAATTGGAAATTCTTGCATTAAAAGAGAAAAAAGCATTGAATTGAAAATGTTTAGCTCTTACATTTAGTTTGATTAGCACAAATAATTAAAAAATTTTTTTACATGAAAAATTTAATTTTTTTAGTGGTAAGAGTATTAAAAAAAGAGGAATATGCTTTTATATTTGAGCTTAAAATCTGAAAGAAGTTATAAGCCTTATTTCACTGCTATGATTTTTACTCCCTTTTTCACTACTTTTTTTTTCTTGGCTGCTTTACTATAATATGCTAATGTAAATTTTTTCGCGCGAAATATGCTGTAACTTTTTTATATTATAAGCACTTTTTAGAAATTTTTTCACATCAAGTTATCCCTTAAGATGTTTGCTCCCAACTGTGTCATTTTATGACACACCATAAATAGGAAAAATTAGCTCGGCACGCGTTAGTAGCCCTATTTTATATTATACATTTTATATGCGCTTTGTTTTTAAATGATATTTGCAACTTTTACTTGATAACATACGTTTGCAATTGGCAAATGTAGCAATTGTCAGTGAAGCAAAATAAAATAGTAGTTGAATTTTTTAAGCAGATTTCTGTATTGGAACTACAATACTTTCGGACAAAATAAAAAATTATATAAAATTGTATTTGCAGTTGGTTTGTTTAATGGCACTATAAAAATTTGGTTTATGCTGCTCATGCATGTTTTAGCAAGTAGCAACAAACACATGTGCTGCCATATACCTACATACATACGTATAAATTCATGTGGCGCGTATGTGTGAGTTTTAGTATTTCAACTGTTTGCATTCTTTAGTGGTACTTAAAATTATTTTAAAATGTTATTTTTTCACTGTTTTCTTCAGCGTTTGTTTCGTAAATTGTGCTCGAGTAAAATTTTTTTTTTATTATTAGCAGCTCATAAAATTTCTTTTAGACCATTCTTTGAAATTACTTTTTACTTTGGTATCATAAAAATGTTTGAAATTGAGAAGTTGCCTTTAGACACAATAAATTATTTTCAATTGATCTTAACGCTTTTCCGTTAAAGTTTTGCATTTAAATTGGCGATTAGCTTTAGGATCAATTTTTCTTAAAAAGAATGGGAAGATTGACCTTAGAGATGTACAGAAATTTAGTTTGCAATAAATAAATTGCAATCAGAATCAGAATATATCTTTTGTAGAAATTGGGAAATCAACCTTCCAGCACCACTCCCTTACCTTTTATGGAGCGTTTTGGTTTCAAATATTTAGCTACGACCGTATGAAAAAATTATTAGTCAGTTATTAAAAACATTTAACTGAATTGCTGCATAGGCAGAAAAGTGATTATGATCACAGTGAAAGTTCTTGTAAAAGTTCCACTAAGAAACACTCCATATAATATAGATAAATATATATATTTCTTTTTACTTTTTAAACTTTTATTAAACTTAGAGTTTGTGCATGACTTATAACTTTAAACTGTTTAATTAAGCAGACTAATAGCTACTTTATTGCAGCTCCTTTGTGACCACCAATAATAGCAATCGGTATTACATTCACGTATAAAATAATCTTTAATATTTTCATAATATTGAATTTGATGCGAAGTTTTGTGTAGATAGTAACATAAATCCGTCAGTATCGTAGGAAAATATTCAGCAGATAAGGTTGTTATAACACTGTAGTAACTTTTCCACCAAAAGTATTCACCATATGCTGTTGTATTTTTTTCCAAATATAACAAATATTTTGCCAATTCTGCAACATTTGTAAAATCTTGTGCATTGATATAGGAGTGGGGTGGTGCAAAATGGCTATAATTTGCACCACCAAAAACGATAGGAATAATGGATCTGCTTAGAGCGCGAAAGAGTTTCTCCGTCACATAATCGCTGCAATGTGAGTTTTCAAAACTTAAATAAAATTTATACTCCTTGTCTAGAGTTTCATCACATTCATTGGAATTATATTGACAGCTAAAAGAAAAAATATTATGTTTTTTAATTTGATTAAAAATCGGAGTAATTGAATGATAAGATTATTTTCAATTATCGAAAAGAAATACTAACCCAATGCTGCCATTTAAACATCTACCAAAGATATCAACATTTATATGTTTTTTCAATTGCATTACAAGTTCATCACGCCTTGAAGTTGCATTACATTTTGAAACAAACCATGTAATGGATTTGTTTTTTCCATTTATTAGCTGTTGTAATTTGCCACTCGGCACAAAATTTTCTAGATCTGCTTTTCTCCATTTTGGATTTTTTGCTGGTGCAATCAAAATATTTGTTTCCACATCACGTATACAACCAAATGGCCATAAGACATCTGAATCAAGACGATATGTCATCGTTATATTATAAAAATTATTTTCATAACTTAAATTCCGACCACTGTAAACTGGTGGCTCATGACATGCAAAAATATATTTTTGTCTGACATCACGCACAGTGGGACTTTGCCACAATCCTGTCCCAGAGTTGAAGAGTATGACATCGTATTTGTCTACCGTTAGTAGGAAATTAATATCATAGGTAAATATGCACTGCTTGTCTACACCGCCACCACTGATGAGCTTACCAACAGTTTTATCTAAGTCCAATGTTTCATATATTTTATATAGTTTGCTCGAAACAGCGATCGGCTTAAAAAAAATACCAAAAAAGAAAAGTTGCCTTTCAATAGCCAAATAGTCTTAAAATTTTAATCAATTTTGAAATTGGCATTGAATAGTTAAAAATCAAATTGTCCTTATTGTTCTTTTCAGAATTTTTGATAAACCCATCGCCGCTTCAAACATACCGTGATCAAATTGTTTCCATATATAAGGTGGCTTCCATATGAGTACAAATTGTATTTTTGTTGTATTAGCACTGCTTGTTTGTTGCCCATATCTATTAGTATTAGTTGCCAAATAGATGATAAACACTAATGCAGCAAGACAGCAAAAGCTGAAGATTCGCTTAAGCAGCACTGTGATATTGCGTGATTTATATGAAAGATGTGAAACTATTGATGGTTTCATACCTGTCAACAAAAAAAAAAATATATATATATTTATTTATATAAAATATTTTTCGAAACTAAATTGAGATTTGTAATTGAATTGCTTAGTCAAAAAAAAAAAAATATCATTAACTTTTTGCTACCGAAAATCGTTGAAACTATACAAGTTATATAAAATTTCTTATATGAAAATCGTTTGTAACGCTTTGGCATAAAATATACTAAACCGATTTTTATAATTTCTCTTTTTAAAGCACACATTTGCACTAAAGTTGATTATTGTGTACTTATTTTCTTATTTTTATATAAATATTTGGGACACCCTGCAAGTTTTTATATCATAGTTTTGTGTCTTTGCGTTTGTGTTTTTCTCATTAACATCTTAATGTTAGCAGCTCTTATTACATACAACATTCTTGCTCCAGTTATTATATAATAATACTGACTGTAATTATTGTTGTCCTTTTGTTTATTTTTACTTGTGCTATGGACCAAAGCTGATGCTGATGCTGATGCCTTCAGTCTGTTTTGTCTCAATTTTTCTTTGCCTCTTCCTGATAAACAGCGTTAATGCAGCCACATTAATTACTGCAGTACAGTGCATGCAACATGAAATTTTCTTGTCATACTAGACATTATTGTCGTCTTTGTCTTTTAGTATATACTTGTTATCCTTTCATGTTGTTGTCGCTTGTTGCTGTTTGTAACGCATTGTTGTTGTTATTTGTGTTACAGAGTTGCTATATTCATTTCATAATTTCATTGTTTCCAAAGCAAAAACGACAGAAAGAGTGTAAAGAAGAAGAAAGAAGGAGTTAATTATGATTAAGCTGTTGTTGGAAGATGTTGGTTAAAATTTGTCATCATTAGATGACGGCATGTTGTGGACCAATTCGCTTAGATGTTGGAACTAATGAAAAAGATTAGATACGCAATATACCTTTCACGTAATAAGTTGATGAAAAATATTGCTATTTTGTTTGTAATAAATTTGGTTTATGCCTGCTTATATTATGGAGTTAATAAGTTTTCCAAAAAGCCACTTTTTTCGGGATTTTAACGTATTTCTTGTAATTTTATACTCGAAGATTCTTAAAAAAATATTTTCAAAAGAAAATAATCTCGAATTTCTAGCGCCTTGGACTATAAAAGAGAGAAAATAATTTTTCCAGAGAACAACTGATAAAGTAGAATAGTATGAGACAAGAAAATTATATAAGCGCTTTTTATACTAAGTTTTAAAGCTCATGCTGCTTGAGGCTTTAATGAACCACATATACTGTCTACTAACGTCGATTTATTGCTTTTCTTTCATTTGCTTGTATTAGTGTGCTATTTCAGTGGCAACGTTCAGTTGTGCTTTTATTGCTAAATATTATTGCAACAGAATCCATACACGTGTGTCTAAATACATACATTATCATCATAGTCAATAGCATCCTTTTATATAGCAGTTACAATGATTACAACAACACTGTGCATACAATAACAACACTGGTAGTAGAGATCTACCATAAAGCGTTCATTGCGAAAATTAGGCTAATTTGATTGAAACTAAATCAAATGCGTGCAATTAAAATAGCGCGGCAGTGGATGTTAAATACACCATAGCAGCAGTAGTTTTAGCAGCAGATAAATACATTTTGTATAAATAGTAGTAGTAAAGGCATTGAAATTTCTACATGCTCACATAAATAAATGGTTATATGTAGTGCATATTCTATGCCAAAAATTACTGGAAATTAGTTGGCTTATCCCTTATGTAATTTCGCGCGAAAAAATTCAGCAGAATTATTTATCAAATATATTTAAAATTTAAATTTAAATTTAAATTACATTATTTTCGAATTGCATAATTTAAAAATCTTGAAAAAACTTTTCAATGTCAGGACTAAAAAAAATTTTTTGTCTGTCTGGAAAGAAAAAATATTTAATAAAAAACTCTCTTGGACTCTGCATAATTTCACAATTGTTTATTGATGCAAGATGTCAAAGAATACAAACGTGCTGCATCAAGTTGCATCCACAATATCTGAGAAACTTAGAAATAGTCAACTGTGTTGGGTTTCCAAGAGAGCCAAACCCAGCAAATGTTGTTCGTGCAAGAAGCACTTTAAGCGGCCTGTTTTTATGGCCGTTTATAAAAGTGTATCGAACATTGCGAAAAATCTTTGATAAATAATAAAACCATTTTCTATGAAAATTATTTGTCTTTCTTTGTGAGTCCGAATATAAAACTAGCAACTGTTGTGTTTTTATATTTCGTAAAAATGTTCTGTACCAAGTAATTACTTTCTACTTTAATTTCAACTCAATGAGAAATGAAATATTTTGTGTAGGAAAGACTAAAATTTGTTAAATTATTGACTTTTCTGAACTGAGAGTTCGAAAAAGCCCGCTCCCGCCGAGCTTTCTTTTATTTGACTTCACAGCTCGCGATCAAAAAGCTTTTTCGAAAAGAGTTGAAGCTTTTGGCTCGCGAGCTAGAACTAAATTGAGCTCTCGGCCGAAGAAACGAGTGGTCGCTAAGGGAACGTTCATTAATAACGTGAGTTAAAATAGGGGGGGGGGGGAAGTGGTCCGGCAAAATCTCACCAAATCTCACCAAAGGGGAGGAGGGGGTCAAGGAAAACCTCATGTCAACTTTTTAATGCAGGAGGGGTCCCGCCAGATCTCACCAAATCACACCAGGAGAGAGGAGAGGAGAGGAGAAGGAGGGAAGGTCCGAACCTACCTTTTTAAATTTTTTTCTAAATTAGAACAATTGTTGGACTAAGATTGTCTCAGGAAACTATTTATATTTATAAAAATGAACTCTGCTTGAGTGCCTTATTATTTTTTAAACTGCAGCTTTAGTTTCTTAAAAAAACTGGTTTTAAATAAGAGATGGCTCGATTGCTTTGCAAAGTATGGGAAAACCATCATATCCCAAAAATAATTTAGTAAATTTCAAATTTTTATAACCATGTACATTAGGGTGATTCGAATTTTTTTTTTTTTTTTTTTTCAAACAGGTTTAATAGTAGCAGGTAGACGAAAGAAGAATTCTGGTACGATTTGAACACATAATATTAATATTTACTAGTTGCTTATCGAGCTTTTTTGTTTTCCATACGATTTGTATGGGACGAAATGGTTTATTAGATATATGTCTCTATATCTCGTGAAAAGAAAATCTTACAGAAGCGAGAGCAACCTCATTATAAAGACCATAAAATTTGCTACAAAAAAGTATGTTGTTGTTTTTTCGTGAAGGGAATATTTCGTTAGTTTATGAGCTTTCAAAATTTACGGATATTTCGAAGAATGAGAAAAAAAAATTTTTTTTTGTTTTTTCTTGTTTTTTTTTTTTTTTTGTAAAAAATATTATGTTCTTTCCAATGGAGTTAGTCTCGTTTGTGTGAGACTTTCTTTTTACGAAATTTACTCGAAACTGTCTAATAAGGCATACTTTCCTATATAAATCGTATGGAAAATTGGAAAGCTCGATGAGCCACCTATAAATATTAATATTATGAACTCTCCTTGCAAGTTATTTTTAGAAAATTTTATGCACTTTCCGAGCTAGGGCTAGATCTCGCCCATTAACGATAGCATATATTCGTTCTTAGTTTCACGCGAGCAATCAATTATCTTTAAAGATGCATTTTTTTTAGCTTGACATTAATGTCGTTAGAGATAGCTACTCTTGTACTATAGGCTTTGTTTGACATAACTAAAAAAAAATCAAATAATGACTGACTGGGTAAAAGTTAAGATTACAGTTGGCATTCTTTCTCTGCTCTCATCTTTGTTTCTCTCTATGGTTCAATGAAATTCCTTATCAATTATTAATATTGAAATATAAAGATGGTAGTAAAAAAATACTCACAGCTGACCGCGTGACTGATTTCTGTAGATAAATTTAAAAATTTCATTAAAATTGAAAGAAAAAACAATAATAAATCTTTTTGCTTATGAAACTTCAAAAGAGAATAATTTATTATTTATTTTTTGATTTTATTCAACGCTGACTTTGTTTATAAGCTGAGTATGTAACTCCCATAGTGTCTTCATGCATTTTTCATAATTTTGCAATTTCTAAGGATATACGCTATAAATGTGCGCATACTGAATGACGTTGAGCTGCGTCGCTGACTACTCTCTACACATACACTTTTTGACTTAAAGTAATGCTTAGATAAATGCAGCAAAATATAAAAGAAAAGAAATAATAATAAAAATAAAACGTCTTTACAGTTGCAAGGATTTCTCAAAGTAAACTAAACTAATCCGGCAAGGATCAGCATTGGTTAACAGCAGCAGTAGCAGCATAGCGTTGAAGCTAAAAATAGAAGTTGACTTCAAATGCTGCTGCAGGAAATGTTGATAGTGACATTTGAAAAGAGCGAGATCTGTGTGTGTGTGTGTTGTTACTGATAACACATGCAATTGAAGGAGTGAGAGATGATGACATATTAAAAGCATCAAGCTGAACGTTGGCAGTTGGCACTTCCGCCATTGCTGCTGCTGCTTTTGCAATGCGTTGATTTCGCTAGCTGTGAATTGTGAATGACAAGATATGAGAAATGTTTGAAAAATCAGCGTAAAATAAAAGAAAATTTTGGGAAATTTAATATTCGAGAAGGTAGCGTCACTAAAGCTGTACCAGATATCATTTGCTTATCAAAATGAAATGAAATTCATATATTTGTTTAGTAATTAAAATCATGAAATCAATCTAAAATTTAATTTTTAATAAATAAATATGAGAAAATTGCCAAATGAAATATTTGAAAATCCATAGTTTGATGAATCGTGATGAATTATGATAATAAATTCTATGCATACAACAAAATATCAATCAGTAGTCACAAATTTTAGTAAAATATTGCCCAAAAATAACACAAATAACAGCAACAACAATGTCATGGACAACAACAATTTCTAGGAATGCTATCTCATACACTTCCTTTTGCACTTCTGACCCAAATATCCTGGTAAAGTGCAACAATAACAATCAAAGCAGCTTCCATCAATCATAAATACACATACTAACTAGCGCACACACACATGTGCAGATGCATACTACACATACTGGAGACACACGCAAATATATATACAAAAACACATAAACAATGTCTCATAAAATTATAATGTAACGAAATTTGATACTTGTTGTTGTTGTTGCTCTTAGTATATGTGTGTATGTATAGCTATTTGTTTATGTCAATGAAATGCTTGAGAACAATTCATATTCAGTCATAAGCATATACACAATGACAAAAACACACACATACACAGAAGCATAAATAAAGCAAAACAAAACAATTAATCATCAAAAACAAACGAAGTAGAAGTTGCACAACAGAAGATATTCAATGCACAAACAATATCTGCTGCACACATGTGAACGAACACACACGCACACAGCCATTCAAACATAAATACATACACAAAATTCATGTAGTTATTTTGTGCGTATGTATGTATGCATTTGTGTGCTTCATTCATTCAATGCATGCAGTTGACGTTGTCGACATGTAGATAAATCTATTGAATATTTCGACAAAATGTATTTCGTGGTTACATTATAGAGGCAAGTTCGTACAGCAAAAACAATAACAAAAACAACAGCACTAACACAAAAATGAAAAATATTTGAAATCAACAACGCACAATGGAAATTTATTAGCAAAGCAAAATAATAAAATATGTAATACCTGCAAATAAGATATATTGGACAAAATGCATCAGCGGCGATTAAGCTCTCTACAAAAATTTGGCATTATAACTTGTGTGTTTTAAAAAAATGTTTGGCATTAAGAAAAATCCACATTTATGAGGGATACAAAAGGATGGCGCTCAAAGAAGACTTATCATCTTAAAATATTTTTTTTTATATTTTTGAAATTAGTTTATAACTTTCATTAAAAACTTCTCGTTTCGTGTTTACTGAATATTTTTGCCAAAAATCGTAGATGTTTATGTGGTTATAATAGGATGGCGCAATTTGTCCTGTACATTGGGTGCAACGTTTGCTATTTTACGTAAGTCATTTTACGTTTTAAAGCCAGCGACTAGCCGCGAAGATCGTGCGCGCATGTCTACAGTGACAAATAGGAAGCATTGGAGCCACTAAGAAAAATCGTTCGATGAAATACTACATAGTTCAAAAATTCTCGGGAATTTTGGTGGGATGGCACCACCACTCTCAATGATGGTTGGAAATGAAAAGGATGTGCACGCGATGGGTGCCGCGTTTGCAAAAAAAATGGCTGTTTCACCACGGCAATGTACCAACATCGCACAAGACAATGGCAAAATTGAACAAATTGCGATACAAATTGCTGTCCCACCCACCGTATTCTCCAGACTTGGCCCCCAGCGACTATTATCTGTTTCCAAACTTGAAAAGATGGCTTCAGCGAAAGAGATTTTACTCAAATGAGGAGGTCGAGCTTGAAACTGATGCCTATACTGAGAGCCTCGACGTCGAATACTACAAAAAAGGTATCGAAATGTTGGAGGATCATTGGATGAAGTGTATCTCCCTCGAAGAGAACTATGTTGAAGGTTAAAATCGATTTTTATCAAAAAGTTTGTGTTTTCATAATTTTTCCCGGGACTTTTTGAACCATGTAGTATTTCACCCAAAATTTAATACAAATTTCTCAGAAATGAATATATCTGAAGAATTTTCTGTAATTTTCTCTGCTTTTCTCTATTTCCAATGACTTTAATATTTTAGTCAAAAAGGGTATTTTTGAGTCCAAATATAATCCATGTACTATTAAAAGATTTTTCTAACGATATTTTTAGCAGCTAATTTCAAATATTGTTTGCTAAAAATATCATATCATATTTTGTCTTATAAGGCAGCTGATACAGAACTCATAACTTTGTCAGAAAAATTATTATACTTAAAATGCCATTTAATAAGATACATCTCGTCTGTATTAAAAGTAGTTTTTATCTTATGAAATTGCGCATTATTAAGATTTCTGTTCAAAGATTTTATCCATATTAATAAAGTGATTTTAATGAAAAATTTTTGAAAAAATATTTGTGTGACCTTAAGACAATTTTCTCCCAAAGAAAAAAAAATTACGCCTTTATTTCGTCATCTCTTTCATTCCACTGTGCATAATCAAAGCATGCAAGTATAAACAAAAGAATAAAAAACGTCATTGCTATGGCTGCACAAATGGATATGCAATGACCGAGTTTAAAATTCATAAATATTAATAAAAAATTTTTACATTCTTTATATATTTAAGAAAATGAAACTACCATTCGTAAGCAAAGTACAAAAAATATTTATTTTTCTTCATTAAATACCTCAAATGCATTGATTACTTTTGTGTAGATTATAATATTGTTGGTTTCAGTTGCAGTTGAAATCTTTAGTTATCAAATATCTTATTTTTGCCTAAAGATAATAAATTTGAAAATGTTAAGAATTAAAATTTTAATTAAGGAAATTAAAATATCAAATGCAGGTCCATTAGTAAAACATATTTTTATAACATATGAAAAATATACGATATGAGCAATTCTGCATTAGTTTGCTACTGTAGGGAATTAGATTTCTATATAAAAGAACTTATTTAAAAATATCAACATAATATTTCTTAAGGAAAAGTAACAAAATTTTCTTATTTTTAAATTAAAGATTTGAAAAAAATACCACAGAGTCAATCATAAGATATACTTTACTTAATTATATTAATTAAGTTATTATAAAACTAAAGTTATAAAAAAAAACAAAAAATTTTGAAACCTTGAAAAATAATGCAACAGGACGTATGTGCAACCTTTAATTAATTGAATAAATTACATTTAAATATACACGCAGTCCCAAATGCAACTTTAAAAATAAAACAAAATAAACTACAAGCAACTCTTTTAAGTATGCATAACTTCTCAACTCAATAAATTACACTTACTTTTTTATGGCAACTACGAACATATGGTTCCAAAAATATTTTAACTCAAAAATATTTTAAGCTGGTAGCAGCAGCAGCACTAAAGATTCCTCGCAAAAATGCGCATTAACAAAAAAAAAAAAACGAAGAATTTTGTTCTCCTTCACGACCGCTGGTAATAAAAGCAAATGATAGCTCAGGGAATATATAAAAGCATTGCGTCCAAATAGTGCGAATGTTAAGCTCTCGCAAAAAACGCGCAAAATAAAAAGAAAAAAAAAAACACAATGCTCACATCCTGCAGCAACTCTACTTAATACCTCTGTTTTTGCTTACTACCTTGAATTTTTTCTTTTTTTTTGTCGGCAGGCTTATTTTGCATGCATGCGTTTGGGGAATTTTCACTAAGGAATTTACAACAGTAACAGCAATCCTTAGCAGCAAAAAAAAGGTATGCGCTCAATTCCGTAGGCAGGGTAGCATTCATACAAAAGGTCCTGCGTAGTTAGTGCAGGAATTTTGATCTTGAAACAAATGAAAATTGTACAATTCCCTGGCGGTAATTTCGTGCTGTATGTAATAAATTTTTTACTTTAAATTGCAATACAAAAATATTTAATTAAACTTTAGCTTAAATTGTTTTAATAGCTGTTTTTCTTTGACTCAATAAAGAGATTAAATAAAATTTTCTGGAAAATTGTGCAGAGACTTGAAATTAGTCAAAAATTTTTAAAAATTAGTGACACACACAAAGCTGCTAAAGTGCTTTTTCATATTACAAAGTACTCAGAGAAAATGACTTGACAAGAAGAAAGTCAGAAATATGGGACGTTGTATATCCTGGCATTAGTGGTGGAACATAAAATGCGTCAATAAGTCGGAGAGTCTAAAAATAAATCGTCTAAAGAAATGGGCTAAGAACTGATACACCAATTTGCAGAGAATGTAATATCAGATATCAGAGTCCTCCATGTATCTAATCATATAAAACCAAAGGACCCAAATCCCATCCGTTCATCCTTGCTGTTAAAAAAAATTTGAAAAACGTGAGGTGTCTTTTTGAAAATTCGGACACCCCATCCACTTGGTGAGATCTGGCGGGACCACTCCCCTCCCTCCCGTGAGATTTAAATTATAATTTTTAATGTAAACTCTATGCATTAAGAAGTTGACGTGATGTTTTCTTTGACCCCCTCCTCCCCTTGGTGAGATTTTACCGGACTCCCTGCCCCTATTTTGACTCACGTAATTAATGGACGTCCCCTAACCACTCTGAAGTGAAATAATTTTTTTTTTTATAAAATTTGTACCATTTTATTCAAGTTGAATGTTATGACAATTTTCTTAACCCATTATGTAAACTTTTGAAAATAAGTTGCGCTTATATAAATGGTAAAATTTTTCATTTGAAAATTTTCAATTTCATCACGAAAACAAAATGATTCCTTAGCGCAAAACTTTAAATCACACAAATGATTCCTTGCCGTTGTACACTGATTTCAACTGAACTTTCTGTCATTCTTAATTTCCAGACCACTTAAATGTACATTTTAGCAATTGTCATGTTTTCCTTAGCATTTTCTCTCTATCTATCTCTCTCTCTCTCGCTTTCTCTCTCTCTCGTTCTTTGATTTTTCTTACTACTTATTTCCCATCTATCTTTAGCTAATCTTTTCCTGTGTTGAACTTTTTTTCTTGCGCTTCACTTTTAATTGTTGAACAAAGAACAAAGAAAATCACATAATTAGTAAAGTTACATTAACAAGCAGAACGTTCTAATGAGCACATACACACATACATGTATAAAAATGTACATAAATTGACACATAAACGAATGCGTAGTTGAATAAGACGCCCGTACTGTTATCCAGCAGCAGCAGCAGCGTAGAAAACTAACGGCGTCCAGTTATTCGCTGTAAATGCTGCAGTTGCAAAAAAGTCACGTGCTTAAAATCTAATCCAACCCACACAATGAACGAATGACACGTAGCGGCATTAACGTTTTACTTTACTTCTGAGTGTAATTGTGTTCGTGTGGCATTGTATGTGTGTTGAATTTATTTAATATATGTGTATGTGTATTAGTTGATGTGGTTGAATTAGAAATGGTGAGTAGATAAAATTTTCAAAGTTTTGTGATTGATGTGGAATCAATGCGATATTCATCCGATATCAATTTGATTTTTTAATGATTTTTATGCATAAAAAATAACATTTCATAGTAAATCTTATCTTAATGTTTAGTTTAAGTATTATAATTATTAGTTTCGAAACACAACAATCTATGACAACTGCAATAATATTTTAATTTCGATTGTTCAGAATATTTATACATGCCATAGCTTAGCCATATCGATTCCTTGATTCAATCATGTAAGTGCTTCTTGGAATTTCAATAATGAGTACCATTTGAATGTTATGGAACGTTTGTCGAAGGAAGTCTTACGAATAACACCATAATATGGTGAGCTGGGCAACTGGAACATTTTGCATGATAATGCACCTCCACACAAGATCCTCACATTTCGTGATCGCCACTTTTCGTGAGTTTTTGCTCAAAACACGAATTTCTGTTTTGCAAAGATCGTCGTTATCACCTGATCTATCGTGATCTGCAATAATTTCCTGTGTCTCCCAAGATAAAATGCGCAAAGAAAGGGACAATGTATGACGATATCGAACCATAAAAGCGACTGCGACGAGTGTAGTCGGCGTACTGGCACTGAACACGTCGTATCTCCGAAAGAGGATGGTCGTTTTCCATGGTATTCTAACACAAGGCAGCTGATATACCACTCCATGAACATCAGATCAACAGATGCCGCTATCACGAATGACGTGAAAAATCCCGTCCGGTTATTTAACATGCATATTCTGTATTCGAAACTTTTTCGTATATCATTTATCGACACTGTCAAATTGTTTTTCGAATTTTGTAATATTTTTCATATTTGACAAAGTTTCTCAACCCTTTTTTCAAATTATAGCGAAACAATTCGACTTTTTTTGAGTTTGGTTGGAAATAAAATTTTGTACTAGACCAAATCCATTTCAAACCATGCAGTCGGACTAACTTCAAACCCCGGAATTGGTTGCCGATTATATACGTTATTTTTTAAATTGACATTGTACGCACATATAACTTTTTCGCTGACTGCACTTCTGTGTGCTTTGAATGTTTTGTTTGCTTGACTGTGTTTTTATATATTTCCCATGATAAAAAGCTATTACGAAAATAACGGTAAAACAAAAGTATGCAGAATGCAAGCACGATTTGCAAAAAGTAATTTGGATTGTTGTTTTTTTTTATTTGCGTTGAAAATAGTACCGTAGAATGGCTTGGCAATGATGGAAAAAAAATTGTCATTTCATAAATTTTCAACAATTTACAAAATTTCTTAAAGATTCCGACAGAGAAGCAGAAGTTCTATTTGAATTAAAAGACACAAATTAAATATTTCGATTTGGATGAAAATGCGACTATTTTGAAAAAATTTTCGACGGTTATTCAAGTTTTGACACTAAAATTAAAATGGGCATAATTTCGTTAAAAATGTTCATCAATCAAATTGGGGGGACATGTGTCATGTGTCATGCCTCTGAAAAACAATATATATAATCGGCAACCAATTCCGAGACTTGAAGTTAGTCCAACTGCATGGTTTGAAATAGATTTGGTCAAATTAATTAATTAACTTTTCTTAAACATTTCGTGACTTGTCTATTTTTATTGGCGTTTTGTGATCTAAGTAAGCTTTGCCCCGTCATTTTCGAAAACTCGACTCTTTCCATATTTTTCGATAATTGATACTATACATATTTTGTCAGCTTTTCCGATACTTTTCGTGTAAATTGAGTTTTCCTTAATTTTATCGATATTTTTCAACACTTCTCGAGTTTTTTTTTTTGTTTTTGATGCTGCATACTAATTTGCATAATGAAATTGAATTCACGCCGCGTGTGCTTGCACGCACCGGCAGTTCTTTGTTTCTTTTAACAATACCCCAATGCACAGATAAATCGCTGCATGCATGTTTATATGTAAGTTAACTGATCACATCAATAAATATGTTATTAAATTCAGAATTTTGTAAGCTAAATGCGGACCAACATTAGTATGAGCACCACTAATTTTTCTTCTTATAGTACAGCAAAAACAACATACTCGTATACAAAAAAATATCTTAAAAGAAAAAACTCATGTATGAAACCAACAAAAACAGCATACATACATATGTATATTCCAATAAGCACTGCGCAAAATTTGATTAAAATTTTGTAGTTGCAAATGTGCAGCAAATCACCCCTAGGATGAGTGCCACATTTCGTTCACAAAAAAAAAATTCTTTCAAAGGTGAATCCGGAAAAGCAAAATTTCCGCTAAATTCTTGAATTTTCGCTGCAGCGCTTATTGGTTTGCTACTTGTAGCAAAAAGTAATTTCTTTTATAGCGAATTGAAAAAAATACCAATGTTCAATACTTACGCTGGTCAAGCAACAGTAGCAGTTGAAAGCACCGGAAATCAAAAGTTTGTAAGCCTTTTCACTTTAAATGAGAAATGAAAGGGTTAGAGTGTGTGCGTGCATATGCATAAACTGTATTGTATGTTTCCTCATATTGAAACTGAGCTACAAAGCAGTTTTAGCCTTGAGATATTATTACTGCGCATACATGTCTTTATACGTATGTAGGTATTGGTGAGATTTATTTGAATATCAATAAGCTGCACACGTTTTTGTTATAAATATATTTTATTTTCACTTTGTGTAAATGTAGATATTTGCAAATGTATATGTTTATTTATCGAGGTATGAATGCTGAGTTTTGCCATTTGTATATTTCAAAAATACTTTATCTTTCGATTTGGAAAATTTCAATGGAAATCTAAAGAAAAATGAGCAAAACTAAATTAGAATCACACAGAGTTCTTGAGTCAAATGTAAAATGTTAATAAATACAATAGTTATATTTTCAATTATATATTTTGCTGTGGATTTCTCAATTTTTTGTAATGGTATTTTCAATTTATTATTAGCAAAATTCTTTAAAAAAAATTACTTAAAAATTACAAAGAAAAACATTAAATAAAATGCGCAATTTTTTATCTCACTTAAACTGCTTACCTACGACAAGTGCACATAACATTGACGTTTTTGACATTTTAAGCCAATTTCTATAAATAACAAATCACATATACAATTAAATTATATGTACGTAATACAAACATATTTTTTATTGTAATATTTTTACCACAATATCACAGAGAAAAAAAATTTCTAAGCTGATTACTTTGCCCGCATTACTTTTTGCTTGTACTTGAAATTTGTGCTCCAAAAAAAATGTAACTGCTCGAGCAGCCGCAATTAGGTATGGCATTTAATAATGGTATTTTATATGTATGCAATACTTTTATTACCGCTACTATTTCACCACTACCAACACCACCCCCATAATGTTTGTTATCTTACCTTGCTGATTGTACAAAATATTAAATTCGTTTTATGTCATCAGCTGAATAAACATTAAGAATTTTTCCAAATAGCACAACGAATGAATGTGTTGGTGTAATGTACTTACACATATTTCTAAATATATACATGCATATATGTTATGTTGTTTGTATATATATTTAGTTTTTGTCCACTGTAAGCTTTTGCTAGATTTTATTTTATTTATATTTTAATATTTTTTTTTTTTTTGTTTTTGTATTCTTTATTTATTTTTATTTGTTTTGTACGTGTTTTGATAATAAGAGTTGTTATTTTTATAACTGTATGTATGCAGGTAAATGTTGCTATTAATGTGTGTGTTTGCTGTATTTATGTCTGTGCATGTTAAGGTATTCAGTTATTGTTTAGTTGCGAGACGCGAAATGGTAATGGAAATAACACACGTTGACAGTTATGATGAATGACTGCAGCGTATGCCAAACTTTTGGTTACACCAGAATCGATCAGAAAATGAATTAGGTTAAAGATTTTTTTCCAAAAAAGTTATTTATATAAATAATTATTTGGTTGACGTAGGTTGATAGAAAAATATCACTTTTTTAATATTTAATATGAATATTGGAATTTGCGTTTAAAAAACATTCAATTTTAATATGATATTGTCTAAAATTTCCATACAATTTAATCCATTCTCGACAAAAAATTTCACATCATATTATATCTAGCATTCTCGTTTCACCCCTTACTCTCTAAAATTTTCATTATTATTTTTCCTGACTCCTCTTACCATTGAAATGAAGTTTCATTCCCATAGATTTCAGAACCGCTGCCATGATTTATTGCATACGACTGGCCAAATAACAATTTTGCCAGTACAAGCACAACGTTTCCGCGATACATTCACAACCATGTTGTGCAAATAGTAAAAGTAATAGAATTGTGACATTTTTGTTTTGTTTTTTGGAATTTTTTTTTATATTTTTTTTTTTATTTTTTTTTTGGAAGGCAATAAGCGCGCTCACAACAAAAAGGCTAACAAAAACTCTTTTTCTGATTAAATGAATACATGTACATAGCCAGCATGAAAAAAAAAACAAAGCAGTAACACGCAGTATGAAATTTTATTTTTGGATAAAATGTAGAAAAAAACCAAAAAGAAAAATAACACGCAAATAAAAAAAAGGGTGACTGAAGACAGCACAAAAAGTTCTATAAGTGAAACTTTAAAAGAGACAGAATTTTGATATTTTATTTAAAAACATATGCCTTTTCTTTATGGTACGGGGAAATCCTTTAATATAAAATGAATAAAATTAAACTACCAGCGAATAGAGAGGCGGAAAAAAAAGCTGCGTGTGCATTGACAAAAAATTGACTATAGATACGCTTTAACTAAATGTGACACGCAAGCATAACAAAGCATACTCTTAGGCGTTCTAAGGCAATCAAATTTTTGGATTTTGTTTTAGTTGTTTGATATTGATATTGAAATTTATATTGAAATAAAATATTAACTTATATAAACATAAGCGTGTAACAAATCATTTGAAGTGCTATCATTTTCTTTCTTTTTTTTTAACAGCGACAATGGAAATGACACATAAACATTATAATGACATTGAAAGTTTTGAAAATCTTAAGAGTGTCAGGAAAATTTTAACCAAAAGCGCTGAATTCAAGTGGATTACAAATAATTTTTTTATATTGCTGTTATGAAAAATGATAACTTATACCGGCTTCATATAAAGCAAAATAAAATACCTAGACCAAAAAATGTTTTGTTCGAAAAAAAACTATGAACAAAATTGTATAAAAATATTCAATTCTTTAAGTTCTTTAATTTTAAAGATATATAGATTTCCACCACATGAAAAATTTTAGCGGCCCATCGATAATGTAAAAAAATTGTATTAATGGTTTTGGAAGTTTTGCCTTAATTTATTGATAAAAAAAAAATTATTGCACACAAATAAAACTTTCGACCAAATTTCTTGGATGTGTCCAAAGCAGCTTCCAGGACCCCGAGATTTACTTTCAACAAACTTATATAGATTTTTCTTTGAAAAAATGTTTCTGTTTGTTTTGCTTAAAATCTCGACTTGAATATCGTATAACTCTCTGCTGCTCATGTTATAAAAATCCTTTGGAGTCTTCTATGATATCTGCAAGAGCTTATTATGCCAGAAAAGTTTGAGAAAGACAGTCTAATGCAAAGCACAATTAAAAGTAAAAATTAAAAAAGATACGGGTTAATGAGCCTTAAGCTAAGGAAATCCGCTTAAATGAGCAACTGACAGCAGTGACAACAAAATTTTAAAAAAAGAAGTATAAGAAGCAATGTAGCATGTTACAATAATACAGACTCAAATAAAAAGTAAAAAAAGCACTGCATTAATTTTTAATTTTTAATTGCAGTTCAAAGAAAATGTGTGTGTAGCATAAGAAGCTAAAGCTGCTAAGAAACATGACTTACCGGTGCTGATGTGCAGAGAGAGAGAGACTTTGATGTTGCCACATTTCCACAGAGAATTACATGTATATTAGAGAGTACATTATTTCTAAAATTTCTTTCTGAGATACTCCCAATATACAAAAACCTACAAAACAATATAAATCAAAATTTGCAGATTATGTAGGTCTAATAAGTTTAGAGTGGGCTAGGCTAAGATGATATTTTTCTTATTAAAAATAATTTTTTTTTTAAACTCCTTTAAGCTCCTTTATTAAAGTACGTACAGTCTAGTTTATATGACCATACTGTCAAAAGCAAAACATGAAACGTGCACGTTTCATTGCAGCATAGCTTTTGCTTGAATGCATGTGTTAAAGGATAAGCGAAGAGGAAAAAAAAATTGTTTTGAGTCTCGCCAAGTTGTTAGGCAGCATAAAGCGGGCGTTAGTGCCAAAAGAAACCAAGACGTAGTGTTGCTGCTGCAGTAGTTGCTGCATTTTAAATGTAAAATAATTGGCTGCATTTTTGACTATTACCTTGCAACCTGAATCTGCGTCATTGCACATTGAATATGTTAGAGAGTTACACTGAAAAAATATAGCATTAAAAATAACAAAATTTAAATAGTAACACAGCGTTTATAAAAAAATTTTTAGTACACAAATATTCCTTTTTTTTTGTAAATTATTTCCATTAGTTGCTTCGAAACTTGTTTTATTTTATTTTATTTTATTTTAAATATAATAAAAACAATAAAAAAGGCAAAGATTTAACCAAAATAAAAAACACACAGTACAAAAACAACAAAAAAAAACAAAGCCTAAAACAAAAACATGAAAATTTTATACCAACGTTGTCATTTCAGTATGCAAAGTTGAAACGGAAATATAATCATTTATTTTTGATTCAACTTTCTTTAAGTGTATATTTGCTTATATGTATATGAAAATCACGTACGTTAAAGGAAGTGAGGTTCCTTTAACAAGAACTACCGCTGCTGTGTTTCCATATGCATGTATGTAAGTAAGTTTTAGCTAATAGAAAGCAATACCTGTGAGACTGACGCGAAAAGCAGCAAATGCTGAAAATGCAGCTGTTTTTGTTATTACTGCAGCTGCTGCTGGTTGCAATGGCTGACTAAGTGGGTCGCAAAGATTTCATGGGAACTCATGCTGTTATACACATATACATACATATGTACATAAAAGTTGCAGCTGTGAAAGAAGCGACGCACGTAAAAAATACTTTAAAATTTCAACACTTTAATAGTTTGGTACTGCAAACTTTAGCCTATTGTGTGTGTGCGTGTGCATAGCTTGAGTGATGCAGTTTGTTAAAAAAACTATTAAACTTTATGCATAATTATATTAGAATTTAGTGTCATTTCTAGTATACGACAAGTGAATGTTTTTTAATTTCCATAAATAATATATTTTTGGAATTTCAAGAATATAAATGCTGCATGATATAATTTTCATCCCTTTTTTTAAAATTACTTTATGATATATGCTTTGTAGCCAACAACTTATTTCGTCAAAGCAACGCTTTGACAAAAGTCTTTTAAGAAACCAATATAAAAAAATGCAGAAATATTCTTTCGCGCTGCTTCGAACTTTATGCATGATAAATAGTTTGCTGACGTTGCAATATTTGCTCATAAATCCAACAACTGCATGCGACTTTGAAAGATATTTTAAAGCTTTTTCACACAGCAGCGCTTAAAATGCATAGAAACGAAAGAAAAATTTAAAAAAAAGAAAAAATATAAATCTTAATTCAAGAAATGAAAAAATAAAAATTCTAAAAGATTTAGAAAACTCACAAGTGAGCGCAAAATTTTTCACAAAAGATAGAAATTTACTGAAAAGGACAGAGCTTAGGCAAAGCTTTTTTGAAAAGCAAAAAAATATGAAATGAAAAAAAGCGATGCATGAAAATCTGTGCATTCATGCATTTCAAAATATATTTTTTTTTGTCATTTTTTTCTTCTTCATGTGGTCTCTGCAGCAAATAAAAATTTGTGCATACATTTTTTATAAAAATAATATTTTTTTTTGGAAAAAAAAGTGGTTGTGAACGCCTTAAAAAGAAAAATGTCCTTAATAAAAGCTATACACAAAAATAGTTTGTGCTTTTAATATTTGCTGTTGCAGCACAATTCACATCCATGTTGTTTGTTGTGTTGGTCACCAATTTTAAAAAGTTTCAGTGTTTTTTCACACTACTTCCATTGCAGTTCTTGTATTTTTATACCCTACAAAGAGCGTATTTTCACTTTGTCATTCCGTTTGTAACGCATAGAAGGGGGCGTGGCAGATATATAAAAGTCTTTACATTATTGATCAGCGTCACCACCTTAGTCGATATAGCTATGTCCGTCTGTCTGTCTGACTGTCTGTCTGTCTGTTTGTCTGTCTGTTGAAATCACGTTCACGTGAAAACTAAGCAAGCTAATTCAATGAAATTTGCACACATGTCACACCTTCTTGCCAGCTGCTAGTATATAAAAATGAGCGAAATCGGATAACGACCACGCCTACTGCTCATACTCTATGTAAATATACCTCAGTCCATTTTGAAAAAAGTTGCTGCGATTTTGAAGAAACTTGGTGATTTGATGAACATGTAAACAAAATTAAGATTGGGCTAGGTTTTAAATTTGCAAAGGCTCTCAAAGAGGCGTGTCACAGCCCTAAATTTTAACTTTTATAACGGCATAACTCATAAACTATGCAAGATATTGTGATGAAATTTGGTGCACGAACACAAATCATATATATCTGAATTGTGTTTAAAGTGGACGGAATTGGAAATGTGGGCGTGGCACTTTTTAACAATTGAAAATTTTGATTTCGTATAATTCAAAATTGGCGCATGCGATTTTCATAAAAATTTTAGGGATGATACCAATGCAAGCAGTCGTCAATACAAACTTCGTCAGTATACTGGAAAAATACGTTGAAGGGCGTGGCACAGCCTACAATATTTATAAACGTTATAATAAGAGAACTAACAGCATAATCGTTAAGCAAAAAACTTTTAATCCTATAGATAGTGTGCAATGAGAGTAATCTTCATAAAATTTCGTACATAGATGTTAATTATTATAAGTTATAAAATTAAATAAGTTTCAACGGGATACCATCAGTGGGCGTGGCACCTCCCATATTAACATAGAGTTGGAAGCGATATTTCAAGAGATCTGTTGCAGCAATTAGCATGAAATTAGATGTAAGTGGTTTGCTTGCTATAATACATACATCAAAAGCGGGCAAAATAGCACCACTGGGTGTGGCATCTCCCATACAAGTAAAATACCTGTAGTTGCATATCTATCGAAATACATATATGAGGAATCATATTAAAATGTGGTGTAAGAGGTTTGTTTATGGAAAGCTATTTATGTATCAAAATCAGTCTCGATTATATCAGTTAAAGCAAATGTCGCAAAGAAGTGGGCGTGGCATATTTCGTTTTATGCATATCTATTCTATTTCTTCTAAATATATTCGCCTTTTTCACTTTCTTTTAACTTTCAGCAACGGTTTCCATTTATTTTAGACATTTTGAGCTTTTCAACTGTTTCAAACGCTTTGAAACTTATTGCATTATTTTCAACTTCTTCAACGTCTTGTTAACATTTATTTGGAAAGTACTTTCAGTGCAGTGTAGGGTATGTGAGTTTCGGCCTGGCCGAAGATAACACTTTTTCTAGTTATTTATAAAAACAATGCAAGAAAATGTTGCAAAAAACTATCAATTTTAAATATTGCAGCTGCGTATCAGATATGACATTGGTTTCGAAGAAAAATCATGGTACTTAAAAAGATTTCTTAAAAAAGTTGCGTTTTACTGTTGCAGTGATATTTCGAACTTCATAAATGAAAAGGTAGTGAAAACCAAATGCCAAATACTTTCTACTAACATAACATTTTTTAAATTCACACCACTTAATCATTTAATCATTGCAAAAGTATTTTGAACAAACTACCGTACAACTTCACTAAAATTGGCTTAATATTAAATTCCTCAAATCACTGTACCGCATTTGCAACGTCATCAAATCAAAATTATCACAACAAACCACAGCGCGACAGCAGTTACTGAAGCGTCATCGTAGTTTCTAATTTGTGTGGCACTTGCTGCTTGCTGTCTGCCGCTTACATTATGATTTCTCATTCAAGAGTTGTCAAATGTCAATTTTGAAAATAATTTACTGACATTTTGGGCGGCGGCATATTTGTTGTTGTTGTTGTTGTTGAATATAACAGTGTTAATTTGATTTTATCACTGATGGACGGAGCGACGGAAATGCAGCGTAAGCGCAAATATTGCAAATGCAAACAGCAACGTAATGTGAAAGTGTCAAAGTGTCAAGTTGCTGCCACCATCCATGCCAACGACGCATAGCAACTTTGAAAATGTTAACGATCTGCCAAGGATACCGTTTGCAAACGGTCATTTTATTGGTTTATGTAGTGATGACCGATATTGAGTTTATTAATTGATAAATAAACAATTTCATTGACTTAGTGTCAATAGTGTTGTGAACGTGTTTTGTGTTGCTAATGTGCTTTGGTGTTGCGCGCTTGTGTTTACAATGTTGATGGTAATAATTTTGTTTGCGCTTTTGCTAAGTAATACCGCTTTCAGTGGTTTGCATTTCTCCAATTAAATCGAGTGTTAAATATTTAGTCGTTTCATAAATATTTCAGTAGGTTAAAAGTATTTCAAATTTTAAGGCATTGAGAGCACAAATTTTGGAACATTTTATGGCGAGTTATTGTTGACTAAAAATTTGTGCAGCTAAAGTGCTATAATTTAATTTTACATACAATAATTTATAACTTTCGGTTGATTTTTCGTTATAGAATTTTTAATTTTTAAAAATGCTATTCAAAAACATAAAAAATAATGAAAATTTATTTTCTACTCCCTGCTAAAAATCCATATTTTCCCCACTCACTACTCTACTCCAAAGAGCATTTTGTAAAATTGCTATATATATTTTTGGCATTAAAACGAGAAAGTTATTTTGAAAATTTACCAGTCAACATACGAAACGTCACTTAAACATTTAATGAGGGCATTTTACATTTATTACATACAACAACAATGAACGAACTCACAACACAGCCAGCAGGCAACAAACAAAAACACTCTACACATGCCCTTCATGCTACTTCAATACTACTGAAATTTGAAGGTACCGTAAAAATTTTTAAGCAACATTTAGATGCCGCAACATGAAGCTGCTGCTGCCACTGCCACTGCCACACACTGTAACAACATACAGCATACGAGTTGTATCAACAGCAGTAACTGGAGTAGGAGTTGCTTAAAAAAGTAGTAGTAGTAGTAGATATGGCAAGCATGTTAAACACGTTATAAACTAACACACAATACTGTGTCTGTGAGTACTCAGTTGTATTAAAACACGCGCGCGGCGACGATGACGTCAAAAAAGTTGGCATACCATATTATTACATTTTAGCATCCACTGATACCCATTGCAGTAACTTCAATGTTGCTACGGCGCCACCACCCCTCATTTGACATGCACGCAAATTACATTCCAAGGGTAATGAAAAATTTAACATGGTTTTAAAAAAAAAAAAAAATAAAATATACAGAAAACTTAACTGATGAACAGGCGAAAACATTTTTGTTTTAACTTGTCCATAAGGTTGTGATGGCGTTTTTACTGAAATTTTTAGATTTCATAAGAAAAGGATTGCATTTTTGAACTAAAATATCAATTTAAACAAAACTTTTGCAAAAGAGTATAGAGCTTTAGAGAAGAAACACAGAAGGCTTAAAAATTACACTGGTCAACAGTGGTTCTGTTGCCGTGGATGTCTCTGCGGATTGCTATAATTCCAGGTACCCAATTTACAAATACAGTGAAATCTGCTTAAGCGGGACATGGAAAGTGGGAAACCTCTACTAGTGAGACTCACTCCAAAGTCCCAGCACTTTCGCATCAAAATACCTCTATTACTGGGATTATTAAACCTCTATATATGGGATTTGATTTTTGAAGTTTTTGTGCATTTTCGCCTCATAACATGGGCTTTTCCCTCTATAACTGGGACCGTTTAAAAACAACCTGTGTAAGTAGGAAATAATATTTATGGATGGTGGATCCAATATGGCGGTCAAATTTGTGACCAAATTTTTGAAAGTCAACTGATATGAATCAAATTTGGTGGTCTTGGGAATCACTGATCACGAAACTGAGGTCTGCTTTAACAAAATCAAGACGGCCGATCCAAGATGGCGGACGTATTTTTTAAAAATCTACCGCTTTGTACCAAATTAGTTATACGGGAGTTTTTAGAGTCGCCGATTACGAATCTGGGGCTATATTTCTAAAATTTTTAAATTCAAAATGGTGGATTCAAAATGGCGGACGTATTGTTTAAAAATCAACCAATTAGCACAAAATTTGGTATACGGGGGTTTCTGGGGTCGCTGAATACGAATCCAAGGTCAGAAATTTAAAATTCAAGACGGCGGATCCAATATGGTGGATTAGGTTTAACATCTTTTTCATTTTTATGTTTCAAATATATTCGGAAAACTATAACTAAGTGCAACTAGAGAAGTCTCACTTAAAAAAAAAAAACAAAAAAATTCGTTTCATCGTGATTGTTTTTAACCCATTGGAAACCTTATAACTTTTGCCAAAGACATTTATCTCTATCTTACTTTGTTTTCGAGATTATGGCTTGGTTAAACAAATATAGGTTATACCGCATATTAAAGACAACTGAATACTTTAGAATGTACGCTATTTTGGCAGTACAAATTTGCATGTTCTATACCGACGAACCGATTTCAGTCAGCGCAAGTATGTTTTGGTTTTGTGTCTTCAATCCGCGCACACTCATGACATCTACTGCAGTATTCCAATTGCATTATTTTGTAGCGCCTCGGAAGTTTGTTCCGTGCTTTCAACTATTCTTTTGCGTAGTTTCCGTATACTGTGAGCTGTGAGGTGGGGTGTGACATACCCGAGCTACTCCTTCAATGTATTACTCTGGACTGAGCGTGCTTGCTATGCCAGTTTCAGGAAATTTTCTCTTCAGCTATTGAGAACACGATGGCAGATATTTTTGCAAGGAAATCTTTCTTGTAATACCCCACCTCATTGACGATGGGTTAAGAAAGTTTTAATGAAATAAGTATCAGTCTTAAGTCTCAGCATTTAGTGAAATTACAAAATAAATGTTTTGTAGAAATAAATTTTTTTTTTGGAATTTTCCATTAAGTTGAGTGTGGGATTTTTCATTAATACTCACCGCAACTTTTGTTTCGTTTGAGCGCAATTTCTTTCAGATTCAAAGTTTTTGAGCGATTTTTCGTTTAATTGTTTTTTTTCGATTTTTATTTTTGGCGATTTTCATTTTGAGTGCCTTTCATTTTTAAGAATTTTATTTTGGACAATATTTCGCAAAGGTTTAAAATTTTTCTGTTATTTTATAACGTCGACATTTTCTACGTGTAAGAAATTCAAAACTGTTTACTTTTACACATAAAATTGCTACATTTTTTCAATTGTTATGACTACTGTTTTTGTTTATATTTGCAGTAATATTTGCTCTTGTCGCTATTTTTGTTGTATTTGATTTTGCTGATGTTGTTGCACGCATAGGGGCACCATACTCACTGAATGTTTGTTGTTTTTGTTGTTTTTGTTGTTGTTTTTTTTGCTTATCCCTTTAGTACACCTACGTTATATGTTTGTGCTCTTTTTTTGTTGTTGTTCATATATATGATTGTATGTATTTGTAATTACGTCTACTTACATGTATGTTAGTATGTATGTGCATGTGTCCTTATATAACAGCAAAGTTTTTAGTTGTAGTGCTGCTGGTTTTACTGCTAACGCCGTTGGTGTGGTAAAACGAAAAAAAAAAAATTAAATGAAGTAAACTCACACTCAAATATTTAAATATTTATAGCTTTTGTTGGTATGTGCAATTGTAAATGTATGCATACATGTATATTGTTTTAATAAACATTAAGTTTGTAAGGCAGTCTACACGAATATAAAGTGTACAATTTTATTGTTAAGTTTAGAATTTGCAATTGTATTGTGCAATATATACAGCTCAATGTCACCGCTATTTGTAAGTCAAATTTAGTGTGCAAAATTGCGTTATCATCGTGTGTTTGCAGAGTACGCATAGTGTATAGGGTGTTTTATTATTTAAAAATAAAATGTTTCGTAGCAAAATAAATAGAAAAAAATATATTATTTTTTTCTTTTATTTCAATTAGTTTTTTTCCCATGACGTCATAAACTTTTTTCGACGAAAATTTAAATATTCATAAAAAATTGCTGAGAGTACAAAGTTCTTAAAATTGGTCAAAATACACGGAAAATAAGATTTTTTTTATTTTTGCTACAAAAACAAAATATTTGATCTTATAGAAAAAAAAAAATTTCTAAAGGTGTAATTTTGACCAAAACAATTTTATCACTAACGCTAAAGCTAAAAATTTTACGAAAATTTTTAAAGCAGAAAAATTTTTCAAATCATTCAAACTATGCATTTAATTCATAAAAAATATTTATTGATTTTTTGAAAATTTCTTTTCAAAGTTTTACAAAAATTTTATATGACCTCTTCCATTGCGGACGCAATCTAGAGCCGACATTTTAAAATTTGCTAAATAGCCCAATGGTACTTAAAAGTTTTGAAGTTGTAGAAGAGTTCAGAGTATGATTTGTTAGAATAGGCCACACAAATTTTTCTCAAGCAGGTGATCTGGTTGATGTTAAACGTCCCATATATATGTACATATGTATGTATGTATATCATTAGAAAATACACAGGCAGTTCTTGCCCACATCAACTCGTTTTAACTGAGAAGCCTGTGCTATAGCACAATATTTTCCCACACATATCAAATGTTCATATATGTATGAGAACAAAAATTAAATGAAACTCTTTTCGGCTATTCTGAATCATTTACATTTTAAATAAACTTTTTATTTTGCTCTTTTTTTAAAGGACACATGTTTGTAGGCAAAAGGAGTAACGCCGAATTTTTACTAGCGCGTATTTGTCAGTTAATAAAAATTTAATTTCCTTAACATGACCAACGGCACCATTTTACACAGTATGTATTATAAAAAGAAATGTAAAAAAAAAACATAAAGGATTTAAAAACACCACCGGCGTTCGTAACCTCAAAATCTACAGCAAATGAATGCCTGAGTGAAAAATATGAGAGTTGTTTTGCTACACTTCCTGTGAGCAAATTACATATGGTAAATATTGCTTGCAGCAAATTAAAAAAAAAGACTTTACAAAAATTACAGAAATAAATATAGATAAAAAAAACAATTTTTTGTACACGTATACGAAAATATATTACTCACACACACATGTAAGTAACTTAAAAATATTTCCTTGCAAATTTTTAAATATTTCTGTTTAATTTGATGTTGTCTGTACACTGTCAAAATATTACTTTTTTGCTAAAAAAATATTTGCTGGCCATAAAAGCTATAGCATCTTTTAAAAACAAGGTAGTAGCGAGTGCAGATATGATGGTTGTACTCCTTTTCTATATTAATTTTGATCAAAACTTTAAACAGAACGACTATCCATCTAGGCAAAACTGCTATTTTCAATATCATTCAAGGTCCTATCGAAAATCTCTCTTAATGGAATCAACTTAAAATTCAGCTACTGACCTTTATAAGCAAAAGACACATCATCCAACATACAAAAATATTACATATATTTCCAAGCAACAATTTCAGTTGACCACTTGATGAAGGAAACAAAAAAGTAAATAAAGTCCCAACAATATAATACATACAATAGAAAAAGTTTCATCTTCTAGACGACATTCAAAGGCTTTGCATAATAAATAACAAAATTTACATATTATAATTGTTAATCAAATGTAGAGTTGCCAACATAACCAAACAATTAAGCTTTGTTTCAGAAAGCAATTTATTAATTTTGCAACATTTAATGAATTCTTGCACTAAACGCATGCTTGTAAAGTTGAATGTTTGAATGACAGTTGACTGAAAGTTGACTGAATTGTGTACAACAATGTGTGGTATGAAATGCAAACTGGCTTCATTCTATGTATGGTACATTATATGTATTGTTTTTGTATGATGTACATATGTCGTATGTATGTACATCAACCTCAAAAGTTTTGAGACTCAAATTAAAACTTGTTAAAACTTGTGGACAATGTATGTATGTACAGTAAGCGCTTCAATTTATTTGCAATAGAAACAATTTATTCGTAGCAAGAACTAGAATAGTTCATTTAAGGTTTTCTTTTTTAAAATAAAATATTTTTTTAGTGGGTTTTTTAATGAAAATATACTTTTGGAAACTGTATATGCCTCAAGCCTTACAAGATCTTGTAATAATTGTCATTAATTTTGTAATAACTGTTAAAAGATTTTTATAAAAATTTTCGTAAATACCCTGTATTATATGTTTATGCCCCGCTTATTCATACATCATCTGTAAAATTTCTATTTGCGTACCCTTACGAGCTTTGTTTAATTTTTGCCTGTCAGTGATTGATTGAAAATTGACTTTTCCTTTGCAATTTTCAATACGAAAACTTTATGCTACTCACGCATAGTCACTAAACTCATACATACAAACTTTCTTACATATATATATGCATGTACATTTGTATATGCTTACAATGCTGCTACTTTCGAAATGTCAGCCATCAAAATATTGATTATGACTTGCTAGTTTTGCTTTGATCCCTTGATAGTTTCAGCGTAAGGAAGTTTGTTATTCTGAAACTTTGATAAAATCAGTGGAAACTCACAAAGGATTTTTGCTGTATGCCAAACAAATTGATAAAATTTTTGTATCATGCGCTTGGCAAGAGTTAATCCCAAACGCAAAACTGCTGTGGGCATTTAAATTTTTGTTTTGCCAATTTATTAAAGGTCAAAGAAGATGAAAATAGCAGAGCCATATGAAAAAGAGTTGTGATGTAAAAACGTATTTTGCACAATATTTGCAATTTCACATTTGATTTGAATTACATTAGACGGTAAAAAAACAAAGAATTTAAGAAAAGAAAAAAATATTAAACTTAGAAAACATTATTACCCAACACGTACTCTCTTTTACTCATATCATGCTATATCATATTACTGCAAGCTTTTAATTACTGCAATGTCTTGTAATTTAATGCGTTTTCTTAACGTGACCTGCTGCTCTACTGACTTCTAACGCGCGTTCTTTTATTTTCATAACAAGAATTGAAAAAAAGCGTACAAGTAAAAGTAAATACGACAATAAGTAGAAAGAAAACTATGTCAACAATTTTACCAAGCTAAGACAATAAATGGTGGCTGAAACAACAACAGCAATAGCACAAAATGGTTAAAAAAACATATTTATTTGAAATTTATTTTCTTTATTTTTTACTGTTTTATTGCTCTGTAGTTACTGCAATTCCTTGCAAACATTTCATTATCCTTAACATTTTATATCTTTATTGTTGTGCTATTGCAGTGAGACATTGGTTCAAGAATGAAAGAAAAAGCAAAAGTAAAAAAATTAAAAAAAACAAATGCAATGCACAATAAAATAACGGCCTAAAGACTGAAACGAAAAAACAAAAAACATTAAAAAATGAGTAAATTGTGACAGTTAATAGAGACGGCAGTATAGAAATTACTTTCAAGTACATTTTAATGGATGATGATGATGATGGATGATGCACTCAGCGTGAATATTTTGACTTTTTTGGTTTAACAAAGCAATCTTTTTTATATTGAGCTATAAGCTCTGAATAGAAATACTAAATATGCTACGAGTATTGACTATGAAAGTTTATACAAATAATACATGTTTTGAGGCAATTTAAAGGGCCAGGGGCAATCAGAGGCATGAAAAATAGAGCATTTTCAATAATTTTTTTTTTTTTTTGGTATTAATTTAATTTATTTAATAAAAGTGATAATATGGCATCCATTACATTATGTTTCAACTTGACTTTACAAAAGTTGAAAAAAAAGTTATAGCTGGCTGTGTTGGACCCTGTCCCATACAGAGTGCCTTGCGGTGACCATCACAAATCCTTGGAAAACTATCGGAAATCAATCGGATAAAAAAAAATTAACTATTTAAATAAATAATCTAGTACCTGATCGATGGTTTTTTTTTTGGTTTTGTTTGATTTTCGGGACAAAAATGAAGAATTATTTGTTCATAAAAAATTGATATCTAAAAATAAAAAATCCTTCCTTCAAATTTTCAGGATATATTTGCAAGATATAAGAAAATGCAAAAAAAAACGATTTTTTTTAATTCTGACTGCCTCTGCCCCCTTAAAATGCGCTAGACGCCCTTCAACGATTCCGAATTCCAAAAAAGGGGATTTATTGCTATATATGCAAAAATGAAAGTGGCATCATAATATTGTCAGTACTGTCCAAGGTCTTGACATAAATCCCAAAAAAAAGAAGAATTCAGCATTATGTCAGAACTACAAGGCCATAATGACGTGAATTTTTGACATAAATTCACTTCACCAGAGTTACCGAAAAACTCCGACTCTCGCCCAAACAGATCATATTTGGTCAAATTAAAGCCCTTCCTTGTTTCTGATAGTACTTGACGATGTCCTTAGCAGAGCTCGAAGCTCTATAAATATTAGCTTTCGATGGACTTTCAACGAACACTTAAAAAAACTCACTAATGTCGATGACATATGCAACCTTACCAATAAGCAGTCAGCAATACGAAAAAAACTCACTGCTGTCAGATCCTCTTCGAAAAAGTAGGTCTTAAACTGAACATAAATAAAGAATGCATGTTAATTCGCGCAACCAGTGGCAGCAAAAGCTTTAAGGATGATAAAAAAAAAAAACCACAGCCAAAAAGAAGTGATTCACTTTTCTTACCCATGTAGCGTAATAGCACCTGATGGCGATATCAATAAAACCAATAGGCACCTTCGCTCAGCTTCATATTTTCTGTTAGTCTGCGCTTCTGTCAAGGTAAAAGCTTTTGTGTCAGACGTGAAGTCATCTATATTAACGGCTGTTGAAGTTGGCTGACCGACAGCGGCGCTCTGCTACACAGTTTGCAAATGTTCACAAATAAATTGTTTGCTTGACAAGCTCTGAAAGTTTTGAGTCTTAACTAATGGTTGAACAAAAATTTTCAAGATTTGATTTCCAATTGAATCAAACGAAGTAAATGGAAATCGCAGTGGAAAACGCAGTGTTGAAACGATCGCTTAAACAAAATATACATGAGAAATTAAAATTTTTGAGAGAAAATAAGGCACTTTGGAAGAGTTGAGTGGAGGTCCTTTGCTTCGTATAAAGTCCACGAATAAGATAAAGTACGCAAAAGTATTGTTTAGAAAAAGAATTTTAGATGAAGTACCAACAGTCTTATCTTAAGCAGATTTTTGAACAAATGCCACATTTCCCAACAATAATCTTATAACTTTAATCAGCAGGTTTGCGAGTTTAAACAAATATCGAGTATCAGTGTTAAGAGTATCAGTGGCTTTGTTAAACTTAAAATCACTAACACTTCAAATGCCACTAAGAAAGAGCAATAAGTACTATGAAAATAAAGCGTATCCTTGTGCACGTTTATCGCTGCAAGCGAAAACAGTTACTGCTATTGCAATAGAAAGTTTAGTAAACAGCAACAGTGCAACGTCAATGTTATCCTGCCTGTTAAGCTTGCGCATATCCTTGACTAAAGTAAGATACGCTAAAACAAACTACAATACAATGGCTCTACATTAAATGGTGCCTTCTTTAGCTGTCCTGCTATCTGTCTTCTTGTCAGCTCTTTTACAGCATTGCTATCATAGTCCGCTGCTGCGAGTCAAAGTTAAAATCAAAATGTTTTTATTTATAAATGTTGTGTTTTTTTTTATTTTTTCTTTTCTTTATATTTTGATATTACTTTTGCACTGAATTTTGCCACTAGGCGCGTTCAGTCAATAAATAAATGTTTATAGCTGGATGAATAACCATACCAGCAAGAGTTTTGAACTATGGTTTTAATATTAAAAATATTTGATATTATAAGCAAATTGTTAGAATTGCGCTCAAGTTTCATAGAATGCGTTTCAATTTGCTGTTTTATTAAAAAAAATTTACATGTTCAACATATACATGAAAATACTCACACAACTTTAGTATGCAATTAAACAAATGCATACAGCATAAAGCTGCATTTAAACACTTTGAATACTCAATTTTGTTACACACACACACACACACATACCCACGCATAATATGCAACTCAATGCGATTTAATTAATTATCAAATTCCACAAAATACCACCGCGTGTTACCGAATTTCGAATAACCATGTTACGACCACAAACTTGCAGAGAAATTGAAAATGAGAGCGCGGTGGCAGCAACAACAAAATATGCAAAATTTTAAAATACGCTGTCATACGTCAGTATCCAGCATAGCACTCACTGTTGCCACTGCTGCTCCTGATGTCCTTTTTTAATGTGAAAATGCGAAAAATACAAAATTTTCCAAGTGCATAAATTTAAATTAAAATTTATGAGCAACAATGCAACAAAATGTTGTTAGTGGGCGTAGGTGGTGTGCGCACACACACACATAGAATAGTCAAGTATATGCACATACGGTAGACAATAAATATAGTAGTAAAGGATGTTACGCACACCCATGCAGATGATTATAGTCACGTCATGGTGTTTAAATGCAACAAAGAGCAGCTTAAAAGGAAGGGAACCTAAATGCAAATCATATTTGTTAACTATTTATTGTAAACAAATGCAATCAACGCTCATGTGGCTTATCAAGGAATCTACAGTGCGAATTTCCATTGGTTCATATGATGGTTAAATCTCAAAAAAGGATAGCTAACATAACAAAATGACAATGTTGCGCTTCAATAATATTTCATAAATTTCAAGTCAAAGACAATCGTGAGCCAAATTTGAATATTTGAGACCTTTTTTGGTAATAAGTTACCTAAGAAACATGATTTATAGAAACAAGTTTTTTTTTAAAAAAATCGGAAATTTTCAGGACTTGAAAATTTGTAAAACAATATAGCAGTTTTGTCAAATAGGCTTTATTTCACAAGACATTGAAACTTAGAAACTGAAAGTTCCCCAAAAGAACTATTATTCTAAGGTATAATCACGCAAAATTTGAATTAAATTGGAGAAGTTCGAGCTCTGTTAACAATACATTTGAAAGTTGCAAATATTTTGGCAATGCAAACTAATGTTAAATACAAATTATTTAATGCTAATAGTAAATATTTTCAACAACATTCATACACATACACGTGCTTCCTCCCTTACAAGAGTGGGCGTTTAAATTGTAACACATTTTCCATGCGTTAAGACTACAAAGTATTAGCGCAACATTTGCAGTAACAACATGATGCACACTGAAAATTTTCAACAACAACAGTAACAGACACTATAGCAGCATTAACAGTATTCACAACAATAACAAAAGTTACACAACAATAAGTCGTTATAACAACAACAACAATATCAGCAAAAGCAGCTACAGTCAAATTCACAGCAGGAAATAGCGATTGTTCCAGTGTATGTGTGTTTGCATACATTTCAATATGTGCTATATTGTCTAAGCATATATGAGTGTCAGCGTGTGTATGCTTGACAATAACAGCAGATAAATATGTAGTTTCAAGCAATGAAAAATCAACCAACATCATAATATTTTGACCAAAGCAATTTGAGCATAGTAGCAAGCAGTGAGATTAACAGTAGCAGCTACAGCAACAGCAGTTGGTGCGCAGTTTGCTGTAGCATTGAAACAGATAATTCAAATATATATCTTATTTTCCATCATAACTACATATTGCATGGCACGCCCATATTGTATTGTTTATTTTGCACAGTCTTGAGAGTTTAATTATGTGTAGTTGTTTGTGTAAGTTTATGGATCGAAACATTTCCAAAACTAAAAAGTTTAAATAGAAAATTATTTTTTTATTAAAGGTTACTCATACTTCATGTTAACCAAAATTTGCATAGATTATGGGAGTGTTTTAAAAATTTAATTTATGTAAAAAAAAAATTTGTTAGACTTAAATTTAATTTTATATTTAAAATTCCTAAAACTTTTTAAGTTTTTTCCACCAAGACAATATATCGTTTGCCTATATTTTTATTTCTAAAAATATTTATAAACAGCGCATTGTATACCATTTAACTTCCTTCCACAAACGCACGCGAAAAACTTTTTTAATATTTTATGTTTTACATCAAAATTTGTTCTTTTTTTCATATTTTGTTGTTCATATTTTTTTTTTTTTTTTGTTTATATCGTTGTTACTCTGCGAATAATTGCTCCCAGGTGGCAAATATACTTAATATGTGGCAACTTCTTGTACCATTAGGTTTTTTTTTGTTTTTTTTTTTTTTGTGCACAATGCATATTTTAAAATAAAATTTTACGGTTTGGGATTTTAATTTCATTTTCAAGATTTTAAATCTCTTTAAGTTGTTTGACGTCGTTGACGAAAAAAGAATACTTTTTATTTATTTATAATGCAGTTTGAGCTTAGTTAGTAATTTATGACTAAATTTCATGACAACAAAAAAATATTTTGCAACAAAATTTTGTTTTTCGTTAAGATAAAATGATGATAGAATTTGCTGTCTTTTAAATATTTAAGATTTTAATAGCACATTTGTGTTGAAATTTTTTTTGAGAATCTTTTAAGAGCCTTTTAGAATACTGACAAGTGGCATTAGCAATAATGACATAAATCATTTAAGCTGTTTATAAAATATTTTTATATAAAAAACGAATAACGACAATATTAATCACATAGAAAAATTTTAACTTCCACTTATTACTTTAAAGGACTCTCTGTTGTCAGTGACTTAACTAAAACAATTTTGCAGTTTCTTAAAAAAAAGTACATTACTTAACGACAATTAGCCAGAATCAAGCTAAGTTACCTTGGAAAACCTTTCTTCAACAACTTAAGCGAATTTGCCGAAGTTAAAATCAGAGTTTTGCTCCACTATCTAAATATGGCTAACTGGATATAGCTGTCTTCACCAATTCGCCGGGTAACATAATGTGTTATTAAAATGGCACTTTTAGTGCTACTTATGGCTTCTACTTCTGCTGATGTGCTAAGCTAACACTCTAACCTAACCTAACCTAACCTAACATAATGGCAGATTCGCGCTCAGCACCTCAAATTACTCTGACTTGACATCAATCGATGTTCCTCCGATTTCACTGTAAATAGTGTAATAGTTTGTTTTACATTTTCTTTTAAAAAATGGCCTAGAGACTTCTTAACTCATTAGCAGGGACCCAAAATAACTACTGCTTGGTTTTTTGTGATTGAAAAAATTGCCCACAGGTGGTTCCGGTTCCCAAAAATGCCCGATTTTGGTCCATTCTCGAATAAAAATGTTATGCACCAATCGAAGGAAAGAGGTCGAAAATGGATTTTGACCATCATCATAGGTGGTTCCGAGTCCCAAAAATGCCCGATTTCGGTCCATTTTCGAAAAAAAAAGTTATGCACCAATCGATGGACAGAGGTCGAAAATGGATTTTGAATATCATTTGGAGTATCTCCGGACCCTAGAAAGATCGAACGTTTTTGACCCATTTTCGGAAATTTTTTTTTTTGCTCCAATCGATTGGGAAAGTTCGAAAAATAATTTTGGACATCACTTTGGTTGGCTCCGGACCTTGAAAAGTACCCTTTATAACCCTTTTGATGCTTTCCAAGGTCCGGAGCTGCCCTAAGGTATGAGTCATTAGTACCAAATAGCACGTCGTGACGTGATTTTGAAGTCTTGTCAAGTGACATTTCAGATCATGTGTCTTATCGGGTATAACGCGAAACTGAACAATCTTTTTTATTCAATATTTTTTGAAATGATTTAAAATTTTTCAACATTTTCAGAAAGAGGTGAAAATTTTCTTTATTGGCTGATTTAAAATACTTAGCATTGCAACTTTTTTCTAAAATTTTAAAATTTATGAAACATAATATTAAAGGTCTCATTTTTACAATATAATTTCAGGAAAAAATATTCCGCTTTCATCGAGCAAATGTTGCGGTAACTATTTATTTTTGACTACACTTTTGGGGAAATGATGCCCGACAAATCAAATCAGTATGCGGCATGAAACTAATAACAATTTCCAGAATCAATATTTTATGTAAGTGATTTGTTAATTTTTTTTAATATCTATTTTTTATAAGTCTTGTAAACATTTCGCGGCATTTTTATTAAAAAAAATACGTAACTTAAAATTTCTTATTAAGAAAATATAATATTATTAGATATTATGTTTTAACTCCACAAATAGCTACATACGCAAAATTTTGAAAAGCGCCAATTAAAGCTTTTTTTAAAAATACGCACACACACACAGCTATAGCATGTTGCGTTATTATACTCACTTTTAAATTTGTATTATATGTCGCGACATTTCTTTTGTGCATACGTGTGAGTTATTATCTATTATATTTGTATTTGTATTTGTGTGTATGTTGGCTAAAATTCAAAGAAATAAATTATAATGAAAACGACGGCAGAAATTTCTCAAACTCAACTCAAGAGATTTTATTTTATTTTGAATGATGGTGCTTTGTGGCCTAAGGATAAACGTGTTTATCTTGAAAGTAAAAAAAAAAAAATATGAAAGAAAAAAAAAATTCAAAGGAATATAAAGAATTTTAAGGAATAACAAAGATGTTGAATACAAAATAAGAGATGAAAAAAGAAATACATAAAATAGTAAGGAATGAATGACAAAAAAAAAAAGTAAATTCCCGGAAGTTATGAACACGTGCCTATGTTGGGTGGCGGCTATGTGACTACCGGTGTCTATGTTATGCTGGTGTGTGTCTACTTATACTAAAATGTATTTGTGTGCTTAACAACGTGTGTTTTTTATGAAATGTTCCTATTGCGTTTGCTACCTAGCGATGAAACAGGAAATCATAAAAATGGCTTTAACTGCAATAGCAACATATTTGAGAAAGAAAAATATGAATAGAGCTTGCTAAGGAATTTCAAAAGAAAGACACATAAGGAAAACAGCTTAAAGCATAATGAGATTAAAGTGATACATTTTTACGTTGGTTTTTGTTAAAGTGATGTATGAAATGGCCTTCAAATAGAAACTTTAAGTAAAAAATTTTCATATGATAAAAATTGTTGCTAATAACAAAGGTAGCTCATTCGAAAAGTATTTGTTAGTACTACATACAACTTTCATGTAAGAATTAAATTTTATATTGCAAACATCATAGTGTTTTTTCCAACAAAAATCATATTTTACCTAGGAGGCCACATTTTTGAAATTTTTTGCAGTTACTCTCACCATAATATTTTTTTTGAGTGAGATGTCATAGTTTTCTCATATCAGCTTCATGCTGGGGAATGATTTTCATTAGGTAGAGCTCGAAAAATCAAATACAAAACTTCAAGTAAATTAATTGTTTAATACAAAAATTCCAACATTTTATTTCTTCCTAAATATGCCTTTATGGTTGCCTTGCAGCTGCTTCACTTTATTTAACTTTATCAAATTTCACTGAACTGCTACTATCTGCCTTTTCTACATCTTTGTAGCACTTAATAAAATGCTATCTAAATTGAATGCTTTCATTTTAACCATATTTCAAGTAAATAGGCAAATAACTTTTATTAAGATTGAAATTTTGCAGTATATGCTATATTTATACAGCCTCCAGTTACTTGCATTTATGGTTATACAAAGCTGAGTTGCCTTGTGGCAGCACTGTTTTTTGGGCACACAGATGCATAAATGTTTAAAATAGGGTGAACAGTTAAGTTTGACTTGCAGTATTTATTGCTGATGTTTCATATATAGCAATTGATATACGATTTTCGATGCTAAGTATTATTATCTAAAATTAATTCATAATTTGAAATATAGTTCTTGAATCAACATAGTATTATAAATATGACTCGTAGCCCTAATATTTTATCCTTCAATACTTTCTAGAAATTTTATGCTTTTTCCACGGATTTATTCTCAAGGAGTGTTAAGTGTTTGATCAAAGTATTTCTTTTTGTTTCAAAATTTTGGCATTTAGTCAATTTCTCAATTATTTTATTAAAGATCCACCTTAGCGCACACACACACACGCACGTACAACATATATCCATTTATTCATTCATTCATTCATTTCATTTATGTTATGCAAATAACAAGCAAGCAAGCAAGCAAGCAACCAGGTAAAATCACATAATAATAATTTCAAATAAAATTTAATGCATATCCTAGAATATCCTGGCAGCCACAGCAAATCACGGCATGCAGATCTGCAGGCAGTCAGGCGATGGATGGCGCCATTGTGTATGTGTGTTTCAGTGTATCTGTAATTGTGTAAGCTGAATTTATGTATCACATACACATACATAGCCATGTGTGTGTGTGTGTGTGTGTATATGTAAGACTGTGAAAAATGGCAGACATCATTTCATAAAAAACAGTATATTTGTTTTTTTTTTGTTTTTATTATAAATGCGCATATAAAAAGGATACTTAAAATTAAAGCATTTAATATATTAAAAATATAAAAAAAGCAGGCATAATACTTGAATTTACAGCTCGAAAATATGCTACACTTTATCATGAGCACTACTGGCACTGGCGTTATACTTTTGCCTTTATACATATATATATATGTCACGTTCATCACGTGCCGCGTTTTTTTATTATATTTGTGTGCTGCATATAATTTACCTAATTTTATACAAAAGGCCATGAAGAGACGGGTCGTACATAAAAGTGTTGGGGAGCCAAAAAAGAAATATATTTCACCACAAAAACCAAAAAATTTTTGTGCCAAACGAATAATAATTTGAAAACAGAGTTATGTTATTTAAAAGGACACTCAGTTGGGGTTGACAACGTGCTGCTGACAAGTAGCATACAGTGATTGTAGAACTGTGCAATCAGACTTTCGGATGTTAAGTGCTTATTGGAGTGACCTTCTGCTTTGCATTTTTTTTTTTTTTAGCAGCGTTTGTAGACGAGTCACAGTCATTTGATCAGCATTGAGAGCACAATTCGTTGAAGGATTTAATTTTATTATAATTTTTAAGCATTAAAATTCATTTGAACTTTTTCTTAAAACTCAATATTTGCTGACTGCTTTTGCATCATTCATCACTAAAATTTGCATAAACTTAAGACGCTCATACGCTAACACACAAACATATGTGTAAGTGAATAAAATATTTGACGTTATTTGTTGCACATGTAGACAAAAACAATTCACTGTTGTTATAAAAATATATTTTTGATTACATACTTGAATGTATGTTTTTGATGTATACGTATGTGTTTGTTGCTTAACACATAAATATGAGTTACCACAACTGATGCACTGACAAGAAATGATGCAACTACTGATGTTGCCACTTTGTTGCCTCTATTCTCTATTGCTTTCGGTGTGCGTGTGTGTGTATGCATTGCACTTTGTTGTAATCAACTGCAACAATGTTGTGTTTGAAATATTGCTCACTCTGCTTGTTTTGCTTTTTGTATGCTCGTCCGTCTGTCTGACGTGTCTCTCCCTCTGTCATTTGCAAATATTTGTAATATTTCACTTTGCCAGCAGAGCAACTTCAAGCAGAACGCCAAGCATTCTCACAGATAATTCGAATGCTTGAAATACAGCGAAATCATTATTGTGGCAAATGCTGCATAAGTTATGCTGCAGACTAACTTTATAAGCTAAGGTTAAGCATCGTTTGCGAAAATTAATTTCAAGTAATAACTAATAAGTTGATTACACTTAGTGGGCATGGCAAATGCCTCATAATAATGTGCCCTGTTACATCTTACTTCCAATTACAGAATTACATCAAGCTATCGCACTTTCATTAATATATTAACTTTACTACATTTTGTACTTGTAGCCAAAGATGGAAATGAGAATTAAATATTGACTTTTTTCTGGTAGGTGACATTTCCTTAAAAATCTCGTTAGAACTGTCTTCGATTGCACGGCTGTCCTCAAGTGCTAAAATTACAAAACAAAAGTTCAGCAATAGCAAAAAAAAGCTGTTACGACAACGCTCTTGTGTATGTCGTCTGCAACGCATAGTTATTAAGCTGTCAATACTTTGCAACCAAAAATCTAACCAATTTCATTGCATTTTTTTTTTTTTTTGTTATAAGTTAGTGCAGTTTCTCAACTCAAAATAAAAATAGAGTGTGAAAAAAAAGCTTTTTATATTTTGGTCAATGTACTGTACATTTACGTTTTTGTTTTGCTTTTTTTCTAAAACCCATAACTAGCTGTCGAGGTGGCAGCTGCCATAAAGCAAGTGGCAAGGAACAAGGATAACAGCATAACGAGAAAAAGAGCAATTTTGAAATTCGCTGTTACATTGCCAATGTATGCATTCAGGACTTGCGTGTCATACGAAAGGTTGAAATATTAAACGAATATAACGCAGCGTTGTAAATGAAAATGTTCTGTATACGGGTGATTCTACAAATATGTGCCGTGGTCACTGAAATATATCTTGACTAATTTTCATTATGAACTTTCGAAACACTTCAAGACTTTTCGACAACTTTCAAATGCTAACGATGTTTTCGAAACCTTTCGATAATCTAAATTTTGTAACGTATAAAAACAATTAAAGCTAAAAAAAGAAGAATTACTGTCATTAAGTTTTTCAATTTTATTTGATACCTTCAGACTTTAAGGATTTAAAACTTTACTTAGAATTGAAAAACTTGTTAGAAGTATTTGACAGTCAAAGTGTAGCTAGTACCATCGGAAAGCTCAATATTAGTTGAAGAGTATCTAATAATATAGGATATATTGATAAAAAACCCAAAGTATTCAAAAGTATTGAAAAAGCCGAGTGAAGCTTTAAAATTTCTAATGATTTAAAAAGTATCAAAAAAGTCTATAGGACTTGGAAAATACTTTGTCGAAAATCATCGAAAAACTGGAATAATATTGATCAGTATCAAAAAGACTTAAGATCAAAAATTCTGAATAATATTAAAAACTTCAAAAAATCTGCAGAAATTGAATGATACCGAAAACTATCAAAAAAGGTGATTACATTGTCGAAAGGTGACGCATAAAATCGAAAAAAACACCCTCTAAGAAACATATAAAAATTACACATAGCTTTTCCAAAACGTTTCACTTTTTAAAAGAGCCTACATTTTTTTAAAAAGCAAGTACTTAGTAAGTTATTAGTCAGTCCACTTAATTTTCACTTAAAAACTGTGACCGCTCCTAACAGATGATACGCGTATAGTACCAATTCATTGGTTATCTGAAACTTTTTTAAAAAAACAGGAAAATAAAGGTTCAAATCATGCAATTTAAAATTAGCTCAAAGTTTTTTATTTTCATGGAACTGCCCATGGCATATTGTTTGTTGACTCAGTGAGAAAATGTGCATATTACTTTTTTCTTTAAGGCTTCTCTCTTTGAAAAAATTTAAAAAAAAAAATTGATAATTAATTCTAAGAACTAGCAGCTTTACATACGTTTTTGGTTTATCAATGCGCTATTTTTTACTATGCGCTGATATTTTGTACAACTTTTTATAGCTAGTCTCTTTCAAAAAAAAATGTAGCTTAAAATTTGCTGCAGCCATCTAACACAATGCAGGCTAAAAGTAGCCGCAACATATTCTACCATACGTAAAATTATACAAATGTATATGGTTTTAAATGTTTGCCTGTGCGTACCAAAAGCTTAGTCCTCATCTGCTTTAAAATTATCGCTTTGGTCATAATTCAGATAGTAACGACAGACAACATCACTTTGCGTTGTCCGCTGCATTGCCAGTTTTTGGTGCTGCGCCTGAACGTAGATCCGAATATCTGCTATTTCTTGTTACATTTTGACCTCGTTTATTTATTGTTTTTCTATGCTGTTCGCCTTTGGTGGTACTGGCTATGATGTTTTAGGAAAGTTTTAATTTTAATTTGTGTCAAGTGTGTTAGATTTATTTTTCGGTAGCGAAGAAAAACTACTAATATGGAATTGTGTTAATTTCTGTCATATTTTGCAATCTGACGTCACAATTTTACTTTATGTCACAATATAAAAAACTATTTTTCTAAATATTTGAATCAATTTTAAGAACTTTTACTGCTAACGATTTATGCTGAAAATCAATAGCTTAGGAAAAATATTACACTCGCAAAAATTGGTATATACTTACATATTTTAAAAGGATATTTTATTCAAAAACATATTCTAAATATGTAACATATCTTTAAAATAAAACGAATTTATAGAACAATTGAGAAAGTGCTGATAAATTGGCACTTGAGAGTCTTTCAATGTCGATTTGTTTTGCACAAGTGTGAAAAGTTATGGCTGCAATATAAAAAATGCAAAAAATCTATGAAAAATACTCACTGAAATGCAAGAAAAATATGAAATGCAAAATAAAAGTAAACACACAATATGACGCCAAAGGATATGCGCGGTGCTGCTGTACAACAGCAATAAATGAAAACAAAGTGAAACCTTCGTAAACAATGGCAGAGGGCAAAATTGTAAGCAAACGTTAAATTTGAATAGTGTGGCACCTTACAATATAAAAATCGATATACAGAGAATGCAATTGAAAACACAATAATAAAAGTCGAAGTTGTCTTATTCAATTTATTTTATGTATTAAATGTTAAATGCAGTAAAATATTTGAAACTGTTGCTGACTTAAGCTGCAACATTTGACACGCTTCTCCATAGAAGTATGCTCAAGTCTGGCGTTCAGATTGTTCTAAACATTTGAAAACCCAAATAATACTTATATGGGTGTTCCTAGAAATAACTTATAGCGAAAGATCGAATCGTATATTTTTAGTACTTAAATTCATATCCACTGATTGATCCTTATCTCTGCTTTAAAAACAGATCAAATTCTCTACCTTCAAGTACTGCATATAACTTTTGAATTAATATCAGAGCTTATATTGTTTGTTCTTAACAAAGCTAATTTCAAAAGGATACCTCAATTTACAACTTGTTAAAACATGTTTTTTTTTTTTTTTGTTGCTTGTTAGACTACGAAAATTATAAATGCTCTTACCCATGATGTTCCCTTTTGGCGCAAACAAAAATGTATTCAACTGTAATGATAACATAATTTTTATGCTTTAAATAGCAACAACAAAAGGTGTCGCACATTAACAATTCTATTCAAAAGTTGAATGCTGGCGCTGGCTGACAAAAACTGACGTTCGTATCCATTTTATCCTTCTTCATAATTAGCCACTTAAAATTTTTACTCATCCAAGCGCGCTGCGGCATTTCTACCACGTTGACCATGAATAAATGAGGCCAATTGACCCAACATTTTAAAGAAGAGGTTGCTGCTACTGCTCAAGACCAGCAGCATTATATGCTGCATGCCAAACAGCGTAACACAGTAGCAATTGCTAAAGAAATGACTTTGCCTCCACCATCACATCACGATTGCCATGATAGAAACGCGAGCAAGTCAACAATTAAAATAGAGTTGAAAAGTAGAAGAAGAAGAAGACGAAAAAGCAGTTCAAGAGGGCACAAAACAAAAAACAAAAAAAAAGGAAAAAAATTGGAACGCAGCTTAAAATAAACTCAAGGATGCACAGGCCGCACACTTAAGGATCACTCATAAAAAATTACGGCAATCATGATGGTACGCGCGCGATGATGATGATGACGATGATAGCGTTGATGGCGTGGGCTACCAACAGGACTTGACTGACTCTTGCTGTATGCTTTATCTATGAAGAGTTATCCTGGAATTTTTTTATACAAAATTTTTATGAATTTATTTTTTTACATTTTCCATTTTCATTTTTGCTACTTAAGTTAAATTTTAACTCCTAACTATGCTAGAAGCGTTAGTAGCAGCGAACAGTGCTTTAATGCTTAAGACATTAAGATATTAATCTTTACAATAACTTTTATATATTTGATATATAGGTGTCTTTTTGTGAAATAGAGTAAGTAACTCTCTGTCTGGCGAATTTCCTCAAATCACTACGCCAATAAAGGTCCACTTGAGTTAAAAGATAGATGAAAGGCAAGTAGTATTTTCTTTTTTTTACGTGTTAAATAAGAACTGATTTATTCTGCACCAAGAAACTGTCGCCGGAATACGTCAGCATAAATTCATCCATTTTAGGTCACTTCTTGATCAAAATTTTATGACAAAATCACTGTACAGCATTTACTGCCACACAAGATGTTGACTGATTGTAGCATGCGTACTTGATGAACAAAAATTCAAGTGAAATGAAAATAAAAAATTGCTGAAGGAGATGCAAAAGGATTCACAACACCAAAATAAAAAATTTAATGCAAACAAAAAAAGCTGTTTGCGAAGGATAAAATAAAGTGAAAATAAAAAAACGCAGAATATTAAGATTAAGTTGAAAGTGGTAATAGAGATAAAATACACAGCAAGGACATAACGCTTAAAATTTTGACATTAAAAATTTAACTGTTGTAAGCCTTCTGCTTAAAATTTTTATTTCAATTCTAATTTTTTTTTTCTATAAATTAATGAAGCACTTAACAAAAGTCATATAACGCTGAAATAGCTAATAAATTATAATTTTTTTTAATAATTTTCTCAAATTTGTAATGCTGTGCGTAGCTCAATTTGATTAAAGAATAAGCAACAAAAAAAATAGCATGTTGTTGAAATATTGTTCAAAATTTTTTGTTTCAATTTGGGATTTGCAATTTTTTAAAAAATTTTTAGAAAAATTGATTCAAAAATCAAGGCAGCTATAACTTTGCGTTTAAGTTTGCCATACTTTCTTAAAATATATATATAAAAAAATTAAGGAAATCCGTTCAGAGTTTTTTCTTATTGTCATTGCTGTCGCATCTCTAAAGCAACTTATTATACTGTAAAAGAATTATGTGGCATACTTAATACAACATGACGTATGAGTAACATTTAATTAATTTGTACAAGTTAAATTGAGATAGCTCGGATTCTGACTGTCGACATTCAATAATTTAACACAGAGCTTAGAAGTCTTCTGGCTTGCGGCTTGACTCATTTTACTGACTGAGAAAAAAAGTACAGAAAATAATATGTAGGTAATGATGAACATAACCAAATCTAGCAAATCAAAATAATGCTAGTTGAAGGAAACTCCTGAACAATCATCTTAATGGGTATGATGTTGGATTCTGAATATAATAAGCAGCTGATATTGAGCTTTGTTATTTCAATTGCATTTTAGTTGATCAATAATTTAATTTAAAAAATTTTAATTATAAATTTCTGTTGCAGCATAACAGTCAATAGCACAAATGTCAATTTTTTCAACTCTCACAACTAAAGATTTTTCATTTTGCTGTTGAAACATGAGAAAATTGAAAACAGCCAAAAATGCTGTCATTAATTTTGACATGTTGTCAAGTCAGTGGCTTCTTTGCCATATTAATTCAGAGGGTGGTTGGAAGTAGATGTGATATGTTTCGCTTGACATGCAATGACACTTTAATTTCACTAATGCGATCAATATAAGAATACTACAGAAATAAGTTCAGTAACATGGGTTTTTTCGTCTTTCCGCTTGTTCGTTTGCTATCATTAATATGACGCATTAAAATGATAGCTATGAAAAACAATTCACGTTAAAAAGAATAAAATTCCAAGAAAATCTAATTTACTATATATAAATTTAAGGAATTATTAACATAATTTTATACAATTGTAAACAACTCGTGCTGAACAATTCAAATTCTTAGAAAACTTGTTTGCTTCTTTAAATAATAACCTGCATTATAATGAAATGTATTCGACATTTAGAAAATTTATATAAAAACAAAAGACTAAAAATATCACAAAATTGAAACACTGAAAATATTTTATTTAAATTAACAATACTGCGAAAAAATCCATGCAACATCTCATCATCAACATCTGTCAATGCCTGCCTTAAAGTGGGCGTCTGTCAATTGATATAAATAAAAAGCAGTTGTCAGCTATAAGTAACCACAGCATGGCGTAAGAGAACTAATGAAACAAAAAAAAACAAAATAAAAATGCATAAAGCGAAAGGCTAAAGTGAACAACAACATCAGCGATATAATTTATAGAGAAAAAAAATAAAGATTCACTGCAGCTAACTTTACAATCAAAGTTTTCTCGAACTCAAAACTCAACGAACGAAGGCCGTGCTGTGTGACCATTGAATTGAAACGCGCGCAAGAAATCAAAAACAGTAAAAGGATGAACGATTTAAATGAGAAAAGAAGAAAATCCTTACGCGCGCATCAACAAAATGAAATAAAATCAACTTTCAAAAAAAAAAAAATTAAATTCTTATGTAAGTCGAGAGCAATACAAAAAAAAATAAAATTAAGTCAGCGAAAAAAAAAACGAGGTAAAAGTTGAGCACAACTGCTAAAAAAACGCTGTCAAGTATCCTTAGTAAAGGATGCAATGCAAAACAATGCTATGTTTTGTGTAGCTAGTGATGTTAAGAATATGTTTGGTTTTTAAGTAATTTATATATTTTGCAATATTGGCAAATTTGTTTGATATAACATGACGTATGAGCAACCAAAAATTTAATTTCGATAGAAAAATCAACACCGAATTGGATTTCTTTTGTCAGGATAATTGAATTAAAAATTATTTCATTATATGTTTGCCAGTTTTTGAGCTTAGATCGTATATAAATGCTTAAAAAAAATTGCTTAACATGACGTATGACTAATCTGTAGTTGGCTTGCTTGAATTAATGGATTACTCTGCTCTACAAAATCTAACTGAAGTGAATTGATCATACGTACTCTCAGATAGAAAAAGCCAAGGTCACCGTCGATCAGTCAAATCTGATTAATAATTACAACAAAAGTATGGAAGATGCCGATGACATGGTAATAGTGATTGCATGCATAGCAAAAAATTTTATAAATCCTGATGCACCGATTCCTTTTCTAGATCTAAGCAGACGCTAAATTAAAATCTGGTACTTCCGCAAGCTTTTTATAGTCTATTTGAAAGACTATATGATAAAAAGAGAGAAACAGTGGCAATGCAAAGGAGAAGGCTTTAAAAAAAAGCTACTTAAATTTTGTGGTAAATGTTTAAAATCCTTTTGCAATGAGCTCGTACCGTACGAAAAAGCTTGTCTTTTTTATAATTTTGAAGTCAAATTTCTTTCCACATAACTAAGGTGGTAATCACTGAATTTCTGCAATTGGAAAATGGTGGATTAAGTAGTCAATACCCTACTTTTTTTCAAAAACCGATTACTTAAACATTTAAAAGTTACTAACGAGTGACTGAGAAAAGCACAAAATTGCTTTAAAAAGGATTCCATAACTAAATAAATAAGGAAGTTGAAAAAAAAGGATTCGGAACAATAAAATTCAGCGCATGAAATGAAATGACAAAAAATGAATGAATTCGAAAAAAAAATCATTTTTTATTTATCTTCATTTTTGCGCTGCTTTTTTATTACTTTGCTTAGTGTTTGCGAAGTTTTGAAGTTTTTTTTTTACTCTCACAGCTTTTTTGCTGCGTTTTTGTAACTTTTCTTTTAACTATTTTTATTTTTGCACGCTGCTGTTTTGTGATTTATGTTAAATGGCGCACTTCGAACACATAAAAGGACAACAAGTCGAGTCAGCAAAAAAGCAACACTTTTGTTTCATTATTTAGTGATAATTCGAAAGCAGCCCCTTATTGATTGTGGTTTAATTCGATTTTATTTAGATTACAATTTTTTTATGCATGCTGTACCATAAAAACTTTGTGTTATAAATTAAAAAAAAAAGGATATTAGGCTATTTAAATGTTTTATATAATAAAATATGTGCCAATGAATCATAGCTTGCTGCTTTTAAAGCATTGTGCTGTAATAGGAGCATTTAGTCCCCTTGCTATAAGTGTCATATAGTATACCCACTTAAAAATAAACTGAATATTCAAACAGTCACTTAAAATATATGAAAAAAATTCGTGCAGCATTTAGTTCAAGTTTTTCATCTGAAACCTTTGAACTTTAATGCCATACATTGAAAGTAACCTGCAATGCCTGCTGGTACTTCTATCACTTGACGTTGACATTTTTATGTGTCAAACTGACTGCTGCTGCTGCTACTGTTGACACATGCAAAAGTAGCAAAGGCAAATACCTACGACACAGGGCACATACAACGACGAGCACATACAAAGTCTCCTCTGTTTTGTTTGGTGTCGCGCTGTGTGCTTGAATTCATTTTTGGACACATTTGTGTGCAAGCATACACCGAAAGAGAGACAGGCGACACGCACACAGCAATACAATATGCGACAGATGCTGCTGAGAAAGTTTTTTCTTTTCTTTTTTTACACTGTTCTTGTTTCAATTGTTATTGTTGTTGTTGTTGCTCTTGTTTTAGCTGTTGATGTGGCATTGTTATTTTTACGCCTAAAATGCTGCTTTGCTCTCATATTTTCTTCAACGAACCGTAGGCAAATGAATATTTTTAGGCGTAACAGCAACTGCAGCTTTTAATTGTTGCAAAAGCAACAACTTCTATTAGTGGAGATGGCGCTTGAAATATGAAAAAAAAAAAATTCTGCTGTGCGCATTGTTTTTGCACTATTGCAACGAACATTGCAAAGTTAAGAACCAACAGCGACAGCGAAAATTTCTAAACAATCCTGTCTCCACGATTTGTTTTTTTTTCTATTTTGTTGCTGTCACTGCTGCTGTTACCGCTGTTATTGCACGCGCAATTTGGGTTAAGGCTGTAACCCTTATATTTATGGTTTGAAGTGAATACGAACATGTCACCGTATGCGCGCGTTTTTATATAAAAAGTCATAGTTTCTCAGTTTTGGTGTACACCTACGCATATGAATGGCGGGTGATTCCAAAGAATATTTAATTTTATTCACAAAAAAAAAAAATTCTTAAAGAAATTTTAGATATTAAATTGTTAAAAATGAAATAATTAAAAAAGAAAAACAATGAAATCGCCCAAAAAACGCTAAAAATCAACGCAAAGTCAAATTAAAAAAAAAAAAAAAATTATGAGCAAAAGGTTTTTTTCGAAGTTTGGCCAGAAACCTTTGTTTTTCAGCGAGATCGCTCTCACTATGGGAAGATGCGTCAGCTTGCGCATTGACTTATGGTATGACCGACAAGCAACAATTCACAAACATACCTACACGCAGCTGTTGACAAAACAACGGTTTTTGTTTAGCTGCATATAAAGTTTTGTCTTTTTTTACAATTAATAGTTGTTGCTGCCTTTATGAATGCATATGTGCCTAGGTAGGAATATTGCCTTAAATGACCATGTTCAGCGGAACGAAGAGCAGTGTGGAACAGAAACCATAACCCAAAGTTTTTAAGTCTTCAGGTCTAGAAATCTTCCGAAACGTTTCAAATTTGAAAATTTTCAGTTTTCGAGTAAATCCTCAATCATAAGAAAAAAAATTCAAGGGTTGCTACCAGAGCAGTAAAATTTTAATTTAACGAAATTTCAGTAAGAAAGTACTTGTTTCTCATTTAAAATTGGTTTTTATAAATTATTTTTTTCATACTCCAGCTGTACACATATGAATGTATTGAAAAAATTTTACCGCTATTTATTTTACCAACCTTTATATATAAGGAAAAAATCCATGTTTTTCCTTCATCAACTTTTTTAAAATATCTACTGGGTACGTCCATGTATGTAGCTCCTTGCTTTGTATATTACATTTTTGTTTTGTTTTTATATTGGCGTTGAGTCTGTTTACTGCACCTGAGGCTTGATAGTGACCAGAAAATTATTGTTGCATACTTTTTTGCTGTTGCTGTTAGTGCTGGTATTTCATTCACGCTTCACTGGTATTTAGGTCACTTGAGCTTGAAAGCTTGGCAGCAAGTGTGTGTACGAGTACATGGTATACACTTGTGTTTCTATCTATGCATCGGTGTGTGTGTGTGTGTGTTTTTGCATGTGCGCTTGGTGTCAGGTGTCAAGTGAACAGTTTACTGCAAAATGCTTTTTATTATTTGTCATTGTTGTTGTTGTTATTTTTTCTTTGCTATTATTGCGTTTGTTGTGTAGATTATTGCCACAGCAGCAGCAGCAACAACAATAAATTAACTTGCAGTCACTTTATTTGTAATTTTAATTTGTTAGAACATGAATGTTGAAAGCATGAGCGCAAGAAAAGAATATATGAAGCCATAAAATCTTAGCAAAAAATATTTGCTGCTCTTATATTTATATCTTCAAGTAGAACTTGTCCAATAAAATTCTTCGTTATTAATCCTTGAATATCATAATTTGCTTCATGTAGCACTAACTCTTATGAACAATTGAAGTAACGTTGCCTTCAAATAAAGTAACGCAACTCAAGTGAAAAATAAACAGCGAACTTTTTTTAGCTAAAGCTGAGTGTTAAACACAAAAAAAAAGAAGGAAACGCAACAAAAAACCTTGAAATATTTGTAATGGACTTGGTAGTAACTTTGAGTGAAGTTATGCAAACGCGCATTGAATTAAAAATAATGCAACTCAAAAAGGCGCAGCAAAGGCAGCATATACTAGAAAATAGAGCACCTGGAAACTATGTACAAAGCACCTTAAATTATATACTCGCTCAAAACTTAAAAAACTTAGGCATACCACCAGTAGTATTTTATTGTTTTGTATGTGGTTTTTATAAATGCCAGCAAAATCCAATTTTATTTCAAATCAAGTTTCATTGTCATTTCTGGAGCCATTTGTGAATAAAATTTTGCAGTTCTTACATTTTTAGATATTAAAAGCTGCTTCATACAACTTTATGTATTACAAAATAGAAGTGGCACGTTGTTGAATTGCTAATGAATGAGTTAAATCCACCGAGCACATCCTGTACATTTTTTTCCTGAATCGGCAAAACTTCTTTTTATTTCTTTATGCGATAAAGATATCGCCTTGCTCCTAAGACGGCATCTAAGGTACTCTGTTTGCTTTTCTACTGAAAATATTTCGCTCTCGGCAATATTTTGTTCCTGGCTCTATGATGAATTTTTTAGAAAATCCTATTCAGGCAACAGATTAAGATTCTACTTCTTATGGCCGAGTATTCTCGAGCTCTTCTGGAGTTATCCAATAATGTCCATATGTCTAAAACTAAAGAAACAATTTTTGGCTATATATATTTTCTAAGTTTATAATATATCAGCTCGCGTTTAGCCAAACTTTCAAGCTATCAGGCTATAAGCCATCAGTTCAACGAAAATTTTATTCCTATTGAAAGAAAAATCATTGATTTATTTGAAAGTTATGGAGCTTAACAAGTTAATATTTCTTAGTTTTAAAGTTTTAGAAGCACTTCTAGACATACCTTTTATACAATTACTTTGTTATACAAAGTTCAATTATTGTTATCCTTAACCATGTACAGTTTCAGTTCAGTTATAATTAACTTAACAGCGCCATATTCATGCCATATACAATAAAATGCAAGAATAATACTCCTCAAGACTGTAAATGCTTAAAAGTAATGCTCGTATATTAAATAAAATTACAATATATATCAAATCCACAAATAGCTTGAATATAATTTACGACAGGACTAAACAAATGGCTTAAAATAATAAAAAATTAAATACAAAAAAATGAAAAATTCCCACAGATAACTTGCAGTAACTTAAAAATCGCCTAAGTATGGCGGTCGATTAGAAAAATTAAGAAAGTTTCAAAAGAATGAATGAAATATATGCAACCACCATTACAAATGTAATGAAAAATGAAATAATAAAAAAAAAACAAAACAAAAAAAAACATTACTTTGTGCTGCATGTGACGGCAGCAGCCTGCTAAACGCCGCATTGAAGAAACCAACCAAGATTTAATGAATAATGCTGCACAGTGGGATACTAATGAAATCAATGGAATCAAAAGTAATAACAAAACGTCTAATGTAGTTTTATTGTACTTAAATGTTGTGATGCTTATAAAGTGGCTACTGAAAAGTACGTCAAGCTGCACTTAAAACAATGTTTTTTAGAAATTAATAATGTTAATTAGCGTTTAATTTCAGCATAGCCATACACTTGTAAAAAAATTGTTTTGTTTAATGACTTTGTTGTTAATATAACTAATATATAACTATAAAATGTCGCTTTAAGGGCTGCTGAGGAGAGTATTTTTTAATTAATTCATGATTGTTAGCTTTTAAATGACATATTTTTGACATGATTTAAGACTACCTTTTTACGTTTACTATTTATAGAAAGCTTAATTATTACTATTTCAACTAGAGGGTTGCTGAGGAGAGAATGTGGGCTTTTTGAAACTATAGAAAACAATATTGTTTTGATATGAAATTTTATAATAGTAAAACATTTATTATCATGATTTTAATATATTTTTTACTGCTTTTATTTGTAATTGCTATAAAAATTTTAATTGAAAGGTGGCTGAGGAAAAAGTGTTGTACATTTTGAAAAAATTCAAAGAGTATATTTTGTTCTGTCCTCACAGTACTAGGAAAGCCTTTGATTCATTTCTCCACACACATTTTGTTGTCTTCAAGCTCTTCATTCAATTAGCTTTGATTGCTTTAACTAGCTCAAAAAGCTATAATCGACGTTATAAATTTACCATCGTAAAGAGAAAAATGTCAATTTTGCTGCATGAAAAAGCAAATGCATCTATGGTTCATAATAACTTTTTCGCAAAAATAATTTTAAATTAACTTTTAAAAAACTTGTTATATAGAAAGTTGAAAACTTTTATGTAAAAATTATTAGCCCATAATTCTACTACTCCATTTACACTGTACATTGTGTAAAAACAACGCATCGAGTACTTAGCATAATTGCGGTAAGGCTCTAAACTAAACTGGACTGCGTTTTATTACTTCAACATTTCTAATTTTGCTTTATGTTGCTTCGTAATTTCTTTTTTTTTTTTTTGTTTCTTATTTTTACCAAATGAAAAATATCACTAAATACTTGGGGGGTTGTGATGGCAGCAGCAAGTTGTTGTAGTACAAGTAGTAGCCGGAAATAGCAATTGAGGGTGTCATTTCGGCCATGAAACATATTTTAATGCTAATGACTTAATGAGAAAAGTTTGTTTCTGTAATAAATTTTTTACCATTTTCATTTCGCTTTTGCTGGTAATTTACGTTTTCTTAATTTTCTGTCATGAATTTTCCAACAAACAGCACAGCCGAAACATTTTTCATAAGTAAGCACAATGTCGGCAGATTTTCTTTTTTACATTTTTCAATAATAAACATACGCTAAATTAAAACGAAATAAAAAGGATTCATAAGGAGTTCGCACCTTTAGCATGAATACTTTTGACTTTGACATAATGAATTCATTACTCACTTAGCAAATGTTTTTTGTTTTTGTTTTACTTTGACAATGTTTTGACAGGTAAAGTCAAATTTTAAAAATTTTTAACCCCACTTAAGGATGTTAAGAGGATTTGTTTTTGAGTTTTTGATTTAAAATTATGTGATTTTTGCATTGTTCTGTCTTAACATCGCAGCATTTAAATGAATGTTTATTTGTATTTGTGAAGGAGTCAGGAACATATGTAGGTGTGTAGAAGTAGGAGCATGGACAATTTCATTTGACCAGCCTAGTACAGCTGGGACTTGTCCTACTTAGTTATAACTGGTATACCAGTCAGCTGTTTGAGTATTTTATTTCCCAAAATAAATATGAATCACTACAAAAATTGATTAACATGTGACTTTTAATGCTATTAACAGTAAGTTATTGCTGCTTGAATTTGTTTGCTTTATTATTTTTGCCGCTTTTATTTGACATTTGCTGTCAGCAGCGACAACTGCGCCAACGAAATGAACTGACATTGACGTTGATGCTGCTGACAAGTGAATAGCAATCATTTTTATGTTGAGTGCATTAGAAAGAAAAAGGATATTTAGGAGAAAACGAACAAAAAAGAAAAATAGCAACCCATAAAAAGTATTATAAAAAATGTTAAAAAGTGAAGTAAAAGTAACTGTACGTATATATAAGAAAAGCATTTGAATTATGAAACATGGCGCTTGGCAGTTGCAACATAAATCATGCCACATTAACATCTGTTTAAGCGACAACGACAAAAGCAAAGATGACGACGACGACGATGCCGACAACAAGAACGGCAGCAACTATGATGTGGACGATGATCATCAAATGGCAGTTGAAAATGCGCTTTTGTTGACGCTGAAAATTGTAATGTACTGTGATTTGAATGGGATGTGAATTAGACAAAATATTTCATACATAGAAATTTTTCATTCCTAGTCATCTAATTCACCAAAATCACTGTGCAATGCACTACTCCTATATAAAAGTTTACAGACTAAGGCGGAAACCGGAAAAGGATATGGTAACGATGAATGCACACAATTGCGCCAATGTGTTCTTGTCGTCATTGCAATGCGAAAACATCGCAAAACTACCAAACCAAACCGAAACTAAGAAAAATAGAAAATAAAATGAAGTGTAGTGCAATAACCAGCAGCAGAAAGAACAGCAGGCAGGCAGCATTAAAGAATGCAGGATATGCTGGCCATAACTGAAATACCAAACGGTGGCAGTCCAAAATTGAAACTCTTAAGCAAAGTGATGTTTTTTGTGCATTTTCTGCATTTCAGTTTTTAGAATTTGATTTCAAATTCGCTTGCATTTTACACATTTGACTTGACTGTAAATGTTGCTGTCGACGACTGATGTTGTATTGCAGCGACTTAACTTAGGCAAAGCATCAAATTCTACTTTGCGTAGATGTTTTTTTTTTTTTTTTATTTCTCAAACTGCCTTTTCTACTTTCTTTGGTATTGTGGATTTGGTTTAACATTTTAAACATTATTTAACTGCTGCTGCTGCTGCGTTTACTGTTGTTGGCTTTTCTTGGCCAACAACATGAGCGACGCGTGCAAATAATGTGAGTTTAATAATGTGGCAATAATTTATGACCGCACAGCGCGCAGTAACAACAAAGGAGTTCTCCTTTATCAGTACCACATTGGTAATGCAACTAAGGGATGCTGTAGCAGCAACATCAGTTGCGCTGTTGCAGCAATGTTATACTGCATGATAAATGATTCAGTTTTCTTTATTTCATTTTTTATTCTCTTTTAGAATTTTGCTCTTTCTCTCTATGCTACAAAGGTTTCATAACCTAAATATAATAAAAGTGCACTTAACAACGATTAATGGCACAATTTTCTTGTATTTTCTTGTATTTTTTTTTTTTTTTTTTGTAAAAGGTTTTGATCACATTTTAAGCAGGTTTACTTAATAAGTTTTAGTTACATATACATAACTGAGCTAATATCAGTGCTTCTTTTATGACTTTCCAGAAAATTTATTGCAATAATATTAAATATATACAGGGTGCACCATTTTAACTTACGCAGCTGAATAAGTCAAAAGTCAAAATAGAGGTCAAAGTGACCCCTGAAAGTCATTTCAAGTTCGAATTCTCGCTTGGTGCAGAAAAGCTAGCAAACATTGGCTGGACCGCTGCACATTCTTGCCTTAACTGGCTGCAGCTTTTCTGCACCAATCGGAAGTTCGACCTTGAAATAACCTTCAGGGGTCTCTTTGACCTCTAACTTGAATACTTATCTGAACGTAGAATTTTGTGCTCTTTCGGAATCCGAGGTCAAAAATAGGGGTTTCCATATGAAAAACTAAAGTTGTCCTTCAAATAACCTTGGAAATGTAGGTTAAGGTAATGGTTAAGGTCATGACTGAATCAGCCCTTTGATACCCACCAACTTTTATTTGAAAAATTTTTTAAATGAATTGCAATTTTTTGACTTATTCAGCTGTGTAAGTTAAAATAGGACACCCGGTATATGCCCAAGTGATAGAATTGCTCAATATGTGGTAGTTTTGCTTGGTAACATACCCAAAAGGTGAAATCTGCCTACAGTGGGAAGTTGATTTTCTTTGAGCACTCAGCTTTAATCTTATAATTTTTAACGTGGAGATGGGATGTAAAGGAAAGATAGTGATACATTTTGGTGAAATTAATAAATCAGGGTTTCCTTGCCGAAGCCCATCCTGTTGCTCGAAAATGCCCGTATTTTTAGTCGCATAATATTACACCTCAAAATATATTCCAAATGATAAAACTCGCAATAAGATAATTATTCTCAAAAATCACTCATAAATACATGGTAGCTTTTAAATAGCTGAATAATAAGATAAGACGGTTTAACATCACTCTGCAAGTGTGCTTAATAGCTCCATCGTTGCGAAATCACAATTTCTGTCAAGAATTACCTGATTATCTTACACCGCTGGTAATAAGAAAAGTTAAAGCATTGTCACGTGCAGGCTCCCGTTGAATCTCTGTGACTGATTTTTCTAATTTTCACAAATATATTGTCCGATAACTTTTTCGGCCACAAGGACAAAGAGTGCTTTTTTTGGAATGGAGCTGATGCTGAGATAATTCTCCTGCAACTGACTAACTTGCTGCTTGCTGGCGATTAGGTTCCAAATTGTGTATTCGCTAAAATCTACTCTGATATTAAAATGCTACCTGAATTTTCTTTAAGTTTGTGTAATTGATGCTTTACTGGAATATAACACTCAATGAGTTTTTTTCGTTGAAGAACATAATGCATATGCTCCATAACTTTTAATTAATGAGAAAGTTTGCAAACAAACAACTTATCACCTTTTAAACCAAACAGTTTTAAGCATATTAATTTTTTGCTATATTTTTTATCCACGCAATTTTTCGTCCTTTATAAATATATAGTTCCTTTGAAGGATTTTCCTGAAAATTCTTATGAGAATATCAAAACGAAAAGCCAATTAAAAAGCGAATCACACACACACACACACACCATAGCATCCATAGCACATATACCACAAATTATAAATACTAAATCCTTGACACCTATGCAAACATACAAAAAAAAAAATCTAATGTCACGAGCCACAAGCCGTTGTATTTCAAAACCTAAAGCACTCCAACACACACACACACACACATCTGTTTGCACTAATACGCACACATGCACATGAACATATAAATATGGATTTCCTATATACGATTTCCGATCGCATTATTTCCTCTCAATTTTTTTTTACAAATTTTTTTTTATATAAAATCATTCTTGCATGTCATTGAATTTCATCGACTTTTGTGGTAGAAAATTTACACACAGCTACAAATTTTGAGTGTGACGCCCATAACCCACATACACACACACATACTTACATACACATACTGTACTATAAACACACAATTTAATGCTAACGCTTAGCTGTACGTGTATGTGGATAACCACAACATTTTCATGATTAATGCATAAAAAATTATTGAGCCAAATACAAAAAAAAAATAGAAAAAAATCTGCAATTTTTGCTGCTATTTGCCATTCCCTACACTTCTGCTTCATCTCTTGTTATTTTCTCTCATTTTTTCTATTTTTTTTACTATTGCTACGCTTCTTAATGCTGACTTTATGCGTTATGTCAAGGGCGTCAGATCAATCAAGGATTAAGGGTTTTTATTTGCATAGCATTGTGGCAAAAGTACGAAGCGAAAACTTGAAACCGCCTCAATTTCAGAGTTTTTTTTTTAGCTACCTGGCATTTTTTTTTTTTTTTGTGCTCCCACCAACAGCATCAGAGCTCATGTCGGTAACATTCTTTGCTCAGCATTTTTTTTCCTATTTTCCTTTTTTCTTTGTTTTTATTGCTTTTTCAACTTGAGCAGATTTGCGCCAGATTTTGTGTAAATATGACATTTACAAAACGCTTCAACATAGATGAGTGTATGTTTTATATCTGTTGGCATTGTATGGAGGGGGGTTGGAGGTACTTAGGTGAAGCGGAGCTCGTTTTTTGTTTCGAGCTTGCTATGTTTATTTTCGTTACTAGTTTAATGAGTGGTGAGTTTTAATCCACTTATGTGCTACTTAGTGGTCAGCTAAGTTTTTTTTTTTTTTTGTTATAAAATGTGTAAATGAGTTTGTGTGTGTGTATAAATATAAACAGGTACACAAACATATATGGTTTGTATAAAAGTGCACAAAAATTTTGAATATTTTATCAGTGTTTTTCCTTCTCTGTGGTCATACAGTTTATTATCCTTGATTAGGTATTTGTTGCGGTTGAATTAATTTTACAAGTTTTATGTAAATACATGCACGTGTAGGGAATTAAAATAATTTTTTTTTTTTATATACCATAAGATTAAAATTTTAAGCTTAGTGAGTAGAATTTTTGGAAATATGTATGTATATTCAAATCTATTATAAGTAGTATGTACTATTACTGCATATTTTCTAATTTTAGATTTTGAATATTGTTGGAAAGTAAACTTTCTTAAATGAGTCCCACAATTGCTAGTATCATAGTTTGATGTTTTTTGAAACTAAATCCTTAATAACCTTATGTTTAATCAGAAACTGAGGTCGACTAAAAAATTACTTTATTTGAGACTGGCAAAGAAAAATTATGGGGTGCACTATCCCAATCTGACTAATGAAAATACTGAACATCTTTAACAATTCTCAACCGATCGTTATTGCCACATTTTGTGTTACCGAAATGCATGGTCTGAAAGGCTTCTGGTTCAAACAGGATGGTGCGCCACGCCACACTGCAGTGCTCTACAGTGTATGGTTTGCACCGCAGGTCCCTGGAACGTACGTTGTCGAAAAAAGTGATATTTATAGCCCATCAAGATCTCCGAATTTAAGCACTGGTAAAGACTTTCGAAGAACAAAGCTTATGCTAACAAAGAAACGACCATAGTAGAGGTCAGAGACAGCATTAGACCTCAAAACGCTGATCAGTGTAATGGATATAACTTGAAAAAGAGCTTGCTTTTGTGTAAAAATGACTGTTGAGTCAAATTGTGAAGGTTTGAGCTTAATAAAAAAAAAACACCATTTTTCTAAAATCCATTGAGAATTGTCAAAGTTATTCAATGTTTTCATTTCAATGAGAAAATTGAGATGACCAATCTGTTACATTTCCGCTTCATTAATAAAACAATTTGTATCCTTAGGCTTATTATTTTTAGAAAAATTGTTTCAATTTAAAATAGTTTGACTTCAGTTGAAACCAGAACCTAAGTCTATTGAACTGAAAAACTCTAAATAGCGCTTAATGTTTACACAATATTGAGTATTAAAATATCATATATGGTGCTAATTTTGCTTCCAATTCGATTTACTTACACATGTATGCATGTTCGTATGTTGTGCATTTGAAAACTATTTGGGGAATGTTTAATGAGATTTTAATAGATATGCATGCAGGTTGTATGGTATACGCATTAGAGCGTTTCAAATAAATCGAAAATTTTCTTAAAGAAACTGTATTCAAAAAAATTATTTTTACCAACTCATTTTTATTACCCAAAATAATAAAAAATGAAAATTTGAATAATTTCAAAAAAAAATTTACCAAGATAAACACAAAATATACAGTGGATTCAGCAAGTTAGAATCCACAGGAAAAAAATAAAATTTTTTCTGCAGTACTTCGTAATTCAAATCATTTTTTATAGATTTTGAGTAAAATGTTAATTTTGCCTTATTGCCGGATGACTTTTTAAAATTTTTTCCAACGAACCATTCTCTACACCTAAAATAGAAATTGATCAAATACTTTTTGAGTTACTTCAAAATATCAAATAAATGAGCTGGGTTCATTTCAGCACAAACTAATATTTTAAAAAGTATTTAAAATTAAATTTAATGTTAAGACACACAAAGTTCTAAATTTTCTAAGAAATTCAACTTTTAATGAAACTACAAAAAAAATTTTTTTTTTTATGCATTTTTTGTTCAAATTCATTCCACCTTAATGTACATATATACTATATATCAAAATATATGCGCATGTGTGTTTGATTATGCATGCAAAATGCAAATACAAAAACATGCTTATGGTCAGTAGAAAATGTTGGCCTACAAAATTTTAGTATTAAAGCCGCAATGGTTATGAATTTAGCAGCCAAATGTGGCAAAATTTGCTATGCTGCATTTTACTCCTTTAATTGTTGTTGTTCTGTCTGCCATGCTCTTATGCTGTTCACCGATAGCAATTGTTTAGTGTAAATTAGTTGGTTTATTATTAAATATTTAGCATTTGAGAGAATTTTTGGAATTTTGCACTAAAACTAATTTTGATACCACATGACGTATGAGTAACCTGTATTTTGTAGCAATGCAAGCAAATGCAATACGAACTTTTTCAATATATTTTATAGTGTTAACGGGTAGGGTAGGGTTATTGCCATAACTAAGTACGTTTTTCGTCTATCTTGAGCTACGGCCAATTCTTTTCAAATTTGTAGCTCAAATAATCTGTTTCACCTGACAAATGAAAATAAATTTCAGCTTCAATTTTCTAGTCACACCGGACGTTAGTGAATCGAAGCTTGTTCTTTTATCACGGCATTAATTTTTAGATTTTACAGACTACTCGGTTGATTATTTTTTCCTCTTATAACGTATGCGTATACAGAGCCAATGTGACCCAGAATTTTTTTTTATCAATGGACCTTAGAACCTTTTTCACAACACCACTATTTATCCAAGTATAGTGTGTTTTACGGTTTTACTTTTATTCAACTTTTCGATAGAGGAATTTTAGGGTGCTAAACTTCTTCTTAAAATTATAATAATTTAAGACGAAACTGAGTGCAGTATAATATTGAGTAGTTTAGAACAAAACAAAGTGAGAATTTAAAGAGGAGCCTACTGTGCCTGTGGTACTGGTAGCAGTGGTGGAAAGCAGAATGCGGTAATATAGTCAAAATAATTAAAGTTGATGTTAAGTGAAAACATAAAAATGGAACATTACGTGTAGAAACAGCAAATTCTACAACAACCTTGGCAACAAAAAAAGCAACAACAAAACAGAAACTTCTCAAAACACCTCTACTTTACAAAGAGTTGTATAACTTAAAGTACAGTGCAGAGTTTATATACAATAAATGAACAAAAGAAAAATCTTTGATTTGTTCAAGTAAAAATCGTTACAGAATCGTTGTTGATAGAATGGATTAATATTTTTTTTTTAAGATATCTTAAATAAATTAAAAAAATTATTTCTTTATTGTTTACGGAGAGACGTTATGAAATTCAATCTTTAATTTCGACCTCTATTTTTCGAACACTCACTAAAAAATTTTTCGAAAAATATAGCTAAAATTAACCTCTCTTATGCTCGCAAGACAAACACTGTGCAGCAGCTGAAAACTAAAGTTGAAATATTTACAAAATTGTGAAATGAGAAATTGAAAGAGTAAAACAAAATGAAAGCATAGAGCTTGAAAAAAAAAGGGAAATGACATCAAAAACGTTACTGCTGCTGCAAAATAGCGAAGCGCACTTCCGTTTCCGTTTTATGTTACACAACAACAGCAACAGTGGCAGCGGCAGCAGCAGCAGCAGCCTGACGCTGTGAATATCGGTTACACTTCCAATAGAGACAGCAACAACAACACAAATTTAGCAACAACAACAACAACAAAGCAACACATTTAATGAAGTTAAAACTTGCTAACAGCAAGGTGTTCATTCAAGGCGTTACTAAAAAGGTTACAACTTCGTTCCCCAACCACTAGTAGAAAATGAGAAAATAGAAATGAGGAAAATAAAATTTTTGTTGCAAGACTTGGTAAAAAAAAAAACTTTGACAGCAACCAACAGCAACAGCAGCTGCAGCCCAAAATTGAGGGTAAAATTTAAAATTGCATGGATGGATGAAAGGCAGCGTAATTTTCAAGTAAAAGATTCCTAGTTATATAGTTTAGCGCAATCTAATGTAGTACCTACTGTTACAAATTCCATGGTATACGTTAACCTATTTTATTGCGCCGCTTAGATGAGCAACAAAACTTTACTACCGCAACCTCATTGCCGAACCGAACAATGTTGCGCCGCGTTGCATCACAGCGTGCAACAAAGTTTCATTTGAGTAGCGTTGTTTAAATCATTTGAACTTTGATTCCTAGAGCGTTGACTATAACCACGAAACTCTCTAGGGAGGCATCACAAGATTGTGTCATGAGTTGTTATCATTTGCATTTAATTAACATATATTAAATATTGGCGAAGTTAAAGAGAGTATGATAGTTACACCAATGGTTGGGTAACGTTTCAATTTGGTTCTTTTGAGTGGAGTACCATAACCAATTTCCTATATTCCCAAGCTCTAGAAATCCCTAAATAGGATTTAAGTCCTACGCAAATGAACTAATTATCGCATTGTTTTTCAAAGTAATGATAATTATATTGAAATTTTTAAAGACAGCCACTTGTTTTCTGTGAGTCCACGAAAAGTTTCGATGATGACCAAAAAAAAATATGAACATGAAAAAGCACTTCCAAAACACTTCTACTGAGGCTAAGATAAATCATATACTTCTTTCAAAATACTCAAAATCATATTTTGAAGCTTAGCTTTATCACAACTTAAAAGACAAACTCTTAAAATCAATGATCTCTAAATAAGTTACTCTACTTTCGTAGAAGTTGCCACCCCAAGCCGTGGCACATAAAACTGCAGCAATTCTGCTTAGTGCAGTCATCAACGCCGCCGCAAGTTATTTGAGTTTCTCACTTACGCAAAAATCTCTGCTGCTTCATATCCGACGTTTTTTGCGTATTGAAAAACTTAAAAAAACTAAAAAAAAATCTAAAATTTAACGCATCACACACAACATTTTGTGTGTAATTCCACACTTTGTGGCAAAAGATTGCAACAGTAACCACAACAACAACAACAACAATACGAACAGATAATATACAAACACTTGAGCTCATTTGAAAAAAACCAACTTTGTTACACAACAATTGTTGTTGTATGCGTAGTTGTTTCTTTGTATGCATGTACATACGTAGTTAATTCCAGCAACGCATGGTTGCTATGTGTACCACAAAAACCAAGTCATCTGGCATCATCCACGCGCGCGCTGCCTTAAAGCTGAGTGTTTTAGTGTGTGTTGTGGCTATGTAAGCAAACGATTTCAATTATTTTGCTTTCCGCGCTGCGAAGTATGCAACAAAGTTTTTTCATAAACTTACAATTAGAGTTGCAAGAAAGTATTTTTCTTTTTTTAGTTTTGAGTGTGGAAATCTAAGTTAATAAACTCTGAATGTTAGATGAGCACAAATGCTATTGCTGATACTATAAGCTAAACTCTATTAAATTATAGACATGACATACGGTTATAAGCAATTTCACACATATTCATACAATTGACACGCACACAACACAGTAATACATATAATATAAATTCCAATTAACACACAAATACATTTGCATTTATAATGTTTTATAAATTATGCATAATATAGAACATATTGTTGTTAGTTTTTCATATGAATATTTTCATTAGTATGTGTCCAATTGTTATGAGAGTTGTTGGAATACAAATTTATTGGAAATTCATTGAAAATTATAACCAAAAAATTTTGTTACAGAATATTACAAATGAGCCGCAGCTGATGTTTGACATTGTTGAGTATATTACATTTAATAGACAATTATATTTGCTTGTTTTATGTACTATTTTTTAATGAAAATGTCCTTGCTGCAATTATGTGCAATGGTAGTAGTACAATTTTTAATTAGCATAAATGTCTATTGATTTTTTAACCATAATTAAAAGAAGCTTTGGAGTCCATAAGCAACACTCATACACACATAGAGCTTTATTTATATAAAGATTGCATAGTTGATGCTTTTCGTTTCTCAGAAATTTGTTGTAAACAAGATTTTTCGGAACATTCTTTAAGCTTGAATTTAATAAAAATTAGTAGATTATATAAAATTTTTTCAATTTACATATTAATATTATTATTACTTTTTTTTCAACGTATTTTTTTTTCCATCACAGTAAGTGCTGCTGTCAACCGCACCAACCATGCATTCTGCTGTGACTTCCGTTTTTGCACTTCAGCTGTGTTTGTCTGTCTGTCTGTCTGTCTGTCTGGTTATGACAAATTACAGTCATCTGTTTTAAACACAAATTTTCACATAAAATCAACATCGTACACCAAATTCCATTAAATTGAAGTGTTGCCAGTTTATGCCGCGCCTTTGTTACCCAAACGTGTGATATAAAATGAATTTATTTTTTTTTAGCTGTCAGCGCGACGCTTACGACTTTGTGAGTACAAAAGAGATCAATTTCCGTTATTCTTTTGAATTTGCGCTTTTCTTTGAGTGTTTTATTTTTTCTTTCTTTCTCTCATAGATTCAGGGATATGTTTGTATTTCTTTCATGTTTGTTTTGTTTTTTTTTTTGTCACTGTTGTTGTTTCAATGTAGACGTTATTGCTGGCGCACAATTTTTTCGCATGCAATTTTTGAAAACAATGTTTCTGCGGTATTGTGTACGTCTATTACACAGTGAAAATTTGTTGGCAAAGTTTATAAATTGTTAAGTTTTTCTTAAATTAAAAAATATTATTTAGGTGCCTTAGTTAAACGTTTTTTACATTCAATTTCTAAATTCTTGCTTGATAACTTTTTAATGAGTTTGCATCAAAAAATCTATTTTTAAATGGAAAAAACAATCAGCTTTCTTTCTAAAATATTAGAGCATAAAAAATAAATCTAATCTATATAAAGTGTTGCCCATACGTCATGGAAAAGAATTCAGGCTCTGATATCTAAGCGACGATATAACTTAGAACTTATAGGCCTTTGCATTTGTGCATAACATTAAGCTGTTGTATGCAATAAGCAATATAAACAATGGCTGTTAAAGGGAATGAAAGTAAAAAGTTCTTTATAAAATTAATATTGGATTTTGGAGACTGAAGTTCAAATTTGAAAATTTTCGAAAAATATTACGATCATTCGAAATGCCATTAAAAAATCTACTGAGAGCCGCACAGAATAAGATTTTTTCAGTAAGTTAAGGAAAGAAAGAGAGGGTGTCAACTAAAAACCTGAAATTATCATACCCCTTACTTCAGCTAGATTTTGAAAAACAGAAAAATATTTTGGATTATAATTACCATACAGTACGACAACACTTTGCCTAAGTTTGATATCAATCGCTTATGTTCGATTTTCGGCTAAGGATATTTGACATGAAATCATCATCAATCGTCATGTATAGTAAATAGCAAAATATGAACGGCAACCAGACTTTCAGCCATTTCTTGCATTCACTATGACCACCCATATTTCCTATCCTTGTATAAAAAAGCAGCTCGGCGCTACTTTGAGCGTTCACTACGGCTGCACACCAAGTAGTTACAATTTAATTAAAATTAATTTAAATAAATTGTTAATTATACGTCGTGGTCAACAATTTAATGTTTAATATCAAAACACCGATATTACATTGAACCTAAAAGTATTGGCATTTGTTCATAACGTAAAGCTGTTGTACGGAATATGGAATATAGACAAAGGCTGTTTAAGGGAATGAAAGTAAGAAATTATTTTATATATTGCCTTTTATAATTAAATAATGAATTCTTTTGACTTGGTGTTTGTTTGATAACGATTTTTTTTTTTTTTTGTATACTTAATATATTATGACAAATGAATCTTTGTAAAAAGCGCCACTTTTTATGAAGCGTTCAGCAAATCTATAATTTTTCTTTTGAAATATAACATCAACTTAAAATTTTCACTCAATTCCTCAAAAACAACATAAGTAATTGGAAATGCAAGCTTATAATCACACTTTTGCTTCAGCGAATATTTTAGCAGATAGTTAGCACGTATACTTCAGAAGCTGTATAAATTTTCATTAATTTATTGCGGATATCGTATTCGTGCTGATAATTTTACAAGTGTTCTAAGTTACTCATACGTCATGGAATATAATTTACTATGAAATATATCAGCTCCGATATTATATAGAACCTACTTTGCTGAGAATTTCTTATCATATTAAGCTACTTTACGGAAACATACAAATTTCAGCAATGGCTGCTTAAAATTTTGTAATTCAAAAGAAAAATTTGATTTTTATAATTTTTTCAACAAAATTTTATTTTATATTTCGTATGTTTTTTCAATTTTTAGCATTTATTTCTTTCTCTGTATACTTTCGTATCACATACGTGCGTATGTCTTTTATATTGATGACAATATCCTGCTGCGCGATCATTGAGATTTATTTTTTTACGTTACGCTACGTTGCGTTCACTTTTTATAAAGCTTTTTTATGCAATCACTTTAACGAACCTTCGCACTCGCGCTCTCCTTCCTCCAGCTGCAACTTGATTGCCATTTTCAGTTTTTTAATCAAATATTCGATTTGTGTCAAAGGTTGTGCTGCTGCTGCTGCTGCTATTGCTGCGCACACGTTAAAAAGTTATAATGCCATTGCTGCTGCTGCTGCTGTACCACATATTTTTTGAAACGCCAACAGACGTATCGTACGTTCGCTGTAAATTGCACATTGCAACGTAACCAATGCGATTGAACTTTTAACGATTATGGTTACGGCTGCAACTGCACAAATTTTATGTGGAGTGTTAAGTGACGAAGGCGAGCAAAAAAAAATCGCACATATTTCACGGTTCATGAATCAAAGTTGCATGCAGTTGATGTGTTCGCTGCGCTCAACGCCAGGATATGATTTATTGCAAAGTTGATAAGGATTTGTTTGGTGTTGATGATATTACGACGTGTGTGTGCTCTTTGTGAAAAATATTAAGTTTATATTGATGAGAAGTTGAGATTTTATTTTAAGTTTAAAATATGATAGCATACTGAGGCGTATGCGTAATATTAATTGCTATCGAAAGCTTTGACGAAATTTAAGTAAAGCGTGTTAGAAAAGGAACAAATCATATCAAATAGAGAAAAGTTATTATTAATGTTCTTGCTAAGTAATCTATTATAATTTTAATTATTGATATTCTAGCAGCAGCAGCACGCATCAATCATGTGTTGCCATATGATTTCCTTTTTGTTTTTTTTTTTTGCTATACAAAAAAAAAAGTAATTTCATAGAAAAAATTAAAAAAGCAAGAAATCTGGCAGAAAAATCTGAAATCCCGCATGGCATGTTGTGACAAACTCTGCTGCCACCGCATATTCTTAGAAACAAAACATATCCTGACATAAAATTTATTGGCTTTTGGCAAGAATCTTTTTTATTTAGTGTTGTTGCTGCGACGCGTCTGTTGTACGCGTATATGTTGCCTTTGGGAATACCAATGATTGTATATGTGTGTATGTGTCTATGTGCTTTTGTGTGTACATGTGGCACAGCGTAAACTTCTTTTAGCCGATTTATTAATTAAAATCAAATTAAGCGCGAAAACGTTGGGTTGCCGCAGCCAACGTCACCTTTCTCTTGCTGCTGCCGCTGCTGCTGCTTTTCATTCAACTTTTCCGCTGTTCTTCCATCCTTCTGCTTCAGTGCAATGTCCTTGCCAATGTTTTTCGTAAATTGAACGCATGTTCGGAAAAACTTTTGCTGCTGCCGCCGCTCTCTGTGTACCCTCAAAAACACAAGAGGACATATTGCCAGTTATTTGACAGTCGCTGCTGCTGCTATTTAATTCGACATTGGTAGCGGGCGTGCCGACGTTTTCTAAGAAACGTTGTTATCGCTGCAACGTTATTTCAATTAACTTTGATTGAGGTTTCTCCTGGGGAAACTTCTACCATAGATCTTGGCATGTTTTTCTTTTGAAACTTTTTTTTTAGTTATTTTGCAACGTCGCTTGCTTTGAATGGTAATGATGAAGCTTTGTAAGCATTTAAGGAAAATATTTGCTGTCGTTGTTGTTGTTGTTAATAAATTAGCAAAATTTTTGATAAGCGGAAAAATTGAGAATTTCCGTGCTGTAGGAATCTTTTTATTGTCGTTTTTTGCTTGAAATTTTATATGGATAGTATTTTGTTTGACTTATTTTTAATTTTAAGAAAGCAAAGATTTAAAATCTTATTTGGTAATCCTTTTTATAAAAAAAAAATTGAGAAAGGAAATTTTAGTTGAGTTCTGGCTTCAAAGTTTCTAAAGACTTTCGCCTAATTAAATTAAAAAATATTTTTGGCTACATTTCCATTGATATTAAGCCACTGTACACAATTGATTACCATTTTGTTCAACATTTACATTTTGTCAATTTCACTTGGACGTTGGGTCAAGCAGCATTTTATTTACATTTCCTTTTCCACTGTGATCCATGCAAAGCTGCAGCATACAACTCAACTTTCTTGCTCATTTTGTCATACAGTCATTCAAACACAATACCACTTGTGGTCTCACTTGCACACATGCAGTAGCTGTTTTCCCTCCGATTGTTTTCCATCTTCAATTAATTGCATATTCAACGAGCTTCGTAATGAAATACGAAATTGTGCCAGATTTTTTACATTTTCTGTAGCATCAAACCACTTTTTGAAATCTTCACTCTCAAAATTGATTGAGAAATCGAAATTTATACAACAATATTTTCAATAAAATATGAAAAAAGATAAAAAAAAAAATAAAACTCTTATAGCAACAGCACTCGACACATTAAATTATCCAAAAAGTAGAGATATCCTTTTCAATTTAAGTAGCAGTGCATGAGCAATAAATGCAACCCACTTGGAATTGTTTGTTTCCTTAAAATGTCCGAAAATCGTTAAAGCAATAAAATGTTAACAATAACATCAAAAGCAAACGCACATCACACCAAAAGTTAGCAGTCAGCAAAGGAAATCACTACGAAACAATACAGGAAGGCATAAAACATAAAGGATATAAAAATGTGCTCGTATATGGCGCAAAAATATATAATAAAGTTAAACGTAAAAGTCAAAGAAAAATAATGTACATTTATAGTATACATTGGCAAAGCGCAATAAAAATTCAATAAATAAATATAAAAAAAAGGAAAAATTTTAAAAATTACGATCGGGCATGATGTGTTGTATCAACAAAAATGACAAGGCGTAGCACGCAGCGGAAAATGTTGAGCGGATTTTTTTTTTTCTCCACAACGTGAATTCAGCATTTCAATTTCAATTTGCACCCGCAAAATTTTGAATGTTATGGAAAACTTTTTAAAAATTATATTACTTTTTTCAATGAGGTTTTTTATTACGTTGTGCATTGTTTTAGTGCAGGGACAGCCAGGTCAAGCAAATTAAAAATGGCTAGCAGTATAGTATTGGACAAAAAGTTGGAAAATTTTGATAAGACGACTAGGCAATTCGCACACAAGAAAACATTTAAATTGCTACTCTCAATTATATAAGGAAATACAGCCAAATTTCGTAAGAACACTTGGAATACTCGGACAAATACTAAACAAAAAGAGGCAGAGCCTTATGAATTAGTATATAAAAAGCTGCGGAAAAATTCCCTTATGTTAAAAGGGATGTATATATCGCCAACTGACCTACTTTTATAGTATAGTTTTTTCATTCAGATTAATTTCGCTTATGTGAGTTTTGTCCCGCTTACTTATTAAATGACTGCTACGTTAGGTAATAGCTATCCGTTTTTCTAAGCTTTATATTTCTAGTAGAAATGAATTGTCCCAGTTCTCGACTTCCATTACTATTTGTGATTAAGAAAGTTCATTCTTAAGGAGGCAGGGGCAGTCAGAAATTATAAGTAATCGATTTTTTTTTGCATTTTCTAAAAGTATGATATCTTAAAAATTTATCCTGAAAATTTTAAGTCAATCTGACAATTACTTTTGGAGTTATTCGGCAATAACCAAAGAGTTCTTGGTAGTAAAAGTACGGAAATTCATATGTTTCACGTTGTTTTTCTCAAAACTATGTTTTCGGAACCGGTGACCACTGTAACTGGAAAACTGCTCGATGGATTTCAATGAAATTTACACAGTTTTTGAAAAACATAAACAGCTAGTGCCTGATTGAAGGATTTTTTTTTTTTTAAATCGATTTTTTATGAACAATTAACTGTTAGTTTTTTACTGAAAATCTGGAGGTCAATATTCCTGAAGCCGTCATTTTGTTGATTTAAAAAAAAAAACAAATCAGGCACTAGATTATTTGTTTAAATAACTAATTTTTCTGATCCCATTGATTTCCAATAATTTTCCAAGGATTGTGAAAGCCACAAAGCACTCTGTATGGGTCAGGGTCCAACACAGCCAGCTATAACTTTTTTTTTTTTATTTTTCATTTTTTAACTTTCGTCAAGTCAAGCTCAAACGTAATGTAATGATGCCATATTATCACTTTTATTAAATAAATTAAATTAATACCAAAAAAAAATTATTGAGAAGGCTCTATTTTTCATGCCTCTGCAGACTGGCCCTGCCCCCTTACTGAAGTTTTGCATTTTAAAAGTATATCAGAATCAAAATTTTATTTTTCTTGGGGAAATGATTTGTTCTGGGCGTTGATTTCTATGTAGTCAACTCAAGAAAGAAAAAAACAAGTAAAATTTTCGAAATATATTCGGACAGAGCATAGCACTTATAATACAAACTTTTCTTCATTTTTCCCTATCGAAAATCTTAACTATTCTAGATTATATAGAGTTCAATTCAGTTAGTCCGAAAAAAACCCTTTTTCATATGAAAAACTTAGATTTTTATGTGAGTGTAACCGTTTTAGCATTATAAATTCGAAAAATTCTGCCTTAGCGAATGTTAATGACACATCAAATGAATTGTGCAGTGATTTCTAATCTTAGTGTCAACTCAACATATGAAACATACCAGCAGTATGTGTACTAAAATTATTGATTAATAATGCCGATAAAATCAAACAAGAAAATAATTTACTTCCACCACTCTTAGTTAATTGGACGAAAATTAATATTAGTGTAACGACATTCAAGGTCTTAAATATTTATTACCAAAAATATAATTTCGGCCAAATATACACCCAAGACTTTACGCCCACGTTGAAAGGGTGTCTTTAGATTTTGCAATAAACTTACTGCAGTCTCTCAAATATTTATTAATAATAACCAATTACACTTGTTAGCGTTGTTATTATTTTGAGCTATATTTTTACTTGTCAAATGCCGCTTAAGGTCAATTTGGATAATAACATGGTTAGTCGTTTCAAAAGCGCATATTGTTAATTGAATACTTAAGTACAGCATAAGCGTAACGTTAAGATTTCATGTTGAAGATCAATTGAAATGCCCTATAAAAGTATATTTATTAATGTGTATAATTAAATAGAAAATGTACTAAATTAAGAAAGTCGTTACAAAGCGAAAAAGTTTGCTAAGTTATTTATAACGTATTACCTAAGTATAGCAAAAAACTAAAAATTACAAATTTTTGCGCCTAAATGTATGTTAAAGATTTATTTTTTTTTTTGCTCGAATACAATTAATGTGGATACTTATTATATTATTGCTATTCAATATACGATATGCTCCCTTAGGCAATTTTCTTATAACCTACATATGTATCATATTATAAATACATACATAATTGTTATAAAAATAGCACCTTCACACACACAAAAGTTAGCTGCCAAAGTTTGGTTTGCTGCCCTCACTGTCAGGTGTTAATTCACACATACAAAGGTTATTTTCATAAATTCGAAGCCAACAGAAAAAAAAAGAATATTCCAAAAATATGTAAGTAGTTATGCTCTATGGAAAAGTCAAACTTTATTAATACCTTTTGGAGTGTAATCAAATCGCTTTGCCAACAAAAACATCACTTGGGAAAAAGGTTAACCCAATTTTGTATTAGAACTTTATGCCTACCACCTGTAATTTTATACGTTCAACTTAATGCGGGAAAATACCTTTTTTAGTGTTGCGTATTAGTTATGCCAATGGTGTTAGGCGGCAGCAATCAGTCATCATCATGTCATCAGTCAAAAATGTTACATGGCTTTTTGAAGTGAAATCGAGTGTTATAAAATTTGCCTTATTGATGGGTTTGACAGCATTTAAATCAATTTTTAAACTGATATCCCTCTTCAAAGTGGTCTAGATGGAGGGAGGGAGGGGTAGATATGCAAATTCTTTTTTTGTGTGATAGAAAATATTTTGCTGTTTTTTTTTTCTTTTATGTTTATTAGCATATATAAACTTATCAAAAGAATTATTGAATTGAAAACTTAAAAGCGGCATTTTTGACACATTAATTAAAAAGTCTTAATAATTGTAAAAAAATATTAAACCGCTTTTCGAATGATATCAGAAACTTTATCATTGATTTACATCAATGAAAGAAATTCTAACTCATTGACTGCCCATCAATTACTTGAGCCACTGCTGTCACTCAAATATATTAGTGTCATGTTAAATGCTGCTGGGAAAACGAAAAAAATCAAGAAAATTATTCAAGGCAATGGTAATGTTAATAAAATGAAATACATAGTACTACAATAAAGTGATAAGAAAAGCTATAGCAGTGGAATAAAAAATAAAAGAAAATCATAGTAACTCCCTCAAAGAAAGTGAATTACGGAAACGGAAAGCCAACAATGAATGAATGAATGAAAATACAACACAGCATCAGCATTGGCATCAAAAAGGAAACCGCAACAAAACAGAGAAATCAAATAAGCGTATCAATGACCCAAAAGGGGCAAGGCACACCAAAGAAACTGAACCCCGGACTGACGACTGACGGTCTGTCTAACTGACAAACGAAAGAACGCATCAAATGAACTGCGTTGTTGCCGTTTCGCAATGTTCGATGTTTTGTGCGCTTATCCGTTTGGTTTTTGCATTTTGCAAGTAAGCAGCGTATTTCAGGATATCAGACAGGATATCGTTTGTTAAGTAGTGAAGTTGGCTTGTGTTTTGCAAAAGATGTGAAAATGAAAAGGTTAAGGGATGCGTATTTCATCAATTTTTCTTTTATTTTTTTTTAGGGTTCAGTTTCAACGCTGTCAAAGCAAAGTTGACTTCCGGTGCGTTTGCTGAAAGTATTGAGCTTGAATTATAAAAGCAAATGAAAGCTGAAAGAGAAAATTGTAAAAAAAAATCTGGAAATCAGTTTTTCGATTTCTTTCAATTTTAAAGTTAAAATTTGACTCTTTTTCTATGCTTTGATTTCTTTGATGCGTCTTGCGTTGTCGATTTTTTATTTTTTATTTCATTTATTCAATTGGAATTTCGTGAATTTTTCCATATAAAATTTTTGCTTTTAGTTTGTTTTCTAGTTAGGATATTCCAGTGGTATATTTTCAGTAGTTCCTTGCTTGGATTTGTGTATAAGAACGTAAACAAGCTCGAAATCCCAAAAATTATTTGGTTTCAAAATTTATATGTAAATAGGCAGTTACAAAACGTTTCGTTTTCCTTCCTCTTATTAATTGCCATAACTCAACAAAATTGCTTAATTTTTTTTTGTTCAAAAAGTTGTCAAGTGAAGCAGTGCAAAATGTTATTTATTTTCTAATTGTAGGCAGAGCCACGCCTCTTACAGAAAAATATGTTGCCACGCCTAAACTAATGGACAGGTTTTGATGAAATTTTAATTGGAGATAGACTGAAGCTTTAGAATAGGAAATCTGAACTTTTTATGCTTTATGAGGGCGTGGCACCGCCCTTAATGAAAAAACACGTTATCACGGCTGAGCTTCTATTCCGAATTTAATGAAATTTGATATGGAAATAGATTGAGTCCTAAGTAAAATTATTTGTTTGGAGTAGGTTGTTCCACACCCCTAACAGGGAAAAACGTTTTTCGTAGTACAGAAATAGATTGAACCTTGAGAAAAGGTATTTGTTTTTTAGTGGGCAGCGCCATACCCCTAACAGAAAAGTATGTCACTCGACTGAAGGCAAAATTCCATTGCATACTTTTAGTTGTTAAAGAAGTTTTTTAATGTACGAAGAAAACAAAAATTCTGAGAAGCTTGCGCATTCAGCAAAGTGTGTGGGGAAGGGGGTTGGTGAGAAAAGCGCGCTAGGTTAATAAAAAAGACCAAAGTACTTCTAGAGTGAATGCATGACCGAAAATATTTAATATGGACGTTATTATGCTTATTTGTCATAATGCTCAATAAAAAATTTTAAAAATAAAAGCTTTTGTCTCATATTTAAAAAATCACTCAAGTATTCATAATTTAAATCAGCTAATGTTTGTTAAAAAATTAAAATTTAATTTTTTTAAAATGAATTATTACCGCGCAAAATACACAATACATTCAAGTCTTATAAAAAATTTCAAGCTGAACTCTATCAATAAATACTCTACCAAAAAATAATTGAAAAATAACTAAATCAACAAATTTGTTAAAGAATTTCTAGTAAATTTAAATGCTTTTGAGCATACCAACATAGCTCTTATATACACTCCCATACATTTTCCTTGAAACCCAAATAGTTTTTGCTGCTACTCAAAGACACAAAAAAAAACACTGACTGTAAAACAAAAATAAAACTTTCAAGAAAATGCCAAAAATAACATGAAAAATAAAATTTCAAACTTTTTGAAAATTCTTACTTTTTGAACAGATAAGAAACTAAACTTTAAAGTAAAAAGGAATTATAAAAATAAAAACTAAAAACAAAGTACCAGCAACGGAAGCTGTAGGAATTGCATTTATCTGACCAAAAATTACGGTCAAGTAAGAAACCACGATAGAAAGCCGCAAAAAAGCAGCATTAAAAGTGAAAAAGCAAGATATTGAATTTACTTCTAAATTAGAAAAGTGAAAAGGAAATGTAAGAAGAAGACGAAGTAGATAACAGACAGAAAGAAATTCTCATTTAATTGAAACGTACAGACGCACAATAAAACACACAAAATTCTCTTCATCTAAGGATGTTGTTCAAAAGAATTTTTCTGTTATTTTTTATTTGATTTTTTATGCCACATTTAATTTTTTGGCTTTTTCTCAGAAACTGAAGCAAAAAGCTTTTTTTATGCAATTTATTTTTGTGTTTTATAGAGTTTTGTGTTCAATTGAATGACAATAGGGTGGGCTTTTGAATCTCAATATCAGATAGCAGCGTGAAAGCTAAATATTTAACGAAAATTTTTTAATGGAGATAATTCTAAGAAATTCTTCAAAATAACAACAAAAAAGTGTTAATTATAGTAGTTAGGGAGCTGCTGGTGGCAGACATTTTAAAATGCTATTATCGTGCGGCAGATGTTAAAAATTGAGAAGTTCTCAGCAATACAAAAGCACGTACAATCTCTTAGTCAACGACAACGTCAGCTCTTAGTTATCAAATGCCCCTTTAAAATGCTAAGAAAAGTATTAGAAACCATTTTATAGTGTCTGCATTTCACTTTAAAAAATGTGTGTTAACACAAAAACAAATATGTGCAAAAAGCGTCTGCCTTCTTTTTTTTTTTTTTTTTGTTAATTTGTGATACATATAAATTTAAGCTTTTTAGCGTCAGGCAGATTGCAATTATTATAAGATTTATGTCAAAAAACTAGAGAAACAACGTCTGCCACTTAGTAATTGCAGCATATAAAAATTGCAATCTGTAATACAAAAAATCAAATAAAACAATTAATAATAAAAGTAAATCATTTTATTACGTCTGCCTCTTAACTGACTTGTTGTTTTACTTACAATAAACATAAAAATAAGAAGGCAACCGATTTAAGTGCTGATTTTTTGAAGGCAGTCGCTATTGAGTACTTACTATGCGTACTATCAAGGATATATCCACATATATATAAGTAATATTATGCAAATTTTTCTGTGCAAAATTTACTTTTCTACTTTTTCTGTCCGTGGCAAATTTTTTCACCTTTCTACATTTGCTAAAGTTTTGGTAATAGAGTTAGCTTTCAAATTATTCAAGTTTTTAATATTTTTAAATCTGAAGTCCACCCTAAAATGTACACATAATAAACTTTTTGATATGCGTAGGTAATTTCTGCTTTTTTTTGCATTTTTTGATTATCTACTGAAAATAATAGAATCATTTGAATCAAAGTCTGATAACAACGAACAAAAACACAGCAATAAAGACGTGAATCAAAGAGACTTACTTTTATAAGACTTGAGTGAAAATTTCTAAAACTCAAAGTGATAGTATGCAGATGCGTATTTTCGACATAATACTGAAATATTTCAAATACGAACAGCAAATTTTTTTTTAATCAAAAGCAGCTATTAATTTATTTTTAAATACAACACTGTTCTTTAATAAGCGTAACGTATGACAATGCTATTTACCAAATCCAATCACAATAAATCGATTCATCGAACATTTTCATTGACTTAATTAAAAACAGACATACAAACTCATTCAGCAAGCTCATGTCTTTGCAAAATGTAGCGTTGGCTTATAAACAAATCTCTAAATTGCGCTACATCCTTGCGGCGCTATCTAAGTACATACTTTGATATTGAAAATGTACCTAATAAATTTTCGCCCATCATTAATCCAATTACTTTTCATCAGGATACAAATTAATAAACATCACTCAATAAAATTTGATGAAAATATGCAAAATAATGAGGAGGACAAATTTGGTTGACGACCAAAAAATCAAAAAAAAAGAAAACCCCCGAGATAAAACTAATACCATGCGATATGGAAAGATGAAAAATAAATACAAAAAAAAACTAAAAAAATAGCAACAACAAGGAAGAAGCTGCGTTCAGCACAAAATAGATACACAGAAATAAAACCAAAAGCCAACAACGAGAGGAAAACAAAAAAAAAATAACAAAAAAAAAAAGAGATCGAAAACACACCCTAAAGTCAAATGGCAAAATTAATATAGGAACCCTACAATATTTCCGGCAACAAATTTTCAAAGATGGCAAACAAGATGGCGGCGCAATAACTTAGTGACTTCATGAACCCACACACACACACAAGTCAGCGGCGCGGCGTCAAGACGAATTTATTAATAAAAAAAAAACCCATGCTGCAAATTGAAGGAAAATACGAAAAGATAAAATACGTTATTAAAATCGTATAAATGAAGTCTGGTGAAGTTGAGGGGGGCGGGGGGGCTGCTGGGTATATTGAAACATAGGGATTTCGCTTTCAGGGGTCAAAAGTTGCTGTCATGCCCGAGTTGGCGTGGTGTGGTTTAAGAAATAAAGTTATTGATTTCATGGTATTTGCATAAAAACGTAACGAGCAAATAAAGCGGCTAAAAATCATTTAAGCAATGAATAGAGGAGGATGGAGGAGGAGGAGGCTATATTGAAACATGTAGCAGTTTGGGTGAGAGCAATTCTGGTCAAGGATTGTGTAGCGTGCGGCAAAGTGCTTTATTTCCGTTTTATAATAAATAATATTTTATACAACAGCTAACAGCACTTAAGTGCATCAATGGAAGAAATGAAGCAGCTTTTTTAAATTTAAATACTTTAAAGAAAAATCACACGAAAATTTTTTTCAACAATAACTTTGTGTTATTTATGCAGTTATTTGGCTGATTGCTGACTAAAAATAAAAGTTACATAAATAAAGTTTGGATTTGTTTATTATATGACATAAGACCTAATTTCATCTGGATATTTCCTTAGCCAAATTTCAGCTAAAATTTAAAGACTATTGGAGGGTTAAATGTTACTCTGCCTTCTACTTCTTCGTTTCTGTAAGAAATTTCAGAAGTATCAAAGAGAAAAAGAATGAACAGAACTCATTCCTAACACATCATACTCCTGCATCATGCAAAATCCAGACAACTACAGAGTTAGGGCTCTATTAAATCATTTTCATTCCACGATTGACATGTTTGATCGGTAATAACACCCACATTATGCAAGTGCTGTCCACATGTAATATGTCCTGTGATTAACCCTACCAGTTGTCGCAAGTCCTTTCTTCTCAGTTGACGAAAATATTACGCTACTTTCCTAGACAGGAATTAAGATCAGACCACGCAGATTCACTAGCAAAGCAATGCGCCCAGTCAGATTCATAACTCATTAAAGTCTCTGTACCCTTTCAGCACTACTATCTACTAAAAGACAGAGAACTACTCTTAGAAGCCGAAAATAGGTGGGCTTGCTCCTTCACTAGTAATATTAACAAACACCATTGTCCCCGCTTCCATTATTTACTCTATCCCTGAGTGAACTAAATAAAGGTCACTTGAGTGAAATCAAAAGATTTGCTGTAATAACAGGCACCTTCATGTTGGACGTGCACCACAATGAAAGGACCAGAAATTTCTAATAAGACTGTAGCAGAGAGTTTGTGGTAACCTCTGTGGACCACTGTGGTCTATGGCCGCCACCAAAACTTAACCTAAGATCAGACTACCTTCTTGTATGAGCAGTGTTCATGCAGTCATTTATCCAATGAGTGATTTCCGCGGAACTGATACCGATAAATGGCTCCGAAATCATTAGAGTGGCCACTGCACTCTGGTACGCAAATTTATCCACTCATTAGTTGTAACATCACAGTTTCCGGGAACACAAAAAAGACTCAACTCAATGTGCCTTGCTACACAATTGAGTTGAGCAACTAACTAGAGAGCTTTTAACACAACATTTCTGTCACTATTGACTCCTATAGGCTGCCGTCGCATTCTTTTTTTTTTTTTTTGATAGTCCAGCAAATCACATTCAAAATGACAAAAACCTCTATTATGAAAACCAATACAAAAGAATACCAAGTCACGATACCGCCCGGAACCTATTCCAAAAAAAGTTTTGAAAACTTTCGTATTGAAGACATGAGTTTGGCCCCAAAGTATGATCGTGGGAATTAATCATTAGTCGCAATTCGTATATGTCACGTCATACTTCCTCCTGAAGCACGAACAGTATAGTGTTAACCAGAAATCTTTTCTGGCTGAATATATATATTAATGCTTCGCCTGATTTTATAACTATTTCGAACATTTTCATTTATAATAGCAACACTTTTTTAGCTGTAAATGGAATACCATTACGATAAAAATTGAAAATGGAATATAAAATTGAGCAGTTATTTTACCAAGGAAACTCACAAGCTCACTGTTCAAAGTAGCATATTCCAAGCCAAAGAAACTGGCGCTAAACGCTACATGTCGCCCAAATAATATTCCTTATTTATCGCATAAGTGTGACAAAATAAATGTTGATGAATAAATAATATATTTCATTTCATTTATTTATTCTGGTTACTCTCACATTGTAAATTATAATGGTCAACAATTCTAAGAATATATCAGCAAAATCATACAATAAATGAAAGTACTAAACCCACATACTTCCTTTCTACTTTTAATTTACTTGCAGCTGTTTTAAATATTTAATAAACTTAAAAGCTAAAATCTTTCTTTTTTTCCTTCTTCTTTTATCAATCCTCAGATAAAATCCCTTCTTCTCAGTATAAAGAAAAAAAAAACAAAATGAATTCACTCGTTGAACAACACAAAAATTTTCAACGAAGCCAAAGTGTTGCCAAATATTTGTACATTTAAAACAGTTCAGTTCGGCCAATGCTGTCACGCAGCTATTACCCCCGTCGACCTTTTTTTTTGCATCGTTTCCAACATTCAGCATTCAACTATTGGTATGGAATGGTAGTCGTTGTCGCTGTCCAGCTATTGCCAGTGCTTCTTCAACTGTCGTTTGCATTGCAAAGTAAAGTCCAAGCATGAGTGCGACTGCTTACATTTTCCTGGCAGGAAATGCATTTTTCTCACTTTTGCTTTTCTCTTTTTTTTTTGCGTTTTTGTTTCATTTCAACTTTTCAGTTTTTTTATTATTTTTTTTTTTTTGGCTTAAAAGCAAATATTATGCCAGTAGCTTTTTTTGTTATTTTTGTATTTTACTTTTACTTATGAACCTTATGCAGTTTTTGTTTTTGAGCGTATTTTTGTCGGTGTGTGTGTCTGTGTGCGTTTGGATAGTAAAGGAATTTTTAAGTGAACACTTTCAAAGATTACTTCGTGTGCCGTGACACCAAATTGAGTGGGAGTCCAAGCAATTGAATAGAGTTGCCAGATGGAAAGAGTTTTTTCTTAATAATTTGTTGAAAATATATTTGACTTAGATAAGCTTAAAATAGCAACAAAAATCTTACTGCGTTAAAAGTTCACAGCATAAATTATAACAAAAGCTGGAGATATCAGTTAGGCTTCAAGATCATTAGACTTTTACTTGCATTACTCCAATTTAAGATCCAACATTCCTCAAGTCCAGGCCCGGATTTACCTTACAGGCACACTAGGCCAGTGCCTCAGGCGGCAAGCATTTAAGGGCGGCAAATATTGGGAACTTTGAAAATTTTTTAAGTGCGAGTGTGATTACTTGGAATGGTCGCCCCTAAACTACCTAAAAAATGTGGAGAAGCAAAAAAAAGTCCTCACTTTTGTTATTCAAAATTTTTTTACCCAAATTCACCAGTGAAGAAAGACGGCAATTTCTGAATGGCATAAGGGCGGCAAATTCCTAAATCCGGGCCTGCTCAAGTCATAGTTTTGGATAAAGCCTGAATTGTGCTCAAAAGGATTGAGCTCTCTAGAAGGACATTTTGTAATGTTTAGAAAGAGACAAAGTCTTAAAGAAACAAAGATAAATAAAAATTGAATCAAATGCGTTTTTTGAACTTTACTTTCCTAAATACAAATTAAGGAACCCTTTATAATGAAACAATATTTTAGGGGCCAGCGCTGCTTTAATTCAAAATTTCATATCCTATGGCAACCTTCACACCGGTCAGCGTCATTTCTGCCTTTGATGGGCAACAAATGTTTAGTAGTAGAAAATTTTAATTTTTTTCCAAAAAGTGTTTTTACTGCACTTTTACTACTATTTTTCATGGCATCAGCATAAAATTGTTTGAATTATTTTTGGAAACAACAACAACAACTTTAAAATATTTCTACACTATAATGTGTGCGACTTTGTGTCTGTGTCAGCAATAAAACATGTATGCTTATGTGTATGTAGTAGGATGGTGAAAGTTTAAAAAAAATGTAACGTAAATCTAATTTACAATTTCGAGCTTCTCTAACGTATTTGCTGCTGCTGCTGCTGCTGCTATTGTTGCCTTCAACTTGATTTGATGTAATTTATATAAAATTTATTCAAATTATAGTCACTTTTTCTTCGTCGAACAATTGCTATTTGTTTTAAGGTTTCTTTTTTCTCTCTAATGTTTTCTATATGTAGGTCACGTTCTCTATAACACGTGACTAATTTACACAAAAGCTGTAAATATGATGTGACCATAAATATTGTACAAGGATTATATAACAACAAAAAAAAAGAAGGCAAAAGGATCAGCTGAATGTAGAGAAGTAAAATTTTTTTTAACCAGCTAACAGTTAAGGAGAAAATTTTCAATTGATATTGAAGTTTACTCACAAAGAAAATTTATGAAAGTAATGATTTTAAAATTTGAAGAAAATATTATTATTGTGATGACAGCTAGCTACATCAAAATACGTAGCGTGAATGCATCGATTTGATGAACTTCAATATTTTTGCCAAAATTTTTCATAAAATAACGTTAAATATTTTCGCTCAAAAACAGCAACATTAAATCTCTTGGGATATGTCACTCATAAAATCTGTCACAACTTAACTGCTTTGGCTTTTTATGCTGATCTGCTTATTAAAACAACGCATTAACTTGGTCTTAACTGCTGTTATAGTCACTGCTCTAGCTACTGCTACTACTACCATACCCTACCATTGCTGTTGTTAGTTAGTTAGGTGCGAAAAAGCTTAAAACATTGAGCCAACACGTCAACACAATTGACAGCAACAACAATAAAGGCAGCATTAGTAAGAGCACCATCAACATTAAAAGCGACATGGAGCAGCAATAACAACCAAAACAACAACAACAAGTGAGCGGCATAAAAAAATTCAACTCTCGTAAATCTTAATTTATTTCATTATCATCTGTCATGAAAGGACGAAACATAACCATCAGGATCAGTAAAGAAGAAAAAGAAAAAAGCATCATCGCTAACGCCTATACCTTCACATCATGTACGTGTCAAATGTGTTCAAGTAACTTTGAAAGGAAGTAGCCTGCAGCGACTCAGCAGTTTTAATCCATGGCAGACTTATATAGCTTAGAAGATAAGAAGCCTCGTTGGTTGCAGAAATGAAATCAAAAAGTTGACTGAAAAAGCGATATGAAAGCAATAAGTTCCCTTACTATATATTGGAGTATTAATTTTATGAAACACATAGTTTTATGTATTAAAAATCATTCAGATTAAATATTCAATGAAACTTTTATGAATAAAATCAATGGAATATTTGTGATATATTACCAAAAAAAGACTTAAATTGTATAGCTATTGCTATTTATAGTCAACTTGTTTGCTACCTGATTATGTATTTAATGCTTTCACGTCATATATTTCATCTTTTTTTTCATAACACACGTTGATAACCTCTCATTACTGCAACAACTCACGCTTATCCTTGTTCATCAACTCATTACAAGGATATGATGGCAACGAAACACAAAAAAAAATGCCATAGCAACAACTACATCAGCAGTAACAAAAAAAAAATAGAGCTAAAAAGTAACAAAATAACAAGCAAGGTAACAAAATGACTGCATGATTGACTAACTGACACCGAGAAATATGTGGGTGATATGAGCACTAGAAAAAAAATCTTAGTGATGTGGAAAAAAAGCATAAAATTACTGTATTGATTAGGGCTCCCCGTCGCCGTAGAAGATTTTCTATTGGTACCTATATTATCTCTACACAAATAGGTGAAGGCAAAATAGTTATATTCCTTTTTAACTGTCATAACACAACCTAATCGCTTGATTTACCTTCAATTTTATTTCCAATAGCAGGCGTTGCCACGTCTCTAACTGGGAAATACGTTTACCCAGACTAAACTAATAGACCGATATTGTTAAAATTTGGTTTCAAGATAGATCGAACCCTAAGAATGGGTACTAAAAACTGTGTTATAGTGGGAGTGGCACCGCCCCCAATAAAAGATAAACGTTTCCACGGCTGAGCCTCGACTAAACTAATAAACCGATATTGCTGAAATTTGGTTTGGAGATAGATCGAACCCTAGGGATGGGTACAATAAACTGTGTTATAGTGGGAGTGACATCGCCCCCATTGAAAAAAAAAACGTGACCAGGGCTCAGCCCCAACTAAACCAATAGACCGATATTGTTTAAATTTGGTTTAAAGATAGATTAAACCCTAAGGATGGGTACTCAAAACTGTGTTATAGTGGGCGTAACACTGCCTATAATGAAAAAAATACGTTTTCACAGCTCAGCCGCTACAAAGATCTTTATTAGAGTGATCTATCTTGAAATCAAATTTCAAAAATATCAGTCTATAAGTTTTGTCGGGGAAACGTATTTCCCTGTTAGAGACGTGGCAGCGCTTACTATTGGAAATAAAATTGAAGGTAAATCAAGCGATTAGGTTGTGTTATGACACTTAAAAAAGAGATGTAACCATTTTGCCTTCACATTACAAAGATATGGAGTAAAGGCATATGTCCTTAATGGGGGGTGCAAGGCCCCTTACCGATTTTAATGTTATTTGGTATGGAAAATTATTGAGCGCTAAGGAAGGTAACATGATATGGTAACATGATTTCATGATTTTAATTTTTGGAAGCGATGATATTTAATCAGGTAAAATGAAAATGAACTGTTCTGTATTGTCGTTATAATGGCTGAATTTCAACTAGTGAGCGCATTCAAGTACGTATAAATATGTGACTCTCTGGTGTCGATTTTTAAAGCATTGTCGAATTGAAGTTAGGGGATGTCCATAAATTACGTGATTTAAAATAGGAGGGGAGTTGGTCCGGCAAAATCTCACAAAATCTTACCAAGGGGTGGCGAGGTGGTCAAGGAAAACCCCACGTCAACTTTTTAAAACATAGAATTTACATTAAAAATTATAATTTTCATCTCACTATCCCACCAGATCTCACAAAATCTCACCAAGGGGAGGGGGGTCTGCATTTTCCAAAAAAACACCACACGTAATTAATGGACGTCCCCTTCTCGAAAGTTACGAAAATCAAATTTAAAAACTGATCAGATTACAGCTGTTGCATTTAATGAAATGAATAACTTTTAAGTTATCAATACACGTAAAATCAGTCTGACTGGCGCCTTCGATTTTGCTGAATTTTCCAAAAAAAAAAAAAATCATAAAACTTTTCAGTAAAAAAAATTAATTTTTGGTTTAATTTTTCACTTATTCGTACCACGACGTTAAGTGATTATCAACAAATCAATAGAATTCAATTGTTTGAGAAATCATATGTCTCATGTCTTGGAAGGGATCATATGTCTCATGTCTCGCTTGAAGTGAATTAAAAATGCAATTTCAAATATCGCACTCAGTACACATCGCACCAGCCTGCTTGTGTAACATTATGTATCGAGTCCACACGCTGGACCACTTGAGTATGGGGTTGAGTGACCCTTATTAATGCCAAGATGCATTTCAATGCTTTTGTTGTTTTTTTTTCTATACGACGCGACGTTTGTTTATGTTTTGTTGCGCTTCGCTAACAAATAAAATTGAATTTTTATTTTCGACTTTGTTTACATTTCTTTGTTGTTGTTGTTGTTTATTTTCTTATGGTTTTGCTTGCATTTTTTTTTTGTTTTTTTTTTAATTTATATTTTGTTTATTTTACACAGCAGCACCAGCCACTTCAGACACAAGTTGAACGCTGAGCGTTATGTGAAGCGTGCGGCTAAGGGTTGTACGTATTTTGCTGAAGTGTTGTTGCTTTAGTAAGAAACAACAAAATACGCTAGATAAGGTGCTAAAGAAATCATAACATACAAAATTTATTTCAATGAGCAGGATGTTGAATTCAGTTCTAATTGACAGATAAATAATTTTTTTGTTTATAAACAAAAATTTTAAAAATTACAAATACTTCATTTACGAAGATATCGAATAAGTCATAAATTTAGCGCATCGCTGAAGATAAGGATCTTGGATGTGAGATAGAGAGCTATGTAAAAGTTTCTTTGATTTTTTACTATTAAACATAACTAAGACTTAGTCAGGTCATACTTTCGCATACAGCCTCATTAATTTCAATTAATAGCTATTTTTCAATTTATCAGAGTACATTAGCCTTAGGGCATATAAATTTTTTTGCAAAAATTTTCAATTAACTTTCAGCATTAAACGTTGAAAAAAATACTCAAAATCTTATTAACTGCCAATTTTATCCAACACATTAAAAAAAAATTTCATTTTTGATTATGTGGTGGGCGGAAATAAGCGCTTAATAAAAAATTTACGTACTTTTCAACGTCTCGTTAATATTAAGCTTCCCAATTCCGATGCCGCCCTTAGCTTACTACGACATTTTAATATTTTGTGCGTTTAATTGCAGTCGGGCTTTCATAGCGCTGCTATGCTGCATGGCAATATACCAAGCACAGAAATTTGGTCATAGCCTAAGGGGCGTGTATACCGCATAAATATTTAAAGACAGCAGCGAAAAAAAAAAACACTCAACAAACTGAAAAGATATACCAAAAAAAAAATGGGAAGTTTGAAGAAATTTGATGCCACCGTAACAGCGGAAAAATCCCAACAAAATTGGCAACGCTTTAAAACAAAAAAAAAAATAAACTGCAAAAGCAATGAATTTTGGCTGCGTTGTTGCATGGTAGCGCATCCTGACTACAAACCACGAAAAATCACAAGAAATAAAAATGAGAAGCAGCGAATCAAAACGAGAAAAAAAACAAAAAAACGACGTATAATAAAAATGAGAAATTATTTTAGTCCTAAATAAAGACATAAACGACAGGATATTAACAAAACATTTAAGCTCAGCGCGCACTAAGGGCACAGCACACAGGATACCACAGCAGCAACTGAAGCGAAAAACAAGAGCACAAACCAACCAACAACTCGGGAATGTTGTCTTAACATTCTTGTAATTTCTTTCTTTTTTTTTTTGTGATGTACAGTGTAAAGTCTTAGCGCGAATGTCACTCAAAAATTAAAATTTTTTTTTGTTGACTTTTTATTCTCAATAATCCTTAATAATATGCACCTTAAGTGGTCTGCAGTAGAAAAAGCTGCGCTGGAATCGTCTGCCACTCTATTTTGATATTTTTTATAAGTAAAACAACCGGTCAGTCAAGAGGCAGACGCGCTTAAATGATTTAGTACCGAATTTTTTTTACATATTTTTAATATTGTAATTTAAATAATTATTATTTCTTTATCAACTATAATTAAAATTACAATTAATATATTCTAAAGCACTAGCTGCCAGCGTTATCGGCTTTCTAGTTTTTAAATGTGCAATAAATAAATGGCAGATGTTTTTTCTCTCGTGGCAGATGTTCTTTCTCTCGTTTCTTATATCATAATCTATATAGCAATCACAATCTGCCTGTCGATAAAATCACTTAAGCTTGTTAATATCATAGAACTTTTATTTTTTACTTTGAAGCGCAGCAATAGAAGTGTCTGCTTCCTGCATTTATCTGTACTTGTGTATAAGGGGCCGTTCGTGGTATTTTTTGAAAATTCGGACGCCCCCCTGCCCATGGTGAGATTTGGTGAGATCTGAAAATACACCTTCCCCCCTATTTTGACTCAAGTAATTAATGCACGGCCCCTAAGCACATATTGCAATATAAAAAGCAGACGTGATAAAATTGTTTATGTTTAGCTTCCCGAACCTCTGCCGCTTAAGATATTTAAAATTTTTAAATTCGCATTTAACACACTGTGCTGCGCAGCAGTAACTGGCAGAAATAACAAAAGCAAAAATGAGTAATGAAATAAGAAGCAACGCAAAAAAAACAAAGCAAGAATTATATTCCCAAATCTTCCTCACACCAACCCCCTCACTTTAGATTCACTGATGAATTTCTGACAGGAAGTAGCAAAGGTCCTTTGGTAATTATTTATTTCGCCTGCAAGCAAAACCAAACACGCTACTAAAAAATGATGAAACAAAATGAAAAATGTAAGAAAAAAACAACAACAACTCAAGCAGGAGCCCAGAGCAGCGAGTGTACACGCTCACTTCAACTTCAACTTCAACGTCGTCGTCGTCGACTCAGTACTAATGCAGACGATTATGTAAAGCAAACGTCCTGTGCTGCTGCTGCCGCTGTCATGTTGGTTGCTGTTGTTGTTATTGTTGTTGTTGTTGTTGTTTTTACCGTTGTTGTTCTCATGCTTGTCATCATCATCGTCGAAGGATTGTGTTATCCCTTTTTTTACGCGAATTTAAGTCATAATCCTTGCTGTAATTTTAAGCTTAATGTGACGATGCCATTGTTGTTGTTGTTGCTGTTTTGGCTGCATTATTGTCAAAAAAAAAAAACCTCCAAAGCTCAGAAAGTAGCATAGCCGCAGCGGAGAAAATTTATAAGAGGACATGAGTGTGAATTATGCGCGTGTCCCCCCCCCCCTCTCTGCCAGTGTGTCCAACTGACAGTTTTAGTGTTTAATACCTTCTTTTTTTTCTTTTTTTTGCTATAACAGCGCATAAAAAGGACCTCTTTTTTTGAAATATTTTATTGTCTCTTCTGATTGCCTAGTTGTAAAATTATTTATTGCCTGGCAAATATTTTCTCAGTCCTCTGCCTCCTCTGGATGAGTAATGGATTTTTGTTGAATTTGCTATTTTATTTTTCGGTTTGTCAAAAGACGAGTTCGGTTCTGCGCTGATTTTTTGATGTTTGACATTGGTGGGAGATGCTTAAGATTATGGGTGCGACAGTAGAAGCGGAAAATTGAAAATTGTTCAAGGACAATAAATTTCGAAAGAAAGAAAATGACATAAACAATTCAGTCAGTGTAAAAGCGTAATAATCAAAGAGTCAGTTAGTTGTTGACGGTATGGTAAGGATTACATTTTACTTTTGAGAAACATGCATAAATAAAATGTTGTTTTTGTTAAAATTATTGTAAAATATCTGTGAACATTTTTTATTGCGCACTTTAAGAATCTATAGGATTGGTTGACTTTGTGTAAAAATTGAAAATTATTTATGTTATGAATTTAGTGCTTAATGCTCAAAGCGAAACTCTTCAACAAATCTTTACTAATTGTAGTATGGCGCATTTAATGGTGATTGATGGCTTAGTTTGAGAGAGAGGGAGGCAGTCTAATTTTGGCATCGGTTTTGACTTTCATTTCCTTTCGAAAACTTTCGAAAAAATATATATGATGGTCAGTTTCGTTACCATAGACATTCTATTTGAACTACTAGTGTAATACAGCGAAACATAAATCGAACTCCAAAAATGTAAATGGATGCTTCAAAAATAAATTTTTATTCAATATTTTTTTGTATTTAACTTGAAATAACAAATCCATCTAACATCTTAAACACTTAAAATTTGTTGTGCGATATCAAACTGCTATAACAAACCTAAATTTATACAAATGTATAAAATTAAAGAAGTTAAAATTTTTCAAATAAAAAACTACAATACAATTGAGCCGGTGTACAGCCTCATAAAATATTAAATTTTACACAGTAAAAGCAACAACAACAACAATCGAAACCTCAAAATACGATTACAGTAAAGAGGGTTTCTCAACGTCATCATCAAAATATCGTATCGTATCAAATCAATAAAATAAAATTTGTATAAAAATAGCGTTGGCAAAAACGAGAAAAAAAAGGAGCAACAACAAAATGGCATGGAAAAGGCAAAATAGCAGACATGAAGAAAATTAAATCTAACAAATAAATTCTAGAATTTCAATGAAATTTAAGAAACAAAATAAAATTCGATAAAAAACATAAAATAAAGAATTTTAAGCACAAGCAGAGCAATCGATGAAATTTCTCCCCAGAGAGACTGAATAGCGTTGAAAACATGCAAAACTTTCCAATAGAAAGCAAAAATCAAATTGCGAAGTTGTGCAGAGAAAAAGAAAAATTAAAAACAATGAAATGGAAATGGAAATGGTGCAGAAAGGAGCGTCAAAGTTGCTGTTGATTGAAACAAAAGAAAAAAATAAAAAATCTATAAGACGCGAATAGAACAAATTGCAATACTACTACTTGCATATTTCTAGCACATTAATACTACAAGGTAGTGTTACCAATAGCATTTAAGTGTAGAACGGATTTGTTGCAAATATGTTCGACAGCAAATTGATTCTAACAATCAATAACATACAAATTTTAAAAAAAAATAATGAAGCAGCAAAGGCAACTTTGCAATAAATAGATAGCTATGCAGTTAGGGTGTCTGTGGGTTATTTGTAAGGGTTTGAAAACAATACAGTTTTATGTACATATTAAAAAGATATAACATGAACATAGTAACATATAACATGAACATAGTAGTGACAAGAATCTTTAGCAGGAAATTCAAAAAACTTCAACTGCCACCTAACTGATATGGCTACGATATATTAACAAGTCGGCTTGGACAACTTAAACAACTTCAGTAAACCCTATTCAGTAAGTTTTTAGAGCTCTGCATCTAGTTAAAAAATAGATTTTTTCGGAGGGGTGATTTGTTGCTTTTTGCGCTTTTTGCGGCAAAAGAAACAAAACTTTGGGCATGCAAGTTTACAGAGCTATGCTCATTTCTATTATGACTTTTATTTTCATTGAGACTTGCAAATTCTTATTAAAGTTCTTTAACTTCTTTATTTTAATTACAAATTTCTTAGAGCTACCTAAGTTAAGTCAAAATATCAAACTAAGCCTATGCTCGATTCTCCCCTAAACTTAAAGACTAAGTGCTGCAAAGTGTATTGGCATTAGCACAAGCAGAAAACGTTGCAAAATTATTTGCATTGTGTTGCTACGACTAAAAGTTGTAATACGAAGCTTAAATAAAAATAGTTTTAAAAAAAAAATGCAAACTAAAATCGTATAATCGAAACTTAAAACTAAGGTAAATGGCACAAAAAAAAAATTAAGTCAGATTATTTTTTAAAAAGCGTGAAAAAATAAATTGAAGCTTAATAACAAAAAAAAAAAAGAAAACTTAAGTTGTACAAAAAATAATGCAGTAACCCAGCAAGTATTTTTAAAAGCAGTAGTTTTATAATTTAATTGGTGATTCTTATATTTTGATTATATTTTCATTTCAAATGAAAATTTTTCAGAGAGAAACTCAAAGTTCCTGCAGCAATTGGCGTATTAATCATAATCGCATTTTGCGATTGTATCTTTTTTTGTTGTTTTTCGCACTAAAACTACTGAACATAAAAGCTCTGTAAAATACATATTATAAAAAGAATTTCAAACGTTTATTTTCGAAAGCAAAATAGTAATTCCGATTACAACAGCCATAGTACTCGGAATAACTATTGCACTTTTTCCACGTAGTACACGTGAATATAGTTGTTTATTTTTAGTGACGTTTTAAATATAATTGCAAATGATTGCATACTAAGCTTAATATTACATGTGAAAACAGTGAGCCAGCGTAGCAACATTGTTGTCGTGCTGTGCTTCCAGCCATATACTTACACTTAATGTCGTATTTGCACAATGCAAATAGTGAAGAAAGTGTATGAGTGCAAGTACTAGCGGTATGATATGTAAACTTAATGAAGTTTTATTACGATAGTATGGAAAATTATCAAGTGACGTCAAGGAGTAACGCTTGGAATAAAAATCCTAGTTAAAATCAAAATAATAATTTCAGAATGTATCGAAAAATTTGACGAAGGCGTCCAGTTGCAAAACCGGCCAAGTCCAAAAAAAAATTTTTTTTGAGATATTCTCATATGTTTTTAGATTGAAAAAAAAAATTTTTGACAGATATATAAAATTTTTTAAATTTATTTTGATGCATAGATTTCAAAATCGGCCAACTCCAAAAACTTGCTTTTAACCGGTCAAGTCCATGAACTTGCTTTCAAAACCGGCCAAGTACATGGACTTGCTCCAATTTTTTTGTAAATTCTGTTGAGCTAAAATTTTGTTACAATTGGAATTCTTTCGAAATTAAGTTGCGAACCAATATATGGGTATTTCCACAAAAAGTTCCACCGTGCGTATTATTTCAATTGAATTGTATTCAAAACCAGTCAATTCTAACGCCTTAATATCAAAACCGGCCAAGTTCACTTTTTTTCAAACCAAATTTTTTGAATACTATGTCAAAACCGGCCAAGTTCATGTTCCATGGATCAAAACCCGCCAAGTTCAAAATTGTTTCCTCAAAAACATCGGCAGTTGAAACTCGAAAAGTCTGATCTGACGTGTTTTGAGTAAGAGATTTTATAAGCTATCACGTGGGAAATACGTTTTATTGGCCAGTTTTGCAACTAGACGCCTCATATATTATATGCTGAATAAGTTGAAAAAAGTCAAAAAAACTCAAAATAAATCGTAAAATGGCAATAAAGTCAAAAACTTTTCGGATATCTAAAAATTTCGAAAAATATTGAGAAAATTTAAAATCGAACGAATAAATCGAAAAATATTGAAAAAATTGAAAAACTGCGAGAAAGGATTGATGAAAGTAGCCCGAGGCTCCGAATCCTTAACTCAAGCGGGCCCCCAACCAGCGTTGAGTTAAAGCAATTGACAGGTAGGGCCCAGACTTCCGAGTTCAAGGCGCCCACAACATGGCAATAGATTGTGTGGATGTTCCTGATTATTCTTAACAGTAGGCAGCAGCGTCCCTAGGAGGGGGCCTCAAAATGGTCATGAAATATATTTGAACTTGCTAGAGTTTTTGAAAGTGAAAAATGAAGAATTTTTTTTTGTTTTAGTGAATGAAATTAAGTCGATGTAGTAAATTTGAATGTGTAGGTGGAAATTTTCACAGTATTTATTAGTGAAATTTTGCCTTTTTCGAATCTGCAAAGTGAGGAACTTTTTTTTTTTTTTGGTGAGGTAAATAAAATGTTTGTTAAAAAACACGAGGATTTTTTTTCGGTAGGGGCGGCAAATAATTGTTTGCAACGGCCGCCCAATATGTACGGTACGCTTCTGACAGTATGAACTTTTTTTTATATGTACATAAGAACCTACTAAGGGCCGAATTACGATTTTATGACTTGCACTAGGGGACAGTCTTTTACAAACCGAACACTTTTCGGACGACGCATTTTTGCTTTGGCTGAGATTTTTTTATGGGTTCTGTATCGAAAAAGAAGAGATACGTATTCGAGGATTTTTTAAAACAAATTTTTTTTTTTTTGAAACAGAGCGAATTCAAATTTTGAGAATTTTGTGATTTTTGGCTTGGAGGCTCACTTTCAAAAATTCATAACTCCGGGTCTGTTAAAGATATAAAATTGAAGTTAATTTCATTTTGAAGCTAAGAAAATGAACTTTAATACAAAAATATTTTTTTTAACAATTATTTACAAATAAATATTGTTATAAAAATTTAAATATTTTTTTTTTTTTAAAAAATCCTCGAATACGTGTCTCTTCTTTTTCGATACTGAACCCATTAAAAAAAATTTCAGAGAAATCCAAAATGTGTCGGTCAATTTTTGTCAAAATTCGTTCGGTTTGTAAAAAAACGTCCCCTAAAGGAAAACCCTAATATTCTATGTATGAGTGACCTCTTTGTTTTGGTCATCAATATGTAATTTTATATTTTTATTGAATTTTTGGGGAGAAAACTTTTTTTTTTGTTTTTAAATTGAAATTTTTTTATGTATTTTAATATGTTTAAAGGAGCCGCTTTAAATATAGTTCGCTTAAGAGATGTTTTTAGCCAAAACCATATTCTAAAGAATTAGTCGTACTTTAAAAAAACATTAATCGTAAAACAATAATTTCAATTTAACACTTCAAGACGAATTATAAATTCATCAACTGGAAGTTGAAAAACTTAACAAACTAACAAACGCTGACTGGGTATGTTATTGCCAATACCCAAACTGGCAGTAGTTGCAAATGAAGCGCTCGTAGTACGTGTATTTGACTTAGCAGACAGACGGATACACTTTATTGGTGCAAGGTTATTACACAACGTCAGTATTAGAAGAGAAAAAAGCGCACACAAAAAAAAATGGAATACCCATATAATAAAGAAGAAACAGTCTGCAAGAAAATGCGAAAATAAAATAATATTCAATGAGTGGAAAAAAGCTGCTTTATGCTGCGCGGAAAAAAAATAAAATTCAAAGTAAAATGAAAATCGATTGGTTTTATTTCAAATGCTTTGGGGAATGAATACGAACGCGCAAGAGTATTTGCTTGTGCAAAATTATTTTCTATAAGCGCAACATACTCACTGACTGTTTGATTAACATCAATTGAAAATATTTTGTTTAACTCCATTTGAATATCAGAAATCATAAAAATAAACCTACATTGAATACATACGTACATACCAATGTATTTATAAAATAAATAAGATTAAAGATAATTTTAATATGGCAGAAATTGTGTACAAAAAAAAAAACAAAAAAATGACAGATATAAATATATTTTGTACATCAAATATTAGAGCAAATTTTATTTTATTTTTTTTCTTGTAAAACTTAATATGAGACGTAATTTAACTGCAATTACTTGGAGCTGAATTTCTCTAGCGTATACAAATTATTTTCGCAATAAATGTTTATATTAATCCTTTTTCTGATTGCTGATTTTTTTTTATTCACAACATTCCAAGTGATAAAGCAATCAATGAGCCTTAAATAAACCCTTAAATTTATAATCTTTATAAATAAAAAAAAAAGGTAATGGAAATAAAAACCTTACACATAAAAGCGAAATATTTACACATGACAGAAACTTAATTCATTTTTGAAATATATTTATGACACAATTTACGTGACTTACGATTAAAAGATGTCGACCCCTTATATGCCCTGGTGGAACCGAAATATTGTTTTCTGAAATGCTATATATGTCAGTGATGGTATTTTGGTTTTAAGGATATGTACTGAATCAAGACTTAAAATATATTTTTTAGACGCAAATGTACTTTTTCGTCATTAACATAAAAAAAGGTACTTCAAATCACTAAAATGAAATCAAAATTTTAAGTTATTTACGAAAAAAAAAAACCAGCAAATTTTTCGCCAGGTTTCTAAGCAAATCTCAGCTAAATTTACTACGAAATAAATAGTAATTTTTTAAGTATGGTCCAAATGGACCGAAAATACCATCACTATTTATGGAGTGGTGATAGTTTCAGCAGTGGCGTAGCTTAAACAATTCCCGTAAAAACTAAAATGTCATCCAACGAATAAAAAAAGCACTATTTGGTCACCTTCCAAGCCTTTGCACAGGGGTTGGCTGCATCCTTCGCCCCCTTTCTCTAACTAATCTCCTGAGTTTGATTGCTTATTGTTCAGCAAATGAGTAGGATTTGATAAAATCTCACAACCCATGTGGAGTCAATGAACTTATCACCATATGCTGACATATATTTGAGTGTCAATTTTCCTGCTGAAAATGTCCATTAGAAATAACCTTGAAATTATGCCATTATAGCGGACGTAAAAATAACAACAGCAGGCAAATAAAAACCAAAATTAATACGCACATAGCACATAGAAAGCAGCTCTAAAGACGGTCACAAGAAAATAGACAAAAGTACAAATAAAAAAAAATTATATATCGCTTAATAACCCAAGTCGAAATGGTATACTATACTGTCATAGCGACAAGATCCTTTAAGGAAATAAATTAATTTTTTTCTACTTTTTTTTTTTTTGTAAAGCACTCAAGAAGCAAGTGAAAAGGAAAGAAAATACGAAAGCATTAAAACAAGCTGGTCCAGCATTTATATGTTGTAGGTGTGGCCATGCGTGGATGACGGGGGTGGAAAGGGAGAGCATCATATGTATAACGGTAAATATGACAAGCCAAACAGGCCGAGAGACATAAAAAAGCTGTTGAGTTGTTAAAATCTAAGTGGAGCTGTAAAAATTTCGTAAACAAAAACAACAACAACAACAGCAGCTGTAAAGTGTACACAGGATAACGTAAAATAAATAAGAATGAAAAGCAACAATGCCCAATATCGCTATCTGGCACATTTGCGATTTATATATATGTATACTATACATATATGTATATAGTTATATATACATACATATGAAAAAACAACGCAAAACAACAAAGATTTTGAGTGCGGTTTATTTTTACTCCCTTGGTAACATCGAGACAAAATACATATATTGATAGTGTGAAGTTTTATATCTGAGATGTAGACGACGACGACTTCTTTGTTGCAATTGTGTGCTTGTAAGTAGTAGGAGAGATGTATCATGTGGAAAGTCGTTGAGGGGTAAGTTTCTAGTAGTGTGAAGGAAGTGCTTGATAGCTGTTAAAGACACTTCAGACACAAGTGAACACATGTCGCAGCAACGCCATTAAATTTAGTTATGATTATTATGTAATCTTACAATATGCGCGACGCGCTCTTAATGTCCTTTTTTTCTTGCTTGTGCTTTCGTTGCTTTTTGCTTGCTTACTTGTTTATCCTTTCAAGTACACTTTGTCGTTTTACTCCACCCCCTCCCCCTTTCACTACTCTACTTTTTAAATGATAGCGACAACATGAGAAAGTTTCATTTTGCACATATGGTCTTTAAAGGGTTTCAGTAAAAAGGGTGTCCTTTTTTTTTTGATAGCGCTGTTAAGATGAATAAGGGTATGTGTTTTTATATTTTGTCTTTTTTTTCTAATGCAGTAGATAACAGTTGAGAAAAGCAACGAAATTTCCTGGAAAATAAATTAAAGCTTCCTTGCTTGAGTGTCTTGTTCCTAATACATCAAAGGTCAGTGTTTAAGTTAATTAATCCTTTAACTTACTTTGATGTCGAGCTATTTTAACGTTATCTTATGTTTTAGTTGACTTTATCGGATGAATGGGCGACCCGAATGGAAGATTTTTACTTTTTCTGGTAAATGTTTTTATAAATTTTTTTTTAATATGAAATTGAAAAATGTCATCAGCGTTAAAATTATTTAATTTTGTAAAGTAGAAGTTTTTTGATTTGCTCAATCTAAGTGATAGTGCTCCAATTTGATAGTTTCATATGGGATATTTGCGATTTAGGGGGTAAGAGCCTTTTTCTTAGACTTTGAAATTTCATCGTGTGTAGTTTAGTGAAGTCAGTTCGAAATAGTCATAAATAAAAGTTGTTAAATGTAAATTTTGCTTCCTGATTGTCCACTTTTAATATGAAACAAAGGTCATCCTTCCGTTATTGTCTCGATGCAAGTGTTGTTGTTCGCAAAATTTTCTATAGCAAAGTGCTGTCTTTATATTTAAATGAACAATATCATCGATATATGGCTCTTAGACTTTACAGTCTTGTCTTTATATTTTAATTCAACACATGGAACCGAACATTTTAAAAACTTAATCCAAGCCTTCGAAGTTTTCTTGATAGCAGATTACGTCAGTTATCGGTAATCAGCTTTATTCCAATTTTTTTCAATAGTTCCGCAATACGTCCACCTTCATTAGTAACTCTTTGTTCATCAGTATTTCATTTCTGTCTACTGTTGGTAGAATGGTAGACTAAATTAATTGAAATATATTCCAAGGACATAGTTTGAAAAAGTCATTGAATTACTTAAGCTATCCTTTGATCTTGCAGGTTCTGAAGGCTCCATCGAAAACAGTTTTTGAAACATTTGCTAAGACTGCTTAATGTGGCAAAATTTGAAAAGATGTAGCAAGATGTGAAAAGTCGTGGCAAAATGTGACAAGATGTTGCAAGATGTGGCAAGAGGTCTTAAAAAGGACACTACAGCCAACAGCTTGAAAACTTATATTACCTACCTATTAGTTGAGAAAATCTACATATTATATAAAAACTTTTTCCTCGGAATCGAATAAATGTCTAGTAAGTAGCAACAGTCGTTTCATGTTTCTCTTTTCTAAGTATTCCTCTTTAATCGCTGTGTTAGGCCTCACAAAACTTTAAATTAAATGACGACAAAATCTATATTCAGTTAGTCTTGTTGAGATAGTTAAATCCGATTCAGGTTATCAAAGAAAGGTTTTCTAATATAGGATATTGCGATATTGCTCTAGATGCTTAGCAGGTTCTCAGGGCTCTCCAGTTCTTTGCTGCCATGAAGAAAAAAGTAGTAAGCCGTTTTCTTAACTATACCGAAGAAAGTGTGGACACTCGCTTTTATATAGATGAACCGTATCTTGCTAATACATCAACCCTTTCATTATCATCAATGATGTGGCCTGGAATCCATAAGACAGATATGTTGTGGTGTTGATGCTTTATAACTAAAAAATATAAAAAAAAACCTTAAAATGAAACATTAAACTATATTAGCTTGTTCATTTTTATGTTGATGACAATAACAACCAAAGTAAAAATATACGACAACAAACATGAAGATAAAACTAAAAGACACAACAGTAAATGATAACGCAACGCATACTTACGCCAAGCTAACTAACTCGATTCAGCAATGACAGAACAACGAAATGGACAATAAGTACAATGGTGATGAGGAGGACAACCACGATAAGTAATGCTTAAATCACTGCCAACAAAACTGGCGGCTGTCATCGTAATTCACCAAAAAAAGTGCTACGTTTTTTTCTTTAACGTTTCTTATTTTTGTCTTGATCCTGATGCTGCTGCTGCTGCTGCAGGTACGAGTGTATCATATACAAGCTCATTTAAAGTTGTTGTCGTATCCTTACGTTGACACTAAAAGCAAAACAAATATCCTGCCATATAAACGAATAACACAGAATAGAACGAATGAAATGGGAATGAGTGGATAACAAAAAAAAAAATACTACAATTCGCCCTAAAGTCGGCTACAATATATTGTGTTTTCATTTTTACTAATGAATTATTTGTATTTATTTGTAGTTGCTATTGTTGTTGTAGTTGCCAGGATATGCCATGATACTACAGACATTTATGTGTACGGCATAATGTCGTTTATCATGATAAAGGACGTAAGTAAGCACCACGCAACAAAAAACTAAAAGAGAGCAAATGAAAAATACGTACTTTTTTTCACTTTTCACTCTGAACTAGTTTTCAGGCCAAACTCTACGGCGAATTCAATATCAGCGTTAAATTTTAAAGGGTTAAAATGGAACGCGCTCTCTCTCTCACATTCGTTAAGTTTTTTTTTTTTTCGTTTGAAGAGCACAACTCTCTCTCAGTTTATTTGAAAAGTCCTTCACTTGTCCTGTGACAACTGCAGCAGGTTTGCACCTGATTTTTTGCGTTACGCTCTCTGACTTTTTTGAATTTTTTACTGCGCAACTGCTTCCAAGATAAAGTTTTTATATTCTCTTTTAATTGGAACAAGGGAAATTTATATAATTTATAAAGGATATTTCTCATACTAATGGAAAACAAATATTGTCGACTGATGTAGGAAATTTCCATACCTGTAAATATCGTATATTAAATGTGAAAGCTGAAATTGGGAAATTCTGTTCAGCCGTATGGTCCTTGGAAACGAGTATGACATTGGAATATCACAAATGAGCTGCTGTCATACACCACTTAAGTATTGAGCTATTTATTTTGAGACCAGCAACGGACTTAAAATAAAATAAGGAACATTTAAAAATGCTCAATGAAAAATGACACACTTGGGAAATTACATGTAGTCTTTTGGGAAATTTATAATAACCGGTAAAATGAAATAATGGAAAAATTTATTTATTTATGCCGTGTAAATGTTATATTTTAAAATGTCAACATATGTGCAAATGGTCTGTTTTAGTTAATTACAGAGCAGTTTAATTCAAGTAGGCTTTAGTGTAGAATTATAAAATTTTTTTTGAAAGAGATTAAATTATGCTGCACTTAGAGGTCATAGACGTTGCTGAGAGATATATGAAACTGAAATATTAATAATACTCTATTGAGTTGAAGTCTAGCCTGTGTAATAAGGGGACGTTTATTTATTTATTATGTGTGGTGTTTTTAGAAAATTCGAACATTTCCCTTTATCTTACAAGATTTCTGTAACGTTGCAGAAATGTTTCAAATTAAATAAAAAAGTTGACATTGAAACATTGTAGAAATCTTTCTGAAATTTAAATGAAAAATTTCTGAAATGTAACAGAAACTTTGTAAATTTCATGTGAAAGATTACTGAAAGGTTTACAAAACGTTACATGTCGAAAGTGTATGCTGAATATGTTTTCTATAGAATAAGATGAAAAAATATCACACTACCTTTAAGGTACTCTATAACGAATTTACATAAACTTATAAATTAAAAATTATTCCGTGAAACCATCTTCCCTAATTCTTCACTCACTCAGCCTATCGTCCACGGCGCATAGTTACAGCACATCATCTTTTACAATACTAGAACGTATGAAAAATGGCATGCCGACAAGACGCAAGGATTGATTTTGGGATGCTGTTATAATAATTAATCACTCTACTCTATGCTTATCTCATAGAATAATAAAATTCTTATCGACGAGGTCTTACTTAAGCCATTCAATTATAATTAAGATTGGGAACTTATAAATGCACAAATGATAGATATTTTCATTTTCATAAAACATATCAGTTAAGACTTTATTTCAATTTACTGATAGCTCGGCGTAAACTTTAATGTAACTGTGACGCCCTTCAAAAAAAAATTTAACAGAATGATTATCTCATAGCAAACTCTATCACATAATGAATATTGTTTCCTTCACTAACAAAAACAAAAACCGTTCTTACTTACTGTGCGCGCTTTGGATAAATTTCCCGCGGCATATGATTTTGTATTATTCTTAACTGCTTTTAAAAAGTCATTAAAGACTTGAAAAAAAAAAAATTCAAAGAAAAAGATATTAAATTTCTTAAAAATCATTTTCATTTAAAAGTAATTTTCACCATAGGCACTTCATGTTCTTTTACGCTTCTTCTTCTACTAAAACTTACAGCATAGCGTAATTTTAACTTAACTACGCTGTTACTTTTTTTTTACCTTTCTGCCTAGCGTACGCCCTTTAGAAAGAAAGAAAGAAGCAAAAAAGACACGGCATGCATCAAACGCACCGTGGGAAATTAATGATTCTGCTAAAAAAAAGAAAAAAATTAGCTATCGCTGCTGGTAGACCGCGCTATGCCGCGTTTGCTCTTCCCTTTTTTATCTTTATCACTGCGTATAACCAACTAACAAAGCAGTCATCCATCCAATCGAGATATTCGTTTTGTCATTTGCCCGCATGGGCCTTATGACGTCTGTATGCCGATTGTGTATATGTGTGTGTGTGTGTGTGTGTGTGTGCGTACGTAACATGAAACGTGGGAAATGCATTACAATTCATGACAAAATTTCCAATTGCACGAGCGCATCATCATCATTTTGTGACCCTACGTTGTCTACCTTTAATGCTGCGACTGCATACTGCTACGTCATGTATCGACGTTTTTTGTTGTTGTTGCTGCGCTACTGCAGTTTGTCTCGAGGGTTGTTTGCATTCCTAATTGCATGTGCAACGCGTTTAATATTCGCTAATTTGCACGAGATTACATACTAATTCTCAGTTTGCTACTTAGGATTACACAAATAAGAAAATTAAAACAAAGTTACAGATTTTGAAGCAAATTTCGTGGGTGAGTTTTGCCCACTGTTTTTGAAAACTAGGATTTTTTTTAAAAAAATCTTTCCTGGCTTTAAAGATATTTAAAAAAGTTTGTAGTTTGTAACTACCAAATTTTGTATTTATTTTTCACTCAAAGAAAAGCCCAACATATCCAAATTGCCAAAATTCTAGGGCAAAATCAAGTTTAAATGCAACAAAAATGTCAACAGAATGAACAATGGAAACTTTTCGATATTTGAAGCGAAAAAATGTTTTAAGTTTCAATTTATAATTTCTGAAAATTACTAACATAAATACCTCTTATTAAGGTAATGTTTTGATATCTAAATGCTTGTAATATTTATTTACAAAATAACTTTAACGACTTTGAGGAAACATCATGATCCTTAGAATAGGCAATAAAATGAGGTACGACTAATCAATCGATCAGGATTTTCTTTCAGAATATAAAGTGATCAATAGATATGTATTCCCTCACAAATTTCTCACAACCAATAGAAAAAATTGGAAAGATTTTGACACGTGGACTTTGCACCTCACATGCAATCAACTATGCCAGTAGTAGAGTATTTACTTTTTAACGTGGAAAAAAAATTCAATAAAACTTCAAAAAAACTTTTTACTAAATTTTATAGTGCTCATCTGGTAGTGAAATTTGAATACCATTGATACTTGATATTTAGTTGAGTGACAGCGGGAACTTATTTATGTAAATGATCAATAAATATTTAACGTTATTGGATTTGAATTGCACTACCACTAATTGCTTAGTAGTAAATAAGTTTCAATAACACTAAACGTTTGTGGCATTTGACTTTCACTATCAGTAGGCATTTAATTGTAGTAAAGTATTATTTTCTACTTCAATTTAATATAGAGTGAAAGCGGAAATGATAGTATAGCTAAGCTTTACAGTCTGACCTGAAAATTAATTTAAAAGCAAACTTGCGCACAGTTGCTGCGATATCAAATAACAAATGAATGAACTGCTTCACATGTCGGTCACAGTGAGCATAAAGATAAACGTTGCGTCAAAACCATGAAAAATCCGATTAAACACTTACCAATCACAAAAAATGTTGTAACTTTCGAAAGGGTAAAGTCACATCAAGACTTATGGTACTATGGCATTTCGTAAATGTTGTTGAATTTTGAGATAAAGAAATTATAATACAGAAAACTAGAAGATTCGACTTAGAAGATCTATAACAACCAACTTCAGCGCGAAATCGGAATAGAAACAATGCCTGATGATTTAACTTTTATTTACTTATCAAGGTTATTTTAATTTTTGTTATAAAATTTTAAATGCTTAAAATAAGACATCAGGCAATTAATATTGTCTTAGTTAAAACTCTAATCTTTAGTTATGTAAATATGTAATAAGCAATCTCATCAAATGTTTGGAAAAAACAACCAACAACAATTCATAATGACAACTCACCAAACCAGCCAATGTTCTTGAGATGTCAAAACATTTAGAAGCGACAATATTTCAAATTCTTGTAATTTACAAATGTCAAAGACGCTTAAACTGTTTCTTTATGGCAAAGTCATAAATTCAAGATCAATTTCCTGTAAATAAATTAATGAGCGTTTAACATTCAGTTAGACAGGAGATAGAAACAACAACAACAACAGCAACAACTAAACCGCGTGTGAAGAACAATTTACAACAAGACAACAACAAAAAAAAACTATGGAAAAAAAACGCAAAGCAAATGATAAGAAGCAGAAGGTTTAAAACAGGTTTCACATCAACAAGTACAAGCGGATAAATGGCTAAAAAAGAAACTCAAACGGCGGGGTATGGTAAATAATTAATGAATGAACATTAAAGGGTTTCGCGCTGAATTGAAAAACCAAAGTAGAGGAAACCGATAAAAGGGCACAATTCACGCGAAGCTTAAGGTAAAATATTTGAAATGAACAATGAAAGGTATAACGAATTAACAGGCAAAAGAGACGGATGGCAGGCAGCATTAACGATGGTCGGTTGGACCGAACGACCACTTCATGAGCCAACAACGACGCACACTTGTCTTTTAATGTTTGAAGTTGAAGCACACAAATAAAAAAGTTGAGTTAATTTTTTTGCGCTTGGCAGTAGCAGAGTGTTTCGTGCTGGAGAGAGAGAAAGAGCGAGTTAAAAAAAACACGAAAGGTTACGCATGCGCATTATAAGAGTTTGATGCTCTTTGAGTATGCGTCGAATTCCAGTTTTTCTTTGCTTGCTCAAATTTCGTTCAGCTTCCAACCCGGACCCATACTGACCGAAACAAAACGACCGACCGGTTGTTGCGATGAAAATGTGCTCAATTTTGTTGTCTTTTAGCCTGGCGTGGTAGCCTTTTTCTGAACGAACACACACATCAACAGCCAGCCAAGAAGCAGGTTCCTGTGCCAGCTCTCGCCGCTCAGTGATTTAGTTCTCAGTTGTTGTGCCGTTATAGCGAACGTATATGTCGTAGTGCAGCGCGTTGTCGGAAAAATTTTTTTCTTCAGTTTAGTGCAGTGAAAACAAAAAGAAATGAAAAAATTTGCTGAAGCAAAAATGAAAGAAAATTAAATTGGAGTGTAGCGTTAATGTGAAGGATAGAAAGGTTGATAATTTTCACAGTACTGCAAAATTTTGTTAATCTGATTTTTTACGAACTGAGGGATGAAAATCAAATTGTGAAAACTTAAAAAAATGTCCTCAATAAAGAATGACAATTGCAGGGATCTTAAAAAATTTTAATTAAAAATTTTGCGATTTTTTTCACTTAACTTAGCTTAAATATAAAAAGTTAAAAAAAAAAGCTTAAAATAAAAAGTTTTTCTTAAAAACAATGTGACCTTTTAAGCAGTGATTTACTACAACAACAAAAAAAAACATATCCTTTTAGATTTTTTTTTTCGCCTGGCTTAACTTTATTTAGAATTTTTGGTACAAAAAAAGAAAACATACACTGTCACTCTGCACAAACTCGCTGTATGTGTGTGTGTGTATGTGTGTATGGACCACACCCGCGCGCGTGCACAGGTTTAAGTATTTTTCCCCGACAGTTTTCCAGTTTCACAGCAGCAGTAAAAGGAATTGAAGTACCAACAGCAAAAAAAATAAATAATTCGGCACAGCCATAACCTCACTAAAGAGAAACGTCAACTTTGCCACTTTATGTGTCAAAAAAGTTTTTTTTTTCGCTTTATGTTGTTTTTTTTCGGTTGCTTCTTCTATATTGCTAAATGTCCTGGAAGCTTATTTTGCTATGTTAATGGAATATTACCCGCATCAATGTAGGACTTTTTTTTATAATTTCCCTTATTTGAAGTTTGACAGCTGATAATATGATTTACTCTGAGAGTAGTTTAAGGTCCCAAAATGAAAAAAAAGTTAATGCCTGATCTAACACTTCTCGCAATTCTCCCACCAATATTTAATTTTTATCATAAATCTTCAAAACTCATTTTCCCCAAAGTGTTCACAAGGTTTTTCACAGTTTTTGGAATCACAGAAATCAAGTCACTCTATACGATATGTAAATTACATAAGGAAGGATTATCAGATAGTTCAAAATAAAGATTTTTCAAATGATATATTGGCCTTAACTCTTACATGCCGGGTTACGATGAGCATTTAGCATAGGTTAAGTTAGCGGAGAACTGAAATAGAGAATTTTATTTAAAGCTAAGTTCGAGGTGTTCAATCATTCCTCAAATAACTACTGAATATTTTGCCAATAGCTTAAGAAGCGCAAGCGCTAAGAATATGACAAATATCAGACTTCTTTTAATTATCCTTGAAGTGATTTTCTTTCTAAATGTCCTAATTAATTTCATATATTCTCAAAACCTCAGTTTTGAATTTGGTTTTTCTCATAATAAAGTTAAGATATGCAAAAAAAGCTTAAAGTAAAATGTCTCAAAAAATATCCCTAAATTTTCACTCTTCAAATTTTCTATACGCGCATGTACCAAAACCCAAAGTTTCTGAAAATTTTTGACTTAAGGATTAGACAGTTGATCAAGAAGACTAAAATGTTGCGCTAAAAGCTCAAAATAAAAATTTCCCTATAATTTGTTTTCAATTTTTTGACTTTAAAGTTCGAAGGTAAAACAATTCTTGTTGGACCTTTTCTGATAAGTGTTTGGTAATTGCTGTAATTAAAAATGACAGCTGATGGAGTTTCTTTTTCAAAAAGAAAATTTTCAGCTTTGATCGAAAGTTCATATTTAATATAAATAGATTAATTTAAAAAAGTTTTCAACTTTAAAATTTGTGTAATTCTGTTGGGATTTTTATCTTTTTGTACGTGTGCACAATTTTTGTAAGAAAAATTACAAATTTATGTATTTATTGACGATTAACTTACAATTTGGAAAATTTCCCAAAAAGGGAAAATTTTGGGAAATTTTTGTTTTTCTTCAAAAACTTGAAATCATTCAATAAAAATATATTACATCGAAATATCTTAAGAAAAAATCATAATATACTGAAGAAATTGCAATCAAATCGTAAAATTCGAGCTGACTTAATTTATTTGAATAAAAAAATTCAGATTTTTTCAGATTTCCAAAACTTCCTTACATCTTGTAGTACTTTGCTTCATGCTTTACTTAACTCTCCAGCTGCAGGCTGTCAATATTTGAGAAGTTTTTCTGTTGTGTGGGAAATTTCTGCAAAATACTTCCAGTCTCTGACGTTGCTGTGTCTGCTTCAAACTGCTGCTGCTGCAGCGACTCGTGACTTCGTGAAAAATCGCAAAATTATTTTTGGCAAACACGTTAGAGCACAGCAGCAGCAGCACCAGCACCACATTGACGACGAAGTGACGGAACAAACGGAGCAAACTTCATAGCAGTAGAATGTGTGTGTTTTCTTGACTTGGTCTTTTTTTTCCCCCATTTGCCTTGTCTTGGAGTAATAACACAAAAGAGGATATTTTACTGGTATAGACTGTGCTTTGTGCTCTAATGAGTAGTGTGAAAAAAAATGTTGATAAAAATTCCAGAAAAACCATGTGAAATATAAAATACTTGATGAAAAATGTGCTGTAAAAAAGTAAAGTTTTTGTGACAAAAGTGAAATAAAACCACGGTAATGTAAAGTGCAAATTTTTGTAGGAATTTTACTCTTATCGAAAAATCACGTGCTACATACTCTGTAGTGCAAAGAAGAAAAAAATTAATTAAAACAGGGCGTGTGTTCTAAATGAAAACTTTGATGGAAAAACGAAAAAGTTTTAAGGAACTTAAATAAAAATTTATGATTTAATGGTTAAGACAAAAAGAAAAACGTTTTATTATCCTGCCAACGTAAGGAAAATAACATAGCACACAAACCTTTAAATAAACTTAGAAAGAAAATCATACCGTAAAGCGGCTTAAGCTTTGCTAATCCACCCAAACACATACAAATTAAAACCACTAATTTGCAAGTAAAATAAAAAGAAAAGAATATTCTCAAGCTTTTCCATTATCCTGTGTGTGTGTGTTTATAACTAAAGCACAATAATTCCTACCGTAATAAATTTAATCAATATTTTTTTCTCTTAACTAATTTGTTTTATATTTTCTTTACTTTTAACTTATTTTATCCCACAACTTTTTTTCCTCTGCTTTTTTCATCTGCAACTTCAACGAAACTCAAACGTCAATTTTATTTGACAGCTTCCTGCTGATGCTGCTACGACTGCTGCTGGTGCAAAATTACAAAAAGAAAACCGAGTGAAATAAAATCAAAAAAAAAATAAAATAAAAAAAGTGTGCAAGTGTCGGTTTCGCTGCGTGTGTTTTGTTCTATAAAGTGTCATAAATTAAGCGCTTATCCTTCGTCTGCAAGGATAACATAACGCAAACACACACTCACACAGTATTGGCTTTCAACATTTTGCTGCGGTGCTCTCAAAGAAAAGTCAATAAAAGTTTTACTGTGCTAAAAAATTTTTACTGGTGCTTTGTGTTGCTTTCATCAGAAATTTTGTATAACAAGATCCTGCTCATATATTGATTGGTTCTAATGTTGGATAATGTTTGTCAAACAAAGGTATGTAAGTTTGAAAAATAATAAATAATATTTCTAAGTATTGAAATAGTTGAAAACCGCGTTTGAGGAAATAAAATACATAGCAAGCTTTGATATCTTTAAGTTAATTAATGATTAATTTAAAGGATGCACAACTTGAGACCAATGATACTTTCAAATGATATATTTACGAAATATAAACAAACAGAAAAAATTTTCAGCCAAACCACTCCCTAGTTGGGAAGCGAAAATTTTAGAATTTGTTTAAAAATTTCGAACATTATAGGAACAAACATTTCTGTCCAAAGCTCTTTCATTCAATAAATGAGGAATAGCTGAAAAATAAATTTTCTATGAATTTTTTTTGCTTTAATTTTTTCAAACATTCTTTTTTGTCAAATTATAAAAATTCCACATCAAATGTTAAAAGTTTCATCTAAATTTCTTAAGCGTATATTATCTAGAAACTATTTTTTAAAAAGCCATAACAAATTCATTTAAATTTTGCATATTTTACAGCCACATTCGCATTAGTTATTATAATGTTATTTGCCCATAAAAAAAAAACCACAAAAGGCTTTGTGTCACTGAAGTGTCAAATGAACAGTTAACTTAATTTGTTCAGTAGCACTTGAAGCAATGTTGAAGATGCTTTCGGATCAACATTTATAATTCCATTAATAAGCCTATGATAGATATGCTGGTCTCTTGAGATTCCAAAATTAACATACATAAAAACCTAAAATAGAAATGAAACAAATGAGTTTGAACCACCAAAGGCTAAATGTTAAATTTTAATTAAATAAATTTAAACACTAACTGTTTTTTGTTTGACAAATTTATAAATTGTCTTTGACTTAAAAAAAAAAAATTTTTTTTTGTCACAGTATTGATAAACGATGATGAGTTGTTCAATAGAAATAACTGCCTTGAAGGTAAATTTTTTTTTTTCTGTTTAAGAGACTTTGTTGAAAAATCTATTACGAATGGTGGATTGAAGTAATTATATATTGCTACATTTTTTTTGCCAATTCAATCCCTCTGTTTATGTATGTTTTGATGTTTCCTTCTCTAGGTATGTTAATATAAGACATCGCATAGTTTTCATTATGAGTGCTAATCGATCAAATCATTAATAAATAATCACTGCAATATTATAGATTTGTGTAGATAGTATTAATAACATACATTTATTTTTTACAATAAAGTGAAAATTATAACAACAAATTGAAACTGAAATTTGCACAAGTAAATTATATGTATATTTTTCTTTAAATTGTATTTGGACTTGAGTCAACGTAAAAAATTCTTCACAACATTTTTTAAGTTTTCTCTCTTATTTTTTGGTTTGTTTGTTTTGATGAGATCTTTTCATCACTAACCAGTTTTATTTTCAATTTGATGATAACGAACTAATTTCATTAGAGGACTCAAATTTTGAAAACGTTTTATTTCAAATGGTTTGACATCAAAAATAATCTGCTGTCTCTGTCTAAAATAGTGTTAAGTTAAATAAGCACTGTGTTAATAAAAATTATATAAATTTAAATTTTGACGTTTCTTTAATTTTTCCGTATGAAATTGAACTTTCTTTATCAAGTACAACCTCAAAAAATTAATTTAAAAAATAATTGTAAAATATTGTGAAATTTTTAGTTTTGATTTCAATTTAATAAAAAATTTCTTTAATAAATGCTTTTCTGAAAGAGTTAAATATACTGAAAACCGAGTAATAAAGTAAGTGGCTAAGCACGAAATTTGATCCACTATGTATATGATTTTCCATACTATTTTAAGGCTTCCCCACTTTGCTTCGAAAATTGAAAGAGCTGCGTAAAAATTAGCTCCATTTTTTGTGCAAAATTGCAAGTCAAAAATTTTCTTCAGAATTTTTTCCATTTGGAAGGCGGCTCAGTACTAATGTACGGAAGGCTGCGTTGCATTTTTCGAAGCAATTTCCTCCGACTTAATTTTTTTTTTAAATGATAATTTAAGTATAGCTGATAATCAAAATTAGTGACAGCCGCCAGAATAGTGGTGGGCCTGGTTGTGAGAGGCCGACAAAAAAAAAGTTGAGCAATAACTCGGAAAGTAAGCCAAAAGTAGAAAAATATGTTAGGACCAATGTTGTAGAGGAGAAAAAAACACATTGATTACATGCCAGAAAAGTAACCAAACGACAATATTTGGCCCACTTTTCATTGTTTGAAAATTATTAATGATCATCTCCATTTTCTAAAAAATACGGTTTTTATTGAAAGTCTTAAATTAACATTACTTTTTTCAAGCTGAGAACAGCATTTTTCGCCCAAAATAATTATTTTTGCTCAGTATTCAATGTTCAAAATCTCGACACGATTAAGCAGTTCTGTGACCAGACTGAAGCTAATTAAACTCAAATGCCTAAGAAAATTACTATTTGATTTGCCATTCTATAATGTCAGGATTTGAACATACTGAACAATTTTTGAATTTTATTTTACTGATGACATGAAATATTATTTGGAATGAAAGAAAATTTAAGTTTAGTTCAGATTTTCAAAATGCTGTAGACTTCCAAATCAAGGACAAAAGCTATATTTTTGGCACTCAAGAAGCAAATAACTCAAAGTGTTGATATGATGCTTGAATACTGCACTAGGTTTTAGCTATTGGTAATCAATGGCAGGGCATTGCATACCTTCCGAACTTTGCAGACTTTTGCAAGACAAAATCAAAAATTTTTGATCCTCATCCTTTAGTTGTAATCGTAATAGAAAAAATTGATTTTTCAAAGTATATTATATTTATTTTAAATGTGTTTTATTATGCTCTAGCACTAAAAATTATTGGCTGCATAGTAACGGGAGGTATATTAAAGTTTTTGATTGATGATAATTAATATGTTAAAAATTCTATATAATCGATATACAATACGGCGTATGTAATATTGTCCTAAAAATATCAAAAATAATCTTACCAATACATTTTCTTATTCCTTTTTAACTCTTTGCAAAAAAATTTAAAAATTTAAAAAATATTTTGTTTTCATTTCACATCAGTGCTGGCATTTGGGTTTTGTGAAAATGTTCTGCATCGAAAATTGGAATGTGCCCTTTAGATAATGAAAACATTTTTTGTCATTGACACCAAAATTTAGAAAAATTTTCTAAAACGTAAAATAAAAAAAATAATAATTATTACCCTGTTTCTAAAGCGCTTATTTCACCACAATTATGAGAAATAGTTCAAATATACAGAAAATGTACTGAAAATGCGGTAAATCTACTGAAAATTTGTGTCAAATCGAATCTTCTGTCAAATATTTCACACAACACAAACGTACTGAAAAAACTACAAATGCCCTCATTGATCCTACCATTTAAAGTGAGACATTTTTCCAACTACTCTATTCTACGGAAAGTCATAATTCTCAATTTATTTCAAAGTCATAACTTTACTATGAACACACAATTTGCAATGAACTTTTGTTACATTATATTAGATAAATTTCCACATGCTTGCATGTTAAATAATTCATATTAATAAAATAAAAAAAATAAGATATAAACATAAAAGAGTTACATAAAAGAATTATGTAAATGTGCTGACCCAACGTGGCATTATCCGTTGCCTATAATAAAAATTCATATGTAATAATAAAAAACAGCCACAAAAAATTAAAAGGTACTTAAACTCACAGACAGCAAACTTGAGTTTGTAACTTTTGAAAACATATATATATATATATGTATACTATATATATTGTAAAGAAGTTGTGCTTATCAACATTTATTAAAGCTTATAGAAAAGTTGGGAAAGAAAAAAAAACAAACTAAAAATAACAATTCATCATAAAAACATTCGTCATACTGGCAATCGTCGTCAACTTTTCATGTAGGCCGTACAAGCAAATCAAAAATGAAAAAAAAAATAAATAAATTGAATTGTATAAATAGTACCCGCACTTGTTATTTGTTGTTGCTCCATCGAAAATGGTTTTTGGGTGCATAGAAAGTTGCTCAATGATGAACATATCTTGTGGTGTCAATTAAAGTAATTTTCTTATATTGTAACTTTAATTATATTTAAGGCTTAAAATGAAACAAACAGTTTTTAATTAAAATATATACTGTTATAATTCATAATACTTAAGTGTCTCAAATGTTGTTAGTTCGTAGCATATGTGGTTACATATGGCAAATGTTGTATGCAGCAGATGCCCCGCAGAGTATTACAACTGCGTCATGTTGCATAGTCATAGTACGTGGGTATGTGTATATTCTAGCAAGGCTCATATGTATCAATAAATTGTAGCTGTTGTTGCTGCTGCTCAGGTTGCTGTGGTCGCACATATACTCTTACACATACATAGAGCGTCGCATACATACATCAGTAGAGTTTAAGTATAGCAGGCATAGGCATAAGGCGACCTACTTGAATTATTGCATGGCATAATATTCAATGGTTGCCCAGAGCTATTGAAACAGAGAGACAGCAAGATTTATTGTATTCAAATGCAAGTCATACATTGACACAAAAGCACACAAACACACACAGTCAAGCATACAAATAAGGATCATATAAATTATTGCTATGTTGGAAAATTGTGTTTTAAAATATTAAGAAAATGTAATATTGCAAATATTAATTAGTTGCGGCTGTAACGTTTTTCAAAATCATTGAATATTCTAAAGATAAATTTGTATTGACAAGAGCGCTTGTGAAAAAATCGTCTTCAAAAAAAAAAACAAAAAAAAAATCATTTAAAATGATATATCAACAATACGGCATTTTTTTCGAATCTTACCTTTAAACTTTTTAGTATATAATTGCATTAGGGTTGATTTAAATGGCTGGAAAAAAAACCAAAAATGATATAGCGAAATCGTAATCTACGGAAAATTCTAAGAAAATTTCCCTAAGAAACCATGATGCTAAACTCAATCCTTGTTACGCGCAAATCGACCCCAAAATTTGTTTATGACTTTTCTTTAAACTATTTATTTCACTTATTTGATTTTTAAAAAAAGTCATAAACAAATTTTGAGGTCGATTTGCGCGGAACAAGGATTAATTTTAGGACCATGGTTTCTAAGGGAAATATTCTTAGAATTTTCCATAGATTACGATTTTTTCATACTATTTTTGTGAAAATTAATCGGCCCGCCCTAATATACATACATATATTATTAGTCCTATGGAAATTTTCGAGTTCAAATATTCAGAGGTCTCTTAAGGCCAATGCAATCATAAAGAATTCATCGAAACTAACATTTGTATATGTTGCAATTAATAAATAGAACGGCCAAGGAGTTTTGTTTCTAAGAAAAATCTTTAACTTTTTTGCAGGAAATGTTTTCCGGTAGTCAACCAATGGCACAACGCATATATTTATCAATAAGCGCTTAGTTATCAGAAAAAATTTTAGTAACGTTGTGTGAGTTTTTAAAAATTCAATATTAATAAATGATTTAGGAGACAAAAAATGTAAAATTCTGTAAGAAAATTTGTCAAAAATCTCACAGCCAATGCAGCAAAAATTCGATTGTCATTTTCTTCCAACTTTGGCGTCAACTTAAGTCAATGCAAACTTTTCATGAATGCTTTGCTTGTGAAGCATATGGGCTTTTTCCTATTACTATTATCAAACGGTTTCAAAAATTTCAAGAGGAGGCCACCCTATCTTTGGGAAGTGTTAAGATTGATAGTCATCGAAAATTGAGCCAATTGAGTGTGTTGTATTATAAAATTATCTCGGATATAGAAAGAAATCTCTCAATGGATTTCACGAATTTTGAATGGCAGTCAAAAAATCACAAGCGGTCTTCTAACACATTTTTCCCTTATAAAATTTGAAATCAAAAATTCTAGTACATTCAATAAGATCGCTATAAATGAAGAAACTGAATTCTAAGACATTGACGGTGAAACCAAAAAGCATTTCATGGTAAAAAACCTCAAATAGCAATATAAAAAATGTCAGCAATAAAAGTGAAGGTGCTAATTTTCAATTTTTATATAAAATTTACTATATAAATTCACTAAATTTTATTTCATAATTTCTTATTAAACGCTTACATCATACTAAAAGTCATTAAAATGTTACCATTGAAATTCCTATCGGGTACAACTCAAAAAATAACTTGTTTCATTAGTGCACTACGAGCAAGTAAATGTACAGCACACGTATGTATGTATGTATATTATATGGAAATGTATGTGTTTATCTATGCATGTGCGCCTAAACAATGATTATCAGTTACCAAATTTCTGTTACACTTTTTGTTTTTGTTCAATCAAAACTTTTTGTTAAAAATCAATAAGAGCAGTAACGCCCACACAAATACAATGGCCTAACAAGTAATGTTGCTGTAAAAGTAACAAAAAGTTGAAATTACTTAGCAGTAGTTTGTGGCATATTTTCAGTTTTTAAAAGGCGCTTTAATAGGCTTAAATTTATATCAACTAAAAAATTCGTATTGACTTCACTCACAAATACGGATTGTACGTTAACCAAATGAATGTAAAGTATACACAATAATACCAGACAATTTGGCTACAATGACGTTGTATGTTTGTTTTTGGCAAAACTTTACTTGTAAGTATTTTCCACAGAAAATTGCCAGCAAATACAACGCAAAATGATTAATGATGATTTTTCACTTGGTTACATTCTCATTATTTGTATTTCATTTGTTTTGTGAATGATGTGGATTACACATTTTAGAGAGATTTATTGTATTTTAAGTAGTTATTGTCGTTTTTAGTTGTTGGTATTATTGAAAATCATTCATTTTGAATGGGCATGCAGTAATTTCTGGGGAATTTTTCAAAAAGTGATGAATGAACAGCATATTGAAATGTTGAATGGCCTTTAGGTTTTAATATGTTGTTTTTTATACCTATGAAATAAAAATAATTTTGCATTCTTTAATATTTTTTTTTAATTATTTCGCTTAAATATTTAATTAATAAATTTTTATTTTTTAAAAATTTATTATTTTTAAGGTTTTTTAGTTTTATTTTTTAGATTTTTTTAATTTTTTTCTTAAATTTTCGATAGAGGTCAAGCCAGCGAGTGTTTTTTTTTTTTTTTGGAGCTTTTATTAACATGGAATTTTTTTTTACTTGAATCTTAAACACTTATGCTATTTAGATTTATTTCTGACACCGAAAATATTTAAAGCATTTCATAACTGACATCACATATTTTTACTAAAATTCAGTTTTCACTCTTTACACATTTAATTTTTTGATTCAATGATTTTAATAATCATTTCCAACCGTTATAGCATAAAAATTATATAAACACCACCGAAAAATAAATATTTTCAAAACATCAACCATACCATCAGCTCATAATTACATGCGCATCGGCAAACATTAATTGTAAGCAATTAACTGAACTTCCTCTACAAATATATACACACAAATGGTATACAAAAACAACACGCTGCTCTTTATATGTAATTTACCAATTAAATTTTCTCACGCATATAATTAGCAAACAATAACAATAGGAAATAATAATAACAAAATAGAAAAAAAATTCACAAAACTAAAGCCGAAAAATTGACCGTAGTTTTGTTAAAAAAAATTACCTAAAAATCATCCCACACTCTGAGTGTCAAGCTGACTGTCTGCGTTAACTTAGAAACGCAGCTGACTGAGTTCGTACAAAACGCGCGGGTGCCTAACGATCTATACATTAAAATTGTGTTAAAGCAATTCAACAGAAGGTCAGCAAGCAACAGTGTAATAAAAATTTCAACAGCATTTCAGGCAACAAATTAAAAATAATGAAATTGTTGCTGGGACCAGGTCAAAAAATGCGTAGACACCTGGTTAAGTGCTCTATGTACAACTCGAAAAAAAATGAGTATTTAGAATATACACATACAAGATGAATAAACTGGAGTAAAGATCAATAAAATTGAGCACAGTTTGAGTGCAAATAAATAGCGATACTGAGAGGCTTAGTTGAAACATAAAAAAAAATCATAAAAAGAGAGTGAGTGCAATCGCAGTATAAGAGTTAGAGTTAACATTAGCAATGTACCAAAAAAATGCTTATATTTATAAGAGAATGAGCATAGTTTCATTATTCTCACAATTTAATAAGATAGAGCGACTGACTCGATTGTTTATCTGAAATTATGTACTTTTAAAATGAAGCGAGCCTTCAAGTAAACGCTTGAAAAAAGCAAGAGAAGAGCTTCCAATCACTTTTTTTGCATCTAATGAGAACGGATTCGATAAATTATTGTTATAGCGATAAAAAATAGGATGCCACAAATTTTTACAAAGCTTTGGAGATGAACTTTTGGATTTTAAAGGGTCCATTCTACTGCAACAAAGAAATTTTTTCTGATTTTCAAAATTTTATTATTTCAAAAATATAACGTTATAGTTCGAAAATTGATTTCATAATTTTATGAAATAATTGTTTCAAAATCATTCCTATTATGATTTCTGAAACATTTATTCGATACCAAACGTGACTTATTTTTATTTTTGAATTTTATTTAAAAATGTTAACCGAAGCGTTTTTATCTTTTGTATTGTCTGTATATGAAGAGCTGAGATTCAAAACCCGCCAAGCCCAAAAAATTAAAATGTGTGATATTGCAGGAGGGGACGAAATAAATTTTTGTCTACTAGCCCACATACTCTAAATTGTAAAAAAAAAAGTTTTCCCTTCACAAGCTTTTGATTGCAAAGGTTTCTGATAATTTTTTTTTTATCAAAACCCGCCAAGTCCCCATTTCTGAAAATCAAAACCCGCTAAGTCCAATTTTTCATTAAAAATGATTCGGCTTTCATAAATACAAATTACTATTATTATTTTTCAAAATCCGCCCAGTCGCGAGGTTTCACCTTCAAAACCCGCCAAGTCCAGATTTTCAATTTTAAAACCCGCCGAGTCCACAGTTTTTGTTTCAAAACCCGCCAAGTTCAAAGGTTTTTTGTCATAGTCTTTATAAATTAGGTCATAAAATAAAATGAAAAATCAGGATTTTAATAGCTTCTGACAACTGTTTCGAAGAATCAATCAATCAGTTTTTACTGTAGTAGTGGTATACATTTTTTACGTTTTTCTCCTTACGCAAAATATGGACTTGGCGGGTTTTGAATCTCAGCTCTTCACATGGTATGTATATAAAATTGAATGTCCTAAGTGAGTTGATAGGCATCATTTAATGAAGGATTAAAATCATTAACTTTTCCATCAACATATGCATGTTATAGGCTAGTCTATAAATGTTGGGCCTACAAATGAGAGACAATGAGTTTGAATGTGAAAAATTTTTTATTTTCTAACTTCAGTGCACTTTTTCCAGTGAATCTCTAATTTAAATATCCCACCCCTGAAGTGGTTTTTCGAAAGGTTTTCAAAATTCACTTCTATGGCTGTAATTGCTGGAAAAACATCATGGGATGAAAACGCCTTCCACGCTAAAATCTCTTGATATTTGGAATTAGATGGTAGTCAGAGGAAGTACTTCAATGCGGTCAGTTCAGCGTCGGTTAACGCACAAGTGCAGTGTCATGCAAAAAGGTGACTTTTTTCTTCGCTATGACAGGATTTTCATCACAAATTTGTAACTACAACCTGTTCAAAAGGTAATATTCTTCTGTTATTTTTCTATCAGTTTCGAGGTATTCGATTCGATACGATTCCTTTGGTATCACAGAAAACAGATATCATTAACTTTTCAGAAGATTTTGACCCCTCTGCATACTAGAGAGCGGAACAACTACACTCAGTTCAAAACATTAGTCAATATCTCATGTACTGAATCATATGAAATGCATACGACCTCAGTTATTGCCGATCTTAAGTCAATCATTTCTTGAGAGTAGCGCTCATTAAACGTGCTCACGGTCTTCACCTGCAATGCGTTCAGCTGATCATCTTTTTATTACTTCACTAATAAATTTAGCATAAAATTGAAAAAATATTTTTATTTGATCTCGATACTTAATATATCGTGTCTTGTTTGAAATGAAATAATATTTTTTTATATGCGTAGCTTAAAAATTGGGCGAACAACTCAGAATACATAAAGCAAATAATTATAAGCTGCAAAGAGCAAAAATGTAAGAAACAATTTTAGTATAAGAGTTATGAAATAATCATAACAAAAAAATATCACAGCTCAAAAAAGAGAAACCTTAACGCTTCATATACAAAAAAAAAGAGCATAGTTAAGATCACACACACATTAGCATGACAAAATCTCTTAGAATTCATAAGCAAAAACTCGTTTAAGGTCCCCACAATACAGCATGCAACTGAAGCTATGCGTGTAGTCTCCACACAAAAATACCCAAAAACAAAATAAAAAAAGAAATCAAATTTAAATTTCAAATGCAAATGAGTTTTTCTTCTGAATACAAAAAAAAAAACAACAACAAAAAAACTTAAACCCAAATTAAGCCAACAAAATCCAGTTTTGTTGTTAGCTTACTTGTGCACTTAACTCTTGGTCACCCTTTGCTGTTGCTGTTGCTGCTGCTGCTGCTGTTCAACTTTAAAATTTTGCTGATGACGTCAATGCACTCATTGTATTGTTGTTGTTGTGTTTTTGCTTTTGCTGTTTTTATGTTGCTTCGGCTACTACTACTGCTATTGGGTTGCATTTTTCTATGCGATTCCTTTTATTTATTCAGTTACCTACCCGTACTCTTTGTACAATTCTATACAAAACACACACACACATATATATGCTGGGTAATTTTTATTGCTTACTCATATGTGTACGTGTGTCTGTGTATTAGTATTTATGTTTGGTTTTCGTGTATATAATTTGACCTAAAAACGTGATTTATTTTTACCTTTATTTATTTGTTCTCATTTCTACGTATATATTTTGATTACTTATTCTACTATTTCGTGTGTTTTATTTAATTTCTACTGCGTCGAAAATGCATTCAATTTTCAGTTTAATTTTCTTTTTATTTGTTTTTTTTTTTTTTTTTTTCTATGCTGCGCAATAAATTGTTATATGCTGCCTTTAAAGTTGTGACTGTTGGATAATTTTGAAATGACAAGAGCAGTAGTAATAAAAATTTTTAATTTTTTCTCATTTTATGAGTTATGTGGCGCGCTACTTTTAACAGAAACATTTGGTTCAAGGTAATGCAGTGCCAAGTCGTTGTAATGATTTTTAATATGAATGCCATAGCCTGCTAAACGTGATATGATACAAATCTCCCACATATGGGTGTGGGCATGCATTTTTGAATTTTTATACGCATTTTTTAGCTATAATTTTTTGATATGTAATATGTAAAAAACACAAGTTAAAAATACTTAAAAAATATCACAAAATTAAAACGTTTCAATCGAATAAAACCTAACAATTTTGGTTGAAAACTCAAAACTTTTAATTGATAAATCGTTCTTAGGTAACTGACCAAAAAAAAAAAAAAAGTTGCTATCAAGGTAAAGCAAAAAAAAAAACTTTATTTTAATGAAAAATTATGTTGCAGCAAAATTTTTCACAAAAGTTTTTCTTTGATTGTTCTTCATAACAGAAAATAAATTTTCTTACTTTTTCAATTTTAACTGCTCTTTTCCCAAGTAGGACAACAGCGAATACAACTCTACACACGGACTCCGACAGGAAATTGCAAAAGAAAACTTATGTAAAGTTTAAGGACACTAAAGTATAAAATACTACAAAAAAAGTTTTAGTTTTGTATAAACTTTTTAATTTTCAGCAACAAACTTGGATTTCCTTCAGAGAAATGCTTTGTGCAAATAACTTCAAAATTGAATACAAAACAAAATTGCAGAAGCAAAAAGTCTGCCATAGTGGAAATTAGGTTTAATATTGTATATCAGAAATTGAAAAATAGTCCGCTTAAATATCGTTAAATTACTTGCAAGCATAACTCTTTCAGGCATGCAGAAATTGGAAGAAAGTATTCTTTAGATTACAAATACGCAACTGAAAAATATGTTTACGAAAGTACTTTTTGTGTGACAGTAGTAGAAAAATTTGACTTCCAAATCTTAAAAATGTTATATGCAATTAAATGTTACCCATACGTAAATTATATTATCATCAAGTTTTGGTCATAATCATTATTGTTTAAAAGCGGCCATTAATCAAACTTACAATTATAAGAAAGCATAGAATACTTAGTATTAATTTACTTGTATGTATAACATAATTTACATCTAACTATAGATATTGTAGTATAATGTTCGATACATCAAAAAAAATTACTTTTGATAAATGTCAATTAAACTGAAGTTTAGGAATCAATGGGATTAAAAGAACAAATTCACAATTTTTTCTGTTCAAATCTTTTTTACATTCATATGTCACAGCTGTAACATAGTTATAATCAAAATATTACATTCACCATAAAAATACGAAACACAATTATTTTTCAACTTCACAACAAGTAACGAAGAAAAATAAATAACTACGCCACAAAAGCTTTTGCTCATATCCGGCGCAGACAAATAACCGCAAATTTTTGACCCCGAAAATAATGAGTAAAAAATTTGCCAGCACGAAAATATATTCGTACTGAGTACGGCTGCTCAATGCCTTGCATTTCCACGACTGTTTCAAAACCATTAGCGCAATAAATCGATAATTTATTATTCAAAGTAAAAAAAAAAATGTCAAGAAAAACAATAAATGGCCTAAAGTTACAATACACAGCCGCTATGCAACATTGGCAATGCCACAAAAACGGTAACACTGTTTTGCCATTTTGATAAATACCAAGTCTAAGTGTCGCTGTTGTTGTCTTCGTCTTTTTATTTTGTTGTTAGGTGTAGGTTTCATGTCTGTTATGGCATTATACCATTTTGTTTTTAAGAATATTTTTTTTGTTCACTTACATACTTCTGACAATGTACATATAACATTTCTAAAGTTTTCAAATATTTTTTGCATATTTGCATTATTTTTTTTTTATTCATATCCTTTTTGGCAATAGGCCAATAAGTGTAGTTCTATTTTGCATTTGTTGTAATAAAACATTCGGTTTTCGTCTACATAGTTGTGCGGTATTTTATATGTTTCAATGTAAATGTTGCATGGATTTGCTTTGCTTGCCAAGATAGTTTTTTTTGCTTGCTGTTTTACTTTTGCGGATGACTGCAAAATTTGCATAGCGATAATGTTTTCTTGTTCAAAGTGTTGGATGGATTTTTTCAAACTTAAATTGAAGGGCAAAAGTAGTGGCGAAACTTGTTTAAGACGGGCTGTATTTGATTTGAAAGCAAGCAAATTTTGTATGAAGAAATTTATATACTGAATATGTGCAAACTTTTATATCGATATTTGCGTTTCCTATGAGCAGCCATAAATCAAAATTACAAATTTTTCTTAGATAATGAAATCTAAATTAAAGTGTATTTAAACTTTGACATTAAGGCACATCTGACTTGAGATATTGAGAATTGAAATTAAGCTAAATTATACAATGTTCATACAAGAAGAAGTCACTCATACGTCATGTGAAGTGACTGTAGATTGTTTTTCTCACTGCTTAAAAAACTTAAATTTTTGAAACTATTGTTATAAAATGCGCAATTTGTTAATTAGAATTCCTAACACCTTTACGTCTGTGTTTGTCACAAGCTGAAATAAATGAAACTGTAAGAAATTTTATGAAAGTTATTAGTTTTTATAAATTTACTTTTTATTAAACTTTAGCGCAATTTTCAAAATTATAAGGAAAAAAGAACAGATTAAAAATTTTTTTAATTAATACTAATAATACTTACTACGCCAATCAATTTTTCCACAAAAAATAGCATTGAAATAAAATTTATTGATGAAACTTTCAATTTGCATAGGATTCGTTCAATTAAAACTTTTAATAAATCAAAGTCCAATTACAAATCTATTCGCCATAGCTAGTCTGCAGTAGAACAATAAGGCAACTTGCGGTAATTATCAATTATTGCGCATGAACACAAAAAAAAGCAGAAACATGGAAAAAGCAAATGCTGGCATAAAACTTTTTTGCAGCTTAATTGCCTTACTTCGATTAAGTTGAAAAGAAATTAATAAATAAAACACAACAACATAAAGAAAAATCAAACTTTTTCGATATAATTTATTGGTAAATAAAAACAAAGCAAAATTATTCGCTTTCTGTTGTTTTTTTCTTTTTCTTTTTTTTATTGATTTAATAATAACTTCATTACAAGAAAAATCATTGATTATATTGAATGCGCTGCGTAAAAAAGTTGATTTTGCAAGGATACACGCGCGTACATAGAACTGACTTCGAATACTAAGCAACGTGGCTGTATAAAACTTTTCTCATTAAAAAAATACATTGACGCATAAAACTGATTGTTTTTTTTCATGAAATACTTACTTGGAAATTGTGAAGAAAAAGCAAAGATTTTCATATAACTCTACTAACAATTTCCGTTGACACTAAGCTGCAATGAGTCAATATATACCAGGAAAAATGCATATAATTAAAATGAATTGACTTATATGATTCGCTAGAGAATACAGATTTTTTTTTTTGTATAGCAAGGATGCTATCAAATATATTGATGTACAATGGTTAAGCTCATATATGATTTGTAATATGTTTTCATTTTCTACATTGTAAAAAAAAAAAAGATGTTTTTACTAGAATATTTATCAGATTTGGGTAGACCTAGACAAAAACTTGACAGTAAGAGTAACTTAAATAAAAATTAGTATAAATTGCTCTCCTCAGCTGTTTAAAAACAGATATCTGACTTAAGCCATGCACTGCGTCAAATTGATTAGAATTTAGGAGGAATTTCAATGAAAACTGAACAAAAATTTGCTGAAACTTGAAAGAAAAAAACTTAGTTCAACTTATCAAAAATTAGTTAAAAACTAAAAAGCTCAGGATTTCGTTTTTAACATCACCAAACCTTTAATACCCTACACTGCTAACAAACTACAGCACCCTAACCAACTTACGCTTAGCTTATATATAATTTCCCGAAAAAAATATACAAAAGATTGCAAGGTAATATTACCTTTGCAAATAATACCAAAAATTAAAGGAAGGCATCAATTTCCGCTGCAGTTTAACGTTGTTTCGCCATTTTGTTTCTTGTTGGTATTACTAAGTATGTGCTATATACTCTGTTACTTTATCCACTGGTTCCTCTTTTGTTTGCGCTTTATTAAAAAACTCTTGTGTTTATATTTATATATATTGTTTTCGCATTTTCTCAGCACTTTTTTTTTGTTGTTTTGAAAAATCATTATTTATAGCTTTATTTGCCAGACCTTGCTTGCTTGGCTTACACATCCAATCACTGTATTTGCATTCCTGTTATTGCTCATATGAGCAATGCCTGTGTGTTTGTTTATCTTACTCTTATTTGTATGCATGTGTGTGTGTATTTTAAAATTTGTTTTTTTTTTTTTGAAATATTTTGCATGATTTATTGTTTATTTCTGTCTGCATTCGTGTATTTATGATAATCTTTCGCTAGATACACAATAAATTTATTGTTGTTAACCTATGGATTTGGTTTTTTATATTGGCATTTTTTGTTTGCCAGCAATGTTTTATTTGTAGCTTTTATTTTTAATATAAAAATATGGAAAATTCTTTGTTTGCGTGACAATAATAATATTGAGTATATACAATATTTGTGTTCTTACTGAAATTGCAAAAATAATATCGTAAGCTTAACATTGCGCAGAGACAAAAAATACGCTCAAAATAAAAGTGTAGAAAAAAAAGTGTAGTGGTTGTAGGCAAAATAAATCTCCTAAAAATAGATAAATATTATCGAAAAGTAGCTGAATTTTAAAATATGCTCTATCTATAACTGAGTTGCTATAATGTTGTCTATAGGTCTCTCCTTGTTTTTGCTGCTAACAACGTGATTTTTATCGTTTATGGCGACGGATTTTGAGGCTTTCATTTCTGTCAGTTATTGGGTTGGTAGCTGAATAGCTAAGCTATACTTTATGTAAACAATCGACCATAATATTGTTTTAATATTTCTAAATCTTCAAATTTAATGAAAACGCCAGAAATTTTTCAAAAATTTCATGAGATTTTTTCACAATAACATGTAACATTTTAAAATCACATGAGATTTTTTAATAACTTTTTTAAAACTTTAGTGAAAAATTATTTATTGAAAAATTATTTACACTAAATAGTTTTTTATTTCGACTGTTTTTTTTTATCACTAGCGATTTTTCTTTTTGTGGTTTTTGAGCTTCATTTTAATAAAATTTTATCTTGCTACGCTTTAACAATCTTTAAGCTCTTAAGAGTAATAGAGAATTTCTGCATGACGAAAATATCACGATGATCGATAATTCTATGAGCAGGTTTACAGACACTCAACTAACTCAAACACAATTTTATATTTACTTTTTAGTAGCATTTTTCGGGCGAGTTCCTTAACTACTTTGAGCAATAGCATATGATGAAATCGCCTTAAAGGAATAGTTGTTACTAAAAAAAATAATCCTTTACATTGAAATAATTACCTAAAGTAGCCAACATTCATAAAAAATTTGCCAAAAAATCTTTTATGGCGGTTTTCATATAATTTCTGACTGATCGTTCCTACACCTTTGAATTCAATTTGTTTTTTCTTTACTTAAAGCTTAGAAACTAGCATAGTTTTTATGTAAAACTTATGTTTAAGAGCCATGTCAAAATACTGTCACATGCGCTATATATCCTTAAAAATAAACTTCTTTACTTTAATGCTGTACTTATTATTGCCACCACACATATTTTCATAGTAACACCGACTCCCTACTAAGACAACCCTTCACTAATTTTATCAGCTTCACAACACTGTCGCGTATATTCTTCACACATGTGCATTGTTTTTGTACTACTGCTTCCCGTTTCTCTATTTTGCTGCTTGTCATAAAGTCATAATATTCAGTTGATCATAAGTGACGGTCGTGACGATGACGTTGATAAATTGTTGTCGTCGGCAATATTGTTGCTGTTGTTATTGTTACTATTGTTGTTCACCCTATTTTTCCTTCTTTATCTAATCGTGCTATTTTTTATGTGCATTTATTTTCTGTCATGCTGCTCCTTTCACTTATTATTTCATACAGCATAGCATATTTTTAAGAGCAAAATCAATAGAAGAAAAATTAGAGTGCAATGAGCGGGTAGCAACAGCAGGAAGTGAGTGTTAAACTTTAAGTAAAACATATGTGATGTGCTTGTGTATGAAAATACTGTGAAATAAGAAAATGTCAATGTATTGTAGGATGGCAGGCATCAAACGAAATAATCAACAGTTAGTAAGAAAGTATTTATTTCATTAAAAAACTTTTAAGTTTTAAAAGCAGCATGAGCTGTTGTTGTTGTTTTCTTTTGTGTAAGCAAGGCATCATCATATGTAAATACTTTAAGTCAGCGTTTTTAATGATACTACAGATGTAAGAAAAATTTATATGAAAAATGTAGTTTTGTATTCTTATGCTGCTTAATTTCGCAGCACATCGTATTTTATAGAGTGAGAAATTGTAAGTAAAAAAATTGTCATTTTATTGCACAAAAAAACATTTAAAAAGCATTTGTTTCATGCGATTTTTTATGTCATGAGACTTTGACGTCACAATTTTCGACATGAGATTTTCAAATCATTTTTTATAATAAGTGATTTTTCTCTAGAGTCTTATATAATATTAGATTTTTATCACTGACTAGGGGCATCATACCCAATTCGTTTTGCTCACTAAATTTTTTATTAAATAAAATTTTATCATTTATTTTCTTTTTCACATATGTACAGGCTGTTTCAACTAAAAGAGTTTTGAGAACACAATATTTGACCTATAAATTGAACTTCTAGAACTGTCACAATTTGATTATTGGAGTTAATGCATAGATTTCAATGGACAGGAAACATGCTTAAAGGATTTGATGTTTCCGGCTTGGTTTTCTAGCTATTCATGTTAAAATACAACATACCTAAATCAAAAACGTGCATCACATAATTGAAACCCTTTTTTCATTGAATCAAATAATAAAATTTCACAAAACTAACGATGGTTGCTAACTGGCTGTAGGTTCATTCTTAACATTAAAACAACTTTTACATATTTGTAACACAACTTTTTACTTAAAAAAAACACACATACATAGGTCCCACACATGAAAGAAAATTCCTGAACTCAAAAGAAAGAAATTTCCCACAAACAAAAAAGTATTTTCCTTTGATATTGGATAAAAAAAAATAGACGATCTTTTTATATACAAAAAAAGAAAAAACATAAAAAAAAGGCAGAAACATAGCATATCCTTTGGCGCGTTTATTGTTTGCGTAAAATTTTAATGATTTGCACTTTACACAAAATAAAAGGAAAAAAAAAAACGCAAACGAAAGAGAAGTCTTAGCCAGCGTGAATGCTTAACAAAACAGCGTCTCAAACAACAACAACAATGAAAAATAACTACAAAAGCCCGCTTTATGCCACAGCGACGCTATTGTTATGAATATCCTTTTTTTTACCTCTGCTTCTTTTACTTTTACTTTTTTTACGCTCTTTCTGCAACTCATTCTACGCGTTCTATGTGCGGCATTTGCTCTTTGTGGGCGCGCCGCCAACGTCTTTCGTTTGCTTTGTTTGACGTTTGTCTAGTGCATAAATTTTTGTGTTGATATCCTTTTAAAGCCGTAAAGAATCAGTAGCAGCGGTGGCAGCACATAGAACCCGGAAGTTGAAATATCATTAATTATGCTGTTGAAAATCTTCAACTTCCGGCATAGAATTATAAAATATTCCCTTTTTGCTTGTGAGAAAAAAAAATGATGCTGAGTACAAAGAAGAATATAAATAAAAAGGAGACAATGTATTTGAGAGAAGAAAAAAACTTAAAGACAGCATTTGTTTGGGTTGAGAAAAGTAGCAGTAAAGTAAATAAAAAAAGAAAATTTCATATAATAAATTATAATGAGCAGATAAAATGTATGTGTGCGTATTATTTATTTGAGGAAAAAAAATTAGAATCCCAACTGGAAATAAAATGGTCGTCAAGGTTTCGTTTAAAAAATAAAATGTCAGATGATATTATAAAACTTTTTACAAGGATAATATTATGAAAATTGAGAAAAATTGAAGATAGAAAAAGAGATTAATATAGAAATAAAAGACTCAGTGGTAAAAAAGAATCAAGGTGAAACTACAGATAACAACTAATCCAAAGTCTAACGTTCACAAGTTATTTGCGATGAGCAGAAAAAAATTAAACAAATCCTTCATTCACAGTACAACAATTCTACAATTTATTTATAAAAAAAAACAAAAAACATACGACATTTTAAATGAAGTTATTTCAAATTTAAATACGAGTACATAATTAAACGGGTTGGAATTTTCTAAAACAGCGTAGTAAAAAAAACAGTTTAAGCAAATTGTGCTTTTTCGCCTGAATTAGCAGCATTTTTTCCCCCAACAATTTGTTTTTTTTTTTTTTTTTTTCTAATTAAAATGCTTGTGGCAACAATTAAGATTCACACATATGAAGCAAGCACAAACATACATAAACACACACACATTCATGCACTCACATATGGCTGCACCTTTACATATCCAGAAATAAGTTACTTTTTTCTCGGTTGCTCTCCTTTCTTGCATTAACGTAATTAAATTGCGAATTCTGTGAAAGCGGCGAACATACACACACCAACAGACATATTCTGTCCATATCATCAAATGTTATTTTATCGCTTTTTTATTCATTTTGTTGCTTGTTCTACACTTCACCAGCACTGGTACACTTTGGCGCTTTACTATACAGAGCAATCAGCAATACTCGTTTCCCATTTTTTTTTCTTTCTCAGCTATTCTATGCAATCCTTTTTTTTTGCCCATACCGCACCTCAGAATTTCTATTTTTTTTTTTTTCATTATTCTTCTATGCGTCGTTGTGAATTTCATTTAAAAAGCAGCGTACGTTAGTAGAAGAAAAAGAAGAAAGAAAAAAATGTTCATTCAAAGAAGAGTATTCCGCTTTTGAATTAAACACTCACACTTGCAGCCAAGCGTCAATAATATCCTTGATAGTCGCATTTTAGCACAGTGCTTGTGAGCAATTAAATTGTGAGCATGTGTGTGTGTGTGCGCATGTTTGTGTGAGTGTATGTGTGTACGTCTATTTAAAGCATAGCTTAGAGGGGCGTTTTACAATCATTTTTTTTTTTTTTTTCTTGTAAACTTTCATGTAGGGAGGGAGGTAAAAGTACCATTTTGCCTTTTTTTCTCATTATATGATGTATAAAATGCTTCAATTTTTAATTTGTACACCACAAAAACTTCAATTGTGTCTGACATACAAAACTCATTGATAAAATTAATTTTAAAACACAAAATTCTTTTGGGTCTTCATTTTGTGTAGAAATTTGTATATGAATTTCTTCGAACTTTTTAAAGTTTTTATGTCCATTTTTTCTTCTTACATGCAAAAAAAATTTACTCGCGCGCTCTTTTAAAAAAAAAATTAGTAAAATTACTTTCACAATTAAAATATAAAAATTCTGAATACCTCAATATTTGAGAAGGAACGAATGCAGAGATCTAAAATTCGGAAGGTGCTAATTTTGCAAATGAAAGAACATTCCTAAATTGGGCGTCAAAGTTTCTAAATTTGGTATTATTTTAGTGTCTTTTTTTCTCAACATAATGCCTAAGTTAAGAAGTATTCTTAGATTCTTGAGCTACAAATGCTCAAGGAATCGTTTGCTGTTCATCATCAAACTCCTACAGTATATATTATAGAGTTGTACCCATGGTGACATTTAATCAGAACTTAGTAAAATACATTAAACTAAATTTTTGATCAAAAGTCCATATGATCACAAGTCTTAATGAGTTGATAAGTTGTAGACGGTTAATATATGGAGCGTCTAAAACTAAGATGTATGGGTCTTATTTACATATAACATTTAATAACTCTTAAAGTTAGGAGTAAATTTTCTTGTACTACATGGTTCAAAAAGTGCCGGGAATTTTGGTGGGATGACACCACCACTCTCAAATCGATATAATTTTTCGGAAGTGGCAACTTTTTAAAGAGGAATATCAAGAGTTTTGATGACATTTCATCTAGTAGTTTTGGCACTACTTTTAAAATTTCGTAAACAATAGAAAAAAGTGAATTTTGCATTTTGAAAAAACATTGCTTTGTGATCGGAAAAAAGCGAGAAGAAAACATTGGAATGGCTCCAAAAACATCACAACATATCTGCTCCGTCGAAAACAACTGTTTACAGATAGTTTGCTGAATTTAAAATGGGTCGTACGAGCACCAGTGATGCACCACGCTCGGGCCGGCCAAATGAGGCTGCCACTTCAGAAAAGATCAAGAAAATCCATCTGATCCTTTTGAAAGACCACAAAGTGAAAGTGAGAGAGCTAGCAGACACAATGAAGTTGTCGATCCGTAGTATTTTCAATATTTTGCATGTGCCGCGTTTGCTGACAGTTGATCAAAAGCAACATCGTGTCGGTGATTCAAAGCAATGGCAAAATTGAACGAATTGCGATACAATTTGCTGCAGACTTTGCCACCAGCGATTATTATTTATTTCCAAACTTGAAAAGGTGGCTCCAGGTAAAGTGATTTTACTCAAATGAAGAGGTCGAGTTCGAAACTGATGCCTATCTATCTATCTATCTATCTATCTCCCTCCAAGGGAACTATTTTGAAGAATAAAATCGATTTTTATCAAAAAGTTTGTGTATTCATCATTTTTCCCGGGACTTTTTGAACCATGTAGTATCAGTAAAGGTCTCATGACAATAAAGGCTGCATCCTACGAAAGTTTCAACCAATTTGACCGAAAGTCATTTTTTGAATAAAAATTAAAATTTCAGAAAGTTTTTAAAAAATTGCTTAAAAATCTGAACTCTCAGTTGATTTAGACCACAAAGAGTTAATGGGAAACAAAATTCTCCAAATTTATAAGAACTGATAGTAGTCCTCAAGGAAGTTGTTACCTACACAATTTTTTTTTGGTTTATGCGGAGAATCCTGAAGTTCTCAAAGAATTAAATAATTTTTTTGCAAGAAATTTATTTATATCAAAACAAAGAGATAGAGTACGTAACTTATATATGATTCCATGTTGTTAATGCCAAAAACTATACCAGAGAAATTTTTAAGTTTTCAGAATTTTGAAAATTTAGTCCATAAGTTCTAAAATTAACATATTTGTAGTTGACTTTAAAGTGTATTTTTTATAATAATCATTATGAGTAATTTTAACTCCTTTTGAGTTGAGTAAAAAAAAAAAAATTACACTATGCATAAAAACCTAAGGAAAAGGTGAGACAGTCTTAATTCCACCTAATCACAAAGAGCTTAAGCGATATGTGTAAAATCATTACTAGTGTATATGTAGCATCATATTTGCACCTAAGCTCATACATTTACACAAACATATTTGCAAAAAGCAATATCCGTATCAACGGATATCTATGAATATGTGATTTCTTTTTTTTCTAGCTCCATTTTTCTCTTTTCTATTGTTACTTCCTGCCACTTTATATATTATTTTTAAATTAAATTTAAAACTTTGCTACAGTGAGTATGTTTATATGTACCCTATGTTATTTTTTTCAAACACATGCATACGTTCTCACAGAGCAAAAAAACACATGCATGCATACGCATACAGACACATATTCATTCGTTTGTATCGAAAGGAAGCCAATTTCAACGCAACAGGATATTGCCAAAGTTTTTCTTCATTTTCTTGAATTTTTTCTTTTTTCTTTTTTTTTTATTTTGTTGTTATATTTACTAAATTTTTCATCATCATCGTTGTCATCAGCTGCTTTACAAGTGCATTCTTCATATATTAGCAATCTAGTCGTTTTCTTTTCTTAACATTTCTTTTCTTTTTTCATCACTCACTCGTGCTTCCTTTCTATCGAATTGACGTTGTTGTCATTTTTATTTTTAATAAAAGAGACAAATTTTATTTCTATTGTTTTCTTTTATATTCTTGATATTGAAAAATACTTTATATGTATTTGTAGTGAGCGTTGTGATTGTGACATTTGTTTCAATTTTGCTAATGCGACTTTGTCTATTTTTGAAGAATTTTTCAATTTTTAAATTGATTTCAAATTGATGAAAAAGAAGCGAACTTTTTGTGAAGTTTTTTTTTTCTTTTTTCATTTAACTTTTTAGCAGACAAACTGGTATTTTGTTTTACTTCCGCAGTTAATGGAGTTTTTCGCAAAAACTTTTTTTTTTTTCTTTTAAAGTTAACTTTTTTAACTTTGGTAAATTCTAAATGCTATTTTTCTTTCTAATTAAAAGTTTTGAAAGCTTAAAACAAGTAACAGATCTAGGGAAAAATGTTTTAGTTTCTTGTACGATTTTTCTTTGACTTATGTGGTGGTTTCTGCTATTGAGTTTTATGACGTTTTAGTAACAGGACATCCAAATGAAATTTAATTTGTTTAATGAAATTCACTTGTTAATTAAAAAATCTGGAAGAAACGGCATATTAGGAACCAATTTCCATAAAAAAATATATACAATTTCAGAATTCTACTTTTTTTTATATATTACTTACATACATATATCAAAAATAGTACTTGCTATATGACATAAAAAAAAACTTTGCAGCAACACAAAATTTACATATATGTGTGTTTAAAAAACATGTGCAGTTTTGTATGCTTAGTGGTATGTAGTTATGCACAATATATCCTTGTATGTCCATAACTTGACAAAATCCCTTGGAAAAACTATAACAATAACATGATGTTGTTATTGTAACATATAGCACCACTACAATACAGCAGCAGCAGCAAATAACAAGGACAATGTTTATCATTGTTTACATTACCATGCGCTATTTGTGTGCGTCTATGTATGCATGTATTTAAATCTGTAAACTTTCTCAATGTTAGTGTTATTTTAAGCGCATTGCTTTTAAGTGAAGTACAGCTATTGTAAGCATTTGCATGTGTATGTGCATATCAACATTGATGTGTTATTTTGAAGTTGCTATTATTTTGCATATCCTGCAATACTTGAGCTTAAATAACATAAATGAAATATTGTGCTTTGAGTTAACTTTAAATCATTGCTCATAACTTGCAGTGCGCTACTAATTATGCACTTAAATTTATTTTCACTGTCAAAAGTCAAAACATTAAGTAAAACATTGGAGAAATAAAAAAACCTAAAATAGAATTTATACTCCAAGAATTAATTTTATGGTTCGTATGATTTGCACATTAATTTTACGCTGCCTCGCCCATTTTCAGCAGGAGCAAAGCAAATGCAAAACTAAAAGTGTCGAAAAATTATAAGAGTGGAAAACGATCTCAACTACTTAGTGCGCGAAGGCAAATCAGTGACTGTAAAAATACAAAAAATGCGAACGAGAAGCTGCACGAGAAAGAGAGCGAAAAAAAATAGAAAAATTGTGTCAATAAATAATATAAATGTTTGCTTATAGCGCTTTTTTATGCTTGGCACAGTATTTGTGCATTGCTGCATGCTGTTTTCTGCTCTGCTCTGCTTGCTCTGTTACTTTATTTTCTTGCCAGCGCCCCCCCGCTTTAACATTCTATCAATATGGCGCACATACATCATGTGTTTTCTTGGTACTTTTTCTCACTACCATATTTATACATCTACCGTTTTATGGCGTGTGCCTGAGGCTCAGAAGTCTTCGATAGCCAAAAGTTTATTTTTACTATAGCATACTTTTGGGTGTTTTGCCTTTGGGTTTGTTTTTTTTCCTTAAATATTTCTTCTTTCTTTTTTCCACTTGCTGCTTGTCGCTCCAATTTCAAAAGCTTGTGCTATCATAGCGCTCGCAAGCATTTTACTGCTATAAAGCAGCAGCAGCAGCTAGTGAGCGCGTGTGTGTGTGCTTGAGTTCACCAATTATTTATGTAGCATACTTTCAGGCAGTCAAACAATTTAATAGTCTTGAAAATAAAATCGAAACGAACAAAAACACACACACACACATTCATTGAAACGCAAGTCGAGTAAAACGTAAGAAAACTTTTATTCGAGTTTAGCATACATTTACATTTTGCGTCCCTCTACGTCTTCATCTGCGTCGCCGTTGTGCTGCCCTTTCTATTTTTATTGGAAAAACACCTTGAGCTATTTTTGTTACTTTTGTTGTTCTTGCTGTTGCTGTTGTTATTGCTTGCCCCATTGCAGTGCCATAAAATATTTAAGCTTTCTGTTATTTTTCTTTATATTTTTTTTTTTCCTTTTCATTTTATATTTTTTTATTTTTATTGTACTGCAGACAAACTGGCGACATTTATTTTAGTTTATAGTTTCGTCTTCCTTCCCCTTGCTGCTGCTGCTGCTGCTGCCATTTCCTTAGCTGTGTGTTGTTTTTCTTCTATTAATAATTCAGTTTGTGAATTTGTTGTGTATCCTGCGTTGTTATCCTGGTTTGGTTTTACTGCTTCGTTGACGATGACGACAAAACTTTTATTTTGCTCACACAAAGTTTTTTTTGTTCGAAAAAAAAATTAAAAACTTTGCTGCTGCTATGCATGCAATGCACAAATTTAAGTTAAGCATTGATTGATTTGTGTATTGATAATTAAAAGGATTTGATGGTACTTAAAAAAAAAGTTGCACGTGTTTTTTGGATTTTTTTTTCAAGATATTTATTTATTATTGAGAGATATGAAAGGCTTCCTTCTTAATGAAGAATTATGTGAAAATTTGCAGGTAGTTTCCCTTAGGAATTAACAGTGATGAACACGAGGAATATTAGCCATTTTTTCAAGACATGAATAATATTAGTGACAGTGTATACTGAAGTCAAGGATGCTAATGCTAATGAAGGGGTATGAAAAAATAACATAAGTTTCGATCTTCGGATGAAGCTATAGACTTTCATGCACCAAAAAGATTTATAACATAATTCGTATTTGCTCACTGCACCTATACAGTTTGTGTTAATTTAAATGATATTAAGATTAAAGGAAGCCGTGGAGTAATGGTAGCTAAGGCAACTCGTATTTCTGGGTCTTATACTCAGTCCTGCAATAATGATGCTTAGCTAGGTATGTTAAATGCGAGTTAAAATACTGCAGAAAATTCTTTCTACTTACTTACTAGGCTGATTGAAAAGTCCCGGGCCTGACACAGAGAGGGCGCCACAAATATCGAATCCTTATTTTTTTTGATAGCATCTATTTTTCAAAAGGCTGCATGTCAAATATCATTAACAATAGTTTGGTTTTCACAGCTGTCCAAAGTGCATCACCTCTGTGTTTTTTTAACTATGGAACAAAGTGAATTTCGCATTTTGATAAAACATTGCTTTGTGATCGGAAAAAACGAGAAGCGAATCGCTCTAAAAACATCACAGCACATCTGCTCCGTCGAAAACAACTGTTTACAAATGGTTTGCACCAGTGATGCACCACGTTCGGGCTAGCCAAATGAAACTACCACTTCAGGAAAGATCAAGAAAATCTATCTGATCCTTTTGAAAGACCACAAAGTGAAAAGGAGAGAGCTAGCAGACATAATGAAGTTGTCAATCCGTAGTATTTTCAATATCTTACATGAGAATTTCGAAATGGAAAAGATGTGCGCGCGATGGGTGCCACGTTTGCTGACAATTGCTCAAAAGCAACATCGTGTCGGTGACTCAAAGCAATGGCAAAATTGAACGAATTGCTGCCCCACCCACCGTATTCTCCAGACTTGGCTTCCAGCGACTATTATCTTTTTCCAAACTTGAAAAGATGGCTCGCTGGTAAGCGCTTTCACTCGAATGAAGAGGTCATTGCCGAGAAGGACGCCTATTTTGAGGAACTTGATGGCGACTACTATAAGAAAGGCATCAAAATGTTCGAGGCCCGCTATACTCATTGTATTGAGCTAAACGGAGACTATATTGAAGAATAAAATCAAATTTTCCGAAAAAATGTGTTTTTCTTTGTTAGGACGGGACTTTTCAATCAGCCTAGTATCTCAAATGAGACAGGTCAAAGGAATCATAAAATGAAAAAAATCCAGTCTTCTCTGACCGTCCGCAAGAAATATTTATGGATAAAATCAAACAAAATAGTCGACAATCTTTCTGACTTAAAATGGGCAAAGTACTCTTAGGCATGGATTTAGTTAAAACTAAATTTAAGATGGAAATTTCAATAAACACTGAACAACGACATATAACTCATGATTAAACATTTTATTTAAATAAAGCTCAAAATAATACTGTAAAATTTCTTTACACAGTTCCTTTCGAAAACTTTCGCTCTAAGTGGAAGATAAACAAAACTATAGCACAAAAGCAGCAAATGGTAAAATAAAAAACAACAACAACTTTATCCCAAAAATTAATATACAAAAGCATTTCGCTACACAAAAGCCTACACAGGCAAACCACAAAAAAAAAAGTTTTTCCATACTTACACATATACTCGTACGATACGATACACAATACGAACAAGCGCACATAAACAAAGAAACTCATGCATTACACATGTAAAATTAAGTGCTTAATGTTGTCTTTGTTTTAGTTGTGTATAGTTGTGTTTTTGTTGTTGTTATAGTTGTTGTTGTAACGCAGATAATAACGCCGCGTTATTTGCTAAAAACTTTTGCAAGTTTTACACACACACGCATACTTATAAATGTGTACATACGTAGAGATTCATACAAAACCTTGCAATAAAACAAAAGCAAACACATATACCCATATACTCACGTACATAACTATTGAGCAAGGATATACGAGGTGTTGAAAATTCAATAGAAAAACTTTTTAAACAATGACAGCGTGTCGTTGTGTCACGTGATGCTGGTTTGAGAGCAAGAAGCTGTATTAAATTTTCACAGCATATTTACATATGTTGAAAAAACAAAACAAAACTTGATATTTTAATCAGATGACGTAGGAATTATTTTGTTAAACATGTTCTTAGCTGTATAAATATGAAAAACAAAAAGTAATTGGATTGAAGCTTTTTAATCACGCAAGTGTAATTATATACAAATTAGTGAAACTTTAGTTAATAGGAGAAAATATGTTTAACATGTCGTATGAGTAACATATAATTAAATTTCAAAATGAGTCGTTGTGGCCGAAAACTAAACTTAAGTGCAATTTAGATTTATATATGTATGCTTAGCAGAAGCTTTTTTAATTATGTACTATAAGTTTCACATAATCAGAAAAAATTTGAATTTTGCAAAAATTGCAGCTCTTCATATAACAAATCATCTCTCAAATTCAGCATTGTAAAATTATCGTTTTCCTTTTTGCAAGCTCATACATTTATCTCTACCTATGCACACTCATTCAGCTGTAAATTGGTTAATTGTTACCTTGATGATACATTAGCAACATACACTTGCTGCCGCCTATTGCTTTATGTGAAGTTGAAACGGTAAAGCTATTTCCTTTGACTATTGCACTTCCGACTCAGCATTGAAATGATTTTGATTTAATTTGAAATGCACTTCAATATCCTTTTCTGATTTCACTATCAGCATCTCCACGTTTCGTAATCGATGCATTGACAAAAATTCATTGCTGCTGCATGTTAAATGAAATTCGAAATCGCATTAGTGAAAAGAATCGGTCATACAGCAACTAACGAAATGACTATGCCACTAATGAAAGCCAACAAGGTAACCACTCTTAAAAAGAGGATAGTAAAAATGACTAGGTTTTTATTTTTCTTTAAAAGATCTTTTCTATGGAAAAGAATATTATTCGACTCAAAATATGACTTATGAAGTAAACATCTCTCATACGTCATGGTGTGCAAAATATGAGACAAATTATTTCTACAAGAATTAGAGTTGGATATTTCGAAATTCACTTATATTCTTAAAAAACTCTCATATTTCTTATCATTTAAGCGCTCACAAAAGCTTAATGAACATATTCGTAATTAAAATATACAAACTTTTTTTTAGCGAGTGTAGCCATTATATGAAACTGACCAATGAATATGTAACGAAATTTCTACAAAACACAATCCTTGCTATCCAATGCACTTGTACGCTCTAAACAAAGTGTTTCTTTCTCTCTGCATTTTACACCCAACCCATTACTCAGTGATATTGCCACCCATAATTTTTGGCCACCCATAAAATTGTCAACCATAAAATGACAAATGAATGAATAAATTTCTTACCTCATCGTATCGGGATTTTCATTTCATTTGGAATGACATCAACATATACGACATTACTACATTGCTACGAGGTAGGAGCAACGACCACTTCATTACTTCCGTTTCCTATAGCTTTGATTGGAAGCTATTCAAAAATTTCACATTTCATAGAGTTTGAGTCGAATGGTGTTGCTTACCAACAGTGTGGAATCGTCATTATTATCAAGCAAATCATTGCATTTGCATAGTGTTTGTTCGAATTTGGATTACATTTTGATGTCGCAATGTCGGATGTGTCATGTCAATGACAACTGGAGGGAACTTCCGGTGCATTAATGAACGACTTCAGTGCAGTGCAGATATAATACGAGCTCATACAATGAATTTTTGCATTTGCAACTGAAGTTTTAGTTGATTTCCCTTTTAACTCATTGATTGAGTTTAAGTAGGATAAGAAATCTACTATGGTGTATTTGCAATGATTTTAATTCAAATGAATACTTATCTCTAGAATAATCCTTATTTTGCATGTATGGGTTGCAAAGACTGTTTCAAAAAAATTTCATTGTTAATAAAATGAATTAAAAGGAAGACTGAAGACTAAATTTATAATATCCCATTAAGAGAAATTGAACTCTTTATGAAATCCGCTTAGAATTTATAAGAATAATTAATGACAGATCGAGTAACTTCTACTTTATTCACATAATCAATTTTTTCTAAAAACATTTTGCATCGAACTCAAGAGTTTTAAGTTTTCAGCAAAGCATCAGATTGATGTAAATATCTATACATATTTTTTCAATTCAACATCACTCATACGTCATACGATAAGCAAACGTTTCCATTGTAACGCAAATTAGTAATAAGCTTTCAATCATCAGTCAACATTTTAAATGAAAACCATAAATGACCATAAACTTTCCCATTTGTATTATACAACATTACGAATTTCATGTTGACCGCAAACTCATTTTCACTAACAGAGCAAATACTAATAATCTCCCCCAATTCCGCAACAAATTAATTCAAAAGTATCCTTTTGATTAGCCACTGTCATAACCGCACAAATCAATTCAGAGCGTCCTTTAGAATTGCAATTCGATCTAAAAAAGGACACACAAAAACAATGAAAAAAAAGTCCTAGAATCACGAAATGTTCATCAGCTAAAACCGTTGGTTACATGTGTGCATAGCGCTTGGGGGGTGGTGGTGGTGGTTGTTGTTGTTGGTCACAACTACATACAATTCTAATGTAATTTGTATGCTTCACCACAAATCCTATTTGCATTCGTGTATGCGCTGGACATTGATATCTTACAGAATGTTCAACCCATACACTTCACAGCACTTGGATTTACTGCTGCAACAACGTCAAATGTCACTACGTGCACAAAAGTCATTTCATTGACAGGTACATCAGAAACATCATTTGCATGATTTGTGTATGTACAAAAGATGATGATGTCTGTGGGGTAAAACAAAAAAAATAAAAAAAATTTCTTAATAAAAAATTATTTTCGTGACAATTTTCTGTTAAAGTAAAATTTAAAAAAAAATTGTAAGCTTTAATTTAATGTTTGATTGAACTTTTGCGTATGAGTATTATGCTGTAATGGCCATTGTTCAAACACAGAAATTCTTTGAGAACTTTTATAGCTAAAGTAATTTGCTATTGAATAATTTGCGTAAGTTGCATCAAACTTCATATATTGAAGTCTAAAGTTAAAAAATTACTAAGAATATATTTTTTTTTATGTAAAATCACTCATACGCCATGATGAACTAAACACATTTTAAATTTTTTTATGATTTAACTTCGCTGCTACTCAGTCTCGAAAATAACAAGATGTATGATGAGAATTCATAAAGTATATTATTTAAGTAAGATATTGCTTAATAAAAAACAGTAGATATTCGCGCAAGAAAAACATGTTACAAAATATATTTTTATCATTATGTCTCATAAAATAGTAGAATTTAAGTGTTGGCCGCTATAAGATATTGACTTTTTCACTTTAACGAAGCTCCTATAAAATAACATACTTAACAAATTTATTTTTTATAAAAGTTTTCTAATAACTTTTACATTTTTATTGAAAATATTTTTTTTTTTTTTTTCAATTTCCAGGTGACGCCGCTGCAATGAGGACGATCCGTTAGCGGCATTGACTATGGGACCAGAGGCATGGGCGTGTGTGCGGACCCTGGGTCTTACCGGTGGTGTCAGGCATTAAGCCGGTCGCGTTCATCGTTCGCCACAAACTATAAATTAACAAAGCAACCACAGCAATTTAAACAATCAACGAAGCTGCCTGCTGCTCTTATAATAAGCAAGCAGACAGCAATAAATGATAACAAAAATATTACAATAACAACAAGAACTACAAAAACCAACTATCATACTGAATCATTAACAGCAACAGTAACAAAAACAACATCATCAACAACAACAGTTAGCAGGCTTGGCTTGGCCACAACAGACAAAATTGCTCAACCATCGAAAATAATTTCGAATATACGAAATTATCGAAATATTTCACAGCTGTTGAAATCGTTTCAATTTGTTTTTTTGGTTTTTGTGATATTAGCAAAAACCACCTATGCCAATATACCGGGTAAGTTTTTTATGATGTCATTAAATTTTTATTATAAGATTTTGCAACTATTGACTGATGAAAAACCAATATAAATGGGGTTGAATGTGATCAAAAACCATTAAAACTTAATATTCCATAATTTTTTTAATCGACTCTGAACTAATCATGAAATTTTTCTACAAAAAAATAAGAATGAAAAAAGACTGATAAGCCGGAATTGACGAAAAAATGTATTTCTATATGAAAAGCACTGTGTGATACTTTAGTTATGACATAAAAATGTGCTTATCACTTATTATTATGGGCTTTTATTGATGAACCAGACAAAATACGTTTAAGTTTTAATCTGTAAGCGCGAGTGTTAAGATGAGTGGCATTATTTCGCAATGAATTGAAAAGTTAACATTAAACCATAGAACAATATTACGCACAATGTTTCGCTCACTTTATTTTGCGCTATATTTGTGCTTAGTGCAAAGTGCTCTTACATTATTCCGCAACCAGTACCTACCAACAATAATTTCAACAAAACCAACGCCTGATGCAAATTTCGTGCTTTTGCTATCAGAAAATCCTGAAATTGACATACTGGGTCAAGAATCTAATAGTAATAGTAAGTGAAACTAAAAGTATGCTATTAATTACGTCAAGTTAGGCTTTGGTCAACAAAAGCGAATCATTTCGAATAATCTTTTCAAATCAAATGTGCGTGGGACAAGATTTTCGCGACAATCTTTTCATGTAACGTTTTTGAGAAATCCGAATTATAAAACTGGAGATATTACTAAATGATATAAACTTTTGAACAAAGCAGCTGATTAAAAAGTCGGCATTCGAGACCGGAAAACCACCGCAAGAAACCGCTTAGAAAAAATAAATTTTTTTTTAAATCTCATAAGATAACACTTATCATCTTGCGCAAATTTCGATATCAAAAGTCGGATTATTTTTGTCTGCTTATCACTGTATTTTCACACATGAGTCTATCCAAAATCTAGTGTTTTGTAAAAGTTTCTATTGGTATAAAATAATTTGTTTAAAATGCTTTCGAAACAAATTTTCGTTAATATTTTTTTCTGATGATTTTTTTAAATGTAGCCAAGGAGTCATTGTCCTATGGTTGTTTGTATTTTCCCATCTTATCATTCAACTTGAAGATTATGAATATGAAAGTGCTCATGTCGTATTTTATATTGTATCAATAAACAGAATTATTGTTTACAAAAATTAAAAGTATTAATAGAAAGAATGTTATCCAACCTTTTCGAAATCGAGGCAAAATAACTGATTACAATATGAGCAAAATATTCAGTTAAATGAAGCAAAATTACTTTTGTGAGGTGATTTTCAATTCAATGCATCATATTGATTTTGAAATAGTCCTTGGTATAAATGACGTTTAATTTTTACGAATTAAATAATACTCAGATCAGATCATATTATCCCATGCTCGTGTGCGGGTCGGGATTTTGGAAGTTCAAACCATCCAGCATTGGAGATTTTCGCAAATACTTACTCAGTACCTTTTTATAAATATCATAGTTCAATAGGAAAAATCCGAGTTCAAACCCCCAACCCCCCTACTCCCCATACACTCTCTTATAATTTCTACCAACGGATCTGACTTACCCAATTGTGGAGTCCAGTGTTAGTGAACTGCATCACTATTTTCTCCTAAAATGCATATCAAACAGGTCGTATGAGTGATATTAAATTAATGCTAATTACATTTAACTCAAACGCTCCCAGTAAAATTTTTATTTTTGGTATGTCTGCATGTAAATTTTTTTATTTCAAGCAATAAACTTTACTTACTCATAAGTATGCTACATTTTTTTTTAATTAAATACGCCAATTAATCAGAACATGACCTTCTTCAACTTGCATTTATTAAATTTATCCACACTTCACATTTATAATCTCTGATTTAAGTAGCAGCAGATTAAATGTCATTGAATTTTCCTTTAAATTTATCTCCATTGCAGCACATCGTTTTGTCTGCTCCTCATCTATATCACAGCATGTTTAACTAAATGTTATCAATTGACAGTAATGACATTTTTCTTTATTCCACCAGGAATACATGCACAACCCAAACAACGCGCACTATTATCAGAGATGTTGTTCGTTTGTCCTTGGGACTTTCTTACTGCTTTTCTTTGTCATTTGCTCCATGCGCAGCTATTATACTTTTATATACTAACTATTACGCTTATGTTCGCAACGTATAACAGAGCAAAATAGTAAGCAAGATATAACAATGATTATTTCGATTTTCTTTTTTTGGGATTTTTTTTATGGGATTTTGTTTATTTATTGTATACCTTTGGCATTGATTGCCAAACATGAAATGAAATTTCTGTCACTGCCGCTTGATAACACATTTATTTTCTACTTCCTGCAACAGGGATACGATAGAACATAATGAGAGTTACAAGCTTAAAAATAATGATAATGATAAATATGAAGTCGATATGATGTTGTTGTTGATGAAAGATTAATGCGGTTGTTCAGTGTAATGATAAGCATATTGATTAAGTGCAAAACTATTGGGGACATTTTGTACTTTTTTTTTGTGAATTAATACCAAACTTGATATATTAAAACTTTTTACATTCAATTGTGAATAGCTCAGATTACTGAATTTCTATTTCGAAGGCAATTGCTTACTTTAAATCTGATGTCACTTGATAGTTTTTAGGCAAATATTGTTACAGCACATGACTTGGAAAATATGCCTTTAAAGAACTCGTTATTTTCCTGTGGGAGACAGCAAGCAATGCCAGCTTTTATAACGAAATATATAGGGATATACATACATATATAGTAAAAAATCGCGACAACCGAATCAGTGCTATATACAAAATGGAGTGCTTTTAAAAACAAAATTCTACGAGTGCCAGTCCAAGATCATAGCATTGTACTTTCCCGTGTGGTATTTTTTTTTTTTTTTTTGCTTGGGCAAAAAGTCAGCTGGTGTTGTCAAAAGCGTAGAGCTCTCGTTTTTAGAAAAAAGTATCTAATTGAAAAATTTTTTTTTTACATTAATCCATTTTTATTATCATATTTTTGAACATCCAGTTTTTAAAAATACAATTTGTTGTAGTACACTTCCGTTTAAGAAAAACGTTTTTGTTGCATTGTACTTAAGTTGCATCAAACTTAAGTTACGTAACTCTCAAGAACTATAAATTGGTAAAGCTTATACTTCATACGCTTAGCAATTATCACTCATACGTCATGGTATTCCCAGCAAACTAATGGTACTATCTTTCTGTTTTAAATTTAATTTCAAATTATTTTCTAGTAAGAAGCCTTGTTATAATACTGACAATATTTTTCAATGACATGCCAAGCAGCTGCACAGTTTTAAATATAGAAAATAAGATAAATTAATTCTTAGAAATATTTAATTTCTCAACGCTTTAGAGCTCTTAACAAATAAACGTACTTCATATACATATAAAATATTTATCACTCAGCCAATCAAACTATTCAGTTAACTTCTCAAGCGGCAATTTACTTAGTCAACAAATTATTATAAAAGAATTCAATGTCCTTGACACATTGTATCGAAGTTACATCGAACTTCATTAAATGAAAAGTTTAAAAAATCGATTTCATGTCGCATCACAAAACAAGTTATTACACATACGACACGGATAGCCACATAAAAAGAAAACTTTTAACTTTTTATATATTTGATTTACTTATTCTACCACTTTAAAATTGTATATCTCAAACTTATAAAAACTTAACAGTTTCAAACTAAAAATAATTAATTGTGCAAAACCGCACCCAATACTTGTTATTGTAAGTGCTTTTTTTGTTACAGAAGCTTTCAGCAGCATGCCTAAAAAAATAAACCTCTTCAAACTAAAATTGCTTTTCTTGTGAATTTTCCACTGAGCCATTTTTTATTTACACTCTCTCATGTAGTTTTTTTCAATACCAAAAAAGGTCTACAAAGAAAAACTTTTTTCCATTAAAAATTTGAATACTGCTACATAAGGAAGCAAAACAGAAGAAGAAAAAAAAAGTGCTCATACAATCATAAATTGTGTTTGCTTAACCCATGCAAAACGAAACACACAAGTGTGGTCAGCACAAAACAAAAAACACACTAAAGAGAACAAAAAAGAAAATGAAACAAAGAAAACTACTTTTATGAGGGAAAAAAGCCACATATATATGAAATACTTCAGCGTCAGTTTTTCTACAGAAAATACGAGGGCTAAAAGTTGTGCTCTTATGTTAGAATGGCAAACATACATATGCAATGTTTCTATATATGCATATTTCTCTCAGTGTTTCCATGTGTTTGTTTAAGTGGAAAGCATAACTTCAATGCAAAAAGCAAAAAAGAAATATCCAGGAAGTAAACTGCTAACATAGCGCCATCTCTGTAAGGTAATGTTCTACTCAATGTGTCCCACTGGACATCACAACAGCACATAGCATATAGATACTAAAAATAGCGGAAAACCATAGAAAAATCACTAATAGAAAGAGATAACAACAAAAGCAGGGTTCATTCTTTGACATAGCCGGCCGGTCGGTCGGTCGCTCGGTTTGAACGATGAATAGCAAATAGCAAACTTGGCAACTCGAGTGGTTATAAAAACTAGCTAAAGTATTAATAAAAGTGACACAAAAAAAAATGGTAAAGATAGAGCAAATAAAAGCAACAGAAAAAAGAGAGAAAGAAATAGAAAAAATAAGTCAAAAATGGTGAAGGAATATGAAACTCAAGAGCATTATGTACATGGATTAAGCTTGTATTACACTAGTTTTTGTTTTAGTTTTTAGTTATATATTAATCACTATTTCAAAGTGTTTAAAGCAGATAATCAGACTCAAACACAATATTTTTTATAGAAAAATAAACAGCCACAATGAAAACAAAAATATGTCTTGTGACAATATTTAATTGTGGGCTTTACATTTAAATTAACTTCATATTTAACAATTCCAAAAATTTTTACTTCGGAATTTCTCAGCTCCGATATTACTAAGCGTTCAAGTGTCTCAATATATTTATGCACTGTTAGTGCCCCACAGTAAAATCAAATTTCATTAATGGCTGCCAAGTGAGTACCATTCAAATTTGCAAAACAATTTTAATTAAGAACGAACCTACTGAAAGAAATACATTAAACGTGACAGTAAGAATAAAAGATGTTTACATGTGGGTAAGAGTCCGTTTAAGTAAAAGCAACAATGATATAGTTCTTATTGCAAGTAAATATAATATAGAAAACGTAGTGAAAATATTAACAGAATGACTAGAAAAATGGAATTGAAGAAGGTAGTTTCAAGAAGAAAAAAAGGTGCTATGTACCAAATAGGCACGTTTCGACTCTAGCAATTGAGCTCTTCCTCACTAAGGTTACATTTTGATGCTGTGCTGAGCCGCGTACAACAACCTAAGTAATGCAACATGATGTGATATGACACTTCATGATGTGACATGACTTTGACACCTGTATCGCTGTTGAAATGTCTACGTTGTGTATTGTGACCCCCGGACGAATATGATAGCATAGCGTTATATGGCAATGAAAGTGCTTAGATAACGAAACATAAAAAGAAACACTCTAACACTTTAGAGTCATCGAGCGTCGAATATTGTAGCAAATGTCAACGTTGGTGTTCATAGTAAAAAAAAAAAAGTTTCTAAAAAAACATGCGCCACTAAACGGATATGCCACCAAAAGCACTTTACGGCTTCCATTCAATGGTCTCGTTTTAACTAACACTTTTTTCTCATTCCTATAATCTTTAGCTTTTATGTTGCTTGGTCATATAATGGGAGTGGTAGTACCAACGTCATTGCTGGCAATAACAGCAATGTGGCACAGTATAACTGAGTTAGTTACACAACTTGGATATTAAATATTAGAGACGCTTGCAAAATTTTTGAACAACAACTAGGATATAAAATGTTCCCATTTTATTAAAAAATTTATGAACATTTCAAAAACTATCACTGCAAATATAACGACCGCTTTAATTATTTAACCAATCAATATCACAACTAAAATATCACAGCTGAAGTTTGAATGATTGCATATTATTGATAATATATCTCTGCTTAGATATCACTGCTTAAATATCACTTCAAAGACATAGTACTACAATAACTCAACTTAACAGCACTGACATATACTAATTTAAAAAAATATCACAGCTTAAATTTTATTTAAATAAACTTTTAAAGTATCACTGATATAATCACCATACTTTTTAAATTTTTTTCATCCTACCAAAAAAATTTTCATTTAAATATTTGTACATTTCTTATGCACTGTACCGCATTATCACTCCACACTTAACGTAGCACTACAATTTTGTGATATCGTACGACTTATATCACGTACACTTTAGCCATAAGTGACGTTGTGTATAGCTTTGAACGTCCACAAAGTTTCATGTCATTTTGCACGTGTTGACGAACGTCTGAAAGTTAATTAGTATTAGTGTTATCACCACCAACAGCAACACCTGTATGCTATTATATCATTACTCTTTCTCTGCTATTTTTTCCTTTTCTCTGTAGAACTCTTGCGATGGTTGATAATTTAAATAGAAGCTCTAGTTTTGTTGCTATTTAAATTACAGCTGTTGAAGTGTTAATTTTATTGATGACTTTATTGCAAAGTTCCAAGTAATAGGTGCAGTTGTTCTTATTAAGAGCAACACTTTAGAGGGTAGTGCAAGTTAGAAACAATGCACTGAAGAAAAGCAAGGAATAGTTTTACATGAAAGAGAAAACTTTTATGTCTTCTAAGCAAACAGCATGTGACCGTAGTATTTGTGAAATCGTTTTTTTTTTTTAAATGATTTCTTTATGTTTTATGATTTAAAAGTGGATCAAAAACTAGATATTCAGGCTTACATAAATTAAATACTCAAGTTTTTTTTAAATTTTTTTCAATTAAATATTCCACTTATAAATGCAATTTAAATTTAATACTATTATACAATTTAAAAAAAAAAAACACGTTAAAAAGTCAGCGGATTACACTTTGTAAAAATAAACTTTTTTTTTTCAATCAACAAAAACGTCATTATTAACACTTGTGCATCAATCCTTAAGCGGATATTAACCTAGCATATGAGAAAAATGCCATAACATACTTAACACAAAAGCGCACACACACACAATAAACTCAAGCATGTGTTTGCAGCAGTATATATGTTATAACTGAACACATACAAATATAGCTACATTGACGTACAGCATAGTTGCTACGCTACTCACTGGATATGATGAATTGGACACATGACATTATTTAAAAATGCATAACACAAGAGCGGCACATACTTTCACTACGTACATATGTATTCATAAGTAGATATGTATGCGTATAAGTGTGATAACTCATATATGTTTGAATATATTTTTAATAAGGTGTGGAAATGCTTACTCAAGTGTGTTCTGCATATACAATTTCCAGCTTGAAGATAGTTCATTAATAATAAAAAGCTTACCGAGTTATGAGTCAGCGCTGCTTAAAAATAAAACTACGGTTTTAATGACAACTATATTTAATTATAAGTGCAATAAAAGCACGCATACACGTAGTGTATATTATTTGAGGTGTACTTTAAAATTTTTATATTTTAAATACTATTGAAAATTTTTGTTTTTGTATAAACGATTGAAGCGTTTTTACTTTTCAAATGGAACAGGACAGGTTAGATATAAATATTAGTGAAAGAATAATCGTATAAGTAAGTCTGCAAGATTTTCAAAAAAAAATATGAAGAGTAAAGAAAACAAGAAAAAGAAACATGAAATTTTCAAGAAAAAACGAGTTGGTCGAAAATTGAGGGAAAATTATTCTATATAATTTAAAAAACTATTACATGATTTTCATGATAATAAAGGAATTTTTTAAATTAACGCCGCTTAAGACTTTGCTTGGCCTGAAGCTAGCGCTTTCTAGCTTAGTCATTCAAATTATAAATACGTTTAGCTTCTGAAAACCAGAAAAAGCAAAGCATCGAAAATGGCGGTATTAAAGTGATCCCATTAAGGCATTGTGATGTTTATTCATGGTGTGATATTTTTTCATTTCCACATATGGACTGGAACTATAGTCCCCTTAATCTAACGCTACTAAGAGTCACAAAAACTACTGAAGGTAATGACAGATGAATGATGAGATTGAGCACCATCGAAATTTGAGCTCAAAAAGAACACGTTTACAAAGTAACAACATGAACCATGAGACGATGTCTGAAATCCGATGGCATTAGCGAAGAATGTCGCAAAGCGTCTTTAATTAATAGTTATCAGCTTAGAGATTAGATTAGCTTAGAGATATATATAAGCATTTTTCATACTTATGTTTCACCGTTATTTCCGTAATAACTTTTTATCATGGGAAATATATGAAAACATCGTACGCACATTTAACTTTTTCGCTGACAAAGTCAAGCCAACAAAACATTCAAGACCCACAGGAGTACAGTCAGCGAAAGAGCAATGTTTTTAGATAATTCCCATGATAAAGAGTTATTACGAAAATAACGGTAAAACAAAAGTGTGCAGAATGCAAGCACAATTTGCAGAAAATAATTTGGAATGTTATTTGCTTTGAAAATGGTACCGTAAAGTGGCTTGGCAATGAGGAAAAACAAAAAAGTGACATTTCGATTTTGGAAAAAAAAAATATGGATGAAAATGCGACTATTTTGAAAAAATTTTCAGCTGTTTTTCAAGTATTTGACACTAAAACTTTAAATGGGCATAACTTCGTAAAAAAATGATTTTCAATCAAATCGGGGGAATACATGTTCTCTTAATTACTTTGAAAAACAACATATTTAATCGGCAACCATTTCCGCAATTTGAAGTCAGTCCAACTGCATGGTTTGAAATGGATTTGGTCTAGAGGATTTCAAATTTTATTTACAACTGAATTAAAAATGCATTGTAAATACTGTAGAGTTGCTCCACAATCGCACATAAGAACGACAACCACCCCAATCACTGTAACAAAAAATGCTCACACTATTACAAACTGCACAAATGCAATTTTGCATTAATAATATTAAATTAAAATTGCAGCAAATTATGAAAATTTCTCAAGTATTTCAATAATATTTACATTGCAGCATTTCAGGCGCGCGCGACTGCTTGCTCATAAAGAAAAATGTTTGCATTACAGCAAAAGCAAAAAAAAGCACACACAATAAAGAACGCAACTATGTAGAAGAAAAAAAAAAACAAAAAATATAAAGCATAACAGCAAAAAGTAAAGTTAATTCACTTTACATAATTGTGAAGTACACCAATAACAAGAACAACAGCAGCAACAACAACAACAACATGCAAATGCGTATTCCTATTCACGCTAGATGTTGTTCATTGCGCTTCTTGTTGCCGACATAGTGGCCACATAAAATAAGCAAGCGACAGCCCAACTTGACATGGGACGCCTAGACAAAACGCGTCGTCGACGACGACAATGTCCTTTGATTGTGGCAATAGGATATTTTAGTCAACCGGCTTTAGAGAGCTTGTGACGCGTTTTGTTAACTTTAGAAATTTGCATAAATTTATGTTGTCATTTGTTATGTTGTTGCTGTTGTCATTAAAATAATAATAAAATGTTGCACAGAATATAATGTTGGCATAAATACTCGCATTTATTTAATTTGCATTATTGTTAATGTTCATTGGAGCAACTTTTTTCTATCATTTTAAAATAAATACAATTTTTTTTTTATATAATTATATCTTTGTAAATTTTTTTTTTTGTTTGTGGCCATTCATCAACTTACTTGTTTTTGAGCTACGTGATTTGAAAAAGGATAGAAAAAAGTTTTCTGATTTTAATCTACTATGTATGTAAAAATCTCGTGTCCCAGTGTAAGACTCCAAACTCCTCCGAAACGGATTGACCAATTTTTATGAAATTTTGTGTACAAATTAAGTAGGTCTGAGAATAGAAAGTAAACTATTTTTCATACCGCTATATGGGCAATTTAGGGTGGCCCTCATACAAAAATATTTTAAAAATAGCATTTTCACAATGACTACTTAATCGATTCACATGCAATTTACACCACGTGTCTTTTATACTAAGTGAACTAGCTTAGGTTATAAAACTTTTATTTATGATACATATTTAGGGTGGGCCTCATACAAACATATTTTTAAAATAGCATTATCACAAAGACCATATAATCAATTAATTTGGAATTGACACCATGTGTCTTTTATATTAAGAGTCATAGCTTAGGCTACAAAACTTTTGCTTAGGGTGCATATTTAGGTTGGTCCTCATAAAAAAATATTGTTAAAATAGCATTTTCACAAAGACAACTAACTTGATTCACATTTAACTTACACCACGTAGCTTCTACATTAAGAATAATAGCTTAGGCAATAAAACTTTTATTTAGGGTGGCCCTCATACAAACATATATGTATATAAATTATTATTTTCATGAAGACCGGTCAATTGATTCACATGGAACTTACACCACGCGCCTTTTATATTAAGCTATTATATTTAGGGTGGCCCTCATGCAAACATATTTTTAAAATATCATTTTTTCGAAAACCTCTTAATTATGGAATTCACACCACGTGGCTGTTATATTTAGATGCACATACTTAGGGTGGTCCACATACAAAAGTATTTTTCAAATAGAATTTTCACGAAGATTTCATAAAAGGTTTTTTAATGTTTCTAATGGTCTACGGAAGGTTTTTGCAAAGTTTGGTTTAGAAAAATTGGCAGTCGCACACCCTCCAAAATCAAATTAATCATATCTCATCAAGTACTGGACGCAGATGAATGGGACTTGATATAAAAAGTAGTGGCAAAATAAGTTTCACTTGAAAAATGGGCTGTTTCGCTTATACATTCCATCGCATGAGCTCATATAGCATCCGGAACAACTACCGGAAATTGCAGGACAACGTTTGCCGGGACAGCTAGATTGAATATAAATTTTTATTTAAAAATTTCATCAATCAAAGCTTTAAAAAATGTCCACATTTTATGCATAATTTGAAAAAACGAAAAATATTTTCATGCTTCATCAGCAAAAGTAAATCGTAAAATTAAAAAAAAACTATAAAATGATTTCCTGCGGACATTCAGGTCAACATCAGCGATATAACATTATGATTTTTACTTCATTTACTATGATATTTTCACAGCAAAATAAACAACACTGTTAAAAAAAGGGCATATTTTTTTGGCCTTGCTGTGACGCCTGCCAAATATCAGCGTTTTCATTTGGAAATCACACAGCATTTTCCACAGCTGCCATAAATCTTTATTTGCTATAATTATAGTAAAAGCAAGCATGAGTTAACTTCACTACTGGCTGCAAAATTTAACTAAGGGCGAATTGTATGGCAACACTGTCACTGACTGGCAATTAAATGAATTTGCTGTGCGCACAGAAAATATCAAATACTAAAAAAAGGAATCGATGCGAAAAGTTTTGCGCTGCTTCTTTTGTCTATGTGGAGGTTAGTGGTTTACTTGGTGTTCGGTTTTTGGTTTTGGGAAAATTTAGTTTCATTCAGCGCAAATGCGCGTAGAAGTGAAAGACGCCAAAAACACTTTTGAATATAAAGTTATTGTCAGTTGACGCGCTTGGTTGAGTTTTTATTTGCTAATTTATGAGATTTTTTTTTTTGCTTTTTGGTTAATTATTATGAAATAATAAAGAAATTCTGAGAAAATAGTGGGGTTAAAATGTAATGGTTTTTTGAGCTCTATAAGGCTTTGGAGTTGTTGAAGTGAAATTGACTTACAAAATGTTGAACACAAAGTTTTAAACTTATTTTTCTGAAATTTTAATTTTAAGTTATTTATATTTAATTTGTTTTATTTATTTTCAAAATATTACACACAAAACATTTGACTTTTTCCAGTAAAATATAAATTCGTTTAAAAAAAACTCACATGAAAACTTTTTTTTTCTGAAACACAAGAAAATGCCATTGCCAATTATAAAGAAATTTGCATGCAACAAAAAATTTCAATAACATTTCCCTTTTTTTCACCACTGATTGCAAAAAAACTGAAAGAAAAAAAATAAAAATTGTGCTGGCACAAACAATATACCCACTAAGGATGCTATCGAAACTCACAGTATGAGGATATGATATGGCATGGTGCACGCAAAAATGTTGAAAATATTGGTTTCAACGCCATACCATACGCATATTTTATATGCTGCATGTTGTACATACAGCAGACGCAGCAGGACAACAAGTATTATCGGCGTGAACGTGCTCATCAGCAGCAGTAGCAACAACAGCCAGAAGAGGCAGCAACGTCGATAGCACTTGATGCTAACGATCAAATTCATTGAATTGATGCGATGTGCGTTATGTTGCGATATGCCTTGGTTCAGCGGTAGGCGATGGGCGGTTGGATTTTTTGGTTCGTTGTGGTTGCCATCAAAATGGACCAACTAAAGCAGTTAAGCTCTGCCTGACAGTGTTTTGCAAACTTTTAGGCATTTTTAAAAGTGCTCTATTAACGCTACTTTAAAAGCGTAGATTTGTTGTGGTTCCTGTTGCTGATATGCATACAGTAAACTAATGATTGGAACTTAAAGTTGTGATGTACTTGAAAAAGTTTAATGCTTGATCACCCAACTTTAAGTTCATGAAATCCAATAAGAAAGCCTTGAAGAGAGAATTCAAATTGAGAGCCATTTAAAAATGAACTGATAAATTTGTTAGTGAAAATTCATCAAATCAAATGGTCTAACACAGCTATTAAGGATGTTGCTTTGTCCGGTATTTGTTTGAGAAAATGCACTCATTAAAGAAGGCTACAAAAAAATTAGGAAAATTCTTTTTCATAACATTTTTTCCAGATGTCAAAAGACATCATTACGAAAAGCCTTATTTTGCCCTTCTACATGGGTCATAACTTGTAATTTAAGTAACGCTGGAATGTCAAACCAAATGATTGCGGCATAAAAATACGAAAGTGAGAAAAAAACTGCTGCTGTTGATGACGAGCAGCAAACTGATGCAAGTGATTAGTTTACTGATGATACTGCTGGTTATAGTGCTGCTTGGTTCAAGTGGTAAATTTTGTGCTGTAACATACACGCGAACAAATTTCAACAAGCATCAATATATACAGACTTATAGTACATAGCAAAAAAATATTTGAAATAGAGAAAAAAAATAATGTGCGGCAAGAACTACACTGTATAACAAAAGCGCAACTGTGACAACAAATATTTTCCTTCGCAAGAAATAAGTTTATAATAAACACATTATTTGAATACAAGTGTAATCAAAAATCTTCTACATATGCGCTGACTTTCTCTGCGCATTCCCCTTCTGCTTGTTCCATTTGACTGCTCATCACTGACAAAATTACTTTATGTTGCCATTGCTACATACTACAAGCTTGCTGCATTGTATATGCTTTGCTAGGATAATGTGCAGGATATCCTTAAACAATGCTTAATGGACCATAATAAGCAGCTTTGCACAAACAAATCAAATGCAATAATGCTAAAGTTTCTGTGCTGCTATTATTGTGTTGAAAATGTTAACTGTGGTGATGTGATGATACCGCTTTGTTGGAATTAGTTGTCGCATTGCAACATTGCGTTAAAGCATTCGCCGAACAATACAATGGAAACAATGCTGACACAATTTATATTAGTTAAGAATGCAGAAACTAACGATAAATACAGGTCAATAATGGAAATGCTGCATGAATTTAAATCAGTTCAATTGGGACCAACTAAAGCAGTTAATGCGGTAACAAAATAGTGTGATATGAGTACTGCTGTGTAGGAATCATTTCTTCAAATTCTGCAAAAAAATCAATTTTCAAGAATTTTAAACTTGGAACAAATCATTTCTATGGCAAAGAGAATTGTTTGGTTTGTTGATTCCGGGAATCTAAATTTGAAAATTGATATATATTAATTTCGCTCAAAAATATTGGAATTCGGATATGACTTCTTTAATTCTATGGCAAACAGAAAGGACTCTCTTACAATTAAATTGAAGGAATCAAGTTGAATTGGTTATGAAACGACTTCAATAAATTAAACATATGAATTTTCTAAATCAAACACAAAGGATGAGAAAAGGTTCAAAATAAACTTTAGACATCACAAGAAGCAACTTTGCACCAATCGATGTAGGAAGGTTGGAAGTACATTTTTATGCCGGTAGGGCATGTTTTGTTTCCACTTTTCGAAAAAAAAATTTTGCACCAATGGAGGAAGAATTTCTGAAAATTCAGCGAAACCGGTTCTTCGTGGTAGCCGCCTCAAATTATGTCCAAAATTCATTTCTAATCTTTCAATAACTATTTCAGTAAAACGACTTTATTTTAGAAAAATATATATACATACCGGCTTCAAACAAAAAGAGGCTCTTATAATTCTCTCTTCCAATGTTTTTATTTTGATCCTTTGATCCTGCCCCAAACATGGGTTTTCACCGGTTTTTTGGGTCAATTTTTATTAACAAAGATAAAATATTGAAATGTATGTCAAATGATAGTGCTTGATGAGCCTAAACAGAATATATAGGGTTTTCTTGTCGAGTCATGTCCTTAACATGGGTGCGCTACCCGTTTTTAGGGCCAATTTGTCCCATGTTTGGGACAAGATATGACAAGGAAATCCAATTCTATTTAGGTTCTTCGATCTCTATCATTTAACGCACATTTCAAGATGTTATCTTCATTAATAAACATTGACCCAAAAAAAACGGTGAAAATCCATGTTTGGGACAGGATTCAACATTGCAACCCTAAATATTAAATTTAGGCCCCTTCGAGTTTTATCATTTGGCATAAATTTCAAGCTGTATTATACTACAGTTTTAATTAAAAAAACAAAATTGGCTTTAAAAGCTGAATGACTTCATAGGAACCGCCAGTCGAACTAACGAGTCCCCATCTCATGTACGGCCACTGACTCTTAGACTATATGCATTTTGTCGTAAAATTTCTTGAAGAGTAACTAAAACTTTTCTATTTGAAATTTCGATTCCTTCAAATGAAATTGGTAAATTTGTGAATACCGTTTGCCGTGGAAAAAAAGTCCATTGGAAGCGACAGAGTAATCAGTTGATTTTTCCATGGAAATAAAAACTCAAATCCAAACTTCGGTATACTAGAGTTCGAATTAAAAAGTTGTCATTTTTGCTCAGCACTAAGTACGAGAAAGAAGTCCGTTGTGTTAAATATGTAAAATATGAAGGATTCATACGTTACGAGACGTGAAAAAAGCTTACGGCAATGACACATGAGACTAGAGACATAATAAGTTTTGAGACATGAGCTTGCGATATGACAAATCAATGAATCGGGAGACTTAAGGCATGAGGCTAGAGATATGAGAATGCGATATAAGGCATGAGTTATAAGACACGGCACTTATAAGGTTAGAGTTTATAAAAACTGACAACTTTGCTCTGCAAGGACAGAATTCTAAATTAAAGGTTGACGAAGCTGTAAAGTTCATTTATATTGATTTGTTGAAGAAGTTTTGGTAAAATCTTCACCTTTTGCAAAACACCAATAACACTTAAATAAAAAACATTCACTATTATCTACTTAACACTAATTAGTTCACTGAATGTTCACATTCTGGTAAACATGGCTTTATTAATAAACTTATAATACTATATACTTTGTTATATTTCACAACTTTTTATTTCACCAAACAATTTTAATACCACCAGCATAATCCGCTTAGTCATAAGCTGCATGTAGTTACATTTTTCAACCATCTATTCATCTGGGTTTCTTGTGCGCGTTTATTAATATCATAATTAACATAAGCAAAGTTGCTGTTTGCGCCTTGATAAAGTTGATGGGTGCAAAGTATTAACTCAAATATAATTGAGCAATATTAGTATAAGAACGAGGGGAGTGTTTGCGAGAACTTAGACTGAAAAAGAGTTGCGTAAAAAAATGTAATAGAAAAGTTGTCAATAGTCATGTAAGTACTAAATCGCTTTGAAATTCGATTTAAAATTGTAGCTATATATATTCATAACGCAGTTTCTGCTAACTTCTCTATCCGTCCTATCCCACGGTCTTACTGAAATAAGCTTATAATATTCAATGATAATGAAAAATGTTTGCTATATCGCTAATTTCAAGTATAAGCCAATAGTTGCAAAACATAAATAAATATTTTCTTGTAAAAATATATTAATTTTTATCTCTCTTTTTTATACTCACAGAGGATGCTGTGCACATTACAGCCATACTCGGCGAGGGTGTCATCTTCAATTGTCACGTTGAATTCCCCAACGAACATCCGGTGCCGTATGTCCTGCAGTGGGACAAGAAGGTGAGCGAAACGGTACGATATCACAAAAAATCTTTCTTCTCTAAACTCTCTTTTATTACATATAAAGCGACAAATATAGAAAAGTAAAAATATAAGAAAAAACCCCAAAAAAAATACGTTTTGTTTGTATCTTTTATTTGAACGACAAGATAAAATCAAAATATATATATATAGTTATATATATATACAAGATAAAACATATATATAAAAGTAACTATACATAAAACACAAATTTGTGCAGAGATTTTGCAATGCAAAAAACTGCACAAATCTTCAAGCAAAATAAAATACACTGTGCAAAAAAAAAATAATTAAAGAAACAAACAAAAATAATTTTTAACGTCTAAACGTGATCGTGAGTATTTTTAGCTAAGCAATAAAGTATTTTAAAGAAAAACAAAAAAAAAATTTACAAAAAATTAGTAATGAACGTTTGAAAGTATTGGAAATTTTCTAAAATTTAATTGAAAAATCTCTTAAGTTTTAATGTTTTCGAAAACTTGCGCATTATTTTCAATTTTGTTAAATTAAATGTGTGTTGAGCGTAACATTTTTTACTTTTGGCTAAAACATTTCGTTTGTTAGTGTTTTATTTTGAAAACAATAAATTGAAAAATAAACTTTTCGAAATTGTTAACAAAAAATTCTTACTCTACCTACCGTATATTGGCTGTTACATTTGGAAACTTTCGTATATGTTAGTTGTTTTTGTTTTTTTGTTTTAAATTTGACTTGAATATTAAATTGAATTAAATGTAAAATTTTTGAAAAATCTCAAATAAGTTGATACAAAATCTTATAAAAAGACCAAAGACATCAACTGATTTTTTTTATTTGCGACATTCAAACAAAATTTGACAATTGTTGCGAATATTTTTGTCGTTTAGTTGCTTTTAAAGAAACGTATTAATTTAAATTTGAAGAAAACAAAAAAAAAACTTTTAAGTTGTTACGCTTAATTTTTATTTTAAATTGATAAATTTTTACTAAGTAAAAACGCGTTTTATTTTTATAAATTATATAAAGTACAAAATACTCATACTTATTAAATATAATAAAAAAAAATAAGAGTACACCGCAAAAAAGTGCTTTGAAAAATAACTTTATTTAAAAACAAACAAAAAAATTTATTTTTGTATAACTTTTGTACAATTTAATTAAGTTTATATACTCACACACTCACACACATATAAATAAATAAATAAAGTACTCTTTTTCTATACAACGCTTTTAGTAACATAAATTTCTATAGCTTAGTGCAATGGTTTTTTTGAGTGTAAGGAAAATATGTTATTGAAATTCGCAGTTGAAAGAAATTTTGTTCTTTTAACGTAGAAGCCAAATACAAACGCTACAAAGAAGAACACAAAAAAACACAGAATTGAAGAAGCAGCATAAGCAACGAAAAATCACTTGAAATTTTCTGTGTGAGGTTTTGCCAAAACTTAATACAAAAAAATTACTTTTGATTTTAAAGAAATAAAAAAGTATGCAATAACCTTCCTTAGCTTATATATGTTGTTTTTAAAAAGAAATTACTAAAATTGGTTCAATACATTTTCCGCCAAAGCGTTACAAACCATTTTTATGCAAGCAATTTTACATAACAAAACAAAATGAGCGGCGATAAATCGTCAAAGCTGTGAAGATATTAAGCTGAAACCTTAATGCGGTATCATTATGGCCACCAAAGCCAGCATTTGGCATACTAAAGGATACAAAATTTGAGCACACTTAGCCATCCAAGCAGCTTAGAAGAATCTTTCATGGAAGTGATACATGAAGGCAGTTTTATCAGGTACTTCTTATTGCAGGTGGCCTTAGAAGGTCTCTTAACGCAAGCGAAATAAGAAAACCTTTTCGAAGAATATTTCTAAGAAGCCTGCTTAAGATGGCCTGTTTTATCGGCTGATTACATTAAAAAAAGACGTTGGAAAGGAGTTGGAAAGGCATACTTCTTCCCATCTGCTAGTGTCTCTTGCTGCTGCGAATGAGCAAAGATCACTTCAATATCACTAGCTTTTCAAACTTTCATCAACTATAATTGAAATTCCTTACACTCAAAAATAACTTAAAAATATGCTGTTAAAAAGCATTTGTATAAATATAATAATTGACGCGCTTTCTTTACAAAACTTTTTAATGAAATCAATATTTTTTTACAAAAACTTTTTTTTAAAAACACTACAAATTTTTTTATATTTTTTTATATAATAAAAATTTAGTAATATATATTCAAAACGAAAAATTAAAAAAATAAAGAGAGAGAGAGTGAGAGAAGAAAATCCATTTTCACATAAATCGAATTCGTTAAAAATAATCATGATTCTTAAAAATTTCATGGTCATTAGTTAATTCTACTACTACAAAAAAATTTCACTTTTTTCTCACTGCCACCCACCACCAATCATCACTAATAAAATACTTTCCAATAATCAGCAATTTGTCACATATATCAAAATTTTAACTTAAAAATACTAACTAACACACACACACACATATACGTTGCTAAAATATATATTATAAATATGCAATAATGTTTGCGTGTGTCGTCTTTTTTTTATTGTTTTCTTAATTAAATTCCTAAATATTTTTCGCAAAACTATTTCACCAATAAAGAATTAAATAAAAAATTTCAAAATCTTCAATTTCTAAAAAAAAAATACTTACACACTTTTCTTCTACTCCACTCCACTCCACTTCACTACGGAAGTATTTGTAAAAATTATAATTTTTTTTTTAAATTTTGCACATTGCATTGTTGATTGCAGTTTTTTTTTTTAAATCACACAAATCTTAACATTTTAGTTAAATAAATAATATTTTTCATTTTCATTTGTAGTTTATTATTGATTACAAAGCACCTCAAAAGTTATGGCTTATATTTTATAAAAATTATTTCTCGAAAATAATAATTATTTAAAAATAAAAAAATATTCAAGTTATTCTAAGTTCATGCATATCGAACATTCTTTTTAATGAACCATATTTGTCAAATTATGATGAGTGTGGTTCAAAAAAATTAAGCAACTCTTAATTAAAGATTCTAGTTCCTACAACATAATTAGCGTATATCTCGCAACGTGTGCATTAACTAAAATAAATACTGATATCAAATGAAAGCTTATAAAATTTTCTATTAATCACGTCTCCAGTTTTTGTTCCATAAAATCTATATTTACAGTCTATACAGTGTCGCGAATCGCCAATTCGCTCTAAATTTTCAATAGACATTCTCCACTTTGAACATATTTATTATATATTTTTATTTATAACAATAATTCGAGTTCAATTTCAAAAGGACATTCTAAACAAATAGAGCAGCAGCTGCCTTCTTTTTTTTGTGTTTTTTTAATACGCGAGCAATATAATAAAATATATATACTTGCATAATAAATTAAGCAAATTTCCAAATTTAATTAATTCAAAATATATTTCCGAATTTTTTGACAAATACCCCAGAGCAATATGTACATAAATTTCGCTACTGCGATGAAAATGAATTTAAATAAATACAACAAAAATATATGTATTAAAAAATCTTGAAAAATAAAATAACATCTGCAGAATAAAATAAAACAAATCACATTAATTATATTTAAATTGTGAAATAAACATGGTAATGCTTTTAACTATTATTTACATTATTTTAAAAAAAATATAAAAACCGTACTACATTTTATTTGAAATAAAATGTTTGCACCTGCAAACATACAGAATTAGCAAAAAATTTATTTGTTTATTTTTTATTTTCATACCATAAATCATTAAAAGTTACAAAACACAAATGTTACCTACCTGCATTTACAAAAAAAAAAAAGCGGCATCGTTTTTTTTTTATAATAAAAATTGTCAATTGAAAATATTTTTCTATTTATAATACGAGAAGTTAGAGTATAAAAGACAACCTCTACTTAAAGGATTAGTTGTAAATTATCCTTTTTAATAAATTAATTATGATATGTTTTTATTCTCTTTTTGTTTGAACTTATGAAAAAGTTATGTTGAATTTTTAACCTGCACACAATGGATAACAAAAGAAAAACTTGTAGTTTATCATTGCATTTATCTGCGAGGTAAAACCAAACCAAAGAGCTAAGTAGATAAAGGATATTTTTTTATGACTTTTTTAATAGGTGTATTCACTGTCAGCAACGTACCCAGTAAGAATATTGTAGTATTTGTATCCTTTCGCTCGTTGCATAGAAGAAGTCACAGCAGATTAAGAATAAATTTAAAATCTTATATTCAATCAAAAATAGCAAAAAAAAAAAACTCTAGAAAAACTGCTCAAAATAGATTTTTATAAAAAAAAAGGATATGAGGAAAAATTATTATAAAAAATTTTGTATTGGGTGAGAGCTTTAATATTGTTTCGCACTAGGTATAGCTTTCGCTTATATACAACATCACAGTTATTACATGAAAAACGAAAACTTATCAGGATTAACTTTTGTCAAAGCTACTTTTTGCAACTTTTACGCAAAATTAAGCAAATAAAGTTTCAGTTTAAATTTTTTTAACTAAATTTTACATTGGTTGAAATGAAGAAAAAACTTTTCAGTTGCATGGAAAAGATAAATCAAAAAAGTAGCGTTCCTAATTGTGAGCTTTATAAAATGCAAATATCAAAATTAATTTAACTTGAAAACTTTATATTTTACATAGACTTTATTTACTTTGTATATTGACAAAATTAAATATTTTTTAATATTTTTATAACTCTTTACATTCTATGGTTTGTTTGCAGAATGAAAATTTTTCATATATTATAACTTTTGGTACGACATGTCGTATGAGCAACATTATACCTCATATGTACATATAATATTAGAAAATTTGATGTTATAATCTAGTGACATATGTAAATAAAATTAATTAATTGGAAAATCTATTTTCCTCTATTTCACCTATGGCAGAAGTTTTCTATTTTGATTTTCCTTTTACAATATCATTCATGGAAAAACATGAGCAAAATGTAACGCAAGTAGCGAAAAGTAAATGAATTGTCTTTACATGGAAATTTCGAATTCTCAAGATATTTGTTTTTCTTAGGTTTGAATGCTTTTCTTTCAAGTTTCTGATTTATTTATTGGAAAAATAAAAGCATTTCGAAATCAAAGCATCACTGTGTAAACACTTGTTTGCTTTTATAGTTAAATTTGAAATAAGTATTTGCAGGAACTGTTTATTTTCATAGAGCCTACATATGTATGTTCAATTAGAAATGACAATAAACATTTAATGCTGTTAGAATTAAATAAATAAAATTTAATGTCCTTGTTTTCAAAATATTTATCTGCAAAGTTTTCTTATCATTTTGGCTGACAAAATAGCTTCACTGACGCCTAAAAACACTTTCCCATCACATGTGCACATATAACAATTAAAAAAAAACGATAAAAGTTTAAGGAAACGCTGCAAGTATTGATAACGCAATATCAGGATATTTCAAGTTGTTAAAACGATAAACCAGCCATTACGAAATGCTTAATTGCCAGTTGAAATGCAACAACAGTAAAAGTTTAGAGTTTAGTTTAAGTAAAGAAAGAGACGAAAAATCGTTGACATAACAAAAACAAGATTTTTCATGTAAAGCTTTACAATTCATTCAAAAATTTTGCTTGCTTAATTGGAAATATTTTTGGACAACATGTCGTATGAATAACTTTTTAATTGCATATTGAAAAATATTATAATCTGATTTATATGGCAATGACAAAGTGATAAGATCATAAACCTAGGATAATACATTTTGGGGAACTCAAACAAGAAATTAAAATTCAATGATATATAACGTAGCAAACCTTACCATAATTATTATTAAAATGTATGCTATTTTTTCGACTGTAAAATAAAAATTCCATGCGAAGAAAATAACAAAAAAAAAAACTTTATTTCATTAACTAACTCGAAAATTGCAATACAGATTTTATTTTATTTTTTTTTTTTTTTTTTTTTAACCGCTTTAATTTATCTCTCTGCAAAAATATCTACATGATTTAGTTTCTGACCACAGTTAATTTTTGTAAATTTCAGCGTTGTTGTAAAAAATTAAATAAAATTACAAAAACAAAAATACAATAAAAGAACATAAAATTCGTAAATTTTAAAAAGTTTTATGACAAAAAATATTTACCACAGCATGACTGCAAATGCTGTGGAAAAATACACAAATTTTTGCATGTACATTTTTTCAAATACTTTTTCATTAATATCAATATAAATTAATTAAATTAATAAAGATAAATTATTTCAACAAAATTTAACACACAAAAACACAAAAAAAAAACAATTTACCACATAGTTATCTCTTGTTTTTATTTGAACGTTATTAAATTTTTATTTTTATTTTAATTTTTTTTTTTTTTGATTTTGCAAAAAGCACAAAGCAACCTGTAACTACAGTAGTGGCAAGAAAAAAACTATGCATAAAAACACTTGTTTGGCAAGCCTGCATATTTTAATAAATATTTTTAAAATTTTTCCACTATACCATTTCATGCATTTTGTATCAAAAAAAAATACTATTAAAAATAGCAATAAAATATAAAAATAAATCACTAATACAGCTACATGAATCACCACAAAATGCAATGCAATGCAACCAATGAAACTGAAAAAAAAAAATCAGCAAATTTTATTTGATTATTATTTTTCATATAATTTTGACAAAGCTGCATCATTTTGTACATAATTTTGTGACATTATTTCCTGATGTTTTGTAAAAAAAATAGCTTTGTTTTGATTTTGGTTTCATTTTAAGTAAAGCAGTAAATTTTTAGTGTTAAAAAAAATATTTTTTTTTCTGTTTGTACGTTTACAACGTATGCGTAAATACAGCGTAAAAATGTCGCCTATATTATTTGCTTTGAATTCTACTTATTTTCATTTTTTCCTCTTCTTTCTCTCGTATTTCGTACTTTTACTACGACAAATTTTTATGTCCATCATCATCATTGTGACGGCTATCCAGGGTTCCGATTTGCCCATCTACATTTGGTACGAAAGTTATCCCGAACACATTGAGGAAGGTTACAAAGGTCGTGTGTCACGCGTCTCACAGGACTCACCATTCGGTAGTGCATCACTCAACTTGACCAATATCAAGGAGTCCGATCAGGGCTGGTATGAGTGTAAGGTCGTTTTCTTGAATCGTGATCCGAAACAGCATAAGAACGGTACATGGTTCCACCTGGACGTACATGCACCGCCACGTTTTAGTGTAACGCCCGAGGATATTATTTATGTTAATTTAGGTAAGTACTGGAGAAATTTTTTGGGGGATTTTTAGGTAATATTAATTGATTTTTTATCAAACGACATTTTTATCTTTAAAACGATTCTAAGCCATTCATCACATTATACGTTAGTGTAGAAAATTCGTTGCTTTACAAAGGATTTTTGGTATCAAAATCTTAACCCGTATCGAAGCCAAAATCTTATAATTTTCATTGAGCATGACGTATGAGCAATATTCTCATAATTAAAGATTTTTTAATGCGAAAAGTGTAAAAAATGCAGCTACGCATCGTAGCAATCTAATATATATGACTTTTATATATCAACTTTGTATTTAAATCAGGACTTTTTGGAAACTTTCACCAAGGAAATCATTTTGTAATTTCACTGCATTGTTTCAACTCATGGAATTTTGATTTCGAAGAACTATTTTTTTCACCTTGGTTTTCAACAACATATTTATTATCATAAATTCAACAATAATAAACTGAAAAAACGACGGCCGTTCACTAAACTTTATATTAATTTAAAATATCCAAGAATTAACAAAATACTTTCATCGTCAAGGTGGTTACTTACATCGATGTGTAGATATTAGGTTTCAAGTCTTTGAGTTAAGAAAAGTTTACAATATCCTCGCTAAGCCCATTTTATGGAATAAGCATAATTGACTTCACTTTATTTGCTCACCATGACGTATGAGTAACAGTGCTGAAAGCGTAAAATATGTAAATAAAAGTTACTCTTACGGCATGGTAAAAAATGTTTACTTACTTAAGAAAATCTTCTAATTAATATTCATATATTTTACGCAATAAATAGCATAAGCAAAGTCTTATAATAGCTTAAGTTTACGACGCTTAAACATTTTTAGTGTATTGTAAGCTATTGGCTTGTAATAAATTTCATTTCTGCTCCTCAAGGAAAATTTCATTAAAAGCAAACAAAAATAAATTTAAGTGATTTAGTACATTTTGCAAAAACTAAAACCATTTCTCAACTCCGGTAAAAAAATGACTACAATCAAAAAATTTGTCACGCCCAAACAAATACATGATTTATTCATACGTATTTATTCATACAGACTACCTGCTTGTGTCACATCTACTATTGACTGTGATAGATTTTGATAGATCAAACTAATGTCCTGCGCATAATAGCGTAACGATAGAACAGCACGATATCCTTGGCAAATTTTTTCTGTGACTGCAAATATTTTAGCTTCTCTAGTGTGATAAATTTGTCTTTCGCTGACAAACCAAATCGACTTTTTCATGCCTCCCCACTTCAAAACCCAAACACTCACTTGTGCACAATTCTTTTGTGTTTTCTTGCGATTGAGTTTGGCATGAGCGTCATCGTTGTTGTCGTTGTCGTCGTCGTCGTCGTCAAACACATAAATCGCAAATTGCCTTGCTTACTTTCGCAATTGTAGTTTTTTGGTTCAAGTGGGTAATCTGGTGTACGTGCAGCATCAACTTGTTATTTGGGTTAAACAGTCAAACAAACAAAATAGGCAGTTTTTTTTTCACCTGCAGCTTGCAGACATTCCACCATTATAATCAGACAGGCTAGGCTGTTGAGGTTTAACAAGCTGTGTACTGTGTTTTTTATTTTTAGCACAAATCTTTTTGAAACTCGTCGTCAAATTGTTGTGCTTCAGCGGATGTGTTTATTTTTTGTTGCTTGGCCTATTTTTAGGCGCAGCAGTGTATGTAAGCGCTTGTGAAGCATCATGTGAAAGTCTATATGAAAGGTTTCCGAAAAGTTTAAAAACAAAGTTGGTTATAAAATACGCTAACGGCTTTGCAAAGAGCACACACATTTTTCATTTCATGAAAATTAAAAATAATATACATGGTCAGCTTGGGATGAAAACTAACTTTTAAATGAAATAAAAAAATTAAATTGGTGTCATTTAATTAACTAGAAAATCGAGCTGCGTACACTTAAAAATTTATAAATTTTGTGTTATTTTTTCCAAAAACTCTGCTGACACATCAATTTTTGTTTAAAAAGTAGTGTCTTGCATAATAGGGGGTTCTTAACTTTGAGAATCTGCTTAGAGTTTTTATATCACAAATTAATACGAAAATCTTTGGAATATTTTTTTCTATTTTATTTTTGTGTTCTCTTAACACTAGAAAGTTTCGTTTTTTGTTTTATGGACTAATCAAAGAAGATATTAACAAAAGAAATAAAAATCACTATTTCCATAAAAAACAACAACAAAAACAAACTCAAGCGACAATTGGCATCCGCAATTTAAGTGGGTGAAAATAAAAAAAAAGAAATGCTCAAAGCAAAACAAAGGGAATCCTTTGAAAAAACGCACAATAAATAATAACTGCTGCAACAACAAATCAAGCTACTTGCCTTGCGCTTTTGTTGTATGTAATTGTACATATTTGCGATTCTTACTGCTGTAGTTGTTATTACGTTTTATGCTTTGCACTTTTTGTAAAAAAAAAAACAAAAGAACAAATGCTAAATAGCAACAAATCGCTAAACAAAGGATACAATCCGTCAAAGGGAAAGAATGTGCTGGATGATCATGTGCTTACAAGTAATGTCAGCAAGATTTCTTGCAACGCTATAAAATATTGAAACTTATTCCTTGGTACTAATATTTAGGGCTCAAAAATAGTAGCGGCTTTTACACTTTGCATTTCTTTTGATTAAATGACAACTAAAATCTTTTGTAGACTTTTCTTCATATCTGAGAAGGCGATCCAGTGATATTATTCAGTAGATCTTGCCTTCAAAGTTTTTAGTAAATTCATTTGCAATCTGCAATTCTTGCTCAAAAAATTAAATTAAAATACATAACCTTCAGTAAATGAAATCAAAAAAAATTATAATAAATACAATTTTTATAGCAATATTTTTTCAATTTTTACTAATGCTGCGTAATATTTCTCTTTTTTCTTTTCATTTCTCAATTTCTGTTTCCCCCCTTTTCTGTTTTTTCGTTCACAGGTGATTCAATTATTCTAAATTGCCAAGCGGATGGCACTCCAACACCCGAAATCTTATGGTACAAAGATGCTAATCCCGTTGAGCCCTCGGCTACTGTTGGCATTTTTAATGATGGCACCGAGTTACGCATCTCTACCATCAGGCACGAGGACATCGGGGAGTACACTTGCATTGCACGCAATGGTGAGGGACAAGTCTCCCATACGGCCCGTGTTATAATAGCGGGCGGCGCTGTAATCATGGTAAAAAATAAAGAATTATTTTTACAGAACAAAAAAAAAGAAATAGTCTAACAAACCCCGAATTAAAGAATTATTAAAAAAAAAAAAACTAATTGCAGTAACCAAAGTATGTTATCCTTAAATCAAAATAATTAAAATTTTCATAGCAACAATGGAATATTGAGCTTTGATTTGTCATTGCAGCTGGTGTTAATATTGAAACATTTAATTTTTTACAAAAAAGTGAAGAAATTTGTACATTTCAGAATAAGGGTTCGTTTTTTGAAACCGAAATTTAAAGATTTTTATTTCCTTAAGCCTCTAGGAGCATGATGAGATCAAACTGAATCATCTCTACACTTTCTCGAATATAAATTTTTTTTTCTTTTCCATGGTCCTTACGTCTTTCAAAAATGATTTTTGTTGACAACTTTTTTCTGACTAACTACAAAGCTATAAGGAATTTTTAAATTATTGCTTAAAAACTACGTGTGTTTGTTAGCTTTATAGACTATAGTTGGTTCACTTTTTGTTACTTACCACAATATTTATAAGGACCAGCAATAAGGCTATCTAACAGCTCAAAAAATTATTTAAATGCCTTAAATATGATACAACAATTGCACTGATCTTTCATCTAAGCTCAATATAAAGTTGCATTACGTTTATTAAATTAAAAAATAAAAAAAAAACAACATTTAAAATTGCTGTTAATGTCGCCCCCTATTAATTAACCAAAAAAGAAAATTTCTTGCCAAAAAAAAAACATAATTTTTTAATACATAAAAATCAATTTTATTTTCTAAAAATTTAAAATTTTATCATACCAAAATTAATTGCCATCAACGCCCATAACCATTTTATGTATCAACCACCACATAATTTATTTTAAAAACTAAATTCAGTATATTGAAATTGCATTTTAAAAAAATTTATTATCAGCTCAAAAAACATAAACATATCATGGTTACATAACAAGCATTTCAACAAAAAAAAACAAGAACAAAAAACCAAAATTTTTTTTTGCACGAAATTAATTGCAGCTGTTTATAATGTAGCTCGCCACATTTAACATTTTAATAAACAGGTCATTTGAATACTTTTTTTTTTAATTTAATTTAGAAATATTTCATTTTTTTTTTTTTTTTTTCATTTTCTTTTGTTATTATTTTTAGGTTTCACTTGCAACTAACTATAAAATTAATTTTAGCTCGTTTAATTGAAGCACAACGCAATTAACTTGAAATGGCGCCATAAATTATGCTTCTTATTTCACTTTACAGCTACTGCCAATGCTGTGCTGCTGCTGCCTGCTGCGCTCTTATAAAATTGTGGCTTGAAGATAACTAAACTGTTACTCAAGAGTATACATTTTGTAGGTGCGTAGCAGCGGTAGTGGCATGTTCGCAGCAGCAGCATTGCTTTGTTTAATTTATGCACATGTTTAAAGCACTCAATGAAAATAAAATATAACAAGAACATTGTGTGGCAAGAGGTATATAGTACATAGTGCTTTAAAGTAAGTGTTGCGTAGCCATATTTTCCTAGAGCATCTCATTACCAGAGGATGTTGTGTAAAAGTAAGTGTTAATTTAAAAATAAAGAAAAAGGAAATTGAAATTCTTAGGATTTTGAAAATACCTTTAATGTGGCAATAATTCATTATGATAGCAACTCGATATTCTTGATGACAAATATTTAAGCTATTACAAATCTATATGAAAGATCGAATAGCAAACAAAGTATTACGTAAAGGCGCTAGCTTACTATGCGTTACAAGAAAAATTTTCTATTAGGGGCCGCCCATTATTTCCGTGAGTCAAAATAGTGGAGGGGAGGTCCGGCAAAATCTCACCAAGAAAGAGGAGGGAGTCAAGGGAAACCTCAGTTAACTTTTTAATGCAGAGAATTTACATAATTATAGCAGATAACATATTATATCATATCAATTATATAAAAATTTTAATTTAAATCTCACGAGAGGGAGAGGAGGGGTCCCGCCACATATCACCAAATCAAACCAAGGGGAGAAGAGGATTCGAATTTTTAAAAAAACACCTCATAACCCAAGAGCCAGCTGTAGAAAAGTCGAGTGTATAAGATTACAGCTTGAAATGTATGTCAAATGATAGAGCTCGATAAGCTTAAACACAATATATAGGGTTGCCTTGCCAAAGCCTGTCGTAAATATGGGTTGCCACCCGTTTTTTGGGCCAACATTTTTTAGAAAAAAGTTTATGGTTTAAGATTCCAGCTTAAAAAGTATGTCAAATGATAGAGCTTGAAGAGCTTAAACACAATATATAGAGTTGCTTTGCCGAATCCCGTCCCAAACCTGGCTTGCCACCTGTTTTTTGGGCCAAGATTTTTCAGAAAAATGTTTATGGTTCAAGATTTCAGCTCGATATGAATGTCAAATGATAGATCTTGATGAACCTTAAAAAAAATATTTCGAGTAATCTTGTTGAATCCCGTCCCAAATGAGGGTTGCCACCTGTTTTTTGGGCAAACTTTTTTGGAAAAAATTGTATGGGTTAAGACCTTAGCTTGAAATGTATACCAAATAATAGACCTTGATGTTCTCTACTAGAATATATAGGGATGTCTTGCAGAATCCCATCCCAAATGTGGGTTGCCACCTGTTTTTTGGCCCAAGGTTTTTCAGAAAAATGTTTATGGTTTGAGATTTCAGCTTGAAATGTATGTCAAATGATAGACCGTGACGATCTATAATAAAATATATAGAGTTGCTTTGCCGAATCCCGTCCGAAATGTGGGTTGCCACCTTTTTTTTTTGGCCCAATTTTTTTCAGAAAAATGTTTATGGTTTGAGATTTCAGCTTGAAATGTATCTCAAATGATAGACCGTGACGATCTATAATAAAATATATAGGGTTGCTTTGCCGAATCCCGTCCGCAATGTGGGTTGCCAACTTTTTTTTTGGCCCAAGTTTTTTCAGAAAAATGTTTATGGTTTGAGATTTCAGCTTGAAATGTATGTCAAATGATAGACCGTGATGACCTATAATAAAATATATAGGGTTGCTTTGCCGAATCCCGTCCGAAATGTGGGTAGCCACCTTTTTTTTTGGCCCAAGTTTTTTCAGAAAAATGTTTATGGTTTGAGATTTCAGCTTGAAATGTATGTCAAATGATAGACCGTGACGATCTATAATAAAATATATAGAGTTGCTTTGCCGAATCCCGTCCCAAATGAGGGTTGCTACCTGTTCTTTGGGCAAACTTTTTTAGTAAAGTAAAATTGTGTGTTACAAATTGTGAAATTCTAGTGATTTCTAATACATTTTTTTATATAGAATTTTGAATGACTGAATTTTGCTAAATCAGAGTTTAAGTTATAAAAAAAAATTGTATTCCAGAACTTCGCGCTGAACCCGAAATTTCGTTCTCCAGAAAAAACCTTCACTTATCACAAATTATTCATATTTTTCAAATTAGCCAAACAAATTTAACATTTTTTGCCAAAAATAAATGCTTCATTTTGTTACAAATCTACTTTGATCTATTTTAAAATCCAAGCATATTGTAAATCAATTTTCCTGTACACTATCCCAGTGATTGATATCATTCAAGCTAAAGACAAAGTTCTAAAAAAAACTTCCTTCCAATCACTCAACTCTTTAACTTGTTATATTTTGTATTTATTATTTTGTATTTTATTTAAGAAATAATTTTCTCAAAGTCCACAACTCATGTTAAGTAGTTTCAAAAACTTTTATGTGAAAATTTGTTGTTTTTATTTGATCCTTTTTTGCATTTTGTGCACGCATTACAAATTTTAACAAAATTTTCACTACATGCGCTCCCTCCTTTTCAAAAAAAAAAACAAAAAAAAAGTTCCCTAATGGCATGTAGGCGCTAGCGAATTTGACAACCACTACGATACACATATGCATGTATTAGTGCTGCGTATATGCATATTAGAGTGTACATTATTACATACAATTCTTTCCGAGCAACTCGCGTTATTTAAATGTTTTTCAAAGCGCATTTTTTTTATTTATTTTAAGCTCGAAAACTTATGGAAGTTTAGCACAACTGTTTGAAATTTTTTGTGCTTGCTCTTATGAGTTTTAAACAATAAATAGTAAACACTGAAAATTTTTTTTTACAATTTATAAAATAATAAAAATGATATGCTGAGCCACTTTTTCTCTAAATATATAATTCTAACTAAAAAAAAAGCCAGTATGAGCACAATGACAAACGCTTTACTGGGCGAAAAGAAACACCTTAGCTCAAAAATTAACTTTTTTATAAAAAAAAATGCTGAAGTGTTGAGTTTCTCAATTAAAGAAATGTGCGCTGTAATGGACAGTCTAGTTTATATATGTATGTATTTATTACGCTAACGACAACATACATACATACATATACACAAACAATTTCACAACTGTTGTATGCGTTAAATAAAATTTATAACTTAAGTCCCGCATCGCATGTTTTAGTTTCATCGTAAAGTTTACTACAATTTTTTTGGCTTTTTTTTTTCTTTTACTTTTGCACTGATATTATAAATTACAACAGCATGTGCTTTAAACGCAAATTTTGTTACCCTCTTAGCCTCCATTCACTGGTAACTTGATAATTTAAAGAAAAAACGAAAAGTTTTCTCTTCTCATCTGGGATAGATGGTTGAGTGTCACTTTGCTTTTATCAGCGGGTTGATGTGTGTTGTTATGCTATAAAAAGTTTATCCTATGCAATAAAGTTGCGTTGTGTCGCTTTTATTTCGCATTAATTATTTGGAAAAAAAAAAAAACTTTCCCCAGCGAAAGCGTCTATTCTAAATGTCTCTTATTAACCCATTTTATAATAGTGTTGCTTTAAAGCATTGAGTTGAGGGGTAACTTAGGTGCTTAGATTTAGCGAGTTTAGTAATAAATCTTAAATAGGTTTTTATTCAACATTAAGGGAATGAAATAAATTGAATTTTGTGCATGCAACACAAGCAAAGAAATGTTGTTTCCCTATATCTTATGGAGGTGCTGCTCTACGTTTTTTATAGTGTATTTGAATTAGTTAATTGAAAAAGGTTTCTGTAGCTTTTTCCAATTTAAACTAATAGTTGCTCATACGTCATGTTAAGCAAAACCAATCTGCATAAAAGTTTCAACTTAAAATTTCAATATCTATACGAATACTTCTTACACTCATAAGTCTCAAATACTTTTGCGTACCTTAGAACACAACCCAGCAAACATTTTTACTCGCAAAAAATTTTAAATTACAATTGCAAAGTCGTTGGACGAATCGCGTGAGCTCTTATTCTGTTGCCAGTCGATAGTTTGTGCAGAGAAACTATCTAGGGTTAGTGACTCGCCAACTTTTTAAAAAACATAATTTAATTGTTACTGCTCAAGGGTTAATTTAATGCGCTTTACTCAACATATGTTAAATATTTTTGTCAACATCACATCATTTAAGTTTTTTCTTTTTTGCTATCCTCTTCCCATTTTTTCGCTTAATTCTATGTGACAAATAATGCGCTGATATAATTTAACTGTTTAACTTGCATACAAGCGTACGCAATAACACTAGCATGCATATTAACAAATGTGCGTATGTTCAAGTGAGTGACATGTACGCTAAGTTGACATGTGTTTTTAGTAGCACAGCTTAAGGCGTTATAAATGAGTACATCATATAGTTGAGTTTAATATGAAGCAATCTAATTTTGCTGTTCTGTATTTTTTTATTATATTTATTTACACATTTGCCCTAAGCATTTTGTGCGCTTAAAAATTAAAGAAAAAAAAAATGATTTTAATTGATGAACAGCTTTGAAGACAAAAGACGCGTCTTTAAAGAATTCAGAAAAAAGTTATATGGTACAAACTTTCATATTAAAGCCAATTAACTTTCTATTTGTACTTTCGCTCACTGTCGCATATAATGGTGCATTTTTTTGCGTTTCTAACGCATTTAAGTTTCGGAAAAATCACGAAATTATATTTTAGAACAAATTTCCGAATTGGATCTATCATATATCTATCATATATATATGAATAAACTTAGTTTAATTGTCAAGCAAAAATTACGCAATACACTGAAAATCATGCTTAATTGCTCTTTCAAAAGTGTATTACATTGAACCAACTTTAAAAAAAAAATCCCAAAAAAGCAGCTGAAATATAATGACAAATTTGTGTATGCAAACAGAATTTAAATAGAGTCAAATTAAAAGTTTTATTGCCTAACTTATGGCGCTTTAACAAAAAAAACACTAATTTAAATACTTAACTGGTGCATAGTTGGTAGAATGTTCTAAAAAGCTTTTTTGTCCTTGGCTTTTAATTGACTTTTTTTTCTAACATGACTGTGACTAATGAATAATTAAATTTGTGCTGCTATACAAACTTTGTTGTTGTTTTTTGCAATTCCTTTCATGCTCAGTTACTCATACACGTGCGCAAAATGTTTTGGAATGCCATAAAAAGGCATAAAAAAATGTTGCATGTCAGATTTTATTTTGTTTTTATTTTTACATAAAAAAAAAATTATATTTTTTGTTGTTGTTGCTAGTTTCGTAATAAATGTTTAAATATTAAAAACAACACGAAATACTTGCACAGACATATAGCATATTACGCCTATAGAATTTTGCTAGGGTAGCAAAACAAAAAATTTTCAACATGTAGTATGCCCAACAATAAGTTGGTACAGTGGTATTGATGCTCAATATACTTGAAATATTTTTTTTAGAAATAAAAATTTTAATTTCTGGAAGTTGTGTTTTGAAAAAAAAACATTTTCGACCATTTTTCAAACAAAATTTCGCAATTCAAAAATGTGACAGATTTTTAATTTTTTTTTTTTTCAACTTTTTAACAACTAAGCTAAACTGTGCGCGACATTAACCATTTTCCATTCAAATCCACTATTGCCACTTAACCATCAAACGTCAGTCAACCAACAGCCCAAAGTTCAAAATTGCCCCATGCAAATGTGTATGTGTTTGTTTCTGATTTGTGTAGAAGTTTACCCTTTTAACATATACCACTCAGACGTATTAACATGCATAAACACACACACACACTCACTTACGCTAACTAATACTAATGCATAATTCAAATAAAATAATTTAAAGCGCGCGAATTGTGTGCAGCAGCGGAAACTAAATGAATTTTGATGTTGCCTTCACAAAAAAAAAATTAGGCGATGAGAAGTCAACAGCAGCAGCAGCAGCAATTTAAAACTGTTAAATATAGCAACAGCAACAACAACAGCAGCGCTGAAGAAAACAAAAACAAAAATAGCAAGGCAAAACTTTCAATGGTAACGGAAGTACGCAAGGGCTATAGCACAATGTTTTTATGTGCGTGTGTGTGTGTGTGTGTGTATAAGAGAGTTGAAATGTGAACGCTACAATGACTAAAAGCACTTTAAATGGAAGTTTTGAATCCTTTTTTTTTATTTGTCCTACTAACAGTCATATTAAGGGTTAAGTATTTAAGTAGGCAGTTTATTATGTGAACCCAGAAGTTTTTAATGTGAATTTTTAGATTTTTTTCACTGATACAAAAAAAAGTAAAAACTTTAACATTAGTATTTGCGGAAAAGAAAAACAAAAAAAAAACGATTAAAGATTTATATTTCTTTTACGAAAAATGGCAGCGCATATGATGATGGTATATGGCATATGTGAATTTATTTACATTATGCGCATCGTCTTAGCTAAAAAATTTGATTTATCATCTTCTCTGTACTCGTCAATAAAACGATTTAAAAAATACTTGATTTGACTAAGTTCTTATTCAGTTTTGTTTTTAGATTAGTTAGTGTCATAGCGAATATGCTAAAATGCTACAAAAACGAAGACAACTTCATATATGCCAATAAGTATGCAGCAATAATTGTTCGCAACAGCGCCATCTGCCCTTAAGGAGACGTCCATTAATTACGTGAGTTAAAATAGGGAGAGTGAGGGTCCAGCAAAATCTCACCAAGGGGGGGCAGGGGGTCAAAGAAAACCTCACGTCAACTTTTTAATGCATAGAATTTACATTAAAAATTCTAATTTAAATCTCATGGAAGGGAGGGGGGTGTTCCGCCAGATCTCACCAAATCTCACCAAGGGGAAGCGGATCCGAATTTTTAAAATAAACCCTCACGTAATTAATGGACGCCTCCCATAGAAATTATTATACACAAAGCATGCTATAGAACAGCGATGGGCAAAAAAATAAAAATAAGCCAATTTTAGCTCTTAACAACAAACACGTAATTTTTCTTAAAAAAAATAATCAAAACAGCAAACACATGCACTCAGCACTGCTACGCATATTTTTATCGTTGATTTTTATTTAACGCGCAACGCATGGAATTATTAATACACATTGTTATTGTTGAATCATTCAGAAAAAAAAATAAACAACAATGCGCACATTGTGGACAGCTTCTCTCGAGATCGAATTTATGGGCTTCTTTATTTGTTGTTGTTGTAATAGTTGTTTTTGTTTTAAGTAGCTCCTGCTTCTTAAATTTAACCCATCTATGCTATAGAAACAAGGATTATATTGAGAATCATTGTGGGCGGTTAAGTTCAGCTCGTTGATCGTTTAATTTCATAAAAATGTTGTTGCAAATTTACATTCATTACATTGTATTTTAAGTGCAAATGATTATGGACAGCTGTTTAATTACAGGGCTGTCACTACAGGAAGCTTGAATTAGATTAGTGCTTATATGAACTTAAAAGGAATAAGAAATTTCCCATCATTACTCATGCATTGTGCCAAGATTACTTCACAAATCATACTTTTCTCCACTGTGTAGATTGTGATATTACTGTGTTTGCAGGTGATATTGCCTCTTAATCTAGCTAAAAGACAAGATATGGGAGCAAGCTGAAAATGTTTCTTTTAAATGGAAATAAATGTGCCAAAAAAATATTTTTAATTTTCAATATTAGAAATTCAGTAAAGAATTTCCGCTTTACATTCAGTAACTACCCACAAAACTAATCAATTACTTTGTATAAAGAAAAACTACCCCAAAATTGACAGCAATATCTTTGATGACACAACGTATTCCTCTGCTTTTCTCATCACTCACGGACACATTGCAAATCTATTTTAAGAATACGCTGGTAGGCTCGTTTAGCCTTAGTATTTCTAATTTGGCTTTTTAGCGCATTTTTATTCACCAATTAAAGATTTCACGATTTTGTCAAGAATTATTCAACCTTGAAAAACTGTTCACTCAGAAGTAACCTGCGGAATTTCGTAATGAATACAAAATGGAAAAAGAATTCCGAAAATTTTGCTTTTAATTTTAAAATTTAAAAATAAATTTTGTGAGAATAGAAATCGAAGTATGTATTTTTAAATTCAGGGAACGCTTCTATTTTAGATTTTCGCGCGAATTTCAAAAATAAAGATGGCAATCATCAAAGATAACAACCAGCGCTTGGCAACAAAAATCTTATACGATAAGATAAATAAATAATAGCAATTTAAACTTTTTTAACTTTTGTCTCAAAGTTTATCATTGTTGTTGTTGGTGTTGTGACAAAAAAGTTTCACTTTTATCTACATTCAAGTAAGACATCGCAGGCAACAGCAACCAACAGCAACAACATTGTCAAAGATGACGCATATTTAAACGTTTTTAATTTTGTTCACAAATTGTTCAACGAAACGAAGCGTTCATTGTTCGTTCGTTAACGTCATAAGTAGGCAAACGTTAACGTAAACGCAAGCGAATGAGTGAGCGGGCATTTAAAGCGTTATAAGCGCATTTGTCAGCCAACGCCTAAAAGTATGCCAGCTAATTTAACATTCATCTCAGCGCGATGATGACGACGACGACTCCGACTCCGACTCACGGCTGCTGTAGTATTGTGTGCTGGTTTTCTTTTGGCGTTCGTTGTTGTAATTTATGTTGTTCAGCATCAATTTTTTTCATCTTGTTTGCTGTTGTTGTTGTTGGCATTTGTTAAAAAGTTCGTTAATGAGTTTTGAAAATAAAGCAAAGTTTAGTTTAGTCAACTTTTATTTTCCGCAAAAATTTTTGACTAATTGAGTTTCATTATCCCTTTTAGAGAAATTTTACTACAAAAAAATTCTGTGTGTCTTTACAGTCTTTGTTGGTTTTTAATATTATTTTTGCTGTTGTTGATGTTGTTGTTGTTGCTGTTGCTGTTGCTGTTACTTTAGCTGCCAACAAATAGCAAAGTTTGCTCTTCAACTCTTTGCGCTCAATTAGTTTGAAAAATTTGCATTTGACCAACTTTTGTTGGTAACTATGTTGCCTTTTCATGTTTGTGTTGTTGTTGTTGTTGTTGTTGTTGTTGTTGTTGCTAGCAACACTAAATGAGCACTTCAAGCTAACAACAAAACTGTAGGATAATTTATAAAAAAAAAAGAATTGAAATCGTAATTGCTGTATTTACAGTTTAAACTAAGCACTTTTTTATATTAAATTTTTAAAAAATGTCAATTTTTAAAAGGAGTTTTTGAACTTTTTAGCCAGCAACATTATGACTGTTTTTTTTTTGGGTTTAAGGGAAAATTATATGTTTTAAATGTTAGTTATGAGGGAAATATGGGCCAGTTCATGTTTAACTTTTGATTTGGAACCTTTTACTTTTCAGTTTCTTACAAAAAACTTAAAAATTATTAGCAGAAAATTCAAACAAAACTGGCAAAAGCCATTTTGAAAAACAAATCCATCTTATCTAGATATAATGTTGAATATATGAATAATTAGTTTTAAAAATGCAAAGTTTTCCAAAAAGATAGTGCTACCTTTTAAATGCAGTATGGCACTTTTAAAATACCTACAACAGCTAATAAGGCTCGAACAGTAAGTACACGGAAAATAGTGCCAAAATTTTTTAAAAAATTAAGGCTTTAAGGTTCCTTCTCTGACTCTTGCCGCGTACAGAATCAGTAGCCAGTGACTTCAATTCTATCCAACATTTTCCCGATTCACAGATTTCCTGATTTGTTCACGTTTTCTGCTACCTTGAGGGATCCACTCCAGAGCTTGCTGGTGGACTTCGTTCAGTTTGTGATTTCCGCAATTTGTGGGCAATCCCCACCGCCTTTTTATTCGGTTAGCAATATGATATTGGAGACGATCTTGGGCCACCAATTTTTTTAGAATTCAGCGCAGACAATTATTGATGAGCACTTGTTAAATGCGTAGCAGAGAGCTGTTCAAATTTAACAGCAATTTGCCTATCATGAAGCTATATGTTTATTTATATTGGTTTTCAGATCTACTCTTCCAAAGAAGTTCTGATCGTTAGTAAATTTTTCCAGCATATTTCATTGTCATAAACAAGGTCTTCTAGATGTTTTCTGAAAGCCCATTGAATGTCACGATTTGTAGAGTCGAGAGCTCTAAAGCTGAGTATATCGACCAGTACTATCAAAGACAAGATATTATCCCGTAGATAACCTTGGCATACACCTGGCATATACTGATATTTTAGTCAAATATATCAAGAACACCAAAGACACCGATTGCTTTGGAATATTTTTGAGTATAAAGTAGTGACATTTCACTTCAAAAGCTTCGTAAATATTGAGATTACGTAGGTGCAATTATTGTTAAAATGCAAATAATATTTTTATTATTTTAAAATTTTTATTTTGTCTTGCATAGAGTTTAGATTAACTGCTTTAAATTGCTTTAAATGCAATTTTTTATCAATTATTTTCAATTTCTTTATTTGTGCAACTTTTTATATAAATATTTTGAAACATTTTCATATTGATATATGCGCACTGAAGACGTCATCATTTTTCATTAATGAATTTATTCAATATTAATTTTTTATTTAAATATTAGGTACCATCTAGTAGATAGCACTGGAGTGCAATTTATAGATTAAAAAAATTATTCTGGCTCAAGCATATGATGAATAGAAGTACTAATTTAGGCGATTAAAAAACTTTGAAAAAATTGGAGTTCTTGAAAATTTTATTATTATTTCTAATCTTTCAAAATTGACATCATCAGACATTGGTCAATAATATTAAAATAATATAAGTAATAGTGTCTTACTGTTTAAAGTAAAATGTTGACCAAAAGTGTAATAAAGAAGTTTTATGAACAAATTTTACCAAAAAAAAAATTATTATGGATCAGTTATTATTGGTATTTCTTAATTCTTTCGATCATAATTCGTGAGAAATTTAATTTCTTGGCAAAACTATTGCAATCGGAGTAAAATCGATAATTTTTTTTAAAGTGTCAATCTGAAAAACCATCTCGTGCTTACATTATTAGCTCAAAATCATTTTTTGATAACAAAAATTTGTCATTTTTCATTAGTTTTTTGCCTCATGCACTAAAGGTACAAATCATACCATGTTAATTTAATTCAGTTCAGTTCATTTTAATGCAATCGGAAAAATTGCTCCAAATAGCTACAATATAGGTATGTATATGCAATAAGACACTATTATAAATATTAAAGGAGTTAATGACCAAGCACTAATGAGGTCAACTTTAAAAATTCACTGAACCACAAAAACTTTCACGGTCGATAAAATTTGCTGTGGCATCAACTTTCAAAACCTAGTAAGGATTTTTACGCGGCCTTACGCCTGCAATTAGTGTTGCATGCTAAAGTCATTAATATAATTCAAGAAAAGATGGAGAAGCAATAAGGAATCTGTTTTTTATGTATGCAATCAATCACCTCCACCTTAAAAATGTTTCTTGATTCATTCATAAAGTTCTTATCACGATATAAACTTTTTTTAAAAAAGAAAAAATTATTTGGGTTACGCATAAGTTTTAAAAAATTGGCGCTATTATTCTTCAGTTATGCATATTTAAATTAGATATTGGCATATATTTTATGAGTACTTGAAATGTTTGATGTCTCTTAAACGAATTTTTTTCAAACTCATCATTCAAAATAATTACAACTTTTTTTTAAGAAAATTCCAAAATTTAGAACGAAAACATAATGAATTCATTCTATGATAAGTATGTATATATTTTTGAAAAAATGCCTAATTAAATGTTCATTCTTTGTGCCAGAGTTACGTACATATATTCATTAAAAACTTCTTTTCATGTAATTTAAACACAACATTTAATTTTTTTCGAAACTTTTGAGAATCCACCCAATATGAAAATTTAAAATCATTGGAATTGCACTAACATATGTAAAATACAATCAAATAATGTACATACTGTACCTATGTACGAAAAGTGTAAAATAATATTATTATTATATTAAATAAATATATGTATAGTTGCAAGAATTCCTATTTTATTTCTATTACTACTATTTTAAATATTCTTTTCTTCTCTTCTACTCCCTTTTCATTTTGTTGTTCTTATTGTTTTTTGTGCGTGTGTGTGAAAATATTTCTACAATAATTATTTTTAATAATTTATTAATTTTATACTCTTGTGTAAAAAAAAAACAACAACAACAACCTTAACAACAACAACAATACCTGCCAACAACATTACTACTACTACAACCAACGCTATCAACTAAAAAATAATAAAAAAACACATCAAAACTGCTACAACTGAAAACAACTACAAAAACAACAACATGATGCCAATGCATATGTGCTCGTTTGTGTGTGTGTATATGCTCTCATATACAATAACAACAATATTAATGTGTTTATGTGTATGTATGTGTATATTTGTGTATTGTAAATGCAGCCGGCAAGCGGAAACGCTAAACTTTTAAGGCCCGAAAGTAAAGTCATAAAATCGACCCGTGCTAAAATCGGTATAACAGTAAGTTACACCATTTTTTTTTTCTGTTCAATGTTTGCAAATTAAAAAAAAAAATGAAGAAATACAAAGTTTTAAAATGTTTTCTTTTTTGTCAGTTTCATATTCGAAAAAAAAAAATTTTTTCTTTGCATATCTTTAAGCGCAGTTGCATATTTTTTGAAAAATAATTCAAATTTTTACTTCTCATGCATTTGAAAAAAAAAAACAAAACAAAAAAACATTTCGTTTCAAAGTATATTCAGTTTTAATTTTTTTAGAGAAAAAATTTGATATTTTAAAAAGGAGTATAAGTCGCATTGGCACAAAAGTTTTCAAGCTTCTAGTTAATCTATACATTTCATAATTCATCATACAATATGAAAACACACCATGTTACAAATTCAATTAAGTCAACAATTCATGCTCAAGTCATCAAGCCTTAACTTTAAAAAGAAAAATGGTTAAAATAAAAGCTTTCGTTAACATATGAATAACATTTTGTTGAAAAATGTTAATCATACGTCATGTGAAGTGATAAACCATAGAACATGTGCCAAGTTCTTTAATCCACAAAATTTTTAATTAAATACTGATTTTAGAAATCCGTTAAGACCAATATACTATATATGAAAATAATATTTCTTGTGACTTTTTTAGCGCAAATGCTTAAAAAAAAGTGCATTTATGCGCTACTATGCAATAGTCATCATGTCATTATCATCGTCACTACCACTATCATACTTCTTTTGCTAGAAAATGTACTTCATTTGCTGAATACACCCATATACACATACAAAAATACATGACGCCAGTATATGCTCAAAATACAATACAACTGCATATACAAAACTCAGCTACAAATACATTCAGATGCATATACGTTAATTCGAGCATTTGCATTTGCATTAACCTTCGTTGTTGAAAACAATTTACATTCACATTTTTTGTAGTTTAATTTTTTTATTTTGTTTTTTTGTTTTATACTCCTTAATCTTTAAATAAGCTGACACCCAATGTAATTTACATTTTTTTACTTTTTATAAATTTTTTGCTGTGTTTTAAACTTTTTTAAATGTAGTTTTTCATAATCACTTTTTTTATATACTTCTTTCTAGCTTTTATATGTTAAGTTACAAAAGTTTATTACTTCAATTTCTCATTAAAATAAGCAATGATATATATATTTTTTAAGTGTCCTCCCTAAGAATTGTATCACTATTTCCAAAAAAAAATAGGTACTTTATCCGCGTTGAATTTCAGTAGGGTACCATTTGTGCTTAATATATGTTAATATTTTTTCAGTTTCATCATTCGAATGGATATTATAAGACTCTTCAAATTTATCAAATTTTTCAGCTGGGTGGAAAACTGTCCATATTCATTGGGCTTGCCCAAAATTTTCATAAATTTTTAAAATCGGGGGTGCGATTCAAAAAACTTATTTTGTTAAGCAAATGCAAAATATGTCAAAATTTTTAATAAAGATTTAGTTTTAGAGGCTTCCCTCATAAATTTTAAATGCTAGGTGACATAAAAGACCTTCACGATAATGGATTTTCATAAAGAAAAACAGCCAGAATGTTGTATTGGTCTAAGAGAATGGTAGAAAAGGCAATAAAATATACGCCACAGAAGGAAACGTGTGTACGAAAGTCAAAAATATCGCCAATTCTTGAGAGAACTATGTTGAGATTTGTGAGACAGAATCCCTTTGCATCTTCTATTGAAGTAAAAAAGAAGCTTTTCATGGATGTCAGCACTTCAACTATTCGGAAAAGGCTAATTAATAATAATTTAAGAGCAAAGAGATCCAAAAAAGTACCTTTCCTGTTCAAACAGGACGACAGTAAAAGGTTACTTTTCGCTGAGGAGCATGTCATTTGGCCAGTAAAGAAATGGCGTAATATCCTGCGGTCGGATGAGACCAAACTTTACCCTGACTGTGGTACTCAACGTGTGCGTGTAAAAAAGATTAGATTTGCCTTTTCAGAAAACTTTATTTGCCTAATGCTTTCTTCCTCTACTCGTTATTTTTTTTAGCGGATATATTTTTACTACTTCAAATCAAGATCTTTCTAGCAATGCCTTGAAATTCCGTATGTTTGAAAAATAATTAAGACCAATGATTTGATAAATTATTGTAACGAACCGTCCATAAAAAAAAAACTTTTCACATCTCAAATTGCGGTAATTAATTGAAAATTATTGTTAACACAATCTATTAACCGTATGATGCATAATTGCTTCTCATACTAATTAGCATTATATTTCAGAAATTTTCTCATGTTAATTAGCAACATATGAAACTTTAACTTTATTACACTCACTTCAAATAGAAAGTACATTCGATTTTGCTAATAATATTGCAACAGATGGGTGTTGCTCAAGCAAATTTGTTGCAAGTTTTAAAGTGCCTAATGAAATATTAATTATGTAATTATGTTAATCGTCTAAAATTCAGATCATTAAGTTTGGTGTAAACTAAAACTAAATGAGCTTAGGCTTGAAGCTTAAATACAAACTTATACATTTGTATTTTTGTGTTTCATTAAGTACATGTTTTCATGAATATAATTTGGCTACCGACTAATGACACAGAATTTCGACCAACTCTTTTTAGGTAAAAGAGAATAAAAAATGGTTTTGCGTTTTTACGCAAAGCTTTGAATGCTGACAGTTCATTGCCATTGTTGATATATTAGAGCATAAATCGTTTAAATTCAAATAGAATCGACCAGTAAAATTAGACCATAATACTTAAAGCAAATCAAAAAACTTTAGAAATCTCTTAGATACAAGTATGCTAAGAAAATTCAAATATTTTATGCTCTAACTTAAGGCTATTGAATTTTTTTACAAAATTCTTACAAAACTTTGTAACCCCTAAAAATATGTTGATATATAAAAATAATATGTAAAATTGCCAAAAGCATTTGAATTTTCATTATTATTGCTTATCGAGAGTAAAATACTCTTGCAATTACAGTTGTAATACGCATACATGAGTTCGTATGCATGCATAGATGCACACCCACACACACAGCAGCAGACTTTGTTAGTTATTTAATATTTGATATTTGAATGACAGGTTGTCGTGCACAGGCTTTTGAATTTTGTCCTGAATGTTCTGTCGCTCAAGCATAAACATGCAACTGTGTTTATATAACTCGTTATACTACTACAGCCTAAGCGTCAAGCATCTGTCTGTATATGCCTGCATGTCTATACAATAATTACGTTGACACTAATGCAAACACAGACAACAACGCTAACCATTTGTTGTCGTTGTGTTTGTATAAATATTACAAAATATTTCAGCTTGTGTCAAAGGCAGCAGCAACAATAATAATAATACTGACACACACGCACACAAAACGCAACTGGCAGTGCAATCTCATGTATCTCTGTATATCTGGAACATACATGCAAATTCAAAAACATATATATGAATATAAACTGTTATAATTACAACACTTTGGATTTAATTAAATTTTCCATTTAATGCAATTCAATTAAATTTTCGTCATAGCTAAAATTGTGTATGCGCCTAAAAGAAGTCACCTAGAAAATGTAAAATTCTACTTTTTGTATACCAATCAACCAACTAACACATATTTATATGTAGTTAGTAGTTAAGTGACCGTTCGTTTTAATGCGGCTTAAATTTCAATGCTTAGTTGTATTGCATTTAATTAGAGTTTTAAACGCTGGAGAAATTAAAGCCAATTATTTGCATTTAAATTTAATGTCAAAGTTTATTTACTAGGGCGAGTATAAGCTCTTTTTATGTTTTTTGACATTGTGACATCTATGGTATATGGAATTTTAAAGCCAATTATTGTAGAGGATTTCAAATTATTTATATTTTACATAGCATAATTTTAGGCACTTGCTGTGAATAATGTCAGTATTTGTGACAGTTGCCAGATTACGTTAGTGTTAAAGTGTTTGTATATTTTCATATCAAATATTTTGTTAAGCTCTCCACTTTATATGGCTTATAGGTAATCTTTAGTTTATTATTTAGGGCCAGAACATGCATACGACTGAATAATTGGCTGAATTTGGGACTTCCATCAATTAGCTTAGCTAGCCTACGACTTAATGCCTTTTGAAAAGTTAACGTGCTTTTTAATACTTGGCGTCCAATTCTTATGCAATTTTAAAGTTGGACAACTATTTGCTTGTAAGTGACACACTCTCATAAGAATCAGTGCTTTTTAAAAACTGTTCAACTATAAATTCGCATGTTGATGCTGGCGTTTAAAGTAATCAAGTGTTATTGATGCAGCATTTATCATTCCGACTTTTATCGATTCTATCGATTTTTTCGATGATATTCAATACTTTTTGACTTTTATATAATTTTTCAATATTCATTAATACCCTTTCATACTTTTCGACTGTCAATACATCAACTGGTTCAAAACTATGCTACGCTATGCTATGCGACGCTGTTCGATACTTTTCGATGTATATCGACTTTTCGATGCCACTTTATGTTTCAAATTGTATCGATTTTTTCAATATTTGTTGATACTTTTTGATACTCTTAAAATTTATTCGACTTTTAATACTACTTTTCAATATCGATTGATACTTTGCGACCATCATCGGTTTTTTCGCACCGATGCGACTTAAATAAACTTTTTCAATATTCATCGATGCTGTTCGATACTTTTCGACGCATATCGAATTTTATATAAATTTTCAATATTTTTCAATATTATTTGAAGCTTTTTGACTATTTTGACACAATGCGACTTTATTTGAGTTGTTCGATATTTATCGATGCTTTTCGATACTTTTTGATGAATATCGATATTACGTATTTTATATTTTTTTTGTCAATATAAATATGTGCTTATCGCGACTTTTTAATATTAATGGATACTTTTCGTCTTCGATTGTCTTAATTAATATTTTTTGATATAACTGGTAACTCTTTGATTGGTTCGATACTTTTAGCCTTTTACTAACTTTATGAATTTTATTGTTCCAATTTATTCGTAAGTAATATCCACATTTTATGTTTTTCAATGCTTTCCACAGGGTTTTCTTCACGATATTCTCAGATTTATATCACTTAATTTATGGCATTTTTCGATACCACTCGATACTTTCCGAATATTATCGACTTTTTTGTCATTAATCGTAAATTTTTGACTTTTTTGGGTATATTGCTACATTTTTTATTAAAATTTTGCCAATCCACCGACCAAACGTGTTTTTTAATTATTGTATTAAACATTGCTTAAATATTTGTTTTCCTCGACTTTTGCATTGTCCTTTGATATCTTCTTCCTCACGAGCTTTTTGTTTTGTTTTGATTTCTTATAAACTATTTATTAAATAACTTTATTTTATTTATTTTTATATTATTTATGGATTCTTTGGCTAAAACTGAAAAATTTATTTCAGTTGTAAGATCCAAAAAAGTTTTTATTTTGACTTAAACTGTTGCATTATCTTTCGATATTGCTTTCAAGGCATACAGGGGCTTAGATGTATATAAAAGCCAATTTATATGTTTATTAAAATTGAACATCAAATTCAAAAAAATCCACTGAAATATAATTGAAAAATGAAACATTGAATTTTTGTTTCAAAAACTTTTCTTATTTGCATATTGCTAGCTAAATAATTTTGTTTTCCTCCGAGCATGAATATTTTAAGCAAATGATTTTCTTATTAATATTCAAGCGTTTATTTGACATCAAACTTATAATATTTTTGTATCTATTTTTATGATTCTACTGCTTACTCTTAACTTATCCCATGATAAGATATGTTTTTTGAGCTTAAACTTTTTTCAAAAGCAAAAATTTTTTTTATTTCTCCGACTAATAATAAAACATCACGCGCTCTTCTTACAACAAAACGATCTCTTTCATTTCTTTCACTTAGGTGCCGCCCACTAATCAAACAAAACTCGAGGGCGAGAAGGTGATATTTTCATGTGAAGCAAAAGCTATGCCTGGTAATGTCACCGTAAGATGGTTTCGCGAAGGCTCTCCAGTGCGGGAGGTGGCCGCATTGGAGACGCGTGTCACTATACGCAAAGATGGCTCGTTAATTATCAATCCGGTTAGCGCCGATGATTCTGGGCAATATTTGTGTGAAGTGACCAATGGCATCGGAGATCCGCAGAGTGCTTCGGCGTATTTAAATATTGAGTGTAAGTTAACAAATTTTTATCTATATTTTTTTATAGTTGAAGAACAGCTTGCCTTCAATGCAACCAATTTTAAACTTGTCTTATATATTTATCTAATACCAGATCCTGCCAAAGTGACCTTCACTCCCACTGTACAATATCTGCCCTTCCGTCTTGCCGGCGTCGTGCAGTGCTACATCAAATCGAGTCCTCAACTGCAATATGTCACCTGGACCAAAGATAAACGCCTGCTCGAACCATATCAAATGAAGGATATTGTCGTCATGTCCAACGGTTCGTTGCTCTTTACACGTGTCAATGAGGATCATCAGGGTCGTTATACCTGCACACCATACAATGCACAAGGTACGCAAGGCTCTTCAGGGCCCATGGAAGTGCTGGTACGTAAGCCACCGTCATTTACTGTCGAACCCGAATCGCTGTATCAGCGTAAAGTGGGCGATAGCGTTGAAATGCATTGTGATGCCCTCGAAGCGGAAGGCACCCAAAGGCCCACAATAAAATGGCAACGTCAAGAAGGTGAACAGCTAGCGGATTCACAACGTAATCGCATTAAAATCAATGGTGGCAATATAACTATCGAAAATTTGCGTCGTGAAGATTTCGGTTACTATCAATGTGTTGTCTCTAATGAGGTAGCAACGCTTATGTCTGCAACACAACTTGTCATCGAAGGTACGCAACCGCATGCGCCATACAATATCACCGGTAAAGCAACTGAATCGTCGATTACATTACAATGGATGCCTGGTTACAGTGGTGGCTCTGAATATAAGCAAGACTACACGATCTGGTATCGTGAAGCTGGTACTAGTGATTGGCAGACGATATCGGTGACACCGTCGGGTAGCACGCAGGTCACCATTAATGGGCTAGCATCGGGTACGACTTATGAATTTCAAGTAGTCGGACGCAATGTCTTGGGTGAAGGAATGATGAGTAAAGTGATGACCGTGAGAACATTGGGTAAGTTGAGACAATTGAGCTTTGGATCTTTTTATATCTTCAAAAATGCACCAATCTTTTTAGGGTGTTGGAAATATATGATTTGGAGGAATAATTTAATGAACAGTGAATTTTTAATATTTAAAAAAAAATTCATTAAATTTTTCTTTTTTGTACATTTTACTAATATACAATAAATTTTTCTTCTGCTAATGTGCTATTTTTTCTATCTCTATTTTCTACTTTACTGCCTACAATTTAACTGTAAATAAACACCCTGTAAATATTTGAATCTAAATTCTAAAGAAGACGCTCCGGCAGCGCCTCGTAATGTCAAGGCTGCAACACAACCACCAGATCATGTGTTTCAACTTATGCCTGACGAAGCTGGTAAGACGTAGATGTCATAGTTGACAAAAAAAAATATCATTAAAGTTTTCTTTAAAGAAAACAAAATTTTTATTATTTATTTTCAATTTATCGACAATGCAAATTTCCAAATCCAGTGACTGTGGGAGCTATGTTCCATAAATCTACTGTGTCTGCGCTAAGAACAAAAAAAGGGTTTTTTGGGAAAAATTTTTTTGCGACTAAATACAGTAAATCATAGAGCTATACTTAAGAAAAATTTCAAACAGAATTATTAAAAGAACTTTATAGAATCTTGAAAACGCTTTTGTCGAATTTCGAAAACAAACTTTCAAGGCCGATGTCCATTAGACTCCTTTAAAAAACAAATACTTATATTTATTTAAATCCTACTATCGGAGTTTGGTTTTTCTAATATGTCTCTAAAAAAAAATTAATCTCCTTAAGTAATGTCCTTTATATTTAGACCCACCTACTGAAGAGCTCCATTATATAACAACAACAAGGACATATAAAGTAACATTTTAAAGCGTGCCTTTCATTTGTTATTAAAATTAATTAAAAACAACCTGTTTGCTCGACCGTGCGTGTTTAAATTAACCCTACCCCTGACACACACACACACATACACGCATATAAGCCTTTTTGATATACCAAGGACCACCTTAACCTCATTTTGGGTTGAGTTTTTTTTTTTTCATTTTCACTCCTACTGCTGACGTTATTTTACCTCACTTGCCGCATGGTAATAAAACTCAATTTGCATTGTATGCATCCTACCATTCGCTGTGGCACAGCAAGGAGACGTTGTTATTTTTTAAATGGCTGATAGCAATATTGCTTACTATACGTTGCTGTTGTACGGTTGCTGCTGTTGTTGTTTTTTTTTTTTTTTGTTGTTACTGTTGCTTCCGCCATTGTTTCTGACGTTTTAATCGTGCATGCATAACGTAATCTTTGCATATGTGGCTACTGCTGCTGCCGCTTTGTTGACGCATTTGTCTGTATGCGAGCGTACATGCACATGTATATGTATATTTGTACGTGCGTGTGTTTAAATGTTATCCTTGCGTGCTAACTACAACAATAGCAACACGAACATACGCAAATCTTGCTGTATATACTATGTATGTGTGTGTATGAATGTTGCTGTTGTTATTTACTGTGACTGCTACTGCTACTTGGATTTTGTAGCTGCTGATTTTTGTTGCTGTTGTTGTTGTTGTTGTTACGTTCGTTCGTGGGCAAATTCGTGTCAAGGCTGCGGTATTTTTTCGAACGAACTAACGGTAACGTTACGATGCCATGGCACAGTAAAACAAACAAGTGCAGTGATTGAAGTTTTCCACATACATATAGCACTAAGTGATGCAGAAATTATTGGTCTGTGAATCAATAATTTTATTTAAAGCAAAACTAACCCATATTAGACATTAATCTCTCTTCAATACAAAATCCATAGCTGTCAGCTCAACTTTCACTTCAATGCAGCTGGATTTGGTTATCCATGCGTAAGAGTTACTTCAATTTATTAGAGTCATTTCTCATTTAATATGTTACTCATACGAAAATTTTGTATTCGCTGTTATTTCGATATTTGAGCTTCGATACACTTTACAACCATGCAGCATAGCTAGTTGTATTTGTGCTTATATTTCTTGCAATAGTTCTAAGTTTAGCAAATATCCGCAAATAATGAGTAGTAGTTTTCCATAAAGGCCTTACCTTTTCATAAAGTTTCTGCAAAATTAGAATAAACCCAATTTTCAGACTTGGATTTTGAAACTTCGATGCACTTCAAAACCATTTTGTTATGAAGTTGCAATAATTTGTATGTACCTCAGATTAACTTCAAATTTAGGAAATGGCCGCTAAGTATAAAGTTTAAATTTAGTCAGTTTTTGAAAAGAGTATAGCTAAATTTCAGCATTTTTGTATTTGATTTTATAACCAGGGCGTGTTTTAGGAGTTCAACTTTATTTAAGTGTTATGTAGTTAATCAAATATTACTCATACATTTGCTAAGCCGACCTTAACATACATTTAAAGTAGTACTCATATTGTCAATAGATATCTATATGTACTTTGACAGATTTTCAATTTTAATGTCTTAGACCTGTTTATATATATATAGAGGGTGCAACAGTTCTAAGTTTAATAAATGGTCTTTAAGAAAAAAGTTAGAATACTATAGTTTTTTTTATCACTGATAACCAAAATACAGGCGCATAATCGAAATAAGTTTATTAAATAAGTTTATTTATTTATTTAGTATGTTACTCACACTTTTACGTTAGCGAACTTAAAAAAAATCTACGTGTGATGTTATGTTTTTATGGATTTCGCTGCGTCGATACACATCAAGACTATATGGCGAATCTATTATAACTCATTTTTGTATATTCTAAAGTAATTCCAAGTTTAATTAATAGCCACTTATTGGAAGGTTAAATTTTTTAGCGTTTTCTACAGCAAAAAATAAATTGAAAATTTTTTGGAAAGCTAATCTTCTTTTAAATATTTTTAAAGTAAAAATTGTTAAAGTATGTATATAAGTGAAGGATTTTTCTCAATAATTTTAAGTCCACTGTACATTTGAAATTCGCAACTAGCACACACATACATGCGTTCACTATTCGCTAGCAGTAGCAGCTTTGTCGATTAATGCGCTTGAAGAAACCATTTCTGAAGCGCAGTTGATTGCATAGCTTTGTGCTTCTGTATCTTCGATAGGTGTACTATATGTATTTGGGTGTGTGTGTATTTAAGCGTTTCAAATGTGATTTTTAATTTATTTTTTTTTCTCTATTTTATTGTGTTTTCTTTTTTATCAGTCAAAAAGCTTGCATTCACATGCAGGATGCGTACGCGTAATCAACCATGAGCACGCAATACAATGCAGCAAAAGTCTTCCGTTCACCGTAACTGCACACTCACCTACATACATATAAATACACTTTCACAATTACTTACGTTCATGCACACACACTTGCACACAAACACTTATACTATCTCTCTTTTGTATTGATTTCTTGTAGTTTTCCATCGTTATTCTGTTTTATGCCTAAAAGTGCACTACATTTTCTATCATTTATATCAAGTTTTTTGTTTCGCCCATTAAATGGGATATTGTTTTTTGGTGTTCAGTTTTATTTCGATTTTTGTTTTGTTGTTTTTTTTTTTTGTGTTTGATTTGATTTCACACATTTGATTTGATTATTTTTTTTTTCTTCATTTTATTTACAGACCTTTTGGCATATTTTGACATTTATTTTCATACCGATTCACATGGATCGATTGTTTACTCTCCACCAAAGATAAGACTTAAAGGTATTTCGTTAAAATTTTTATATTTTTTTTTAGTTTTCTGAAATTTTATTATAAGTCTTAAATCGTTCCAAGTCATTGTCACATTTTTAAGTATTAAAATCATTTCTTTATATTCTTGAATTTTAAAATCATTTATTTATGTGACAGACCCAGTTTTTTATAATAACATATTCATGATAAACAAACAAGAACAACGTCTGCCACTATGTTACTGCTGCTTTTGTCAATTCAAAAATTTTTGGCTGAGTTTTAAGCTAGAAGTTGATAAATATTTCATCAAACTAGTGTTAAGAAAAGTGGCAGACGTTTCCAATATCATATTTTAATTATTGAGCTATCAGAGTTGTGAAATCATTAATGCAAAAATATTGCATAGATCATTGCAAAAATAGCGAATAATAGAAAGGCTTCAAGAATAGTTGGAGAATATTGTTAAATACAAGAAAAATTTTGAAAAAAAATTTTAAGAAAAATTTTCAAAGCCTGTTTGAAATCAGAAAAGGCGCTTTTCGACACTTCAAATCTTTTTCACTAATTGGTGCGGAAAAGTAAAAAATAAACATAAGTATTAAGGGCCACTTCTAATGCCTTTACAGTCAGGTTTTTCAGACCGTTTTTTGAAAATTAAAAATTTATTTCACCGCTAGAAGCGCAGAGATCGCAAATATTTAATGTGAGCAGGGGCCTCTAAGGGACCAAAAAAGTTGTTCATCTATCGATGGAGAAAGATCGAAAATTTACCTTGAATATGAGTAGGGGGGCCTTTATGCGGCTTTTTTTCGAAAAAAGTTCATTGCAACTGTTGGAAAACAGTTGAAAATATTTGGTTAAAACCAGGAGCGCACAACTCTAAGAACCCGTTTTGTGCCCATTTTTCGAAAGCGCACATATTTTGGGCTTGAAAAGTAGCGACGAAACGAAACCAGTTTCGTGTAGATAAAGATGTAATTTAACATTTCGTACTCCAATAATTAAAATTCGGCTAAAATAGCTGGCATAAGGATACAACTATTTAAGTGATCAAGCTGAATATTAATTTTGAATTTCAACAATTTCATTTTTTTCCACTAATCAATTTTATCACAAACTAAATAAACACTCTGAAATTTATATGATGTTAGAAAAACTTTTTTTTTTTAGACCCATTTTTATGTCAAGGCAACTTGTTTATTGTTAACACAATCCTTCGTTTATATTTATAGGTAACAACAACGCCGCTTTGTTTTGCAATTATGATACTTAATTGTAATTTTAGCTATTTTTCTTTTTACTCTTTTTCTCTCCAACGAATGCGTACAAAGACATGCAAGACTCTACTTTCTTTATTGCTCAGTATATCCTTAGCTGCTGTATATTCCTTACAGTTGCCATGTTTTCCTTTGTTAATGTCATAAATAACTGTGTGTTTTATTTGCTCTACTGCTGTTTTGTTTTATTTGACTTTTTTATGGCATGACATTTTTGACATTTGCCATTGTTATTGTGGTTGTAGTCATCGTTTTTTACTTGTGTTGCATGTCATGTTCTCTTTGTTTTTTCGTCCGTTTTTTTTTTTTTTGCGGCATAGTCTCAGTTTTGTTTTACACCATACCATGTTATTTTTATTACCTGATGGTCGCACTTTTGCGATTTTATTACTAACATGCTATTATTTCGAGTGGCTTTTTTTTTGAAAAGCAATTAACATAAATTAAAGTACACAAGTTTAATTAGTTAAGATTTTTTTCGGCTAAGGTAAAAATGAAAATTGTATTCTTGCAGTTTTTGATGATGAAATATTTTTTTATTCGGTAAAATGCCAAGCGGTCACAAGTGAAGCCAAATGATTTGAGCGGCGCAATTAGAAATGAGAAATTGTGAATGCTCATTTGGCATTTATTTTGCATCGTCGCTAAGATATTGGTGCTTAAAAATGTCTAGTCAGCATTTTTGAACGTATGAGTAACATTTAATTTACATCAGCCAATAATTTCATATGATTTGATTTTGATACATCAATGAATAACTACATTTCGATGCTAGTTATGACTCATATTTCTTATAAATTATTTTACATTTCAAATAAACTGCATTATTCTTAAGTTTCACCTATGGTCGCTAAGAAATTACAATTAAAGACAGTAATTCTAATAAACTAAATGTCTTTAGCTAAGCTAAAACATTTAAATATGAACTGCTTAAGTATGCTAGAGCCCACTCACATATTTTAGTCACATTTCGTTAAATGTGCACATAATTCACTCACCTAGTAGAGTTGTCATTTATAACATTCAACAAAACAAAACAAAAATTACCATAACATAATACCTCTTGAATCCAAAATTCATTTGAAATGTTAAATTTATTAAGAAACAAACAACTCATAATTAAAACGCTCACGCAAATGGAATTTTAAGGACTCTTATCCTTTATTGGCATGTTGATTTTAATTTTAAATGAAAAATTCTGCGATTATGTATTCATTGAAATTATTACAAAAAAAAAAAAACAATAAAAACAACGTAGAAACAAAAAAAAAAGGATAATTAATACGGCAAGTGCTTGCATACTAATCTCAATGGAAATTAACATTTAAAAGAAAGGCTTTTAATTTATCGCTGCGCGAAAGGGTTGTTCTTCTTCGAAACACAACTTGTTTGAATATTAAAAAAAAAGTGACAGCTTATAAGAGCTTTTAAGTATATAATTTAAAGTCATTGTAGCGTAAAATTATTTTGAAGTGGACAGTCATTTAACAGTTTTTGCAGTATGCGTTTATATAGGGTGAACGGGAAAATAAAAAATGTTTTTTTAATTACTTTCATTAGATTACTATGATCAAAGCTTAGATTTAAACTTCTAAAGAAAGCCTTTCTACTTTACAATGTGAGAGATTTTAATTTTAAACTTAAAAAGAATCAATTAGACTGTTTCGCCTGTGTTTCATGCTTTCTTTCTAGCGTTTGGCAGCCATTTAGCAAACTTCGTAGTGCTTAAGTACAAGTCATAAATAGCAGAAGTTGTTGCGCATATAGGTTTGGAGTTGTATCGAAGCGGAAATATTGTAGTTGGTTGTTTATCTGACACATGAGAAAAATAGGAGTTTTAGCAAAAAAAATTTAGTTGGTCTTAAGCTTCATGAGTAACATTTGATTCAAAAGCAATTTGAAACTACATTTTGGAAGTATAGACCCTATTTGATAAGAAGCTCAAAATAATAAATCAGTTTCAGACATTTACTTTACTGAAAACTATCTGAAAAGTTATTCAAATTAAAGATTTGACAACTTTATTAAAAACCTTTTTTTCGAAAATGTGTGTTATGGCTAGCTTTTCTTAAGCGGCCATTGATTAAATTGCATATTAATACAGAACAAACAATAATAAAAACAAATTACCTCATATATGGGTACGAAAATATATAGAAATCTAAATTTGAAAAATTTGAAAGTTTAAGGAGATTGCCTACAGACGTATGAGCAACTTTTTATGAAAAATGAATGTTGAGAGTATTTAGAGTTGTTTTTTCCATTAGGAGTTAGGTTAGGTTATATCAAAAATTGTTTTGAGTAGCTATCGTTAAATAACTAACATATTTTTATGAAGCGCAATAAAGAAAATTTTTAATCTCCTTCCCCCAAATTGCATAAACTCTTATAATTACATTTGACTAATAAATTTATTCTTTCTCTCTATCTACTACGCACAGGTCCCAAGCCGGGTCCACCACGTAATCTTACGGTTACCGAGGTCTCGAACGGCTTTCTCATCTCATGGCAATCACCATTGGAACGTGCCCATATCGTCAAATTTTATACAATTAAATATCGCACTGACGCCCAATGGAAGACCCTCAATCGGGGTCAAATACGACCCGAGGAGACGCAATATCTAGTTAAGAATTTAGTCGGCGGTCGTACGTATTATTTTCGTGTTCTAGCTAACTCGGAAAAAAGCTACGAGTCCAGTGATGAAGTTAAATTTCCCGTGCCGGCTCGGGTGAAACACAAAGCGATTACGGCCGGTGTCGTTGGGGGCATCCTGTTTTTTATTGTTGCGATCATTTTATCGGTTTGTGCCGTAAAAATTTGCAATAAACGTAAACGACGAAAACAGGAAAAAGGTAACAACAAAGAAAATAAGAAATGTTAAAATTGAATTGACATAAGAGCGAAAAAAATACAAATCATTTGCTGAGGCAGCAGCGCACGGTTATGACCGAGTTGTTGCTTGTCTTAGCATATGGTTTGTTATGGTGGTGGTTTTGGGGGAGGCGTACAATAAACGCTTACTTATCTAATAAATGTTAGTTGTATATGAAATTGTAATGTGCTTGCATTACAATTTAATATTACCCTCGTACATTTATTGCATAGTGGCGCCATCTAGTGATGCCTCCCCGTTATGATGGCTTTTACATAACTTCTAGGATGCTGGTTGCGTAAATTAATTAATTAATTTTTATTAATATGTTTTGAGCATCATTTAATCAATCGATTAATGAATTAATTATGAATATTTACAATAACAAAAAGACAGAAAAAACAACATTTCAATAACAATTGCAACAATAACAAAGTAATGTAGTTAAACTTTATTGTTTCATTATTTTATTATTTAAATACTTTTTTGTTTTTATTAATTAAATAATGAGCATTCCTTTTTATTTTAACTGGTAATGGAATTTTCTTTTTAAGTAACCTAAAATATTTGTATGCAAAATTTTAATGTCCACTAGTTGGCAATCCCGATAATAGCGGCTTAATAAAAACTGAAACTTAGATTAATAGATATAAAGTTTTATTTTAATTTACTTACACATTTCTTATTAAATTTTATTGAATTTTAAAGTAATATTTTACATTTTACTTTATTTCAATTATTATGTTAAAAATTTTCTGTTGGAAGATATATTTATAGCGTGAATGATTTTTTTATTATAAGCGGTGACTCTAGATAAATGGCATAGTTTCTTATGCACTGCATAGCCACTAAACAAACCTGCATTTTATTATAGTGTAAGCATTAGTCCAAAAATGTGTAGAATGTATGCATGTTCCAACTTACATCGGTAGTGAATTATCGATGTTCGAAAAGCATATTTTGCCTTACATATCGTATGAATAAACTTTTTCTTATTATGGCGTAAAACTTGTTATAATACGGACACTGATAGCGTTAAAGTGAAAGGATGTCTTCTAAGAAAAGTACATTTTGTAAGTAATATAACTTAAAATTAGAGAAAATAAAAATAAAGAGTCACCTAATCAGGTCGTATGAGGAACGTTCAATGCCTAATAGTGCTAAGTTTAATGTGCAATTTGAAAAATTGTTGATTTTAAAGTTGACACCGTTCAAAGAGAGAATAGTCAGCAGACTTTTCGAAATACTTATTCTTAAAAATAATTTTAACTACTGAATTCAATACCCGCTACCATACACATTAATTAAATACATACGAATAACACTTTAATAGTGTTAAAATTCCAAAATTCAATAAAAAACAATTGCAACATCGACACATTACAAAGAAACAAAATTTCATACACAACAAAACTTTGACAGCTGCATTTCAACCCTAACTGACAACAACAGTAAAAATAATGTAACAACAATCTGCAATTCAATTCATTTCAATTGAATTCAGTTGAATTGATTTGATGACCGCTCGCTGTCAGGTGTGGTGAAGTGATTTAATTAGATTAGCAACGGGATGCCAAGCATATACTATATATGTATGCGTGTGTGTGCTGTACTCATATACAATATAAATTCATATGAAACTTGAAACATTGGGTACTTGTAACAGAGCATATGTAGGTACCCGCTTGACAGGAAGTTGCTTTAACATTGATGTCTATGTATGTGTCTGATAGGGATTAATTAAAAAATTAAATTTCAGTTTCAAGTAATAAAATAAATAAATAAATAAATGAAATGAGTGGGAAAAGTGTTGGGATTCTAAGGTAGGGATAGCGTTTTTGGGAGTAGCGATGTTTTTTGTGCCAAAATATTATATTGGATAATAGTCTACGATACTTTCCAACTATTTATATATACATATAGTTGGAGGATCATATTCCCCAACGAAGTTCAACTTAAAACTGCATTCTATTAAGCAGTTATTTGATATGCAGACCATCCAAATTATCAAATCAAGACATTGAAAATTACTAAATTTTTTAGGAACTTTCTAGTAGCCACTTTATAGCACCTTAGTTTGAGCCTCGTGGGCATTACATCGTACTTTAAGAGGTTGCTAAGCACTAAGGCAGCTGCTGCAATAAGTTTCGAATATCAACTACATCTGCTTTCTGAAATTCCGCATTTCCCCAAGGCAACATTTTTTCAAAGGTGCGGGTTAACAAATCTCTCATATGATTTTTACCTTATTAAAAATAAATCCCTATTTTTATGAATGTAACGTTTTCACACCAATCGGCCAAAAACTCTTGCACAACGATGGCTTCATGTGTTGGCGGGTCCATTGTCGTGATGCAGAATCCATGAGATATCCTTCCATAAATCTTGTCATATTCATTTAGAAGGCTGGATCAAGCGCTGGCGTAGTTGCAAGCGGTGGGACTTACTTTAAAGGCGACATTGTTCGTAATGTTAGAGACAATAGTTCAAAATGAAAATATTCACAGTTTGAAAATATAACTTTTTGTGACAGTATTATTCAACTATTCCACCATTCATTTTTATAAAAATTATGACGAATTAGGTACTTATAACATCAAACTAATTTTTTGTTTACTTCTATTTTTATTTCAAAATATTCATAATTATTTTTTTCTTTTTTATAGAAATTTTTGATATAATTTCCAATTATTTCATTGCATGTTGGACAGCATTAATGGAAACTGTACATTAGTGGTACCCTGCATAGTGAACCTGTTACATTACCATACCCCAGTCCCCTTTAAATTAGCAAAATCATATCAAAAATTATTTCACGGAAAAAGTTTCCTACAAACGGAATTTCCTAATAAACCAAAAAACTGTTTTTTTTTTGGTAATAAAATTTTATACGTAGAGAGTTAAGTTGCATACGATGTCTTTTCCTTTTTTTTATTTTATTTGTTTTCCTGTGTTACATGCAGATAAATGTCTAAATATACGATTATTATATAAACACATATAAAAGTATGCCAAAACATACACACTAACACTCTATAGCATTTTTGTATAAGCCACCTATATAAATAATATATACATACATACAGGCAACAACAAACACTCACACATAGAAATACACAACCGATTGCACAGGCCAACAAATAACGTTGTTTGGTACCTTTAATAGCGTCATAATAAAATATATAAACATACATACTATATACAATATGAATATGAAAGGATAATGCAAAAACCATGTTTTGACTTGAAATTGTTGGCATTACTCGTAAATTATATTTGAGTGGCTATAAATAAAAATGATTTTTATTAGCGGAATATTTTTACAACATACAAAATACAAGTTAAAACCGTCTATATACATATGTATGTATGTACGTATAATGCACGTTGTATTACTTTCATATTATATTACGAATATTTACTTAGGCATATCTTAGGCTGCGTATAAAAGGTCTGATGTAGGGCCTGATGTAATAAATATAATATATATAGCACTTTTTATACAGTCTAAAATAACTTAATATAAGTAAATTTCATGAGCTTTATATAATTTTATTTGTTTTTTTTTTAACTTTTTATACTTTTAAGATAATAAAATATTGAGGTTATTTTGTGATATCATCCTTTCTGACCAATGTTTAAAATTTAGATATGATTTTTTCATTGAAGAATAAAATTTTGACTTTAAGGATTTGACTTTAAAGAATTTTTTTTTTTTTTTTTTTTTTTGTTCATAAATATTATTTACTTGAACACAAAAATTTTGGAATTTAATCTAATCTGGTCTTATGTGATTATAGCTTTAAAAACCATACTTTAAAGTAATGTTAAATCACTACTGATAGTTCCCCTTCACATTTGTTGAACTTCAAGAATTTTCCAAAAATTTCATAGTTTTCGAGATATTTGAGTGATAAATTTTAAAGTATGAAACACTGCGATTAAACTTATCAATATAGCCAAAGAATTAGATAATTTTTAAGAAGTGCTACTAACAATTCTCTAACATGAAATACCTAATAGGGTGTGGTAAATTCAAGGGAAAATTATACATATATCTCGTCTTATAAAGTTGAATGCAATTTTAATTTTATTTACCTACGTTTTTACTGTCACTTGACAATATTTCGCTTTTATTTTCACCATTATGTGGAAAAATTTTAATGAGTTACTTGTTTGTGTTGTATTTATGTTTACATTTGATGTATGTTTGTATGTACGTAACATGCGTTTGTATTTGTATTTACCAGGGGGTTAATTTTGAAAAAAAATTTTTTTTCTACTCATGCTCACTGTTGATTGTTGTTTTTATTGTGGTTTCCTTGATTTAATGTTTTTAATTTCATATAATTTTGCGTTTTTACTTTTTATGACCTTTTTTTTTTTTTTTTTGGTTGGTTTTAATGACTTTTCAGTGAGGGGGAGATACAAAAGATTTTAACGTTTGCATAAATTGTTCACTATCTCGTGGATACACAATTTTATGCGTTTATTTTTTTTCAAAAGTTTGTTATGAACTTTAAGGGAATGTAAATGAACGGATATATTATATTAAAGCGATATAATATTTGGTTTTATGCGGTAATTAAATTGATTAAAAAGTCAATATAGTGATTGGCATTTTATTTAGCAGGGGCTTGTGTAGTTTTGTGTAGTGAAAAAATAGGGTGAGCATTGAAAGACTGCATGATATACAATAATAATAACTTTCTAAAAGACAAGCATTTCTGGGGATGCAATTGATGCTGATCTCGTTTCCTGGACTTTTTATTGGTCCAGAATGTGCAGTTGTGTTTCTTTATAAACATGTGTTTATTATTAAATCCCATTTAAACATCTTTTGAGGCAATGTTCTGGCTGACCTTGCCTTCTTATGTGGAGCAATGATGTGTAAAGGCAGATAAATCATATATGAGACTTTGTCGTATAGCTTCGTCTGCTCTTTTAGAGCGTCCAGAATTTTTTCCCAAATTTTCGACAAATAACCTTCTTGCAAACCGAACAATTGATTTCCGAATCGTGGGGATATTATGGCATTGAAACGTTTCCAGTATTTTTTCTGAGTTTAAATATTTGTTCTTTCACTGCAATATAAAAACTTGCTGCTGAACAGCCTACGTGGCCATTTTAATCGTAAGAAGAAGCTCTATAACCCACTAAATCAAAATTAAAAAGATTGAAATCGAAGAAGTTATGACTTGTGCAAACCCTACAGCTTTTATTTTGCTCCAAGAATAATTGTGCAATAAATTGTAAGCGCTGCTTAGTTAAGTTTTGAGCAAATAATCTGTTTGTGTGAATGTTCTCGAACCAATGCTTTCGTGTATCACCAAAAATTACCATAATAAGTTTGGCTGCACTGGAATTAGTGCCCCAATGGAGCATATTCATTTTTACACCCTCAGGGCGGTGCTACACCTCCTAACTTTATCGAAATACAGAATGAACTATAACTGTTGGTCGGAATTCGATGACGTCGTTGACGTGAAATTGACGATAGATATGTTTCCCAAAATTGTTACCTAAAATATCAAGTTATATTTCGCAACATAGTTTCTAAATAATGTTTCTCAATATTATTTCTAAACGTAGTATCCCAAGATAAAGTTTATTTCTTAAAGAAATTAATAAATTTTTAAAAGTGATGTTATTACTTTAAAGCCAAAAACCCGGTTATAAACATTAAATTTTTTTGATTAATTTCAAATATAAAGTAAGGATTATTATTCATCACTATTATTACTTCCACATTAATTATATGGAAGCCTATTATTTTTACAAACTGATTACTCTAAACCTTATGACTTAAATAATTTTAAACTTAACTATGTTTAGATGTGCTCAAAATTTAATGGTATAGCCATTTGGACAAATAATTTATAAGTAATGGTCTCATTATTTGAAGAACAACCGCACATCTTAAGCAAATTCGTTTTTATAAATAAATAATATAAGTTACAGAATAACTCTGAAGCTCGTAAAAGTAATAAAAATTAATACGCGATTTGGATGTTATTTGTAATGTGGGAAATTTTGACAGATTAATTTATTTAAAAACAAAAATCTTTATTATAAAAGTACTACATAAGTTAAGCTTGGTAAACTTGTCCAAGTACCCATTTTCGAGAAAATAGTATCAGCGCTCGAATATATGTAGGTAGTAGAAAATTACATTAAATCCATGAATAAATATCATATTATAGTTAATGTAAAAAGCAAATAACTGCCAACTTTAAGCCGAACTTTTTCAAAATTCTGCTACATTTAAAAACTGGTTACTTAAAAATGAATTGTCGTCAGCCTGTTACGCTAAAAATAAAAACCGATTGCTCATAGTTTTTTTAACGCTTAAGCAAGCGTTGAAACTTACTTTTTTTCTTATACTTAAATTTTTAAATTTTTTGTTTAAATACATACACACAATATAAATTTCGAAAAGTTTATACACATACATACGTACATTTCATTTATGTAACGCCCTTTTTGTTGCAACCTTAAAATTTTTATACCATACATTTTATGAAAAATAAACGTTCATATAAAGTGGCACGTTACACCACGGGTGTGGGAGAAATTGTCTAAAAAAATGTTTCAAGGAAAATTGGTCCAAAAATTTTGGTTATCCTTTTTAAGATTTTTAGAATTTTTTTCTCAGGAAAATTTGCTAAGGAACCCAAATAGTAAAATTCCGCAGAAGAGCTGGAATAATTTTCAAAAAATTTAGACCATTTTTCATATGAAATAACGCAAGGGATGAGGATCAATTTCATAAATTTTCCGTGCCGTTATTTTTAAATCCTCTGGAAATAAATCGAATTTGAATACAGTCAACTGTCGATAGTAAGAACAATTAAAAACCAAGAATATTTACGTTTAAGAAATTGTTCTCGTTTGCGATTTTTTGATAAAAAAAAAAACGAAACTTCATGGTCTTACCAGCGAAGGAAACTTCTTCAAATTGAAAATTACACTCGTTAGTGTAAAACCAAATACTTTTTTGAATGTTCATGAATACCTTTGGGCAAGAATATTATGAAATTTACACTCATCCTTTTTTTGGCAGCTTTTCCCAAAACTTTCTGAGCGATTATTTATTCATAATATACATATGTATGGTCTCAATTGCCCTAAAATTATTTAACCCTAAACAAAACCACATGTTAAGTTTTTCTGTTTAAACCCGATTACTTTTTGTATTACTTTAACAAAAAAAAATGGAAAAAACATTTCACATATTTTTTTACACAATTTTGTTAAAAATCTAAAAATTACTGCAAATTTCAAATAAAAAAAAAATTAAATTTTTTTAAAGTTTTCTAAACAAATGCAATGAAATGGTCGTAAAGTTAAACATTTTTTGTATATTAGACATAAAATTTGAAAAAAAAAAAAATAAACAACAAAAAACAGCAAGTTCTACAAAAACACCCTGTATAAGTACTATATATAAAGAGTAATATTTCTATAGTTTGTCAATTTAGCTATAAACGCTAAACTGACAATCATAGACAAATCCAAATGGTGCCTTTACCAAAAATCAATGAATGGCATGCTCTTAGTTTCCACGTCGTTGACTCTGCCCAGAACTAAGGTGCATGTGGTAAAGGTTGCCTTAAATGGGCAGACGTTTTTTGTAAACAATTCACGCACAAAGTTGGTAAAATTAAAGGCCCAAACGACACGAAAAGCGACGGCAAAATTTGAATTTTTTTTTCATATACATGTAAATGATGTGTATTCGGTACATTTCGATAAATCTTAAATTGCCATTCGGTTTTAGGTTTCTTAACAAATATTTTAACAAAAACAAAAAAACAATGCAAGAAACCTCCAGCGGCAATTTAATTTATGATCTGAAATATCTATTTACCGCGCAACTAAGCAACCATCCTAAAATTTTTAATATTCAAAAATTAATCGTTACTTCGCAATGCTGCAACGAATACTCGTATGTGAAGCATTTACCTACTACATACACAGCGTACGTTGTAAGCAATTAGCACTACTATTGGGTAAGTTGTTTCATGTTGTATTTCTTACATTTAATAAGTCATCGTCTTCGGCGTCGTTCAAGCGTCAACAAATTCAACAAAGGTTTTGTATGAAAAAAAAAAATACACAAATTAATTTAAAAAATAAAATGCCGTATTTTTAAATGAAATTCATTGATATTCGTACATCTTAAATTTTATACAATTCATGCCTTTCATAGTTTTCAATAATGTACGTTTAACGTACACGGCCATTTATCATTCATTTAGTTCTTTTCATTTCATTAGTTTCATTCATAAGCAGAATGGTTACTTAATTTTGAAAATGCTATCATTATATTTAGGGTGGCTTTCTTTCAGCAATTTAGAATTTTTGAGAGTCAAAAAATAACCTAAATTTTAATAATATACCATCAGTGCCTTCTGTATCAGAAAAAATATGAACTGATATCAAATATAGGTTTAGACAAAAATACCCCATATAATTGCAAAAAAAAAATACCTCAAAAATGCGGTTCTGAGAAATTAAGAAATAGCACAAAAACGAAAAATTAATTATCAGTGAAGCCATACCATACCTTCAAAAGGATCTGGAAAACTCTAGTGATGATCTACATACAATTGGGCTCTCTCCAACTTGTATGGATAAGTATGGTAAGGAAAACATCCAGGCCTTTGCTCTCTGCAGGCCTTTCTGGCAATTAATAGGCCGTTTTAAAGAAGTCGAGAGAGATACCAGTGAACTCCACAATTAGCTTTTAACCTTTTTCCACTTTGTTATATTTCCAGATTGTTATATCGAAAAATTATTTGTTGAAGATTAGAGTTTGGATAGTTGAGGTTGGCTATAGCGAGGCCTAAAGTTCATAAAAGCATACAACACCCATTTCCGTCTTTTATCCAAAACATTACTGTAGAATAGTAAAGGTCTTATAAGCTCTTATAATGGCTATAATACTTTTTCGGCCATATAATAATCAATTTAAAAATGTCTAGGAAAATTGAGCAAACCAATTTTTCACCTTTTCTTTGGTATGATTCTGCTGATGTCCAAAATTCATTATCGACTTTTCGACTTTATTTTGAATATATCAGTAACCATTTTAAGAATTTTTTTTTGGCCAGAAATGCGATTTTCATATAATAAAATTTGATAGCACTGAGCAACGTTGATTTTTCCATATAAAAATTCAAATCGAAAAATTTCAATCACAAAAACACCTATCAACCACAGCTCATTTATTAAAAAAAAACACATAATTTTATTTCATATATTTTTACACAAAATCAATTATAGTTTTTTGCTGCATTTTAATACTTAAATATTTGATTTAAAAATATTTTTACGGCAATATTTTACTGCTGGGTTTTTTATTTATTTATTTTTTATTTTATTCATTTAACCCAGCAAGGCACCGTTTTTAATTGTCATCAGCATTCTGGACACCATCAAAAACCATTCATTGTCAGATTCAATTTTTTCTTTTTTTTTTAATCTATTTTAAAAAGCTTGATCCTTAATACGATATGTATACTTTGTACATGTATGTATGTGATGTGTGAGTGTGCGTCTGTGTGTTATGTTAATTGTGCGTTGTGCTCCCCCAATTCACTTGGCCATTTGAAATAAAAAAATTATGTGAATCAATAAAAAAAACCTAAATCCTTAAGAGTATCGAATAGCCCAAAAATATGCAATTCTATTTACTTATTCATAATTTGATTTAAATTCGTTTCTCTTAACATAATTTGTATTGCATATCTTACGGCGCTTTTATATTATAGACTTTTCCAGCGAATATAACAAGTCGCCATTACAATTTCGATGACCTACTTGAGGAATTTCGTCACATAAGCTTAGACTTAGACCAAATTTGAATCTAACATTTATGGCACTGATTCAGTGAAATTTTGAGAGCTCTAATAATTCGTTATTATACGATATTTGCTAAATGTAAGCCTACCTCCTCACTTAAATTCTGAATAAATATATTAACCTCTAAGGCATACAATTGGGTTATTAAAACAAAAAGCTGTTGGATGTTTTTGAAACATACAGACCACTGTTTGAATTTGTCAGTTTAGCAAAAATCTTTACCCATAGGGAGGCTATATAAAAATTCTTAAATTATAAAAAATCTCACAACTACAAGTTAGACATTATTCAATAAATATCAATTTAAATGTAATGTTATTAGACACAAAATTGTAGCCAATGGTGCCTTAAAGTATGCTAACAAGTATGCTAGTTCCTGCTTGAATTGCATCCATAAATTGAATAATGTAATTGGTGTTTGCTCTTATCGTAATCCATTATATATTAACAATAGATACTTAATTTAAATACAATAACTATTACATATCTACATAGCTTTGTCTATAACAAATAACTTATTTGTTAGAATAAATTTAAATAAATATTTGTATGTAGTTGAATTTGGATTTGAATTTGAATTGCATTTGTATTGGTGGCGAGTGTGTAAATCGTACATTTTTGGCATTATTACATACAAACATAACATTTACAATCATATACTATGCATACATACATATAGCGCAAAAGTTATACAATATATTTAGTTTAAGGACAGCTCATGCTCCACCAAAATTAATTGTAGAAATAATTCGTTTACAGAGTTCAACATGGTAGCTTGCAGGATAACTGATGCCCGTAATATTGCTGCCGTTAACAATCATTTGCACAGCCGTAGTACGGGCTCACTTTCCGGTGGTCAAGTGCCTTTGAAAAAGTGAGTATACAAGATTTTCCAAACGATTATTTATTTTTCATTTACTTTTAAGTTGAAATGCAATATATTTGTTTTCAAAACTTACAAAAAAAAGTACAGTACAGTAAATCAGAGATTTTCAGCAGTTTTTCTAAAGAATATTTCTAAACATTATTCTTCAACATTGTTCTTTGACGTTACTGAAAATGTTTTGTTCAACATTATCGCGCAATAATGTTGCTCTATATTTTTCCTCAAAAATGTTTCTCATGATTATACCTGAACAATGTGTCTCAGTAATGTGTCTCAACATTAAATTTTAATATTATTTCGCACCTCAAACTTTTGTCATAAATGACTTGAAAAGTTGGTGTCCTTTGAAAGAAACCCGTTTAATTTTAAGTTAAACAAATAATTTTGCTCATTTTTATTTTATTCATGCTTTTGCTCTGCATAGCTGCATTATCATTATTTCATAAAATATACTAATCAATTTATATTTAACTTAACATTTACATACCATATTTACTACATTCGTTCTTTACTATCTCTTTCATTGCTCATAAAACATGCGCCATATGGCTTTATCTGCACATACCAAAAAAAAAAAATATAGCAATATTGAACATTATCGTGATTATGAAACCGTTTTTATAGTTCCAGGTCCATCATGTCATAATATAACCCGTAAGAATTATTTTTTATGCTTTTATTGAAAGCATCATCTATTTTAGATATGATATTGTCTTTTGTAGTATTTGTTGAAATCATTTTTGTGATAGTTGGATTCATTTTTAATTTATACAGGGTGTCCCAGATATATTAAGTGGATTTTAATTTTGAAAAACATTTTATTTGAATTATTCGAGAATTTTTCGCACACCAAAAATGCAAGTTTTCTTGGTCGAAACCTGAATATTTAATAAGAGGAAAAAATATTTAAAATATTATTTGGTGTTGAAGTAATGAATTTTAAAATACACTTCTTATTCTATAGACACCCTGTATTAATGTTTTAGTTATATTGCACATATTTCGTTAACTGACTGACGTACTCAAAATAACAAACTGAATAGTTCTGATCCGTTCCTTATTTATTTGGACTGAAGTTATAAACATATTTGGTTGTGAGTGCGAGAAAAAACAAAATGAGATAACATGATTTTTCTAAATGTTAGAGCAAGTTGCGCAATGGAAGCTCAATAAAAGCTCTGCTGCGCACCTTGCTCTGACATCTAGAAGACTTTGTTTTCACGTTGGGTTTTTTCTCACACTCCCATCTCTCACCTAATTTGTTTAGAACTTGAAATCCAGTAAAATTGTCACTCGATTACTCACTCATCTCCGCTCTCATTTACAAGTTTTTCGAAAACAGAAACGCCCTTCGGACTAATTCTGACTAAAACCTGTAAATCTGACTAATTTGGGCGATTTCTGAAACGGATCAATTTTCAATATTTGAAGAATCGTGACTGTGACTTTGTTTAAAATTGAGATTTGCCACCGAAAAATTCAGTATTGAATTTTGTAAAATTATAATTCAACTAAGTTTTTGCATTAACTCTTATAAAGTCATATGTAAGGAAAAAAATTATGGTTAGAAAATTTTTTATGAAACGACCAATCGAAATACTTTTTTCCTGGAGAAATCCTAAATTTTTTTACTAACCATTTCCAACGATTGGTGAAATTAAAATTTTTTTCAAGAAACACCATAACACTCCCTTGAGGAATATTTTGAACTCTGGGCGGCCCTAACAATATGTTACGATTGCAATTAAAAATTCCTCATAAAATAAAAGTCGAAATACTTTAGGGACTGAACGACAAATAAGTTTGATAGATTGCTGTACCGCAATATTATTTGTTGTTATTAATTTTTATATTTTAAAATGATAAAGATTTATATGGAATTATAGTACCTATTATTTCTTATCTTATGTTTGTGTCATTTGATCAACCTTCAAATATTTTTTTATCTGTCAAATATTATCTACGCAATTTTTGGTACAAAATATTTATTATAATGCGAAATTTATTTAATCTTTTTTAATGTGTACTACAACTCCTTCATATAACCGGAATATAAAGATCAAAAGGTTGGATTTGTTGAATATATACATACATGTTAATGTTTGAAATGTAGTTTTTTGTTTGAGAAATATTTCACACATTAAGTGATTTGGAATTTTTTCAGCTTTTAATTATTTCACTTTTATTATTTTGAAGCTATTAGGCAGCATTATCAGGGGCGGATTTAGATATAAGCTTAATATGCCTACTTAGTATGTATATACAGTGTGACAACTACATACTACATCAAGCGCATCTATTATAGTTATACATCATTTTAAAGCTTGGACATTTCTGAATAAGCCCCAAATATTTTATAGAAATCGATTCGTTCGAAACGTTCATTGATTCTGTCGTTCACCTGTTGAAATAAAATTATGAAACAACGCGTTCTTACACGCAACTTTTGGCTCAAAACCACAGAAACGTTCAAGATGATGTGAAAAGTTTATGGGAGTGATTGCTTATCAGGGTAAAAGATTTTTGAGTAGTGTTAACTATTTTAGGCAATCACTGTAGGACGAAATCAAAAAAAAAATCCCGAAAAGTTCCACCAAAAATCAAGGCAATGTTCATTGTTTTCATCGATACCATGGACATCATCCAACGTGTGTTCGTCCCAACTGGTCATACGGTTAGTAGTAATTTCTATTTGAAAATTTGACGCCATTTGAATTTTCTTCCAGAGTCTGTCAAATTCAACCAGATTTTCACGATCCTAACGATTGGTGTTTGTTACACGTTTCAACGTCACAAATCGTTGACGTTCGTAAATTTATGCCGTCTGTGTGTTGAATTATTCACTGTATACATCTGACTTTGAGCTATTCCCAAAAATAAAACTTCAGTTCAAAATATATGTTCTTGATGACATTGAGATCAGCTTTAACACATACTTACTTTGGAACCAATACCAAAAAATTAGCTCGAGAGGGCAGAGGGTTTAACGAAAGCGACTTTAGCCTCGCCACTTTATTTTTATTGTTGGAAAGAAGTTCGCATATTAACGTTCGCTTTCAAGTTTTGCATTTAAGGCCAAATGAATATATGTATGTAGAAATACCGCCTCGATGGGTTTTTTCCTTAATCACTCATGTGAATGAAATTTATTTATTTCAATTTATTTTCCCGCTGTTGTTTGCATGCTTTATTCTAGCTTATGCACTGCAGTCATTTTTAAAAGATTTACTTTACTAATATGATATTTTAATTCTTTCACTTTTACTTTACCTTTTTCTCAACCAAAAATCATACAGATATAAACAAACCCGAATATCGCGTCTAACAACAGTACTCATTGCTATTCTCCATTGGATTTGGCCACCGGATCGCTGCACCAACTGTCACTCCATCTACAGCACACCACATCTTGATGATATTGATGGCCGTGGTAGTTCTGTTGCCCACATACATCGTTCCGTAGACGGTCGCTTTGTGCTGCTAGCAGAGGGCACTGCTGGAAGTAATAGCAGCGAAAATAGTGAGAAAATTAAATCCAATGCTGGTGCGATTACCAACGGTGATGATGGTGTTGATGGTATAGATGAAGTTGACGCTGTGCAGCGTCGTGATAGCAATGCATCACAACACTCTACCAGTGATGATGGTGGTTTTCTCTCACGACGTAATTTCATCAATCCTCGAGCTTCTTGGCGTCGTCCACTTGTAGCTTCACCCAGTCAATTGAGTTTACAGTCAGCTGCAGGATCAGCGCGTAACCTGCTGCAAGGTTTAGGTGGACTGCTCAGATTTGGTTCCAACACTAATGCAGATCAAGCTGATGCGAACGCTACACGCTATCAGAATGTTTTTCGTAATCACTATGGCCAAAATATATATCGAAATTTGCAGCCGCAGGTTGCACAACCAGCTACACAATCTACCAGTAGACCGCTACATATTAACACTATAAGCGGTCACCATCATCATCATCATCCACATTTGGTCACTCCAAACTTATATACCCCATCACGCGTTTCCCGCATTTTCTCCAGCTCCCCAGCAAGTTCACCAACGGGTGGTCATCACAGCAATAACAACACCGAAGCTGGTCGTGGTGGTCTATTGACTTCTCCATGGGCACTGGTCGCTACACCACAAAATTCACATCATCACTTTAGCGATTTGAGTACCGTGTACCCGAGCTCGGCTGAGCGTTCCTTCCCCACCCCCAACCTATCAAGTAGTGGTAATGGTGGTGGTGCAACGAACCTTAGTCGGTACCGTTACTATTCGCATGAACTGCCTTCGCTACGCACAATACAGGAGGAAACACGCCGCATGAATCATGGTTTTGTGCCGTTGCAGATACCATCACCACCATCCTGGCGCAATTATCCATATCACTCACAGGTGCCCTATCACAGCTACCGACCACGAACGCGTTGGTATCCACGCCACTATTCACGTCTTTTCGGACGCTCGCAATCAGAGCTACTTTCACCGCTTCCGCATCTCAATCTAACACTACGTTCTCATGCCGGTGGCGGCTTGGGCTTAGAAGCTTCTCCTGAGTCGCGTTCGAGCTCAAGTGGTTTTGGTTCGAAAAATACTTCAAATCAACCGCATGGATCTCATCATTCAGGAGGTAGCACGAGCGAATGGCGTCTTCTGCCGCCTTACAGACCGCCACCAGCACCACCGTTGAATTCAGCCTATTTTGGTAGTCAACAACAGGCACAAGCACAGGCACCACCAGCAAATAACAATGGTTTCGGCGTCGGTGGTGGTGGAACACTGCCTTATTCGAGTGGTACTTTTCCAACTACCAATTACTATCCAGCGCAACATAATTCATATTCGTACTCTTCATCATCGGCAGTTCACAATCAGCCACGCCCCATTACACCGCCATATACCATGAGCCATTGGCTCGATATGATCTCACGCCTCAATGCGGCCACTGATAATGTAAATATTCCGAAAGCCGTTGATGTCGGCAGTGTTGACGGACACTACGAATTTGATCCTTCAACGCCCACTCCAAGCGCATCAACGCCCACTGTTGGACTTTTACGGGATGATCTCAATTTACATATTGATACAAGCACAGCTCATCATCATCATCATAATCATTCGCATTTGCCGCATATGATGCAGCATCACACGCTTGGACCAATTGGTGGCAGCGTTTTTCAAACTACTGCTTCAGGTATGCCCCTTACAGGATCATCGACACTAAATGGACCACTGCGGAAAGCACGTATATCACGTTACGAGAACATTGAAGCACGTTTACAGTCCATGAAGGAGGAATTTTATGCCTATCGTAAGCGTCAAGCAATGCAGCGAGCAGGAGTTGGTGAATTGGAGAGTGTGTGCTGACATTTAGATTGACTACATCAATGGGAGTGACAGCTAATATAGTTAGTATTTACTGTAGTTACGTAAAAGGGTTAGTTTGTATATCGAAAATATTTAAAAGTGTTCAAAAATTAATAATTCAATGAATTGTTCGAGTTAATATCGTTTTCATGCAAAATTCGTTGCAAGTCTAAATCAAATATATCTCATATTCTTTTCAATTATATTTAAGATTGAACTTAAATATATTCCAGTTGTCCATGAAGCAGACGCATACATTGATATATCGTTTAAAAGCTTCTGTCAAATGAGGTTGTACGTCTACTGCAATAAAAAACCTCTAACAGTTTTAAGAGCACAAAAGTCACACCGTCTTCATTTACACTCGGGCAAAAAAGTTAATGAACTCTTTTAAGAATTATTTCACAATTATAAAATCGAATTAAACGAAATACATAGTTAAAAGGTAAATTAAAAAACAGAAGCCTATTATAAACGAATACGTCAAATAAAAAAAAGTTAATATTTTAGTGCAATTAAAATCGATAAGTGAAAAGCCTCAGATTACTGCCGTGGTGTATAAATTTTTGTGAAACATGATTTCTTATTTTCTTACACAGGCCTCAACTAAATCGATCGGTAGTAGTGTACAAAATTAGCAATATTGTACTTCAATCTTTAAGAAATTAAGTATTAGCAGAAAAAAAACATACAATTGGTTTAGTGATTTTAGGGTCTTAAACTGTAGAAATACCAAATTTTTGTTTGATCATTGTCTTTCTTGTTGTGCATATTTCCGTCGAATTTTTTAATACCCTTTAACATTTACGATGCTTCTCAATATTTTTAATACTTTAAGACTTTTATAGGCCTATTCGATACTAACACTTTTCCACTTAGATCAAATTTTTTATTGGCATCGATAAGTTTCAACTTTTTCGACTTTCAACAACTTTTTCAATACCCTTCGACTCATATTGACATTTTCGATATATATTATATATATTTCGAGCTCAATATCGACTAAGCGAAATTTTTCGAAATGTATGGCTCGCACAAGGCACAAAATTCATACATCACGATTGCACTCAACGTAGCATTCTCTTCAGCTTTCCATATGTACTCTAGCATAGAGTGTGAAATAAGTTGATATATTTTTTACTGAAACTTTCTGAATGAACTTTTGGTACTATCTGTTTATTAAAATGAGTTTCACGAAAATTTATTCTCTATAGAGGCAAAATGGTAATTGCACTCAACTTAAAACAAATGAATAGTAAGCTAAAATTATTTAAGCAAGGTCAATGAATAAACTAACTTACTTACATGTAAAAATTATAACAATACTTAAAAAACAACACAGAGACAAGAAATAATTAGAAGAACAAATTAGTGCTAAATAAAATGGAACAAAAATTTAGTATATAAAAAAATATTTGAAAAGAATAAACTTCAGAGTATGAAAAATAAATAAAAAAATCAAGAAAAAAATGTATTGGAATTTGTAGAAAACAATTAATTATGAGTAAAACTTATGGCTATGTTAGTAAACATAATATGTATTGATATTATTTGAATTTCATTTGAAAAATTAAAATTGTAATTTAAATCTAAAAGAAGAATATTGTAAATACTAATACATACATATATCAATTTATAAATAATTGAGAAATTACTTTTCATTTATTAAGAAATAAGTTATACATTTTTAAAGAAATTAAATAAAAAACAAACTTAATTTAGTATATTTGCAAATCAAACACAAAAAGACACAGAAACAGATGTTAAACAATTTAATTATTAATTAATTAAGCAAATAAAAAAAAGGTCATGTGAAAAACAATTAATTTGTTTAAAATTATTAAAATTGTGTTTAAAATAAGAAGAAGAAAAAACTGAGAAAAATATTCACTTTTAAGTAAATTCACCACAAAAAGAGCAAAAAAGGAAATGAAAATGTTATTATTTAAGCGAAAATATAAAAGCATAAGTGAGAAAATTTAAGACCCGTTTCATAATTTAGCATTAAACTAGTAATTCATAAACTTAAGCTAACAAATAGCAAAAAACATAATACTGTCAAAAGAAGAATAAAATAAATTATATTATTTCAATATAAAAGTTGCACATTTAAAAGATATTATGTATAGAAAATGAAAAACAAAGACGAAATAACATATATAAAACTTTAATGTTATCTATATATAAATTAAAAACAAAATAAAAAAACAGAAATCAATGTTACAACTCTAAAAAAAATTCTTAAGTTAAAATTAAATCGCATAAAAAACTAATTTCCACATATTCGCTAACATTCCACGTTTTAACCTATTATTATAACATATTAACTTATTGCAAGCGTTTTAACAATATTCAAATTTATTTATTTTTATTCATAATTTTTAGTATGTTTTAAAGAGTCTTTTGTTATCTAAAAGTCAGATTCTTTTCCTATGGAGTTTCTCAAAACAGTCGTATTGCTTAAATATAGCAGGTATTTTAGGATTGACTTAAAAAGCAATTATGTGTTAATACTACCTGCTCTATAAAACACTAGCTTAAATTATTATAAATCTGTACGACTTTAATGAGATATTTAAAATTTCGAAATTTTTATACTTGAATGGTTAAATGGCTGGTCAGCATTAGCCTCAGGGCCTAAAATGGCATATTTTTAAATTCAGCCTTGACTTACTACATATATCTATTAATCTATCTTATATATGCCACATAAAGTTATTTTATCTTATGTTATGTTATCTTCTGTTTCATTTATATATTTTTATGTGCTTGCATTTCTGTGTCATCTTAGCTTTCTTTGAATCTTTTCATATCATCAATTTTTTTTAATTTAGTCGATCTCATTACAATTTAATTTTACACGTATTTTTACTTTCGTAAAAACAAAGATTTTTAATCAAAATGTTTTGAGCCCAAAATGTCGTGAGAGTAAAAGAAATAAAAGGCGCATGAAATAAATCTTAAATGATACAAAATTTATTGCATGTGCGCGCAATCAAAAATTTACTTCATAATAATCATATTTGATTTAAATTTACTTTTAAAGTTTTTTTTTTCAAACTTAATTATTTACACAATAAAAAAATGTTTGCACTGAAATTTAATAATATTTCACCATAAATTAAAAAAAGGCAAATACACAAACTGATAAAAAAACGAAAAACCAAAACAATGACGCTCAATAAAATGCAATGCGTGTTTTTATAATTAAAACAAAAAAAAATAGAAATATCAAGAAAAACACCACATTAAAAATATAATTAAAGAAAGTTTACTGAAAAAAAAAATTACTTACATACATCCCATGCTAAGGATAAAATTTCTGAAAAAAAATATGCGGATAATGATAGCGTTCGAATTGTAATTGCGATCTCGTAAATAGTTTCCAAATGCAATTAAAAAATATAATTAATATAAATTAATTAATTAAAAATAAATTTAGGTTTTTTAAAACAACAAATTAAAACACGTTTAACAATATAAAAACAACAAAAAAAAAGTTACCAGCAAAAGTTACAACAAAAGATAAAGGCAATTATTGAGCCAGCGTGTATTCTCTTCGAAATTTTAGATCTTAACATATACAGTGAGTGTACAACGGCTTAACATTACTCGAAATTTGAACAAAAATTGGGTAAGCAAACCGTTGAGAAAATATGCATAGCTCAAGTACATACTACACATTGGTTTCAGCAGTTGATGTATTATGCACATATATGAAACTTAATATTCTGGCGACTATTGACCCCAATCAAATAGTGGGATGAAATAATTGTGGGACTATCGGCCTTGTTTATAGTCGATGAAAGTCGTTTATTTGTTTAAAATAAGTTTCGCGTATTTTAAAATGAACCTAACCAAAACTGTTTTGAATAGAGGGATCCGCTTTTCCATCTCTTCTATCAATTTCACTATTTCTTCATCCATTGTTGTCATTAGCATAGCTTTTTTTTCGCTAGATGGCAAATAACCAACTATTTAATTGCAAGTATGCACACTCTTATAAGACACAATGGATAGTTCACAAACTATTTGAACTCAAGTATGTGCATCCTGATAAGACTCAATGTCTTTATAGCGACTGCCCAATCGTTTAGTTGAGCTATTACTTTCGATTCCTTTCAATTAAATATCGATCATGTAAGCACATGTGCTTACTGCATTAGCGTGTGTTGTGTTGAAGTCTTTAAACACTAATCTTTCTTAATACGTTTGAAAGCAGTTTATGTTAAGGTCATAAACATCTAGAAGTAAAAACGCTTTATCAATAATTACAAAAATAAATATCTATACAAACTTAAAAGAACAAAAACAAAAATTTAAATTCAAATAAAAAATGTAATTAAGCTGAAAGTTTTAATTATGACTAATAAAATTAATAAATAAATGATATATGTAATGAAAACTGCAAAAAGGACTTAAAATAAAATATTTGAATTAAAATTACAAAAAAAAAACTTTAATTAAGAATTAACGTTAAATTGTAAGAAATCTAACGCTTTATTGACCTTGGAATGAAATGGTCAAACTAGTTTTCCCTATTTTACATAAAACTTTAATTTCTAGATTAATAAAACATATTTATTTCATTTCATTTTAGTTCGAATAAGTTTAAGTATAATTTCTACTTGCCAATTATTTGTTGATTTCTTCATATGTATGCTTTGATTTGAGTTCTGATTTACTTTAACAACCTTATTCTAAAAAAAAATATTAAAACCGAAAATAAAAACGAATTAAAAATTAATTAAAATATACATTAGCAAGTTTATAACGTAAAGAAATAAACGTTTTTATATAAGACCTAAGAGTTCTTAGAAATTTGTTGCTTTTTTTATTTTAATAATTAAATTTTTAATATATTTGCTCATTTGATTTAGATTTAAATTTTTATTTCAAAGTTCAAAACATTTTTAGTACAAAAAAGAAATATTAAAAATTTTTTTGTGTTCTTTATAGTATATACATATTTATATAAAAAGTTATCTTATATTAAAAAGCAATTTGAATTTAAACTATTTACTTTGTAAATTGAGTAATTTGAGTTCATTTGAACAAAAACAACAATTTTTAAACAAATAAAAATAATTAAAAGAAGAAAAAATAAAAAAGTAAAAAACAACAACTCTGTGTTTTTTAATATACATATATGTTTTTTATTGAGTGCCGCAGAGAGATATTTCGATTAGGTTATTTTAGATATGTAGGTATTAGAAACGACAAAAAATATGAGCGGAAACAAAAAACTACTGTAAAATAAAAAGAATACCGCGAGAAGCCCGCTTCCCAAAACTCGCCCACAATTGTTCAAGTAATTGCTTGCGTTACCAATTATTCCCGTACCAAGTTTGATTAAATTTAAATGAATAATATTCTGCACGTATCATTTAAGTTTTTGCTTGAATGGGAGGCGTGACTTCTTATTGAAACTCGCTAACATATGTCCGGTGATAACCCGTGCTGCATTACTTAGCAAGTTATGAGATATTCTTTGTTGTTAAACACCCTGTAACTCAAGGTTAGATAGACCACCTCTCCCATACGATTTGAACCAGGGATCCTAATATTTCTGAATGGCACATCTGGATCGGAACGACCTTGTATATTGGTATATATCGGACCAGATATATAAAATTAAGCTACAGATTTGAATTAAGCGTGTCAACATTATCTTAAAATAGTTACCAAATCGAAACATTTTCAGTATTATCGCTTCTTGAATTATCAGAAGCTAATATTTAATTTAGAGATTTACTTCATCACAATAAAATATATCCTCAGTGCCGTATCGAGCATTTTTGGCCCTAAGTGCCAAAGCAACGACGAGCAAAAAAATAAAAAGGTAGTTGAAATTAGATAATTTTCCTCAAAACTTCCCCACATCGATTCTGTCATTCACTTAAAAAAAAATATCCTCATTTTTGAGTTTCAAAAAACCCTAGCGAAATGAGATATATTTCACGACCATTTTGCCGCCCCCAAGTCTTGCGCCTGGTGCGGCCATCCTAGCTACGCCACTGTGTGTCCTATATCAATTTGAAACTTCAATGTGGCGTAGCATAGGAATTGAGCGAGCCCCACACATCATCACAAATTCATGAAATTCATTTATACCACTATTTTATATTTTATCAACGACGACAGATCTGAAAATCATATATTGGCTTGATATGGAACCTTTTCGCTTTGTTCTCAATTTTTACGTATTATTTGGTAAAGATCAAAAATCTTTCTGAGAATTCTACTTAAACAGCTGCAGGAAGACTGTCGTTGCGAGCGTTTATATATTGATCAAAAACCGAATCGATGATAAAAGCATTTACATATTTAATAGAGAAACTTCAATACCCCAATATTTATTTTCAACTTTAACTTGCGATTTATAAAAATTCATACATAATATTGCGCCTTACGAACTGTAATGCCATAATCAGCTAACGCTGGCGTCAAATCATCCATAGTAAGCGTATATTTCCGATCCTTGATTGGTTTTTGTCCCTGTAGCATAGTGTTTTTATTAATTTCATTTTATTATTGTGTAGAGGAACACTGTTTCTTACCTTTGGCCCACTTGCTGCGCCAACACTACTGCCCGCACTTTGTTGACTATTTGTACGCGTCTTGCAATGCTGCAGTGCGTCATTGGCCACATCGGAAATAAATTTTTGTGTTGCCACCGATATGAGGCGTACAATGCGCGGATCGTTAGATTCAAAACCAGCAGAGTTTAAGTAATGGGCCGTCACTGCATCAGGAACTGTGGGCACATAATCTTCCAACTGTAAAATAAAATCGCTAAGCTGAGTTCCTTGAGGCCGATCATCGGTTACCGCAGCCATTCCAGTAGCAAACCCAGAGTTGTGCTGCTGTTGTTGTTGGCTATTGTTTGTGGAGCCAGTTGGTGATGGACGATAGATGCCAAAATTTGTACCAATCATTTTACTTATGATTTAGTTAGTTTTAAGCTTAATAATAAATTCTATTTCACAATAAACAAAGCAAAATATTTTCCGCCAATAGTATACAACGCAAATGATCCAGCTGGCATATTTTGCAGTTTGCAATTGTCAAAATTCATTTCCATTTTGTTTCATATGTAGTTTTAGGGTGCTTTCAATTTGTAGTTTTGGAAAAAAAAAGTTATTTTTGAAGTAAGCTACGCAATTCAGCCAAATTAAATTCAAATATGTTAATATTAAAATCATTAAATAATATTTAAAAATTTTCCAACTTTGATAAAATTTATTTTAAGAAAACATTAATGCTAACGAATCGTTACATTACGCTTATACATACGTTATGTTTCACATGCATTCATTACGAAGTGTTTCTGAAAGGTATGCATGCCGTGTGGGTAAACAAATTTTTAATAGGGCCCACACACGTTTAGATTTTTCATACTGTCTACCGTACGACCGAGTCGTACGTTCGCGTCATATGGTGGGATTTTTTCGTACGACTTGCCCTCAGACGTTCAGATTTTTCATCAGAATTTGACGTCTGATGAAAGTTCTGAACGTGTATGGGCCCTATAAGGTTCAGACAATTTTTGTTTTTCAAAATGTGGGAAATAATTCGAATTCATTGTTTAGTTGTAGACAGCTTAGCTTCAGCTTTTTTCTAAAACTATACAACTTTGAAAAAAATACAACTTTACCGAAAATGTCATTACTGATGTAGACGTAATATTTACATATGTATACCTCAGCAAATGTTCAAACTGCGTAATTTTATCTGAATAATTAAGAAAATAAGTACACAAAAGTGTTCCGATTCATAGTAAATAAATGAAAGATGAAAAATTTGAAGCTCATTCACCTTCATTCACCTTCATTCACTTAAGTCTTCAATTATCATCTGAAATTTTCTATTAGTGTAGATATATAAAAAAAAATTCCGTAATCTTTCAAATATTCTCTCAGAAATTACGATTTTCGTAGGCTGGGTGAAAAAACCTCGGGCTGAAATATTTCTGAGGTGGGCAGGTTTCAAATTTTGGTGCGTCAGTCAGTAATCAATCAATAAATATGAACTCTGCATCAATAGGAACCGAAACACAAAAAAAAAAATTAGATAAGGCGAAACCCTAAAAAAATTGTAATTCGGGTCTTGAAAGATTCAGATTGTATTAGTCATTACAAGCTAGTAATGGATTGTTTTAAGACAACTTGAGAAGTTCGTGTTGTAAGTTTTTCGTAACTTATTTTTCATATTTTTATTTAAGAATGAAATATATAATTTTCATAAGTATGAGAAATGTTTATACATATCTGTGGACATTTGACGAAACAACCTCTTTGGATCTACGGTAATAATTCAATATAGCGTTAATCTGCGTTGAAGCAGAGTTTATGCTGTATATTAAATTATTAGATCGAAAGAGCTTGTTTTGTCAAATGTCCACTGATATGTACCTTGTCACAGTATACAATTTGCTCCAAATTCATTATTTTGTAGTTACGCTCTGGGCAGTTAACACGCAGCCATAGGACATGTTTTGTTGCTTCTGTTACATTGATAAGTTGTTGACGCAATTTATTACAGTTTTCTTATCTTTCCTCTCAGGTATTTTATTAAAAAACTACGAAAAATAATCCGAAAGAAAATTTTCATAAAACTGTTACAATGGTAAGATTATATATGCCCGCTGGGAACCGAACACCCAACGACATAAAATCAAGATAGTCAAGTAATTTATTTGCATTACATCAAAAATAAAAATTCTAAGCAAGAGTGCGTGGCGTTAAGTTTAAGGCTTCATATCTGTTTCAATAAAATTTGCTACCATACATATAGCATCATTCCAAAATCACAGTCTGGAAATAAAATTTTAAATTGCCAGTAGTATTTTGCGGTGTTATTGATAAATCCTATTATTCCCTACTTTCATGACCTTAAAATGCATTGAAAATTAACTTTTATTGTTGCATATAAGTGAGTGTCAGTACTTTAATCTTAATCTCATAATATTTCTTTAAGTTACAAATATGTTTGCACTTTTTACTTAACATCGCATGAGTATACTTAGTTCATATATGAACTAAACAAAATATTGTGGTTTTCGCATTGTTATTCCATGGTCAGCCAATGCAGGCGTCAAATCTTCAATGGCGAGCGTGTATTTACGATCTTTATTCGGCTTTTTATCCTGCAAAAGCATTGAATTCTAAAGCGATATTTAGAGTACATCTTTTTATAAAAATGCCAACCTTATTGGACCCATGTCCTCCAGAGTGTTGACTGTTGCTCGTGCGTGTCTTGCAGTGCTGCAAAGCATCGTTTGCAATATCCGAAATAAATTTTTGTGCTGCCACAGAGATAATGCGCACAACTCTTGGGTCGACTGCATCAAAACCTGCCTGATTTAAGTAACGCGATGTTAGCGCATCTGGAACGGTTGGTATGTAGTCCTCCAATTGCTGCAGTAAGTCGCCCAGTGCTTGTCCAGGTGCTTCTTCTAGCTCAAGAGTGGGTGCTATTACATCTTCTTCATTATCAGAAATCATTTCTTTTTTCTAATAATTATAAAAATTTATTGCATTTCAATTAAAAATGGAAAATATGTACCTTTTGTTTACAAATTTCTGCAATTGTGTTTCTTTTGCCAGAATGTTCCTTCGTAGCAACCATCAAGCCCGAAAAGTCAAAAGTGTTGCTAGTTGCGTCAAAATTCACTGGAAGAAAAAACCTGCACGCCAGCTGTGGGAAGGCATACTATTAAGCCTTACATAAGAAGGCAAAGAAGGACTTTTATGATTCGACATTACTTTTTTGACATTGCATTGTACATATACGACATCAAAAGTAGAAAAATGGACGGTGTCATGTTGCCAGGTTGGTCTTCTGTTTCATGTTATGCAAAGGTGATGGCAGAGTGCTGTGTATTCAATGTCAAATTATAAATTAAGAAAATGTCACAACACATAAACATCAAAAATATCAATGGAAGTGAAAGTGAGATGACGCGGATAAAAAAAAATAGCTGAGAGTCTCATGGAGTATGAAAATTTAATTTTTTTCCAAGTACTTCTATGACCCCTGCTAAGGCAAGGCCCGTTTTATCGTGACAATTCACATAAAAAAGAAATTACGTTTGAAAGGAGGTGGCAAGACCTTAACCTTACCAAGGAAGGCCTGCTAGAAGCATTGCTAGCTCCTGCCCTTGTCTATTGGGTATCTATTACACACTACATAGCAGCTCGGTTTCTGAACTTTTTTATTACATATATTATGAAAACAAGCGAACTAAATTAACAACTGTACGTTAAACAACTTAATATTTGATATAAAAATGACAGCGTATTAATTTGTATTAATTCTTGAGCGAAAATCAAACTGATCGTGTAAACAGAGCGGGAGTAACAAAAAACTTGCAAGCAATAATTGCCTCATTTGAATTGGGACTTAACGAAACAAAATGCGTCACTGTGACAATTAAAAAACAAAGAAAAATACATCACTCACCCGTACAAGCAACCGGCTGTTTGGAAAAAATAAATTTTTACAATAAATTTTCAGTAAAATTCAAAAAAGTAAGCCAAAAAATGTTACAATGCGAAGAACTGAAGGACGACGAACGTCCGTCAAACACGCTGGAACAATTTACGGAACTGGAGCAGGTGCTCGAAATGATCGAAAACATGAAGTCAATTGAGGCGCAAGGATTCGAAAAGGCATATGAACAGTATGCTCACATACTTACCAGGTGAGTAAAGACGGCATAGTTACGAGATTGAATAGTTAATTCTGAGTGCTTTCTAAAAAGATACCAAGAGCAGCCGCATTTACTAGACACGTCTTTGGAGATTCTCTTACAAAAGCTTTTAATCAAAATTCGTGATACCACACGGCCGGAGGATGAAATGCATGCAGCGTTTAAATATTTGTATATTATATGTAAAGTACGAACATACAAGGTGCTCGTAAAGTTCTTGCCACACGAGCTGAGTGACTTGGAATTCGTCCTAGAGCTATTGGAGAGACAAAATCCAAAAGAATTCAAAAATTGGGAAACACGTTATATGTTACTCTTATGGATGTCAATACTCGTGTTGAATCCATTTCAAATGTCACTCTTAGATGCCTATAACCAGGCAGATGCAGGGACGCCCCATTCTCAGTTGCTCAATCAAATTCCGACAAAGACTAAAATGGAACGCATTTATGATCTTTGCAAACTTTACTCTGATACCAACGACACCTGCAGCGATATTGCTGCCTATCTGTCAGCTAAGTTTTTAATACGTTCCGACATAAAAGATCTCTATTTGGAGAACTATTTTGATTGGGTTATAAGTCAAAATCAAGCTGATACGGAAAATGTTAAATTTGGTCAGTTGGCTGCTATAGCTGCTATTTTGAAGCATGGCAAACGTGAGGACTTATTGCCATATACAGACAAGTTGTTGCAATGGATTATCTCATGTCAGTACAAAAATAGTTCCGATTTCCTTAAATACAAATATTACATTAAGATCATACAACGGATTGGTCTGATTTACTTGAAGCCAAGAATTGCCGGATGGCGTTATAAGCGCGGTAAGGAGAAAAAACGGAAATTTTGGCAATATTCGTTTTCACATTAAAAATAAAATCTTACTTCCAGGCACACGTTCGCTAGCTCTCAATCTAAATCAAGCATCCCAATCTAGTGACGTTAATGCATTAAATTCTGGTGAAAATACTCCTGAAGCAACTGAAGGTGAGGGCGAAATAATTGTGCCCGATGCAATCGAAGAGGTCATTGAAGAGTTATTGCAAGGACTACGCAGTGGAGGAAGCGACATACGTTGGAGTGCTGCCAAAGGTCTAGGACGCGTTACTAATCGTTTGTCAAAGGAGCTTGCGGATGAGGTCATTGGCTCGGTTGTTGATATATTAAATCCACTGGAACCACATGAGGCTTGGCATGGTGGTTGCCTAGCATTAGCAGAACTTGCCAAACGTGGTTTACTGCTGCCACATCGTTTGCGTGAGCTTGTGCCACTACTGATGCAAGCACTTTTCTATGATGAAATGAAAGGTTACATGTCAGTTGGTCAGCACATACGTGATGCTGCTTGTTATATGTGTTGGGCTTTTGCACGTGCCTATAATCCCGACGACTTGCAGCCCTTTGTTAATCAAATTTCGTCTGGTTTACTTATAGTCGCAGTATTCGACCGCGAAATTAACTGTAGGCGCGCAGCATCTGCTGCATTTCAAGAGAGTGTTGGACGGTTAGGTAACTTTCCATATGGCATTGAAATATCGACAGCAACAGACTTTTATACGGTCGGTTTGCGACAGAACTCATATTTAAATATAAGTGATTTTATTGCTCAATATGAGGAGTACCAGCAACCATTGATTGATCATTTAATCACTCGTAAAGTAAACCATTGGGACACATCTATACGGGAGTTAACAGCCAAGGCGCTGCATAAATTGACCTTCCGTGCCCCGGAGTATATGGCACATGTTGTCTTGAATCAATTAATTGCAAAAACTGATTCAGTTGACATTAACACGCGTCATGGTAGCGTCTTGGCCATTGGCGAGATAACATTAGCGTTGCGTAAATTGCAAATGGCAGATGATAAAAACCAAAATCTGCTTTCTAATCAAAATATTTCTGATTTAAATGAACTAATAGAAAAATTCTTAATCCGTGATTTGTTTAGAGGTGAGTCAGAACAGTTCACAGCATTTTGGTGCCTTATTTAGTAACTCTTTATGTAGGCATGAGCGGAGAGATAATGAAACAATGCTGTACTGATTTTATACGCAACTGCAGCTTAGCTCAAATTGATGCTACTCCAAAGTGCTTGGGTAAGAATAAAATTAAAAACTATCGGTTGCATTCGATTAACATAGCCCTGTGCTTAGTAAGAAAATATGACTCTAAGTAATAAAGAAACTAAAAACGTTTTTTTTAGATTTCTGGCAACAAATCGTTGATAAATGCCTACTAAACAAAACTGCACCAACACGTGAATCTGCCACTATCGCATTTGCTGAATTATGCAAAGCATATTATAATACACCAGCACGTGTCCCAGAAAATACTCAAATAATACGCAATTATTTAAAAGGTGCTGAAAACGATTTAGATGAACATGTGCGTATGGGTTACTTGGGTGCTTTAGGTGCTTTGCCGTGTTTCATGATTGGGCCACATATGGATGAAATAATTGATAGTCTTGTTAGACATTCCTTAACACCATTACAGGCGGTTATTTCTGGCGATAAACCGCCACAAGAAAATGAAAATATTATAACATATAAATGGAGTGAAGCAAGACGTGACAGTGTTAAAGCGCTTAGCAATGTAATACAAACTATTGGCTTTGAAAATAACACAAAAGGTATGTGATTATTAATACGGCACATCTTAATTAATATTGAATAATTTAATATTTTTGTTTTTAGTCTCAATGGCAAATCCAAAGTATTTTTGTAAAATCACCGAATGTTTGCTTAAAGCAATGGACGAATATACTTTAGATAATCGTGGTGATATTGGTGCCTGGGTTCGAGAAGCTTCAATGACAGGTTTGTAAAATTTTATCTCATGCTTCATTAAATTAATCAAAAAAAAAATAAATTTTAGCTGTACATCAAGTTTTAATTACTTGTCCTAAGCCTCTGTTACATCCTGAACATATACATCAAATTATGCTATGTTTTGTACAGCAATCAGTTGAGAAGATCGATCGTACACGTGGTCTGGCAGGTCGTCTGTTTTGTGATTTAATACATGCTGAACCGGCTATACCATATATTCGTCAGCACGACCGACTTAAAGAAATTTTTCCTAAGGATTCCACGACTGTGCTTTGGTTATTTGCTGATCATACTTTTCCTATGTTTTGTTCCCTGCTGGAATTGCCCGAATACTCACAACGTGTGTTGCTTGGGTTGAGCGCTAGCATTGGACAGTTGACTGAATCTTTGGTAGGCTATATATGTATATTATTCTGTGACAAAAAGGAAAGCCATAAAACTTAAGCAGTTTTTCCATATTGCGACAGAATTAATTGATATATCATTTTTTGAACTATATGTATATTGCTTTATTTCATTTCAGATAAAATACTCTTCCGCAGCCTTATTTCAATTTTTACGTGCAAATCCTACTGAAGCAACACGTTTGTGTAAAGAAATTGTATCGAATTTCCAAGCTAATTTACAAAACGAACGTGTTACTTATCCAATGTTAAACTTTCTGGATATCTTGATAAGTTCAGGTAAGATAATTTTTATTTTTTTTTATTTAAGTTTCAAATTATTTTGTTAATTCTTAACTTTCATAGGTACTATTAATTCAATTATGCTGGATGATGCCTCACAATTTGCCGACGAAATATATCGTTTGGTCAATTTGGAAATAAAAGGACATAAAAAACTTTACAAGCTTGTCTCTAGTATCAATGTATTCTGCCAATTAATACAAGTGCCACGACTCTGCAAAAGAGTGCTTTCAAAAATGTCTGTGTTTTTGGGTCTTACACATGTACATGTACGTAAGACAACAGCAACAAAACTGTACGAGGCTCTCGCTTTGCATGGTGATGTTTGTTGCAGTGACATTTCTGAAGAGAATATGGATGAAATTTTGACATTATTATCAGAGACTGATTGGGGTTTGCCGCTACTAGAAGTGCGTCCACTGCGTAATGAGTTGTGTGCGTTATTAGGAATTAAGGCACCAGTGAGCGGATCTCCAGCAACAGCCGTTGCTGCGGGTGGTCGAATACAAATTAGACAATAGTTACTTTATTGCTTAACAATTCTTAACATTCACATACATTTTTAAACTAAAAAGCAACCTTTTTTAATTTTGTTACCATTTAAATCAACTTCATTAACAAATAGTAACATGAGAAAAATTGAATAAATAAAATTTTGCAACGCGTGTTAAGATCAACTTTTTATCAGTATATTTGAGCAGTGGGCTTCAAAACGAAACTTCCATTGTATCACTTTGTTTTTAATTTATTATCGGCAGCTCCGCAGATTACACATATCCACCAGAAACTTCAACATTTTCTGCTAAATGTCGCTGGATTAATGAACGAGTTCTATTGTTTAACTACCAAACGTCCTCAATTTCAAGGACATTTACTCGAATTTAATGAAGTGTCTTCTGACGCTTTCGTGTCTTTGAAAACTTACCTTTGGTATGAGATTAATTTCCTGGCAACGTCCTCGATTTAGATCAGTGTAAGGCATTTTGCCTCTCATGGGCAGCTACGGCAGAACTCAAGCAGAGGCTGCGTGTATGTATACTCGTGTACGCTGCGAAATACGATTGGACATGCCTCGATTACGTTCGGCGCATACATTGATATGCATCTGTGTAGGTTTGCCTTACACTGATTTAGATTTGATTCCTTTTATTTTGTTTCTGTTGCTTATCAATTTTGAAAACATGGAAAAGGTTCGAGAACCTCAGTTTGTCTTTTGGTTATGTGATAATCCAAGTATGTATTGTCAACAGGGATTTGACGATGGTACGACTCCGATTTATTAAGTTTAATAAATGGATATTTTTCCGCTTTTTTTAATTAGTTGATAAATTTTAATTGTGTTGTGTGGCATTTATTTACATAAAATTGAAAAAAAATTAATAATTTCTTAATAAGAAAATTATTTTAAAATAAAAAAAAAACTATTGTACACTAATATATGATAAACTGTTTTGCTAATTTCGAACCAAACAAATTGAACAAAGGCTAAGAAAACAGTTAGTGCAGTTGATGGAGGGAAATATTACCATATCAAAGGGTAAGTTGAGATGGAGAGCCATTGCATTTATTTACTTTTTGTACAATTTTCAACCGAAAAAGAAATTAAAACTCAGCAGCAATCAAAAACATACTTTACAACAAAAAATAAAAGAAAAACATGAGCAAGCTGTCCGAAGGACTAATAGAGTATTTTTGAATTCACAATATTGCAAAATTGTCGATTGTTTCGCAAAATAAAAATTAAAGTTAATTCACAAGATTGGACGTGGACAAATCGATTGTCAATAGAAAACCTCGAATCTATCTTTGCCTTAGCAAATTCATGTATGTATTAGTTTTTAATCGCATTAGTTTGCTATTTATTTAACACTGTCGATAAATATCAAAAGCGAAAGTCACATATAAATAATTTATGCAAAAATTGAGCTTGTTATATTTGTACAAACAATTAGACTCAGTCACTTATGAAAACTTAAAGTGAACTTTCTAATAAATTAATTGTTTTTTGGCAAATATCAATTTGAAGCAAGAATAATGTTTAACTAGTTCTAGAACATCAAAAATTGCCGAAAATGTACGTAGGCACTTTTGCTAAGTTCTGTTTAAAACAGAAGAAAATTTAGTCTACAACAATTTAAGAGCGCTCAGCGTTGTAAGAATTGAAAAATTAATCATAAATAGCTTGGATTTCAAATCACTTCTCTCACAAGTTCTTTTTTAGTTTGTTATTAAAGACGTAAATAAACGTTAACTCCATTTCTTTAAAAAAAAGTTTTGTTTTCTTAAACAAGTCGTTTCCTTTAAAAACATTTTTCTTGAAAAAAAATTTTTTTTTTCCTTAGAAAATGTTTTGTTTTCTTTTAAAAAAATGTTTTGCTTTCTTAAACAATTATTATTAATGCGTTTAGTTATTACATTTACATATACATACATTATATAACGCTATCTATCGGTGAATTTGCATTAAATTAATATACTAAATATAACTTTGTTCTCTTCCGGAAGAATTTTGAATTTATCAAAATAAAAAAGAACAAATGTTTTAAAATAACTGTTAAAAAATCGTTGTCTATGTATTTTGGAATCCGTTTTTTGCTCTAAGTTGTCCAATTAGTAGTTTTATGAAGATTACTCCTTTAAGATACGAGTATATTTAAAACATACAATTCAGCAGCAAGCACTGTTACTAATGATTTAAACACAAATTTAACTTAACTTATTTAGAAAAGATTTAACAAATCACAAATTTTGTTAAATTAAGTTAAAAATTTACAGTTTACATGAATTTTTAATTTTTTGTTGCAGTCAAACTTTCTTTTTTCTAGATAAATAAATTGCGTACTTTTTTTCTTGCTTTCCTTTAGTGTTGTTATCCTTTTGATTTTTAAGTGAAAAGTCGCGTAAATGTTTTTAAAGCTATGGTTACAGCTTTTGTGCTATCAGCCCTAAAACAGATATGTAAATATAAATGTTAGTGAAAGCTTTCAAAATTAATTAATGCCCATACCTTAACACCGTATTGCTAAACTCATCTATCTGTTGTTGTGTGGCTGTTACATAACCACCACTATTCTTCTTTGGTAAAGCATCTAATGCAGTCTTTAAATGGGCTTCCATCAACTCTTGTGACACAACACTTTTCAGCTCTGATATAACTTCAGCCACATCAGGCAACATGTACGAATGCAGGTAATATACAGAAGCATGTAATAAATTCATGACTAAAGCTTCAGCATTTTGTTCGGCGATTTCCTTTACTAACGGACGACATTCGGGTAGACGACAGTTCGATCCACGTCCCCATTTTAATAAATTGCAAAAGAATTTCATTACAGAAGAATTTGCTTCACGGTGGTCTAATGTACAGGCTAGTAATGCGCACTGGAATATGGGTGTGACAAGCGCACTTTGTAAAAACGGTATAGGGCAGCAGTCAATAAACCGAGAACACAAACGAAAAAAATCATCTACTGTGTCAGGATTATTTTTCAAACCATTCTCTACTTGTAGCATGCTAAATGTAGGTTCAATAAAAGCTTTAAGCAAACCCAACAGTCCTAAAAAATTATTTTAAAAAATGTAATACTGCTTTGAAATTATTATACGATTATGTCTTACCTGGTATACACTCCTCACTCTTTGCAAACTCATCGACTAGCACCGATCCAAGATACAAAAAACAGCTATGACGATGCACAGCATATAAACAAATCATTTGCTTAGCCAATGGCTCCACTAAAAGTGAAGCCTGCTTGCGTACCATACGAACACCATAGCGTATAAAACGACATGTACGCTCCATAATTCGTATATCCATTTGATATTTGTCCATAACGCTTGATATAAGCGGCCATGCATCGGTAAGTATTTGCAATGTTGGATGAATTTCATCATCGGGTATATCAGGATTTGTATGTCGTATTACAGCACATGCACGATCGATCCAATAGGCGGGATCTGTAGGCTCACTTTTGCGTATTGTAGAATAAGTCGCAGCACTATTTTCAACTAATTGTGCTAAGGGTTGTAGCTGAAATGAAACTATTTCACGCATAGCCGGCTGTAGTTGTTCACGCGGTAAACGTGATAGTATTAGCGAGATTCCTTTCAGCAGACCAATGGCCAAGTCATTGTTAATCTCAAAACTGTCTAGGCTGCGTGCTATTTCAATTAATCCACTTATATGATACACCATTTTTTGCTGACATGCTGCACAAATTGATGTTAATGAGATGGCGGCAGCAGCTGCTAATCCATTTTTTTGTTGCAGCGAAAATAGCAAAAAATTCAGGACGGCTTGCAACGACTCAGGATTATTTTCAATCCAATCGCAAAGTTCGCCCAGCAGCATAATTGAAGTGTAACGCACGGCAATGTGCGTATTTTCGGGTAAATGTAGTATGGCTTCGACTACTTTGGGTACGACATCATTTTCATCACTTAAATAGGAAAAATGGGAAGATAAGTATGCAGTAATAAATTTATAATTAAAGTTCTTGAAAAATTAGTGAAATTATTGAATAAGAACGTAAAATTTTGTGGATTCTTTAAAGATATAAGACAAAAGAGTAGTAATCATTATTTTGTGGCGTTTGAGAATATGCAGATCAATCAGCCCGAAGCCATTGGGTACAAAATTAGTTCTTCGATTTCAAACAAGACTTTCAAACTGCAAAAGTGTAGCAGTGAATGCAACGGGTATGAAAAAAAATTAAAACTGTTCTCTGCCATACTTGTATTTCTCGTTTCGTGTTTTCTTTACCTTGTACAATTTCCAATATATCGATAATTCTTTTTTCTTCCGAGTTATCGTAAATTGCAAATTATTACACATTATTTTTAGATGAATGTTTTCTTTGTAAATATCAACTCTAGGGAAGAACATGAACTCATAAAATGTTAGAAATTATGTAGTTGGTTTTACGAATTTTTTTTTAAATTTTTATCTGCTCATGGTATCAGATATTTTGAGTTAAACTTGAAAATTGACCAAAACTCGAATT